>JASFXZ010000024.1:3436490-4636490 GCA_032209605.1 Mactromeris polynyma
ATCATAGATAACAATAGTTAAATTGCTTTGTTTTTTCGAGGTTGGTTCAGATGACGATATAGAGGCGAAAGTCAGAAAAACGACATTACATATTTCGACAGTCACAGTTTTGGAGAGACATATTGCACCGTGCTGACAAGGAGAATTGTCATGTAATTTCCCTCGTGTATTGCCTGTCATCAAAACAATACAGTTAAATAACGATCTCTTTGCAGTATATTCAACTCAAATACAATTACAGAGAGTCTAAAAGTTCATAATTGCAGACCAGTTGTTTCAGTTTCGATTACAACGAGACATGTCGTTAATGGTAATGCATTAGAAATGACATAAATTCGATTAGTTCAAACATTTAGCAATAAAGTATCGCTTTGCATATCTCTCGTGATTATCAAAAAACACCCATAACAGGTAACTAAAAAGGCCTATCTGGAGTGTATTGTCAATGAAAGAGCAATATGAAACATTGACAGACGATCAAATCCGCTGCTGTTAGGCTACTGTCAAGTTGCATAAAGAAAGTGAGTAAAAATAAAACAGGTTTGCTTAACTATGCGGGGGCTTTCCCACACAGATCGAAACCAAACTGAAATGAGGACCCAAGATATAAAACACAAGGCATCCAAGGAGGTCAAATGGCACATACGTAAAGGAACAAGGGCGCAAGAAATGGTCTGGCCGAACAGAAGGGTTAACTAGGAGAATCAAAGAGGACAAACAGAGGCGGATTAATGGATGGAAAATATCACAGGACAAGTCAAGACAGCAACCGTTTGTACTTAACAGTAATACATTAGAACAATATAATTCGGTGCATATCATAACTCGAATAGCAATGAACACTGTTCCTTTTTTACAGTGATTGTGTCTGTTTTACGTACTAATCCGAAATGGAAATACATTTGAAGTATGATATCAAAGTACAGTCTTCTCCATAATAGACATGTGTTCTAATCGATTCACAACTGATATACGTTCGTATGTATTGAATAGTACAACAGACTGCTCTAAGCATTTGATCTGAGATCTATCACATTCAGGAAAACATATTATTCTCGATCAACACGCGCCAGGAGAAACGTCACGTGTGATCATGATAACATGCAAACTAACAAGTGTGCGGGAACAAGTATCGTACACGCAACGATCATGTGCATTAAGCTATGTACATTACAGATATGTAGTTACTTGACCTAGTCTAGCCAGTTGTCACTAAATATACACACCACTGTGCATTTGATAATTCTTTCTTTAAGCTACCTTTTGCGCAGACAAAGATAAATAGATACATATTTATTTCGGTACAAGACCATTTACAATAATCATATATACATACAATACAATTTGAAACACGATGATTACAATTATCACTATCACAAAACTTGGGTAAAAAAAGGATATAATACTGACTGATGACAGGAGTAAATTAAAGATCATAAAACACACAGCACAAAATTAAGAAATTGATTTAAGAGGGTAACGTTAAGTGTATGACAAGATAGCTATTTTAGGGATACATTATTTTTATCGCATACCAAGGATTGCCATTACAGTAGCTAAACAGCACTTATTTCCAATGTGGTCATGACAAAAGAATTGCTTTAAGTCACCAAGCCAGGAATCGAACTCGCATCTCCATGGTGATATCTAATTGCAATAATAAATCCGACGACGATACCGACTGAGATATCGCAACAAACCAAAAAATAGTTTTCTTAAAATAAAATAGCTTGATGAATTGTTTGTGCGACGAAAGGGTGGGTTTAATAATCACTTATGGCGACTCCTACCAAACATGGAAACGCAAGAAAGACGTCTGGTGTTTGTATTCTTTTCTTCAGCTTCGCTGGCTGCTCACATGCCATCGAGTACATCTTTGAATGGCTTCACGGGTATATTGTTTTACATATCGATGTTGTTCTACAAACAGTATTCTTCATTCGCCGTATCTTATGTTGGATACTTGTCCAGTGTGGATTTTCTTTTTTATCTTTATCTTGATTGAAGCATTAGTGTTAGGCTGTGTGCTCCATAAGCAGCTGACCGTTCAAAGGCGATACTCCCATCTTCTCATTTCTTTTAAGGTATGTTTATGTCCTGAACCTTACGTCTTTGTTATGTTTACATGTATGTTTACGTTTCTTTAAGCTTTTGGGGTGGCTAAGCACTTTGTTTGTAACATTTCCTTATCGACTTCTTCCTCCATTTTCTTCTTAAGATTAATTCAGTACAGTCACTCAAACGTATCACCTGCAATGGATGAACTTCAACACGGACATGTACCAAATCAACAAAGGAACCCTATATAACGAAAATATCAAAATAAAACTGTTGGGCTAGTACAATTTATCTTAAACGCGCATAAACATTTCGCGGGTAGACTTGTGTTGCGTTTCGTAAATGAAGGGAGACAACAAAGAAATGAATGGAAAAAGAACGTGGGTGAGTTGCATGGTATTGATATTAACGAACAGCTCTGTGTCTTTATTTTTTATTTCAAGCGGATATGCTGCGAACAAAATCAACTGAAAGAAATCGTGAGATAATACGAACTTAAGTTATAGAAACATCTCCAAGTAATCTGAACGTAATTATGAGAAAATGTGGCAAAAAAAATGTAAAAATGCTAAAAACGTGTCTTGACTTAGTTTTCACATTCCATAACTGAACTAAACTCTTGTGTGATCAATATTGATATGACGTCTGCTGTTTTCATACATTTCTCCTCACTTTGCCTTGATCTGTCATTGAAAGTTCTGTTTCGTGAATGTTGCCTTCCCTGTTCGACATTTTTTTCTCTTAAACAGTCATGCATTAGCTGTTTAATGTTTAAATCATGAAGTGTTTTCTAAACGAATTGCGAATTATTCTATCTGCTATTGCGGCTATCTAAATGTAATAATGAAACTCAAGTTGCGACTAAACTGAAATAGATTTGAACACCATCAAAAAGTGTATATAACAAAACAGCTGGGAGGAAGTTATTTTGACCTCTATCACTCTCCTGTAAACGTAAAACTTCAAGGATCGAGTTTGTTTGTTTGTTTCATCGGGTTTTACGCCGTTTCTCAACGATATTTCAGTTATATAGGGCGGCCGGTTCACCTAACCAGTTTTTCCTGGACTGAATTCTTACCAGTACTAACTTACCCTTCCACAAGGACCCGGCAACTTCTCCACATGTGGAGGAAAATCGACATTTTTGTCAAATTTTCATGGAAGGGTATGACCTGCCGCGACCGGGAATCGGACCCAGATCTCCGGGTTACAAGGATCGAGACAGAGATCAAATGAAGAGCAACAAATGTGTTCGATTTTTATTTTCAACGTAATTTATCTACAATTTTAAGGTTCCGACACATTAAACTATTAGACACACAATAATTTTCCAATGACATTGCCTGTTTATTCGTCAATGTTTTACGAAATTGTTAAATGAGAAAAATACGTTAGCGGGTATCACAGATTCATTAACTGGAAAAGACATTTGCTATAACCTGATAGAACTTACGTCATTTTCTCTATAGTTACCATCAGGTATCTATAGAAATACAGGTGTAGTTTTACAATATACCACACTGACACCAGTCTCCTTGTTACTTCACGTTTGTGTCATATTCTGAAGTTTTCTTTTGTTTGGATTGATTTTCAAGTATTGAAATGCGAATAACAATATGTTTCATATTCCAAATATTATATGATGAATTAATTCCATATAATATAAATGTCATCGTATATAACAAGAACATCGACATGACAGATTTTCAGAAAAGTTTCGCATAACACTATCACAAATGTTACGTGTAATTGCCTAACTGGTCTGGTTACTTAGTCGTGCAGAATGAACCACGCCCAGATTCTTCTAACCACAGCAACTTGTCAACTATCTTGTAAAAGCCATGTGAACTGATTTCAGTCGCGGTTTTTTTCACTATCTCATAATTCTCAAAATAAAGACAATTCTAGAATTGCATAACGTATGTTTAGAATCCTATTAGATGTCTGAAAATGCGCAAATGCAATTCAAGAACGGTCATTATTTCTCTTATATTGGACAAAGCATACACAGTACGTGGTTATAAATTGTATTTTATGACTAACACTTAACGACCCTATGGTAATAGCTAACATAACAATTCACTAATTGTTCAATTAAAATCTGATAGTAACACAAGATCAAGGGTCTCAGTCCAGGTTCCAAACTTGAATGCATTAGACGTCTCATCGACAAAGTACCAGTCACAATGCCGAAATAAACGATATACATCATTTAACAATACTAAATGTAATATTGTCCCTTCGAATGACTTATCTCCATAAAGTTTGCCAACATATTCTCGACAACAGAAAAATGCATACGGTATTTACAGATACTTGCTAAGGACAAGATTAAACCACTTCATTTGTCCTGCTTACTTCTGAACCCCCTTCGGACATTGGTATAAATTCAAGTGTTTGACATGTAACTGTTGTTCGTGTTTCTTCATCTCACTTGCCTATTTCACCAACAAGTTACTACAGTGACGTTTGACATATGCAGCTAATTTAAAAAGGAGTTTTGCACTTTGTTACCGGAAACGCACCAAAGCAAAACATACAAAATGCATCAAACTGTTTGAAAGAAAATGTTAAGAAATCAGGCAGCTGACTCAATCAATCCTTAACATTACGTGAATTATATGACATATCGCAAAGAAAATCAAGAATTCAATGCAATACGAATCGCTATATCAAATAGGCGACAACATAAAAAAGGATAATATGACCAGATCAAAGAAACACCTGTATTAAGACAACACATCAGGAGCTTCCTTGTCGTTGAGTTATCAATCATAATACACAGTTGTTAAAATGTCATTGAATTTGGTAACTGTATAAACTATTACCGATAGTTTTGAAGTGTCAAGAAACCGGGTATCGTCGGCATGACATATATAACCAGTGATGTTTATATAACATATATAACAATGTTTTGTTAATTTTACTGTCGAATATAGGCTGTTTCCCCTGATCAAAAAGTGTCCATGTTACCACAATTCTGCGATCATTTTTACCCCACTCACTGAATTATTTTTTTATTAGGTCAGGTTTTTGGGAATTTAACTTTTCATAAAAGAATCTTTGCTCTAACATCACCTCATATATATAACAAACACCAGTCACAACTGAACGGTTATTTTTATAAGCAAAGCAACCACTAACTTATTTTCCCAAATTTTGGATTTATCGCGCCTATTTTCCAAAATCAAATTATTTTCAAAAAAATCACTGATTAACGTCACAAAATGGGGAACAGCTTGTAAAGTAGCACGTTGTAGATCAGGATATGGACAAACACTGTCGTATAAACTTGAAGACAAACGGTAATTGACAGTGACATTAATAACCAGCTGGAGCTTACTGATATACAAGTAAGAAACGATGACGATGTTAACTGATGTTAATTGATATGCAGCAAAATTGTTAGAAAGAAATGACCACAACTTGGAATCAGGGCTTGTCCATAAGTACACCGTCTTGTCTTCATGCAAATCATATATTTATTATTATTATACAGACAACTTGACAAATGATGCAAGAACACGTTTCACGCAGTCTAGTTAGAGAGCCTCATCGACATTAATCACATTTTACTGGAGTTGGTATCTGATTAAGCTTTATCTTGCTGCTGGCAATGTTAATGGCTTACTGTGACACTTGCTACAAGTTCTGCAATCAGTTGGAACAACACCAAAAGGGATGCAACAAAGTCACCCTTGAAAAACGATATCTAACACAACATATGTGCAAAGCATGGGCTAAATTGATGGTTTGTCCAGTATGCTCGTTATCATTTGCATACACATGAGTGGAATGAACAATTATAAGCTAAATTGCAAAACTTAAGAAAACAATTTATGGTGAGACCTTGTCCATTTTGAACTAGTGGCCAAGTTCTGGTATTGCTGAACAAAACACCGACAGGCAATCACATACTCGTACATGGGTACTTTATCTCATTTAATTAAATGTAGTCAGCAGCAATGTTTGTATTTTCAGATGTGTAGATATGAGTGATTCCATTTGATTTTAATGCGAATTACATGTTACTCACATATCTTTATCATGCTATGATCTCCAATTATTGTGCAAATAGGATGTTATTGCATTGATCACCTCAATGTTTTATAATTTTAATAATCAATAATGAATGTTCTGAGTTGTGAAGTGTTTAGTTTTCCAATGTACTTAAACATTAAATGGAAAATAGATGTTTAGCCACATTGTCATATCAACGATCAGAAATGTGAATCAAAGTAGATGTGCACCTCTTTTTAACCCAAATCCTGGTAGTGCCATTATATATTATATTTGCATTATTAAACATGAAACTCTGATTATTATGTTTACAATAGGTGTACACAATTTATTTTTAGACAGACAAGGTCAACATTTACATTGCAGCAAAGAATGAAGCATACATAATATGCAAAACAGACTGATCATGATTTAGCAACAGATACCGGAATGTTAATCAAATTAAAATACAATGAGAAAATGTTCTCTGTTTGATATTACAGATTCCAATTACTATATTCACAGAGCAAAAGTTTGAACACTACACGTGTTGTTGTTTTCCTGTCTGGTAGGTAGGTTTTGAAAAATGAACCTGATGCTAAACATAGATTCAATTCTGTATGGCCGTATTCAAACCTTTATAAAACGCATTTATCGTCATATGAAAATTAAGACAGACAATGAAGTTATTGGGTAGTACATTGTATATTTGCATACAGTATAACAATATTGATCTTACACATTTTTACGATAATATGGTAATGTCTGATAACATAGTATATATACGCGTATTTATATGTATTATTATTTCATACACATGTTTTTTCGCTATCGCATGTATGTTTTATTACATAGTCATTTTCAGTTTGTTCTTCATCTATAACGTTATATGTTTGAATATGTGTTATAGTGTTCCTTCTCCGTCTCATAGATGTATGTTTGTATATTTGTATTTGTTTGTCCCCATGGGCCATATGGCTTACTCCATTAATTAATTTATATTTCAATTGACTTTAGTTTCCAACTATCCCACATAACTGCTGATTATTTGATGTTGTGTGTGAATATTTACACGGTATAAGAGTATTAAATATCCTAATTACGGTAGGTTTCACTAACATCTGTCTGTTGGAGTTACAGGATATATGGATATAGAACTGTATTCAAATAATCATTTTGGCTCAATGACACTCATTAGCGCGTATTTCGGGCGGTCTTTTATCATTACTGAATGATATCATTAATATCACTTAACCCTATCGTAGTCACCATTAGTAAAAACAGGTTATTAGTGTCGTACAATTCGTGTGGCACATTCTAAATTTAACTATGTACTTAACATCGCGTGTGTAACACTAATTAAAGCTTGCAGAGTTCTTAATCAAATTAAAATAAATACGTGCGTTTATTAGAACTTGAAGGACAACATACTTAATATGTCACCATTTGCATACCAAGTATTCGGGACCTTAAAGGTACATAGTTTTAATTTTTATGACAAAATATCCTTAGTAATAAATACAAGTAAACTGGTGGTAATTTACTTCACACAGATGTACTAGACAACACTGCATTGTCACTTTTTCTTACATGTTTTCTAAAATCACAAATACAAGTGTCTGATACGGGTATTTTCTATCCTGACCTACGCGCCGAGTTAGCGCCTACAGAGGAATTACCTGTATCAGTCTCGTGTTTTGCAGTTCCAGGCTTTTCTTTATTTATTGCTTCTATCAACAAGTGTTCCTGCATTAACTACAAAATATATTGGTCCCGCGCTTTAGCTTTCGTGACCTTCCTTAAAATGCCCGAGTAAGGTATGGCCAAGGTATATCGACTACATGTGTACACCTAGACTTGTAACATCGTGTGTTTTGTCAAACGCATACTGTATCCGTGTGCTGACGTCCCGAATTGATTATTAACATTTTTTTTATACATGTTGGTAATCTAAATTTAATTGTAATGTTTTAAATTTGTGTATAATTATACACATCTGCTAAATATAGTGTGGATTATATTGATCTCTAATGAGATACCTATAAATACAAGTTTAAAGAGCTATGAGCTGTACAGTGCAAACATGCACATACAATGTGATGTTTGCCACAAGACAGCTTCCATAATCTCGCGAGATACTGTCTGATTGTTCCATCTAAGTTGATTCCTTAAAATGTTTCAATGCAATACATGTAAACGGCATTTCAAATATAGAAAGATTTTGTCGAGACATATTAAAGAAAGACACTTAAATATGGAACAGTGGAATTGTGTAATCGGTAATTGTAAGTCCACGTATTTAAGAAGGAGCTATCTATATAAGCATTTAATTACAAATCAGTACTGTGCAAGATGCGGCGGCTATTTTCTTAATTGCTTATTTAATGTTTACTGTGAGAATGTTTAGTTGATATGTATGAGCTACACTGGACAAGGAGTATAGCGAAGATCCACCTATGCGGAAGGAAATTATTCTAATGATGCATCACATATAACCCCGTGCAAAGATGCAACGTCCACATTCCCCACCTCCGTATCATGAAAGAAGTTGTCACTAGCTAAACGAGGAGCCGGTTAATATTGGATGATACTCTCTTACACTAGTTAAGTCAATAAACCGCCATACACAACTGAAATGTCGGTTGAAACAACGGTGTAATACTGTAGTACACAACACGACACGGTCTATAAAAATAGTCATTATGTATGCTTGATTAAATAATGGGAGGTGTAGTTGTTGTTTTACTCGAAGAGCTACTTTGTTCGCCAATGACTTATTAACCAGCCGGAAAATTATAGTGGTCATTATAGATCTCAGCTGTTGGTTAAAAGTTACCATAAGTTCATTTGATTTATGTGACACCTACAGTAATGTGGGTCACTAGGGAGTCTGTAGCAATGTTTGTAGCGTGAGGAAGAGTATCGCAGGGAATGTCCCAATCAGGCAATAAGGAATAATATCTTAATGAAAAGTGAAACAATGTTGAGCAGGGTGGTAAAGCCACATTCACAAATAAAAACGTCCTTAGACGGATACATTCAAAAGAAAAGTGAGTCTGCACAAGAAGGGAAATGAACAAAATCGGACAAAGCGGACGACAGGGGACGCAAAAACAAAACTGAAATAATAAGGACATAGAAACTACACAACACCACGTCAATAGTTTCCAAAACTCTTTTTGATTGGCTCACAATTTGTAAGCAATTGTTCTCAACAAATAAACATCCAACACATCAGACAGACATTACTGATAAATAGCCAGGCTTTCAGCAAAAGATAGGTATGCCTCTTCATGAGACGAAACAAACCCAATTTATAAAATTGACAACGATGATTGCTAGGCTTTCATTCCCGAAAACGGACTATAGTTTATTTATGTTTTAGATAAATATTAATTAAGTTGCTCTTTCCTATTGTAAAATTCCCTGGCCTGATAGAAAATTCTTGTTCTTTCCTTCTTTCCACTCTCTTTCTGTCAGTGGTCAACTTCCTTTCTTATCTTGTCCTGTTATGTATTCCCTCAATTCCATCCCCTGCCCCTTCTTGTTGTCGCCTCCATTTCAAAATGTTTCGACAGCTACTAGTCCAACGTTTTATTACAAATTTCTTAGTTGCTATAAATGGGTTTTGACGCAAGTTAAATTACTTTGGCCTAAAGCGCGTATTATTTACTCTATTGGATTGCCTAAGTTATTGTTGTTATTATTGTCTAGCGGGAAGTCCGTTGAGATATCTTGTCATTAGTGTGATTATATAGTGGTCGCCTAGGTTTAGGAATCAATTATTTTGTTGTTTCATTATCACGATAAATGTTTTGATACAGTGCAGAAAAGATTGCGTGCATAGATTTAGCTGCCTACGAGGGATGTTCGAAATCTCCAGTTTCTCTTTTAATACCCTCAATGTACTCCCCATGTTTAGAAATGCATAATTTTAGTATATGGATTCATTTCCAGAAAGCGCCACGGTAGACTGACTTTGGTATACTACGGAAGTACTGATGAACAGCATCCGAGAGCTTGTCGCGATCGATATCTACGACTAGAAAGAATGTTTTCAATTTGGAAAAGAGATTGAAGTCATATGGTGCCAGGTCTGGGGAATAAGGAAGATGTTGTAGCACAGAAACTTTCTCCGACTTCAAACATTGTGTTACTATACAAGAGGTGCGCGCTGGAGCATTGTCATGCAACAGTCGAACATGTTTGAAACCTGTGACTGGGCGACATTTCTCAAAGTACTACTTTTGCAAAATAACCTTCTTGTCATATTTTAGAAACAATTTAGCAACTGTTTGTCAGTTTCAACACGTACCTTCTTCTGGTCGTCAGTCAATGGATGGGGCACCCACCTAGCAGAAATCTTCATAACTTTCACAATTTTCTTTACAATAAAAGAACTATACCAACAATTCGTGCAATATCACGCACTTTATATCTATCATCATTTTGGAGAATTGCTTCAATACTTTTTTGTCACACGTTGCTGTCTTCGGTCGACCTAATTTTGCTGCATTTTCAACAGACTGTACCCCACAATCAAATATCTTTTTCACTCTGAGAACCCGTCTCATAAGACACCTTACCAGACCTAAAAAGCGAGTAATTTCGGCAAAATATTATTTCACAAACAACAGAGCTTACTTCGAACTTTTATGGAAGACCGAGTTTCTACAGTGTGTCTATTCGTGTTTCAACCATTTTTTGCAACAGAGATCAAAAACTGCCTAAATCGAAATGAAAAAAACCTCTCCAAACCAGTTAGTCAATGGATACGTGTATATAGCATTGTGTATATAGCATTGTGTATATAGCATTGTGTATATAGCATTGTGTATATAGCATTGTGAAACATGAAACATGAAACATTTAATTTGATGAAACGCCTATTTTTACACAGAAGCATATTCAATGGCGTTGTACATTTAGCAAAAATACAGTATGTATGTTACATGTACTCAACTATGTATAATAATGTCATAACTATAACTAGTATTAGACAATGCATCAAAACGTGACATATCAGTACTTAAAGTATCAAACTGCACAAAAATAGTGTACATACACCTGACATGCTATTCGATACAGTTCACAAGACTAGAACAATGAATCGAAGTTCCTGAAAAAGTGTGTTTTTAGACTTTTCTTAAAAGCATCTACGGATTTCAGATTCCTTATATGGACTGGAATGTCATTCCATTGTGTATATAGCATTGTGTATATAGCATTGTGTATATAGCATTGTGTATATAGCATTGTGTATATAGCATTGTGTATATAGCATTGTGTATATAGCATTGTGTATATAGATACGTGTATATAGCATTGTGTATATAGCATTGTGTATATAGATACGTGTATATAGCATTGTGTATATAGCATTGTGTATATAGCATTGTGTATATAGATACGTGTATATAGCATTGTGTATATAGCTTTGTGTATATAGCATTGTGTATATAGCATTGTGTATATAGCATTGTGTATATAGCATTGTGTATATAGCATTGTGTATATAGCATTGTGTATATAGATACGTGTATATAGCATTGTGTATATAGCATTGTGTATATAGCATTGTGTATATAGCATTGTGTATATAGCATTGTGTATATAGCATTGTGTATATAGCATTGTGTATATAGCATTGTGTATATAGCATTGTGTATATAGCATTGTGTATATAGCATTGTGTATATAGCATTGTGTATATAGCATTGTGTATATAGTATTGTGTATATAGCATTGTGTATATAGATACGTGTATATAGCATTGTGTATATAGCATTGTGTATATAGATACGTGTATATAGCATTGTGTATATAGCATTGTGTATATAGCATTGTGTATATAGCATTGTGTATATAGCATTGTGTATATAGCATTGTGTATATAGCATTGTGTATATAGCATTGTGTATATAGCATTGTGAATATAGCATTGTGTATATGGCATTGTGTATATAGCATTGTGTATATAGCATTGTGTATATAGCATTGTGTATATAGCATTGTGTATATAGCATTGTGTATATAGCATTGTGTATATAGCATTGTGTATATAGATACGTGTATATAGATACGTGTATATAGATACGTGTATATAGCATTGTGTATATAGATACGTGTATATAGATACGTGTATATAGCATTGTGTATATAGCATTGTGTATATAGCATTGTGTATATAGATACGTGTATATAGCATTGTGTATATAGCATTGTGTATATAGCATTGTGTATATAGCATTGTGTATATAGCATTGTGTATATAGCATTGTGTATATAGCATTGTGTATATAGCATTGTGTATATAGCATTGTGTATATAGCATTGTGTATATAGCATTGTGTATATAGCATTGTGTATATAGATACGTGTATATAGCATTGTGTATATAGATACGTGTATATAGATACGTGTATATAGCATTGTGTATATAGCATTGTGTATATAGCATTGTGTATATAGCATTGTGTATATAGCATTGTGAATATAGCATTGTGTATATAGCATTGTGCATATAGCATTGTGTATATAGCATTGTGTATATAGCATTGTGAATATAGCATTGTGTATATAGCATTGTGTATATAGCATTGTGTATATAGCATTGTGTATATAGCATTGTGTATATAGCATTGTGTATATAGCATTGTGTATATAGCATTGTGTATATAGATACGTGTATATAGCATTGTGTATATAGATACGTGTATATAGATACGTGTATATAGCATTGTGTATATAGCATTGTGTATATAGCATTGTGTATATAGATACGTGTATATAGCATTGTGTATATAGCATTGTGTATATAGCATTGTGTATATAGATACGTGTATATAGCATTGTGTATATAGCATTGTGTATATAGCATTGTGTATATAGCATTGTGTATATTGATACGTGTATATAGCATTGTGTATATAGCATTGTGTATATAGATACGTGTATATAGATACGTGTATATAGCATTGTGTATATAGCATTGTGTATATAGCATTGTGTATATAGATACGTGTATATAGCATTGTGTATATAGCATTGTGTATATAGCATTGTGTATATAGCATTGTGTATATATCATTGTGTATATAGATACGTGTATATAGCATTGTGTATATAGCATTGTGTATATAGATACGTGTATATAGCATTGTGTATATAGCATTGTGTATATAGATACGTGTATATAGCATTGTGTATATAGCATTGTGTGTATAGCATTGTGTATATAGCATTGTGTATATAGCATTGTGAATATAGCATTGTGTATATAGCATTGTGTATATAGCATTGTGTATATAGCATTGTGTATATAGCATTGTGAATATAGCATTGTGTATATAGCATTGTGTATATAGCATTGTGTATATAGCATTGTGTATATAGCATTGTGTATATAGCATTGTGTATATAGCATTGTGTATATAGCATTGTGTATATAGTATTGTGTATATAGCATTGTGTATATAGATACGTGTATATAGCATTGTGTATATAGCATTGTGTATATAGATACGTGTATATAGCATTGTGTATATAGCATTGTGTATATAGCATTGTGTATATAGCATTGTGTATATAGCATTGTGTATATAGCATTGTGTATATAGCATTGTGTATATAGCATTGTGTATATAGCATTGTGTATATAGCATTGTGTATATAGATACGTGTATATAGATACGTGTATATAGCATTGTGTATATAGATACGTGTATATAGTTACGTGTATATAGCATTGTGTATATAGCATTGTGTATATAGCATTGTGTATATAGATACGTGTATATTGCATTGTGTATATAGCATTGTGTATATAGCATTGTGTATATAGCATTGTGTATATAGCATTGTGTATATAGCATTGTGTATATAGCATTGTGTATATAGCATTGTGTATATAGCATTGTGTATATAGCATTGTGTATATAGCATTGTGTATATAGCATTGTGTATATAGCATTGTGTATATAGCATTGTGTATATAGCATTGTGTATATAGCATTGTGTATATAGCATTGTGTATATAGATACGTGTATATAGCATTGTGTATATAGCATTGTGTATATAGCATTGTGTATATAGCATTGTGTATATAGCATTGTGTATATAGCATTGTGTATATAGCATTGTGTATATAGCATTGTGTATATAGATACGTGTATATAGATACGTGTATATAGCATTGTGTATATAGCATTGTGTATATAGCATTGTGTATATAGCATTGTGTATATAGCATTGTGTATATAGCATTGTGTATATAGCATTGTGTATATAGCATTGTGTATATAGCATTGTGTATATAGATACGTGTATATAGATACGTGTATATAGCATTGTGTATATAGCATTGTGTATATAGCATTGTGTATATAGCATTGTGTATATAGCATTGTGTATATAGCATTGTGTATATAGCATTGTGTATATAGCATTGTGTATATAGATACGTGTATATAGCATTGTGTATATAGCATTGTGTATATAGATACGTGTATATAGCATTGTGTATATAGCATTGTGTATATAGCATTGTGTATATAGCATTGTGTATATAGCATTGTGTATATAGCATTGTGTATATAGCATTGTGTATATAGCATTGTGTATATAGCATTGTGTATATAGCATTGTGTATATAGCATTGTGTATATAGCATTGTGTATATAGCATTGTGTATATAGCATTGTGTATATAGATATTGGAGAGAGGTATTCGGTTGATAAACATCGAGGTAAAATGCCTCATGGAAATTGCTTTATATCACAATACATAATACATTTCGAACATCCCTCGTATGAGTAAAAGAAACTCTAAATTTAGATCCATTGGCATTCAGTTAGACGTTAAATCTTGTCTTCTTTTTTTCATTGCAATTCAAGTAGGGTTTTACGGTAAATGATTGTTGTACCAGAGACTTATAGGAAAATCTCATTTTTTATGTGAATCTATTGACATTAATGCTAGTACATGTACTTTGTAATGATCCATTTCATCATTACGTGGAACAAACAATTTCCAGTTAATGATCAAACATTACGATTTTAGCATAATAGTGTTTATATGATTCCATGAGGTTTCAATAGCATCCATAATATCTTCCCGATCTGATTGTTACAAATTAGCTAATGGACTCTCATACAATGATATTGTCCGGCTTAAACATTTATTTCCTAACAAACATTTAAAGGTTCCAATAAAGTCTAAGTTACAAGTTTCTGTTATCGACGAGAAATGTTTATCAAACATCGATGTAATCCGAGCTGAGTCTCGTATGTATATCACACTATGACTCGAAATAGATATCTCCGTATTTACATAATATATTGCAGTAGTAGTGAAAGCTTTACACCTTGGCACTCCCGGCTGTCACAATAGAGTGACAGCGTGATCTAACAACAATACTGTTCTATGTATCTGTATTATCTACCAAACAACCTGAACTGGTCTTGGTCTTTGGCGCGAAAATGATATTTGATTTCATAGTCGGCCAGGTCATTCCTTGCGCCCCTGTTCCCTTACGTATGTACCCTTGAGTCTCCTCAAATGCCTTATGTTTTATTGATTGTTGTTTTCCCGGAGGTATGAGTGGAGAGGCACTGTCTTATGTATGTGGCGTTCCCTGAGGCAACTTTTTATTGTATTCCTTAATGTCCGCTATGCAACAAGGTAAACAAACCTTAATCGTATTGTCTACTCTTTCAAACGTCAATCAAAATGACAAATGTGGTTCAGGGAAGACAACTTTCCCAAATTAGAATAACTCATCCGATGTCGTTAGTTCGAGCTCCGCGTTGAATGGGTGTGATAATGAATTTCACAATTCCTGGCCCGGTGTTCACAAAGAATTGAGTTTCATAATTGGGATAAAGATCAAATACAGTTTCTTTCTTACAGAAAAAAATATTATGCATAGCTAGCTAAATATGCGACAGATATGGACAAATTTCCAAACACTTAAAATGAGATACCACATTTATTCAGTAAAGAAGAAATAGATCAGCTTAGATCGATTACTAAAAACTGATCTTGATTTGATCTCGATCAGTTGCATTGTAACGTATGATTAATGATAATTTTCATGAAAAATTGTTTTACATGTTTATACAATGTTAATCATTGACCGTATATGTTAGGGTGTTCCAGTTAGAATTTATGAGGCATTTTGTATTCCTTGATGAGATGAACTGTACTTTAAAGTATTCAATTCCTTTAAAGATATAGTATGATTTTTCTTTCTTTTTTTTACTTAAACAAATATGAAAAATATACTTTACCTAGTTAAAACTTCAATAAAAATGCATTATCACAGAATACATGTATAATGTATTCTCTGTATTTGTCGAATAAAGACGTTTGTATTATCATAAAATTTAAAAAAAAAACAGTTTTTAAACAATCATACTATTTTACAAGTTTTGTCTGTTAGTAATATGGTAAAATAATATATTTTCAATCGGTTATACATTGCAATGTTTCTAATTAGAGAGATGTTTTAGCCAATGTAACAACACTACTGGATGAAGCCAATTCAAACATTTTATGTTCCGATGAGCCAGATACATCTTTAAGAAATAGGCAAATAGTTTTGTATTAATTTGATCGCGATCACTTGATCGTTTGTGAACCCAGGGTCTGAATTGTTGAGTACTGGTTGGTGACCAGGGAAAAATGTCACCGAGAGCAATTAGTATAAACTAATGAACTTGTTTCCCTATCGATGTAAGATAAAGACGTGTATTTTTAATATACGATACAACGAGTAATGGTGATATTTACTAAACACTAGAACATTGACTGTATCAAATCAGATATTAAATCATCTTAAACGGAGAAGTCAAAAATGAATATAAAATATGAATGAAGAAGTCGAGCATGGAATGCCACTTAGAAACTTCCACAACCACCTCTACGTCATTCAAGCGTTATCATTATACCGAGAATTACCTAAATTTAATTTAACAATAGTGCATCATGTAGCCAATAAAATCTGTCACATTTTGCTAGGAACTCGATGACTTGTTAGAAGCTTATCTGATGAAACGTCACCAAAGGCATTACGTTCAAAGGAAACATGATAACCAATCCAAGGATTGTTATTCACTATATGACATGTAACACTGAATTGATTATGCTTGACGTACTGACGCAATATCACATGTTTTACCATGCATTACATACACACTGATCTAGTTATATATAACCCGTATATACGTAGATATGGTGTTAATTGTAACAAACTATGAACTGTATTTCTAATATTTCATTTGTGGTGGTGCATTGTTTCGTTTTTGGACCAGTTATTTTTGTTTGACAAAACGTTATCTTTTCACCTCGTCAATCCACCGAAAATAATACAAACTGAAAATCGGGATCTAGAAAGCAAAGGCTCGTCACAGTGATGTATTAAAAAAGTTGATAGATATTCATTTTTCATTTTTTGTTTTCATTCCGTTTAAGTCAGACAATTTCAATTGATCTGATCTAACAATTGAAGTAAAAAATTGAAAAGTAGTTGTGTACATGTATTCTTCAAAAATAGAATATTAGATATAACAAATTTAATGACATGAAAATAAAATATTTTTCTTATGGACCTCGAAACAAGAAACTCACAAATTTCTTAACTCTCAAAACACAGTGGTTATCATCACTCGTCTTCCATTAACTACTCGTTTATTGGTACAATCTGCACATACAGTGGCTGTGACCATTAACAAAAAAAACATAAATATGAGATGGCCAAGGCAGTAAATATACATGTTGCAAATACAATATCAAACATGTAATATAAGCAAACACAGAACAGAACAATGATATTTGTGTATAAGAATACATATTAAATATAAGCAGCAATGGAGTAATATTTAATGTCTTAAGTTTACACAATAGTAAATATATATAACTATAACTATACGCGAACAGGAGAAGATATTTTATGAACAGAAATCTTACTACGGAGCAATTAATGTAAGTTTGTCTTGTGTCAGATGATTAAGCAGAGTTGACAATAACTGTGCTTTTTCTATTAGACATAATATTATAAAGTTTACTCAAGGAAGACCATGAAGGGCTTTTAAGGAATTGTGTACGGAGTTCATTAAATGTTTGGCAGCACATGGAAACATGATATACAGTTTCTATTGCATTATGAGAACAATGTTTACATGTACGATTTTCTCTAACACTTCCATTGTATCTTCAAGTTTCGATTTCTAAGCTATGTGACCCTTATCTAAAACGCGTTAGTTCTTTTCTAATGTTTTCATTATAATAATTTCTATGTATTTTTCAAATGTATAATCTGTTTTGAACTTGCTGTAATAAAACATTTTGGACTGGTTGTCGAGTGTATCACTGCATGTTTGTACATATTGGTCCCGAAGGGAGCAAACACCTTAAACGAGTTCAGGACTTTGGTTCACATTTTATGAACGAAAAATTGCGTCTTTTGTGCATTGATAGCATGGATCGATATCGCTTGGGAGTGTCTTCTGTAAAAATTAAACCTCGTTATTCAATAACTCTGCGACATTCTAGAATAGAAGATACTATTGAATTATACTTTGGTTCCTAATTGGGCTTAATAAATCATTTTTTCTACATTGTGTAGTATTTTGTTATATGAAATAATCAGCTGTTGTAAGATGTTTATTGAAGTTCATTTCGTACTTTTTAAAGACTTGGAAAGAGGTTTTTTAATGAGTGCTCAATATAAAGGAGACTTGTTATTATCACATTGTTGTAATTTGGAGAAACCTCAAATGTCACGACTCCTTATACACATTTTCTGTCCCATTATTTGGTTAAAAAGTATACGTTACACAAAGCAGTAGGCAGACGCTTAACTAAAATAAACAGATTTTTATTTTCAAATTTGGTGTTTTCACCACTGACCGTTCAAAGTCGATACTCTTATTTCCCTATTTTTCGGCGCAGTCGAACTAACATGGTTTTGCTATTTGCATATAAGTGTTGTGAGAACCAATCAAATCTTACGTTTACCACCAAGGCAATGTCTCTTCAACCGAACAACGTGTGTAACCTGGACGCGGATTGGTTAACCTTTCGATAAATGGTACTTTTGAATTTCGGTGAATTTACTGCACTGAATTTCGATGAATTTACCGAAATCCATTTAGATCTGGAGTAACCAGCAATCGTAACATCTCGGCATTTGTTTATGTTGCACAACAAATCTTAACTCAAATTGCAAGGACCATCTTTTTTCAAGATATTTCTTGTTATTGTTGTGTTTAGTGTCCCGTTTCTTGTTCAATTTAATAAGGTAATAACGGAATAAAGATCGGAGTTGTAACCATGAAATGCAGTCCAGGATATGACACAGCCGTACAAAGACGAGTTCTTTTTATCACCGCATTTTTTGTAACTTGTTCATTTATAAGTTTTAGTTCATTCATCATGAGACCCACGTAATGTATTGATAAGTGAACTGTGTGGTACTTTGCAGCACAACAGTGTGTGTTTATAATTGTCACGCAAGAAATATCCCAATGTACTGTACTAGTCACGAAATATGCTGTCACATTGCCATTAGATTATAGAGGTTAAATTGTTTATAATTAATTGTACCGCAGGGTTACTATGGAAGACAGTGGTTGTACGACTCACGTGTTTAAGTGGTCTGGGAACAAATACCCATGGTTTATATCCCTCACGCAAGTCAACAACCTATCCACTCTATATGTTCTTGTATGCCATACTAAATACGCACTCTTTAACATCCACGTCATTTGTTATTTGTTCTATTGGCTCTAAATTACTTTTTTATTGAAGTACCTTCCCATTAAAGTGTTTGAACAAAGTTGACCCTTTTTACTATTTGGAAAAAATTAAAAAAGCGATTAAACCTTAGTATTAAGATAATTTTAGAAATTGATTAAACCGAAAAAGTATGAGATTGCATGAAAACTTCATGGACTTCATGTTAAAGAAGTCATTTCACGAAATAATCACATGTGACGTCACCATGTACTGACATAATTTGAAAACGAAGTGACCATATGGAGTCAATATTGTTTCCTGCTTGCAAACAGTGACATCACATGTTGCGTTTTCTTGAAATGACGTCACTTACAGAAGAGGTTGTAAATCCCATAGCAGCGCTCATATTATATTCTAGTCATACGTTCTATCCCACAAGTATTATTCCACATACATTTTTTGCTAAGAAGCTACTTGATACGTCAGGCGTTGACCTTGGTTGTCCATAATTACATTGTAGAGGATTTATGCTTCACATGGATTCGGTGTAATCGTGAATGGTTGGTGTTAACCAGTCCAAATCACGTTCACTGTTTTAAATACATCGGGTAACTCGATCATTTCGGGTGGACCCCAAAGTCCTCGAGTTATCGAAGTGTAACATGTAAGTCAATGAATACAATCTGGCGGGACTAACATATACATGTATATACCATGAAATTCGTAAACAATATATAATTGTATAAAACATTATTACAGAAAAAAATCGACATACCAAAATTTGTTGAATTATTAAGCTCAGAAAATAAGAATGTTGTTAAAAATCTAACATTGTTTATCCATAAAGTTTTTAACCTAAGAAATCAGTTATATTAGTAATAAGTAATTCAATTGTATTTCCTCCTCACTATTCTATTATTTTTCACCTTGTATCAATGAAAATGAAATAAGTACTATATCAAGATTTATATAATGTTAATCAATCATACTATTGCATGTCAAATGACCATTGACCAATGTTTAATATTTCGTTATTTGTATATATATGTGCATTGTTTATGTGAAATTATAGGCAGTATGCCTAATATTTCTGAATAAACTATCGATAATAGTTGGACTTCATGGTGGCCAAAAATCGAACGCTAACATGCAACGGATTCAATACACCGGTGATCGAGCATTTCTGCAATGAACTTTCGAATGTTTGACACATACTGACAACAAAATAGATATCGTGGTCCATATTTACGTAATGATTTACTGTAAATATATTATTTAAAGTGATATTACATTTACAATACATGAGCTGTTCGCAAGAGCCATTGGATTTTTCTGAGGTTATTTTCATTGGAATTTCTTTTGTCAATGGACGATTCCAATATTACTCCGGATTAGTCCAACGCCAATATTTAATAGCAAGATCACTTTGATGAATTCAGTAGAGACCAGAAACGAGTTGTATTGCTTTATAGTTCAACAACAGACACATGACAGTCGTTGGTGGCATCTATTATCAATAAATAGATCACACAAATAACTATCTTCTGATGTGGTGGTCAATTCTGTGATTAACTGGACATAACCACAAACCGGTAAGTATTAATGCCGTGTGCATTTCTTTACGTAAAGAAGTTAATTAGTCAGTGTACAATAAAAACATTTATAATGTAGTATTTTATTAAACTGCTCTTTGAATTTTAATTAAATAAAAACAATATTTTCATTTCCCTGTGATCGGTATTCGTGTATGCATTTCAAGTGGTTTGGCATGGAATTCTGCGAACTATCTGCCATGGAAAACTTTCATTAAAAAGGATTATGGCTATCGTTGGACGTTAGCATTAAATTAACTTATTTTAACTTTTGATTGATCATACCTTCGAATAATCTGTCGCTGCTTTTGTAGAATTGGTTTGTAGTGAGAGAGGATAATTGTTATCAATTCATAATAAATATCAATTTTCAGCAACACTGTAAGAATATGTTGTTTGATCATTCACATTTGTCGCTAGTTCCGGTTGTTCAACAATTTCTTTTCCTCGCGCAATGTCATACATACAGTAAAACCTCAATAATAAGACCACCCTTAGGACCCTAGAAAACTGATATATAACTTAATATTCAGGTGGTCTTTATATTGAGGTTCAATAAAGAGCGGAACACTCAAAATGGACTTGAAAAGTGTGGTCGTAATTTCGATGTGCTCTTTTTATTGCGGTGGTCTTTATGTGAGTGTTTACTGTGTATTTAACAGGTGAGGTAAGAATTATCAATGACAATTCAAGCGCTTGTAGAGAAATACATTGTAGTGCCAAATATATTCCGTGCCGCATTTAGCTCGTGACGAGGCGAATTATATGTGGCGAGAAGGCATGGTCATTCCGCATATAGCTATTTTATGTTTTGTCCAATTTAAAGTCATCATCATCAACAACACCATCAATAACTGATCGTCGATCATCACTCTTTAAATAAGCGAGTGTGTGGAAATTATATTTTCATTGCAACCACAATGCTTGACGTACGTACATCGCGCATGTCGCATCTGTGAAATGTGTTTTAATTATTAATTTTTTATCTTCATTTCAACAGACAACGCCCATGTGCATTAGCAGTTTACATGCTTTTGTCGCACTAAATGTGTTTAAAATGTGCTTAAACTTATTATTTCTGTGAGGTTTAGTTAACATTCACAAAATGGTCATACATGTAGAAGAAAAGAAGCGCTGGCAATCTATATGCCGACGTTAATGTATTTGTACATAAAACTCATAAGAAAACTATTCTACCGACAGTGGTAAAGGAACATTGGTTATGATACATAGTTCAGTTTATCTCCTTTTCAAATTTAACTTTTCTGATATTGTTATCTTATTCAAATATTCGTTTCAGTAAATCATCTTAGAGAGAAGTGAGCTAAATGCGGCGTCGAGGCACATGTCCGCCGCTTGAAGCTTACGTAAACTAAATGCGGCGTCGAGGCACATGTCCGCCGCTTGAAGCTTACGTAAACTAAATGCCGACACGAACTATATGTGGCATTAAAATGCTTGATTAGACTATATTAAAGGAAATGATAAACATTTCAGCTTATTAAGATTATCTATTACGACATTACTCGTTAATTCGGTGTCGTTAATGGAGGGAAACGTTTCCCAGACGTGATAAATTGGTTTCCCGTCAAATCTCGTATTACCAATTAATGGCATTAAATGTTACTTTGTTTGCCAGTAAGTATCTCTTGATGTTATCTGTCTGGTTCATAATAACAATAGACTGTTTTTTATGAGAAAAATGAGTGGAGACTTGTGACCAAATGTTAGACAAGAAATTCAATCCTATTTTCGGCCATAAAAACCTGATTTTAGTTTTCCAATCCCATCAAAGGTGAGGAATAATCGTTTATAATTTTATTCTGTTGGCCTACATTTTTTTAATTTCTTAAAAGTTCACGTCTCTGGTACGTTCCGTGATATAGAATATATAATGAGTAGATAATGATTCCAACAATATCAGATCGTGACTTGTATATCTTGATGTAACATTTCTTGTATTTGTGTTAAATATATAAAAATAAGGAATTTTGGAAAGCAACTACCGGAAAGATTTTTAACACTTCAAAATGACCCCCCTTGATTGCTAGAAGCTCTAGCTAAGACTCTGACAATCATAGTAGCGAACCAAAGAACTGTCAGTAAGACTAAGGGTAATGTCGGTATTAATAAAGGGATTGTCACTAAAGTTATGGAGTTATGCGACAATATTGAAAGCAGCAAATATTACATCGGCAATACTGTACACGCGTTTGTATTCGAGTATACAGTTTTATGTGATTTCGTTTATATTGTGATCTTTTTTTATCAATATCATGTTTGCAATCGTAGCATTCGGGAATTTCCGTACAGTTCGGAAATAGACATCGACGGTACGTGTATGAATATACCGAAATTCTCGGTACGTGATGCGGTTTTCTTAAACTATTAACAATAAGAAATCTGACCAGAGAAACGCATTTCAACATTAACTTGGATGTTGTCTGTGCCTCGTATTCCAAATATTTAAAAGATCTCCGTCATGCTTTTCACGGAGACTGCATACATTCACTTCGGTAGCCATTTTTGAACTTCTTTCCCCCACGTGACTTCCGAGCTTTATTCATATAAAACACGCCGAAGTGATCCGATTGTCATATTTGACACTAAAACGTTCCACATTTAGAATTCGCGCAGGTTTTATGTGTAAACGTATATACGAGCTGTAATCACTTATTTCATAATCGTTCTAAAATAAATACCATCCATTGTTTCATTTCAGTCATGGAAGTTACATCCAACTTTTCTACGGTGTTTCCAACAAATGCTAGTCTCCTTGACAATGGAACTACGCCATCTGGCGGAAATCCCCAAATGATGATCAAACCGATTGTTTTCGAAGTTTACAATATCTACCTGTACTTGATGATTTGTGTTGGTGTCCCGATGAACATGATGGTCCTTGTTGTTTTCGCTCGGCATCGCCCAACCACTACAACTGACTGGTTCATTGTATTTATCACAATATGTGATTTTATTTCATTCGCTGTCAATGTACCAGTCTATGCAACATTTACGAATGGATTTTGGAGACTTTACGGAACGACCGCGCTCTGTCGAATTCATATGTTTATCAGTCAAACGTTGGTGCTATCTTCTTCATTTTTGATCAGTGGTTTAGCTCTTGATCGTTACATTAAAGTTTGTAGACATAAATGGTCCTTCTCCAAAGCAAAAGCTAGAAATGGCTGTATTATTACAATGTTCGTGACGTCACTCCTGTCTGTACCGTGTTTCACTATGTATGAGAATCGTTTTGGTAGATGCGTGTCGGTTGTTATGGATGCGGAACTATTCGCATATTATTTTTTTGTATTTTTTACATTTGCGTTTGCCGTTATAGCTGTTGTGTTTTCATATTTCAAAGTCACGTCTGCTGTTATTAAAAGCGAGACAAACGTTAAGAGACACACGAACACATTTCGCACAAACAAAGTTGTACCATCAACGTCAAACAAAACAAGTGGCGTCTTTAAGGACACAGTTTTTAAGATCGAAGAAACAGCGTCTGTGTCAAGAAATCTGGTCGGTGGTGAGGAGTCCACGATTAATGTAGAACATTCTAAACAAGTTACGGCTGTTTCAGTGATCGGCAGCGACCCATCCTCGAACCAAAATGGCGTTGTTGCTGCTGGACGACAAGTACAAAGACCTGTCATGCCAGTCCAACCTCAACAGACACTAAACAGTGGCACAAGAACAACAAAAATCGCTTTCAGTGTATGCGCAGTGTTCATCCTCACGTGGATACTACCTTGGGTGTCATTCTTCTTTGCTACAGTGCCGTCGATGAGGACAGATATAGAAGTCATTAAGTTTATGATATATGGTCGAATGACTTACCTGGTAAATGGTGTGGCAAATCCGATCTTATACACATGGCTTAACCGGAAGTTTCGGGGTTACATCAAGGAAACATTTTGTTTCGGGAAGTTGTGAAAAAACGGACCAAGCAGTCTAATTGTAGAGCTAGTGGTCGTATAAGGTGTTAGATTGTCTCTCATCATTTAACGCCGCCTTTAAGCGAAATGGAACTGAATGTGTTGCCTGATCATCTAAAATTATCATGCATCGGTGTAAATTATATACCGGTTCAGGACAAAAACCCGTTCCATTTCAAAACGGTGTAATTTTGTTGCAAACCGCCGATACATTTCCAATGCCCAATTATATATAATCCGTTTTGATTGGCTTGTGAACGTTTGTGAACAAATTGTGACTTGAGTCAGCCAATGAAAACGTGTTTTAGAAATTATAACAATCAACATACCTGCACACAATTATGGTACTATCAAGTAATTTTGAATCGACCATATGAGTGGATAGTTATGTTATGTTATATGAGTGGATAATTATGTTATGTTATGTTATATGAGTGGATAGTTATGTTATGTTATATGAGTGGATAGTTATGTTATGTTATGTTATATGAGTGGATAGTTATGTTATGTTATGTTATGTTATATGAGTGGATAGTTATGTTATGTTATGTTTTATGAGTGGATAGTTATGTTGTGTTATGTTATATGAGTGGATAGTTATGTTATGTTATGTTATATGAGTGGATAGTTATGTTATGTTATGTTATATGAGTGGATAGTTATGTTATGTTATGTTATATGAGTGGATAGTTTATCAGTTATTGAATGTATATGAAATTAACATTACTATGGTAATTGATACAAATGGTATTTACATGTATATATGTGTGTAATAGTTGTCCTAATTCATCAACTGAGGATATGACAATGTTAGGATAGGCTTTGCCGTGATTTGATGTTATATTAATACCCTCTACTTTGAGAATACGACGTATATAATTATGTTAAATGATGTCACGTAAAATACTTGTTTCTTCTGGAACGCATCTAGACAACGTACGGCGGCTTTAATTGAAGACTAAAGCGTCGCTTTGCAATAACTTTGAAGCGGAACATGAAATACTAAAATAGTCCGCCCATAAGTTTCATTTATGTCAAGTCATATTTTCTTTGGTGTACAAATACACATTTTAACATTTAGTAAAAACTACAGACAAAATCAGAACAATCATATTTTAACTCACATTATTTAACTTACGAATTACGAATCTTTATCTATCATTGCCATAAACTATTGGATTTAAAAGATCATTCTTTACTAGAAGCGTATGAGAAGATGCTTTAATAATTGTTTTGCTAGACAGAAAAACATAATAACATATAATATTAAATAGCTAGAAACATTCTATCTAGAAATCTGTTCACGGAATATGAAAGAAATAGGTTGTATACTCGTATACGTGTAATGTCGAGCCTTTTGACGAAATATTATGTGGAAATGTTGTCAAAGACTGTCAGGATAACAAGGGGATGCTGTTGTGCACATGTCACCGTATACACTTAACACAACTTATTGTCTTGGTCAATATTAGTCTGACTTGCTGCAATTTTCAACAAATATAGCGTAGATACCTGGCATAATATCTTTTATTTATTTCATGTCATAAATCCACATATTGAGCAAATAAAATCAATAAATGTGATGATGCGATAAAAATCAAAACTGCAGCTCACTCTTAAAGATGATCGGATGGAATAAAAAGGGTCTAATAGCGCGTGTGCACACCCTGACTCAACGCACCGTGTTATTTAAATCGATAAATTCAACCTGAGAATCCTGATCTACACATAGCCATTAGACAATATACAAACTTTTGTGTAGAAATGTTAATAAATAAAAAAAGTTGTTTGACATTAAAAAAAGGGCACACTTATAAGTTTTGTTCAGTATAAGTTCTTCCTTAGGTAACACATTTACGTCAGGTACACATTTAGAAGATACAAAGTTTTTCTCCATGAGATACTGCGACGCAAATGACTTAAAATAATAATGCTTTGACATTTTGTTTAATTGTTTCTGTCGTAATATAACAGAAGTGTTCCATTGTTTTGCATTGTTCTCCGATTGCCATAAAAAATAGTACAAAAACGCGCCACAAAGGTGTGTTCTCTTGCGTCACGTTGTATAAGGTTTCCTGCTCGAATTTTCATTTATATTCGTACAAAAGTGAGAACCACACAGCTGTTATTGTATCAGAGGTGAAGGACGCGTTACTTCAGATTTATTCTCTTCTATGAAAGTATCACGTTAAAAATAATCTGACAGTGGAATAAAGTTAGTCAGTTCATTGTAAAAGCCAAACACTGAATGCACACAGTAAACTGGGTTGTATCTACTTTGATCAGAGCTTATTATATTCTCGAATGATGATTGCACAACCTGTTATAGCAAAGGGAAGGCAGAGAGGCCTGATTCCTAATTCAAAGGTCGTTTGTTCCAGCAATCTCTGACTTTGATGCGTCACATGAAGCACTTGTCTAGACTTGTTAGTAATAATATTACATTATCATTAATAAAATGGTAAACATCTTTTCGCATCGATGTGAACCAAATAGTAAATGAAGAAGCAAAAAAAACACGAAAGAATCTGCAATAAACCAGTATTTTGAATCATGGCAAAATTAAACACTATCATCATACAATGGGATTCATAAATTAGTTTGAATCATTCGTAATAGCACGGACATATAAACCACATAAAATGGTTTATTATGTCCGTGGTAATAGAATTAAATTAATAAATTTATAAATTGCACGGTAGTTTATGTGTCACTACCTAAGATATGATGTTGTTCACACCTTTGACACCAGGTACCTGAATGTCTAATTGGCAGGTGTCCGTCTTTAATATATATGAAATGTTCTATATAGAGTATATACTTTGTACAAGTCTAAATAAAATATTTGTTCTATTCTGTTCTTTAATATATAGAAATTTGTGTATGACCTTTTTTACATGTGACCATTAAAAGGTGTATATATTTGTACCAAAAGTTGACACCAGTGTTTATACAGGAAAAAAACAACCAAAAAGGAAATACCAGGATCAGCGAAGAAAATAAATTACAGGAATTTGAAAGTGCCTGGCTCATGCAGAGTGAAAACTATACGATTTCAGTAGACGGTCACAAAAGGCTAAGGTGCACAACAGGGGGCTCACTTTTATTGCACTTGCTTCCGCTATACTGGTAGTAAAGAGGATATTGATAATAAATGGATGTATTGTACTTAAAGTGCTAAAAGAATAGAGCACCCCCCCCCACCCCCAACGGTGGACCCGGGCCTGGGAAGGGATAGTAGAGGACGCCATGACGAGTATAAATGTTCTCTTAAACTTTTGTCCCACAGACCCGATCCATATCGTAAAACTTTCTTAAAACAAAACATAAGGAGGTCCTGCTACACAAATCCTGAGATAACCGTGCAACAAAAAATAAATATTTATTGTTATTAAACTTTCAATAATAGTGGATACATTACATAGATGAAAATCAAACAAATATTTTAATGCTAATAAAATTAATTATAAAAATGATGCGTTTGCAATGTGGAAATTGCATGACAAAGTGTTTATTACACAAGTTAAGTGAAACGAATTCCTTGGTTTTGTTTCTATATTATTTCATAAGAAAACAGTTGCCTAACACAATTTAATTTTCAATAATAAAATAATCTCGTGTTTCATCTGGGACCAATATATACATACAAACCCAGGTTTCATCAACAAAATCGAACTCCCAATAGTTATCTCTTTATGATCATAAAAACGTAATGTTTTAAGCGATAGCCGGATTTATAGATCTAAGATAGCCCGAGGCTACATGTTAATGGTTTTATACCATTTATCAATCGGTGATCATCGGAAAATTTACGATCACTTACGGAAACTACCGACAGACAACTTGACTGCTGACCAAAAGTCCCATCGACATCGATCTGCATCGACTGGATTTATCTGATAAGCGATATTGTTGGGTATGATGTAGTCGCACGAAGGGTGGATAATAATATCACGTCACACGAGGTTTTGGTATTTATAAATGCCATTATGTAAATATCCCGATGGTGGTTATTTGTGAATCAAAATAAGATGTCAACAAGTTTATCCGAAAATAACTGGCAACTTCCCACATCAAGAATGATATTGCATTATTTTCACGCAAATACTGCCCGAGACCATGCACCTCGTCTAGGTTTCGACCTTATGACCTTCAAATCGACAGTCGAGCTCTCGACAGAGTGTTAGGCCTATTTGTTGCCAACCTTAATCACATCATGAATATATGCACGAGGCTCGGAAACAAATGTTGATTCAAAGACTCGATATTGAAACGAACGCATCGTGTTTTTCGCTCTTAGTTAAATTACAGATTTACCGCCGGGAACATATATCTCGGTTAACAATCTCTTGTGGAGTATTTGTTTAAGTGAATATTAGGGAACAAACGTAAAAGCTTTTCCGGCATCCCCTCGATAATATGGCATGATCACCGTAAGCTCCTCCAATCAGGCAAATTGAGTATCTAGGGATTAACATATTTGATTATTACTGCTCTATATATGGTCAAATAATCTCCTGAAATGAAGTCATATTAACTATTTGTCACACGGACACAATGCTCACGTGATTAAAGTACGCAAAGCTGGCTCTTATGTATGTCACGTGATCACTAATTGGTACTTTCATTCTTAATTAAGGCAACATTCAAGTTTACAATTAGATGAAGCAATGCAAAATGTAACGGTTAACTATCTTTCCGGTTGCTGTCCTATGCGTTTCCTGTATTACCAACATCGTATATTAAACAAATACTAATAATTGCACTACATGTGCAATTCCGAAATAAAAACCTGATGATAAAGAACAAGAGGAAGTGAACTTAGAGTTTAAGATGTTTTCACGAGAGCAAGGCGTGTACTCGTACCATCATCATCATTATACTCGATGTCCAGGAGTGTTATTGTCGTTTCAGAACGTTTCAGAAGTAAGGCAATTATGACATTACGCACGTTGTCTATTGAATCAAGCCCCCGTGGTTTTACAAATACGACATTAAAGTTAATTTCATTTGTCACATTTTGCTTACAAATTTTCAAAATAACTACAAGATTAAAATAGTTTAGCATCTATTATAATCTGGTTTCTATCAGCAATGTGACAAGTTGGATGTGCAAAAAGCTTTGACTATGAACGTCTATTAAAATGTGCCTGGTACTGAAATACATGCCCCAGCTCTAAGTGTAATCCAAATTGTTAAATTGTAAAGTACAAACTGACTTACTGGGATGCTAACAACAATTTCAAGTAATAATACTATAAATGATGCCTGTTCCATAGTTCTCACAATTATTATTTTATGATATGTTTGCCTTTCTGTTCCTTTCTAGTGGATAATATGGGCACATGTATTTCAGTCGCCTAGTCGTAAACCATATATCAAACATGCTGTAAACTAAATGTGGTATTGTTTTAATCGATTGTGTGTGTTTTAATTCCATATATGAAACTTCATAATATTTCATCTATGTTGAAGTACAAACAACATTGCATTGTAGATATTCTGTGATATTGTGTTAATTAGTCAGTGTCCAGTAAGCCAAGTGTGGCTGAGCACAAAATATTTTTATGTTTTTACTAATTTTGTGTGAAGTGTGTAATTTGTAAAAAAACGTGTGTGTAAAGCCGTAGTTTTATACGAATCTCCTCACATGCGCCATCGTTGTCGTGCAGTGTTCACAATGGTGATATTTACTGGATAACGACAGTTAACAATCAATGAGGGGATCAGCCAATGAAAACACGTGTTGCAAAATATTGACCAATAGACATCGTGTACGTAATAACGGTATTCTCAAGTATTTTTTATTAGACTATACATGTGTGTATTTTGTTATGGAAACGCCACGATCCACATTTTCCTAAATGACTCTCTAAGCCGAACTTAATCAAATTATAACGCAAAAGCGAAGATCTAAAGTAAACATTATAATTAAAGTACTCGATGGTCGAGAAAAAAAACTATCGGTTCAAAATTAGTAAGGAATACCGCAGCTGTGTACAATTTGTTGGAAAACATGTTTTCGTTGGCTCACAACCTCGAACTGTACAACCGTCAATAAAGACTATAAATACTTTCAATTCAAATCATATTCATTCCTGCATCAACCTTCCCCTATGAAATGCTACATTTAGAATGTTTATTATTAGGTTGCTAACACTAATAGTGCACAGTATTCTTATACATGAATAATGTCTACGTCATGAGATGACCCACTTCAATTATATAACAGTCGGACTTCGTTCATTCGATAACCTAATATCCGAATACTCGGTATAATCCGAAATAAATATCAGATCCCGGTGTATCTCAGGCACGTCGATTTGAAATGGGCTATTCGAAACCATGTAATACACGAACTAAAATTTCGGACCGATGAATTCGAATGAACGGGGTCCGACTGTAATTAAATCTCCATGGATACAAAACCAACAAAGCTAATAGTTGTACCTTTATGGTTTAATATCTGTCTTAATTACTGCTTTAATATCATTTAAAAGGAAACTAATTGAACCGTGCGCGAATAATTCCATTAAAGCTACGGATTTTCGTATCGACGAATAAAGTTACTGTGGTTTATAATTATATGGGATCGGTTTGATGTTTAATTAATATTTCCACTCGTGATTGAAGTTGTTTTTTTCTTTAGATAACTGACGTCTACACCGTCTTACAAAACGATGTTATTTTTGTAGTTGAACTCTATAAGATACAGCTAGATAGGTTTATTTGTGTACATACATACAATCCAAGCAAAGAAATTAAACTATCGGTTCCTATAAATATATTATACTTATTCTTTATTTTCGTCACATCTATAAACATGTACATACATTTTACAATAACATAAAACAGAGCGTACTATTAGTATATAGCCACTCTTAATAAGAGTTATAAGAGACTAGACTCAAAAAAGTACATGATACATTAAGCATTACACAATAGTGCATGCGTCATAAATATTTATATAGCTGCATACAAAACTGAAAAAAAGCAGTTGTTAATTATTACTAAAATAATGATAATGTACTTACAGGGTGTCGGACCAAATGTATCTTACATGTCAGTTTGAGATCTGTAGAGCATGTAGTAACTATAAAATATTAAACAATCCGCGTAATGAAGATTAAGTCATTAAAAACCGGCATTTATACCCCTTCCGAGACGGACTTTTATACCGAACTATAATTGGAACATGGTTAAAGTAACACTTTAAGACATACGGTCCGTAGATCTTTAATCAGAAATCATTACGACATTCTGAAAAAGGAATATACAGTCGGACCTCGTTTATTCGACAATCTTTCATCCGAATACATGGGATCATCCGAAATAAATATCAGGGCCCGGTGTATCTTCTTAGGCACGTCGAATCAAAACGGTTTTTAGAAGCCATATATTAATCGAACTAAAATTTCGGACCCGATGAATTCGAATGAACGAGGTCCGACTGTCGTTGAGGCACAAAATGCAGCACAAGAATGACACAGCCACCTAAAATGTATAAGGAGACAAACATGATTGATGGATAAAGATGGCAGTACAGTCTTGGAACGGTCCGTGGCAAAATCCGCAGTAGGGCTTAAATCTTGTTTAATGGTGCCATCCAACCTTACACTTTTCCTACCGTCATCCAAATAAAACGAACAGCGGAAGTAAGGCATTCGCTGCATGACAGCTGCCCAACATATGAGATCGCAAATACAGGACAATGTAAGGTTATACTGATTTTATAAAGCGTCAACTTCGGTTCGCGAAGCCTAGCTACCTATTCGAAAAAAACACACACAAAGTGGTTTCCAAAAAACGCAAAGCCAGATAATAGAGGATGTATCATTTCACGTGTTTTAATGAGGTAAACATGATAAAAATAAAAATAAATAACTTGTTACTTTCCAAACACCTTATAAACTCATACTCTTCCGAAACACCTTATAAACTCATAGTCTTCCGAAACACCTTACAACCTCATAGTATTCCCAAACACCTTATAAACTCATAGTCTTCCCAAACACCTTACAACCTCATAGTATTCCCAAACACCTTATAACCTCATAGTCTTCCCAAACACCTTACAACCTCATAGTCTTCCCAAACACCTTATAACCTCATAGTCTTCCCAAACACCTTATAACCTCATAGTCTTCCCAAACACCGTATAACCTCATAATCTCCCCAAACACCTTATAACCTCATAATCTTCCCAAACACCTTATAACCTCATAGTCTTCCCAAACACCTTATAGCCTCATAGTCTTCCCAAACACCTTATAACCTCATAGTCTTCCCAAACACCTTATAGCCTCATAGTATTCCCAAACACCTTATAGCCTCATAATCTCCCCAAACACCTTATAACCTCATAGTCTTCCCAAACACCTTATAACCTCATAGTCTTCCCAAACATCTTATAACCTCATAGTCTTCCCAAACACCTTATAACCTCATAGTCTTCCAAAACACCTTATAACCTCATAGTCTTTCCAAACACCTTATAGCCTCATAGTATTCCCAAACACCTTATAACCTCATAATCTTCCCAAACACCTTATAACCTCATATTCTTCCCAAACACCTTATAACATTGCAGTCTTCCCAAACACCTTATAACCTCATAGTCTTCCCAAACACCTTATAACATTGCAGTCTTCCCAAACACCGTATAACCTCATAATCTCCCCAAACACCTTATAACCTCATAATCTTCCCAAACACCTTATAACCTCATAGTCTTCCCAAACACCTTATAACCTCATAGTCTTCCCAAACACCTTATAACCTCATAGTCTTCCCAAACACCTTATAGCCTCATAGTCTTCCCAAACACCTTATAACCTCATAGTCTTCCCAAACACCTTATAGCCTCATAGTATTCCCAAACACCTTATAGCCTCATAATCTCCCCAAACACCTTATAACCTCATAGTCTTCCCAAACACCTTATAACCTCATAGTCTTCCCAAACATCTTATAACCTCATAGTCTTCCCAAACACCTTATAACCTCATAGTCTTCCCAAACACCTTATAACCTCATAGTCTTTCCAAACACCTTATAGCCTCATAGTATTCCCAAACACCTTATAACCTCATAATCTTCCCAAACACCTTATAACCTCATATTCTTCCCAAACACCTTATAACATTGCAGTCTTCCCAAACACCTTATAACCTCATAGTCTTCCCAAACACCTTATAACATTGCAGTCTTCCCAAACACCGTATAACCTCATAATCTCCCCAAACACCTTATAACCTCATAATCTTCCCAAACACCTTATAACCTCATAGTCTTCCCAAACACCTTATAACCTCATAGTCTTCCCAAACACCTTATAACCTCATAGTCTTCCCAAACACCTTATAGCCTCATAGTATTATCAAACACCTTATAACCTCATAGTCTTCCCAAACACCTTATAGCCTCATAGTATTCCCAAACACCTTATAACCTCATAGTCTTCCCAAACACCTTATAAACTCATAGTCTTCCGAAACACCTTACAACCTCATAGTATTCCCAAACACCTTATAAACTCATAGTCTTCCCAAACACCTTACAACCTCATAGTATTCCCAAACACCTTATAACCTCATAGTCTTCCCAAACACCTTACAACCTCATAGTCTTCCCAAACACCTTATAACCTCATAGTCTTCCCAAACACCTTATAACCTCATAGTCTTCCCAAACACCGTATAACCTCATAATCTCCCCAAACACCTTATAACCTCATAATCTTCCCAAACACCTTATAACCTCATAGTCTTCCCAAACACCTTATAACCTCATAGTCTTCCCAAACACCTTATAACCTCATAGTCTTCCCAAACACCTTATAGCCTCATAGTATTCCCAAACACCTTATAACCTCATAGTCTTCCCAAACACCTTATAGCCTCATAGTATTCCCAAACACCTTATAGCCTCATAATCTCCCCAAACACCTTATAACCTCATAGTCTTCCCAAACACCTTATAACCTCATAGTCTTCCCAAACATCTTATAACCTCATAGTCTTCCCAAACACCTTATAACCTCATAGTCTTCCCAAACACCTTATAGCCTCATAGTATTCCCAAACACCTTATAAACTCATTGTCTTCCTAAACACCTTATAAACTCATAATCTTCCCAAACACCTTATAACCTCATAATCTTCCCAAACACCTTATAACCTCATATTCTTCCCAAACACCTTATAATATTGCAGTCTTCCCAAACACCTTATAACCTCATATTCTTCCCAAACACCTTATAACATTGCAGTCTTCCCAAACACCTTATAACCTCATAGTCTTCCCAAACACCTTATAACATTGCAGTCTTCACAAACACCATATAACCTCATATTCTCCCCAAACACCTTATAACCTCATAATCTTCCCAAACACCTTATAACCTCATAGTCTTCCCAAACACCTTATAACCTCATAGTCTTCCCAAACACCTTATAACCTCATAGTCTTCCCAAACACCTTATAGCCTCATAGTATTACCAAACACCTTATAACCTCATAGTCTTCCCAAACACCTTATAGCCTCATAGTATTCCCAAACACCTTATAACCTCATAGTCTTCCCAAACACCTTATAAACTCATAATCTTCCCAAACACCTTATAACCTCATAATCTTCCTAAATACCTTATAAACTCATAGTCTTCCCAAACACCTTATAACCTCATAGTCTTCCCAAACACCTTATAACCTCATAGTCTTCCCAAACACCTTATAACATTGCAGTCTTCCCAAACACCTTATAACATTGCAGTCTTCCCAAATACCTTATAACATTGCAGTCTTCCCAAATACCTTATAACATTGCAGTCTTCCCAAACACCTTATAACATTGCAGTCTTCCCAAACACCTTATAACCTCATAATCTTCCCAAACACCTTATAACATTGCAGTCTTCCAAAACACCTTATAACGACTGACTCGCGTGATCAATTTTTGGTGTGTCAGCTGGAAATAAATCAAACGTTTCCGACACGATTTGCAAAACATGGCAATTATTTTACCATGCAATGTAGCAATTAGAAAACATAAACGACAAATTAGTGATCATTTAATTAGCACGAAACCTCGATAATTTTTGTAAATATGCGTTTGTACAAAGTCAGGTCTAATGACATAAAGTACGAATAATTCAGTCAATCAGTTATTGTGTAAGTAGTTATTAGAAAGTTGCTAGTACATGCGTACGTATACTGTATCGACTGCAGAACGTGTGTATTAACGCTATTACACAATATCGTCAGTTGGTCATTTAACAAAGATGGAGTATCGCGGTAGTCGGTTATGAAAAAGATGTGTGAAAATGCAGACAAACTATATTCTGTACAAAATTTGAGAATGCTATTGTCACCGTGTTTGTGAATGGAAAGTCATGAGTTCGAATCCCAGTAATGGTTCGTTTTTATTTGATAAAACATTCTTCCTAATTTAACTAACTCATTAATATATGATTATTAAATTGAACTTAATAAAAATACTCACCCAATGAACACAACTCACTGAACACTAATCACTAACTGAACACTACTCACTAAGTGAACACTAATCACGGAATACTACTCACTAACTGAACACAACTCACTAACTGAACACTACTCACTGAACAATACTCACCAACTGAACACTACTCACTAACTGAACACTACTCACTGAACAATACTCACCAACTGAACACTACTCACTAACTGAAAAATACTCACTGAACAATACTCACCAACTGAACACTACTCACTAACTGAACAATACTCATTGAACACTACTCACTGAACAATACTCACTAACTGAACACTACTCACTGAGCAATACTTACTAACTGAACACTACTCACTAACTGAACACTACTCAATGAACAATACTCACCAACTGAACACTACTCACTAACTGAACATTACTCACTGAACAATACTCACCAACTGAACACTACTCACTAACTGAACAATACTCATTGAACATTACTCACTGAACAATACTCACTAACTGAACAATACTCACTGAACAATACTCACTAACTGAACACTATTCACCATATGAACACTACTCACTAACTGAACAATACTCATTGAACATTACTCACTGATCAATACTCACTAACTGAACATTACTCACTGAACATTACTCTATGAGGTTATAAGGTGTATGAGAAGACTAAGAGGTTATAAAGTGTTTGGAATACTATGAGGTTATAAAGTGTTTGGAAGACTATGAGGTTATAAGGTGTTTGGAAGACTATGAGGTTATAAGGTGTTTGGAAGACTATGAGGTTATAAGGTGTTTGGAAGACTCTGAGGTTATAAGGTGTTTTGGGAAGACACTGAACGCTATTCACTCACTGAGTGCTGTTCACTCACTGAACACAACTCACTTTTTGGAAGACTATGAGGTTATAAAGTGTTGACCTTGACGCATATTGGTTAACCTTTCGATAAAGGGTAACTTACCTTGCCAAAATCCACTAATTTCGGTGAAGTTACCGAAATCCATTTTGGATCTGGAGTGACCAGCAATCGTAACATATCGGCATTGTTTTTTGTTGCACAACAAATCTTAACCTTCAAATTGCGCCGACCATCGTTTTTTTCAAGTCTCAAGTCTTGTTTAAAACTCGATCGCATTTTCCATCGTACGGAACAAATTAGTAAATTGAAGGTTATTGACAGTTACAAGGCATTTAGTAGTAATTAGGATGAAGTTCAAGCAACTCGTTTATTGCATTGATTGATAACTGATAGATTTGCGGGCTGTTCCATCTGATTTGCTCATTTTTTTGGTTATAGAAATAATTGAAGTCTAGCAGGATAAAGATGAACGACTTTGAAAGATCATTATGTTGTTAATGTTGTTTTATCCTGGTTTCGCTAAATCTTATAATCCATACCAATTAGCTAGACATCTATATTTATCTATCAGACCGAATCCTTAAAGTATTACTACAAAACATGATCATACATTTAACTTAGATTAAAATGACTAGATTAAAAATAATAGACTGGCATTTCAACAAAATCAGCATAATTATTTCAACCGTAATTTTAATATACATATCTTTTATGTAGTACAAAAAATCTTAGCCTTCAAATTGCGCCATCTTTTTTCGAGATATTTCTTGATAAGACTGGTATTATCTAATTAGGGTTCGTAAAATGGCAAATCCATTATTGATGAAGGCGTTTGTCCTCGTTAATATGATTATTATGTCACCTACTCATCATACACGTAGAAGGTTGCAATGACAGACGACTAAGAAATTATTAAACCACACCATTATATATGCAAGTTAATCATCACTAATGAAGGTGAACAGTACGTCGACACACAGTCGGCCTGACATGTACACAGGACTTAAGACATACACGGTGTGGAGAAGGGAGATAACTTAAGACATACACTCTGTGCTGAGGAGAAGGGAGATAACTTAAGACATACACTGTGTGGAGAAGGGAGATGACTTAAGACATACACTGTGTGGAGAAGGGAGATAACTTAAGACATACACGGTGTGGAGAAGGGAGATAACTTAAGACATACACGGTGTGGAGAAGGGAGATAACTTAAGACATACACTCTGTGCTGAGGAGAAGGGAGATGACTTAAGACATACACGGTGTGGAGAAGGGAGATAACTTAAGACATACACTCTGTGCTGAGGAGAAGGGAGATAACTTAAGACATACACTGTGTGGAGAAGGGAGATGACTTAAGACATACACTGTGTGGAGAAGGGAGATAACTTAAGACATACACGGTGTGGAGAAGGGAGATAACTTAAGACATACACGGTGTGGAGAAGGGAGATAACTTAAGACATACACAGTGTGGAGAAGGGAGATAACTTAAGACATGCACTGTGTGGAGAAGGGAGATAACTTAAGACATACACGGTGTGGAGAAGGGAGATAACTTAAGACATACACGGTGTGGAGAAGGGAGATAACTTAAGACATACACGGTGTGGAGAAGGGAGATAACTTCAGACATACACTGTGTGGAGAAGGGAGATAACTTAAGACATACACGGTGTGGAGAAGGGAGATAACTTAAGACATACACGGTGTGGAGAAGGGAGATAACTTAAGACATACACTGTGTGGAGAAGGGAGATAACCCAATACATACACGGTGTGGAGAAGGGAGATAACTTAAGACATACACGGTGTGGAGAAGGGAGATAACCCAATACATACACTGTGCGGAGAAGGGAGATAACTTAAGACATACACTGTGTGGAGAAGGGAGATAACTTAAGACATACACTGTGTGGAGAAGGGAGATAACCCAATACATACACTGTGCGGAGAAGGGAGATAACTTAAGACATACACTGTGCGGAGAAGGGAGATACTTAAGACATACACTGTGTGGAGAAGGGAGATAACTTAAGACATACACTCTGTGCTGAGGAGAAGGGAGATAACTTAAGACATACACTGTGTGGAGAAGGGAGATGACTTAAGACATACACTGTGTGGAGAAGGGAGATAACTTAAGACATACACGGTGTGGAGAAGGGAGATAACTTAAGACATACACGGTGTGGAGAAGGGAGATAACTTAAGACATACACTCTGTGCTGAGGAGAAGGGAGATGACTTAAGACATACACGGTGTGGAGAAGGGAGATAACTTAAGACATACACTCTGTGCTGAGGAGAAGGGAGATAACTTAAGACATACACTGTGTGGAGAAGGGAGATGACTTAAGACATACACTGTGTGGAGAAGGGAGATAACTTAAGACATACACGGTGTGGAGAAGGGAGATAACTTAAGACATACACGGTGTGGAGAAGGGAGATAACTTAAGACATACACAGTGTGGAGAAGGGAGATAACTTAAGACATGCACTGTGTGGAGAAGGGAGATAACTTAAGACATACACGGTGTGGAGAAGGGAGATAACTTAAGACATACACGGTGTGGAGAAGGGAGATAACTTAAGACATACACGGTGTGGAGAAGGGAGATAACTTCAGACATACACTGTGTGGAGAAGGGAGATAACTTAAGACATACACGGTGTGGAGAAGGGAGATAACTTAAGACATACACGGTGTGGAGAAGGGAGATAACTTAAGACATACACTGTGTGGAGAAGGGAGATAACCCAATACATACACGGTGTGGAGAAGGGAGATAACTTAAGACATACACGGTGTGGAGAAGGGAGATAACCCAATACATACACTGTGCGGAGAAGGGAGATAACTTAAGACATACACTGTGTGGAGAAGGGAGATAACTTAAGACATACACTGTGTGGAGAAGGGAGATAACCCAATACATACACTGTGCGGAGAAGGGAGATAACTTAAGACATACACTGTGCGGAGAAGGGAGATACTTAAGACATACACTGTGTGGAGAAGGGAGATAACTTAAGACATACACTGTGTGGAGAAGGGAGATAACTTAAGACATACACTGTGTGGAGAAGTGAGATAACCCAATACATACACTGTGCGGAGAAGGGAGATAACTTAAGACATACACTGTGCGGAGAAGGGAGATACTTAAGACATACACTTTGTGGAGAAGGGAGATACTTAAGACATACACTTTGTGGAGAAGGGAGATACTTAAGACATACACTTTGTGGAGAAGGGAGATACTTAAGACATACACTGTGTGGAGAAGGGAGATAACTTAAGACATACACTGTGTGGAGAAGTGAGATAACCCAATACATACACTGTGCGGAGAAGGGAGATAACTTAAGACATACACTGTGCGGAGAAGGGAGATACTTAAGACATACACTTTGTGGAGAAGGGAGATACTTAAGACATACACTGTGCTGAGGAGGGAGATACTTAAGACATACACTTTGTGGAGAAGGGAGATACTTAAGACATACACTGTGCGGAGAAGGGAGATAACTTAAGACATACACTGTGCGGAGAAGGGAGATACTTAAGACATACACTGTGTGGAGAAGGGAGATAACTTAAGACATACACTGTGCTGAGAAGGGAGATAACTTAAGACATACACTGTGCTGAGAAGGGAGATACTTAAGACATACACTGTGCTGAGAAGGGTGATAACTTAAGACATACACTGTGCGGAGAAGGGAGATACTTAAGACATACACTGTGCGGGGAAGGGAGATAACTTAAGACATACATTGTGCTGAGAAGGGAGACACTTAAGACATACACTTTGTGGAGAAGGGAGATAACTTAAGACATACACTGTGCGGAGAAGGGAGATACTTAAGACATACACTTTGTGGAGAAGGGAGATAACTTAAGACATACATGCTGTGCTGAGGAGAAGGGAGATAATTTAAGACACTGTTTGGAGAAGGGAGATAACTTAAGACATACTCTGTGTGGTGAGGAGAAGGGAGATAACTCAAGACATACACTGTGTGGAGAAGGGAGATAACTTAAGGCATACACTGTGCTGAGAAGGGAGCTAACTCAAGCCATACGATGTGTGGAAAAGGGAGATAAGTGGTGTCGTAATTAGCTAAAACTTTGGGCCTTAATTTCAAACATTTTAAGACTGAAACTCAGTCTTAGACTTTGCTGATGTTATACTTAACAGCCTTTCCTTTTCATTAAATCTAAATGAATGAAATTGTGTCTCTATAAACTAGTGTTACCCATTGTATAGTTTGCCAATTTTTTATTAAAATCAATACTGTCATTACAAGAACATTTAACATTTTAAAGTCCAAGCCCACTTTCAGTCTTATTATATTTATGAATAAGGCCCGTGGGAAGAGAATGTTAACAGCTCTTGCCAACTTACCAATCAAATCGAATACTGAATTGTTCAGGTACTTCTTGGCCTCACAATACAGCAGGAGATTATGTATTTTAAGGAAACAAACATTCAAATGTAATAATGAATGAATAACAAGAGCGCTATCGCAAAAATGCCATTTTACGGTGTTGTCACTGGAGTGTGAAAAAAAATCAGTTTAAATAGGATTATTTAAGACAATTTTTAGGTAATTTCTATAATTAAAGGGCGATAACTCCCGAGTGATTTGAGCCATATGGCTGATTATCGAACTTGTCCGAGATATTATGCCCATACATATTCTGACCGAATTAGGTGATGATTGGACAAATGCTTCTAAAGTTATTGAACAGACAGCTCACTAGACGCCACCCGCCCATACCCCATATAATAAGTCCCGTTCTATGAATGAGCGTATAAAAAATGAAGAAGTAGGACAAGGAAAGTCACATGTAAAGTACACAGCCACTCCAACACCACAAGGAGTCATGGAACTATATACAGATGTACATGTAAATCATTAGGCCATGCTGTTTTATATTTTTGTTGAGCGTCCACGTGCGCCTAGGTGTTAAGCTCTTTGTGCCAAAATATGTTTTTTGCAAGTTTAAAATATCGCAAAGGGAAGTAACTGCTGTGTCGTAGTTAAATGTTTTGGTAAATATGTTGATAACTTGTTTGGCAGGTTTTCTGCTAGACTTCTATTGTTTTATAAAGAAACAAGTTGTCTAGTTTTATTTCTGTCATCTTTAACTCATTAAAAACATGTGAAATGATACATTGTCTATTATCTGGCTTTTGTTTTTTTAGAACAATTGTTTTTTTAATAGGTAGCTAGGTTTCACCAACCGAAGTTGACGCTAAACAAAACTATCAAACAGCATGGCCTTACTACACGGACATAAACTATAAGGGATGGGTGAACATTGGAGTAACACCTTGGAATGTTTAGTGACAAAAACAACAGCAGCAGCATAAACTCCATGCTAGCTGACAAATTAATTCCACACCTCTTTCATGTAGTGAAGCTGCAACGTGCAAAGTTATCAATGCCACAGTAAGGGAGTCGCCGATATACGATACTCATATTATCATCCAATAGAATGGACAAGATCATTATGCTGATAACTATGATGCCATATTGGCAATTTTTATTGAGTTTAACCTTCATAGAACGTAAAATAAAAATTGAAATTTATTATTACCGTAAATAGGAACCTGTATGGTGCAATGACTCAACAAGACATTTCTATTTCTGTATTTTCTTACAGTGCTTTGATTTCATGACTGTAGTATAGATAATTGTGAAAATACTGAAACCGCTCAGACTGACGCTAAAGTACGGGTAGAGGATGTAATGTTATGCCATATCGTAACAACGGTGTATACTGGTTAAACCAAGACTCACATTTATGTATCCACATATAGTACAAGTAACATTTGTATGAAACCAGCCCTGTATTCAGTTACGGCTAACAGTTGCTCATGTAATGAAACTGTTTTGTTTTGTATCACTGGCCAACCCCATCACATTCACTGCACACAGGGAACCAAACGTTAGCCGCAAACACCTTTATTGAACGCGGGGCAGGAGAAAAATAAATAGTAACTGTTTTACAATACTAGTGATGGTATGACATTAAATCCTTGTATACAAAATGAGGAATGCAATGCTCATTTTGCCATCTGAATGCAAGACCCATTTGATTCCTAGTACAGAAAAACCACCCTTGGGACACTTGAAAACTAGTCTTAATATTGAGGTGGTAATAATATTGAGGTAGAATAAAAAGAAAGAGTGAAAATGGATTTGAAAATTGTGTTCTTAATTTTTAGGTGGTCTTAATATTGAGGTGTTCTTTAAGTGAGGTTTTACTGTACTTTATGTCCTATACTATTTTGTATACTTTGTACATATGAATGTAATAGTTGATAAAAGTACATAATAACCGATCAAATATACAATATTGTTTGACAACATTTTTCAAAGCTTGCAAGAAAGTATATTTGATCTTGATCCTTGTAACTATATCTTTGTGAACACGGAGCCAGAAATCTGGTGGTTTTATGTTTGGTATATTCTCTTTTGCTTCGGTTCAATGACCTAATCATTGTTGAGTATAATATTGAAGTTATAAAGTAGAAGGTATTGGATTTCATTCCGTATGTGACAAGCCATACCTATAAATGTAATTATGTAAATCGTCAAGGAAACAATTTAACTTTACAACCTTTTAATACTTACAGGTAGTTAGTATTGCTTTTTGTCAAAATATGCTTAGTCGTAAATATGACTCAATTGGTGGCAACTGCCTTCATACAGATGTACTCTTCTACACTATATTGCCACTTTACAAGTTTCCCAAAACCAGAAATACAGGAGACCAAAACAGACATCTTCTATCCTTACGCGTTATCCTTAAGTTAACACTAGCATAGGAATTACCTGTATCGGACCCTTATTTTGCAGTTCCTGGCACTTTAAGAGAAATTATGAGACAGTGTTTTAGCGTACATCTGTATGTTGGCCTTAACATGCCATTTTCTCAAAATTTTCACTTGGCATATTTTGATGAAAAATCGGACTATCTACCTTTAATGAAGACAACAGCTCAGGTGAGTAACAGGAAACATTAACTGAACACAGACAGCATTATAAGGTTTCTATTCCAATACATTTCATGACAGAGATCTATTAAAATCATCTGTACAGTAAAATGTTATTAGTAATTGTATGTGATTTAAGTAAGAAATAAGTGCCACTCTCACAAACACACACACAATAGTGGGTGTACAAAGACAATAAATCCAAGCAAGTAGCAAGATGAAAATAAGTATCAATATTCCATTTTATTACCCAAAACTAATAACAATAATGTTACACTTACAGTCAAATATGGTAATCTATATAAAACGTGTGAAAAAGAAAGTATCAATACACGCAGCGTCCCATATAGTATTGCTCCATATTGAATAAACATGCACGTCACATTCATCAAATCAAACTGTAATCCCACATTATGTCCATATCTGAAGCTCACCGCATACCTTAGCACCAAGCATATTTTGTCAATAAGATTACCGCCACAAACTAGGACACATTCACACATCGAAACAAATAAATAAAATAAATCAGAGCTATGTACAGTCAGACCTCGTTCATTCGAATTCAACGGGTCCGAAATTTTATTTCGAATAATACACGACTTCAAATAACTGATTTCAATTTGACGTGCCTTAGATAAATCGGGAACTGATATTTATTTCGGATTATACCAATTCTTCGGATAAAAGGTTGTCGAATAAACGAGGTCAGATTCTATTATATTTATTTATCTTTTAAAAGTAAAGTAAAGTTAAGTGTTTATTTATAATAGTTTCACCCCTATTTAAAGGGCAGGCCATTTCTGAATCATGAGACACCTTCTTTCTGAGCACATCTACTTCCCGATTCCTATCCTTTTAATGCCAGGCACTAGGCAGTTAGGCACACGGTAACCATTATTTAACTAGCTGGTGGCTCACCAACCGGCCATATCAGAACGGACCCCTACCCGGATTCGAACCTTCGACCTCCCACTCCCAAGGTGGATGCCTTGACCACTTGGCCACGGGAGACGGTTATTTATCTTTTATGTGGTTTCGGAGATACAAGAACTTTTACTGGCTTGCACAGAGCAATAACATTACTTTCTTCTGTATTTGATGATGATTGTGACTTAAATTTGTTTTTGGCTTCTGACGCAGCTAACACCACAAGACTGATCTCTACAGTACAAGCCTCTGAAATAATAAAGTCACCTAATTAGTGAACATGGTTCATAACATAATAAAAGTAAACATGCTACAGGCAACTCTCTTTATACTGACATTCATTACAACGGAATATTCATTTAACAACACAAATTTGGTTGGAATGAATTTGCTTATTCCGTTATTGATCAAATTCAGTATAACAACACATTAAATCCTAGGAACAAACATGGTCTTTATAACTAGAGTTGATGACAATTCCTCTTTGAATTCTGAGTTAAAACACAGATTTACCAACACAGATATAGACATGGTCTTCTAAAGAAAGGTCAACCAAGTGACTTGTGACATTGGACTTCAAGAATTTGAGTGTAACTACAGTAAAACCTTGATAATAAGACCACCCTTGAGACCCTTGGAAACAGGTCTTAATATTGAGGTGGTCTTAATATTGAGGTTGAATAAAGAGCAAAACATTGAAAATGGACTTGAAAATAGTGTTCTTAATTTACAGGTGGTCTTATTATTGAGGAGGTCTTTAAGTTAGGTTTTAGTGTATAAACATATAGACAGATGTACTACCTGACCAATGACCATGTGATAGCAATATGTCTGTAGAGACTCTATAGCTTAGTGCTGTCTTCTTATGTATATCACAAGATGGCGGTATCACCAATGATGTGCTTGTATCAGGGTACTTGATCTGAAACAAAACGTTTTAAGTCCACTGTAATCATATTTGTCATAGTTTTTTTACAATTGCTGATCCAAAGCGAGCAAAATGTATTTCAATGATTTTAATGTCACAATATAGAAAAAAGAAGACAAATTTAAATGTTTGCAACGAGTTTTGATAATTTATATACTTTTTCAGGCAAACTCAACATTGGTTTTGGATAAAAAACATATGAGCACCCTTGTACGATTTCCAACCTCTTCTTTAAGTGACGTTATTTCCAGAAAACGTCCATGTGACGTCATCATGTACTGACAGTGAACAATATTTGTCCCATATGGCAATAAGAAAATGAAGTGATTATACAATACATATAATGATTTGAATTTAAATATGACTGAAAGATTTTTCAAAATAAACTCAATATCTCTAGTATAAACATTATTTCGTTCAATCGCCATTGTAACAAATGATGTTATTTACCTGAACTCTGATATTTTCCACACCAGAAATATTCTCAACAACAGCAACCAGAGTAACGGCCGTGGTCAGTCCAGCTGTAAACTTGATAGGATTGTCCGACATTTTGGCCGGCTGATGTATAACTGCGTACATTTTCTGCACTTTGTTTAGTACTGGACACGTGACTGGACGTACCAGTTTGAGAGCAGAATGTAAGACATTTTGTACCATTGAAAGTTGATTACTTTTTAGGTTAGTCAGCTCGGATATTAAATATGATGTACAACTGTCTGACAGTGAATCGCTGGTTGATAGAAATCTGGAAGCAGAAATATCTGTTAATAGCATAGCATTAAAAGACAAATTGCATTGTGTTTTATGTAATTTTTCAATAGTTTTTCAGTGATGTACGGCAGACATTGGACTTACAAGTGCTCCTGGATAATTAACCAGACTAACCTGCCCTGCGTTCAGTTAGAATAGCGAACGTTACGAAACTGTCCTGTTCTGTATCCCTGTCCAACAGTATCACATTCACAAGCAACTGACAACTTCTCTACATGGATCAAAAGTAGAGGACAAATTATGGAGAACATACACCTCACCCAGAGTTCAAACCTATGATCTCACCAGGAGTTCAAATCTATGACCTATCCCAGAGTTCAAACCTATTACCTCACCAAGAGTTCAAACCTATTACCTCACTCAGAGTTTAAACCTATGACCTCACTCAGAGTTCAAACCTATTACCTCACTCAGAGTTTAAACCTATGACCTCACTCAGAGTTCAAACCTATTACCTCACTCAGAGTTCAAACCTATGACCTCACTCAGAGTTTAAACCTATTACCTCACTCAGAGTTCAAACCTAATACCTCACTCAGAGTTCAAACCTATTACCTCACTCAGAGTTCAAACCTATGACCTCACTCAGAGTTCAAACCTATTACCTCACTCAGAGTTCAAACCTATTACCTCACTCAGAGTTTAAACCTATGACCTCACTCAGAGTTCAAACCTATTACCTCACTCAGAGTTCAAACCTATTACCTCACTCAGAGTTCAAACCTATTACCTCACTCAGAGTTCAAACCTATTACCTCACTCAGAGTTCAAACCTATGACCTCACTCAGAGTTCAAACCTATTACCTCACTCAGAGTTCAAACCTATTACCTCACTCAGAGTTCAAACCTATTACCTCACTCAGAGTTCAAACCTATTACCTCACTCAGAGTTCAAACCTATTACCTCACTCACAGTTTAAACCTATGACCTCACTCAGAGTTCAAACCTATTACCTCACTCAGAGTTCAAACCTATGACCTCACTCACAGTTTAAACCTATGAACTCACTCAGAGTTCAAACCTATTACCTCACTCAGAGTTCAGACCTATAACCTCACTTAGAGTTCAAACGTACAACCTCCAGAGTGCCAGTCAAGTTTTCAACCCTACAAGTTTTCCAGGATGGCTATACAAACAAATACAACTTTTGTACAAAACAAAATAAAGTAAATGAGATCTCTCAACAGAAAAAACTGACAACAAATATATGATCCATGATTGAACCACTTGACTCACTGAAATTATTTGAGTCATTGTAATTAATTTCGCCAATTTCTTTAAACAGGTTCATTTTTTAAACTAAAAAGTCAAGCCCTCCAGTATGTAGGTCGAAGTACTTAGTTTCATAGAATACTAAACAATACTCACTTTTGAAGATTCGTTAAATATGTTGTATACACATCTTGTGCTTTCATCTGAGTTGCCAATTCTTGGGAGTTTGCCAATGTTGACCCTAGTCTAAAGGTCAAGGCTTTTAATTCTGTCTGCTTGATTAACGATAAATCATGATTTCCTAATCCAAGAAATAATGTTTGTAATCTGTCGGTGAGATTGAGAACTTTATCCACTAAAACTGTTAGGTTGCTAACAGTAACACTTCCAGACAAGATATACGCATGCTGAGAAATTAACTGAAATAAAAGAAGTGTGAAATGAAAGGTTGCATAAAACAACGTTCTTTATATTTTTCAAATTGAGGTTCCTTAGTAAATTTGTAGTGTCACAGATATGCAGTTTATACTTGACAAAGGTTTATTCTAGGGGTCCCAGGGATGGGTAGTAAGTGGAAAATGGGAATCCCTAAAAAAGTAAAAAGAAATTTCTCAAGATTTCTGTGTCAGGGAAATCCCTGCACCATTTTTTTCCATTTACTTAGCAAACCAATATAAAACAATTCTTCACTTGTAACTGCCTCTGAATCATAATTGGTTACAAAAGTTCGCGCCAACCCCTCCATAAACACTACATGTATCACAAGAGGTTAAAGTATCAAATTTAGAATATTTTCACCAATCTATGTCTTTATTGTGTAATCAAACTATTTCCTATAAATAGCCTACCATCCCCTAAAGCTAATCTAGAGCTGACGAAAACTGCCAATCTACACAACACATTTATACTAATGAAAATATCACAGACGGACAGGGGTAACACTTTATATTCCTTCAGCATTTTATGAATAGCGGGGTCATAAAAATGACCAACATTTTAGTGTACTATACCTGAGTAAGAAGCAGCTGACTCTGTAGAAACATACAGGTACATTCTGCAGATGCTGATGTGTTAGTATCCAATTCAGAGACCCTTTGTAAATCCCTGAAATACACATAAAATACAGTAACAAAATACAACATACAATCAGAATCTTCGACAATGTCTTTCATGTTCAATCGTTCAATATATTGAAAGCCGGTCTGCACATTTTGCCGATGATAATTTACGCATTAGTACGAGTGTCAATGAGTGCAAGGTACATATTGTTCAACTATGATATCATATTATGATGACATGATCATAATAAGATACCATATCAAACTGTAATATCATGATATATCGAAATAATTATCCCATCATATAAAGATATCATAAAACCATATCATAATACCCCACAATAATACTGCATCATATCACATCATGACAAAACAAAACATCATACAGTAAAACTTTGAAACTTCGAACAGTTTTGGCTCAATCACAGTAGATACATCGAACAGGTTCTTACGTCCCGGCGAAATCCCTTCTTATTTCATATTATCTAACAGTAGATCACGCGAACATAGAGAGGTCGAACACTCAAACAGGATTTGCAGTCCCTAGCTATCATTTCATTCATTATTCACCATAGACAGGTCGAACAATGCAATAATGCACACCTTTCATTGCCGCTTAATATTCTATTGTTTGTTGACGAGTAAGATAAGCGACACATGTTATTCGCACGTCGTGATAATTACTTGATGGTTGTACAATGCACATGTACTATGTGACGAACAATTTATGTGTATAAGAATAAACAAATCATTTATTTATTATGATTATGAATAAAACTGCGTCACTATTTATCGACGTGCATTCAGTATTAAAACACAAAAAATACACATATGACACGCGTTCAACATGCTTAGTACACTTGTACCGGCACATTCAGTTCATACATATACGTATACCGCAGATGCCTCGAACAGTAGATAGCTTGAACTAATTGCTAGGTCCGACGGCAGTTCGAGGTTTCGAAGTTTTACTGTATCATACAATCATATCAGAACAACACCAACTGACAATACAATAATATACTAAGGAGTAGACAGAGACATAACAAGCTACCAAACCTGACAGAAGTCTCCAGAAGTTGTTTAGCTGTAATTGTATCCAGTGAACTAAGATCTGATAATTTATCAATGGTAGATTTTATAAACGATGACGTCAAATCAGATTCACCAGGTTTAGCATTCTTCTCCATTACAACTACTGTCAAACTGTCAGGATGCTGAAATACATTTAAAAATTATGCATATGCACTGTTACAATGATAACAACAGCGCTGACTATCGCAATATACGCCCGTTCTATGGTTATGACACTGGAGTGTGAACAAAAATCAGTGTAAAAAGGATTATATAAGACAAATTTTAGGTAATTTCTATCATTAAAGGGCGACTCAAGCAATATGGCTGATTATCGAATTTGTCCGAGATATTATACCCATACACACTGTGACCAAATGTTATGATGATTGGACAAATGCTGCTAAGTTATTGATTGGACAAGACAAATTTTAGGTAATTTCTGTAATCAAGGGGAGATAACTCCTGAGTGACGCCAGCAATATGGTTGGTTATCTAACTTGTCTGAGATATTATGCCCATACACATTCTGGTGATGATTGGACAAATGCTTTAACAAATATAATTGATCGGACAACTTACTGGACACCCCCATACGCCGCAAGTGAAACTATAATACGCCCTGTTCTATGAACGGTAAATAACTGATATTACAAGGTTTCAATGTTAGTGAAGAATACCAGTGCACCAGTATTGTGTACACGTTGTCTAGTGGTCAATATGTTCAAATACATATTTTCACTGGCCGACCACAACACAATTTGTTAACATCCATTCTCAAGTAAAAACAGAATACATGTACAGTGTTATAAGAGGGCATATGATCTGCCGAACGTTTAGGCAGACCACCATATCAACCACCATACTATACTTATAGCCATTAAAAATGCAACCGAAAATTGTCTGCTTCAAAACATGACTTAAGAATAAATAATTCTATTCTAATTCACTAACATAATTTCCTTAACTTATCCAATCATGAAATATGAATCATTGGTCCATAGTTTCAATACTTTCTGAACAATATTTTAAACATTGGTAACAGTTGGTAGCTTTTAACACCATGTACAAAATGAAGCCTATTTAAAACAGTTGTGTTTTTTAAAGGTGTCAAGTACATGTATATTGCACCATTGTGTTGTACATGTAATAAAACTTCCAACAATACAACTTCAGTCACACAATCAGCCAAAACTTGCATTACATGTATTTTCACATAAAATCAAAACCGAGTTTCTTAGCAACTACAAACCTGTAATTCTGGCACTATATCAGGTATACTGTCCCTCAGGTATGTATAATGTCTCCATGTATGTTCCTGAAACATTGGTAATGCTGTACGGTTCCCGGCTGCAGCATTAAACACTAACACAAGTATACTGATATCTGGCTTTGAATTAAGAAACCAAACAACTTCTACAGGGAACATAACAAGTATACATAAAGATCTGGCCCCGTCTCAAATAAAAAAGATCAGCTCAATATTGAGATTTTGCTCAAATCAGAGTCTGAGTTTGAAACAAATCTCATTTTGGATCTGAGTAAAATTTTCTGAGAAAAAACTAATCTCAATTATTTTTCATTTCCTTATACCGATTTTGAGTCTGGTCTCAGATGAGAAAAATCTCCAAATTTGAGAAATATTTTAGCCGAGATTTAGCTGAGATTGAGATGATTCCGGAGATCAGGAACAGCTCCCAGTCCAGCTCACCCAGATTGATAGTGTTGAGGCCTTCAGATCAGAAGTGCCCTTCTTTAACAACTGTGAACATTGTATGAACTGCTTTTATTAAGTCAAAATGTATGACAATGCTCCAGAGAGGGATGTAGTACAGTATTTGGAAAAAAAAGAACATACATTTTGTTATCAGTGATTAAATTCACTGCCCATCCACCATGAGATATGTATATGCGTTTATGCATTGCTTTATATAACTGTGTGATCATTTTATGCTTTGTGCGTGACCTTGCTGAAATGTAAATTTCTAAAAAAATGTATATTTTCTATTTCATAATAATCCCTAGAAAGTTTACAAGTCCAAAAATAAACTGGTCCCCAAAATGAGTCACCAATACCTAACCGACATGAAAAATAATCTGCAGCTTATGTGTCAGGGGCTCCAATAGGTGCTGAATCTCAAGGGTCATTTTATAATTGACCCTTAAGACAGAATTTTAAGGGTCAAAATGTGACCTTTGGGAAAATCCAGGGGTCATCTCTAGGACCAAATGGAACCCCATGTGACTTCAGAGTATAGCAGTTATCAAGGATACAAGCTGGATCGTCCATCTCTGGTTCCGGAGTATCGAAGTATGGATGTAAACATAGAAACTCCGGCATCAATGGTAGCGCTAAATTTGTACAGTTCTTCCCTAAATGTTGCATACATCTGTAACAGAATATCAGAACCATTAAAAAATCATCATTAGGCCATCCTTAAAAAGCTGAGAAGTTATTTTTAAAAGCAAAACAACCATTACCTTATTTTCCCAAATTTGGGATTTATCGCGCCTATTTTCCCAATTGAAAAGGCTTAAGCAGTAAATTTACTATATAATGTTGTTAAAGAAAGTTCATTGCTTTGGAAAGGCTGCTCAGTGAAATTTAAAAATACAGAATATTAAATTAGTTTACCCGAGCTAATTATATAAATAAAATTCAATGCTTTATGCTTTAAGCAATCCATAAATATAAGGCATTTGAGGAGGCTCAAGGGTACATACGTCAGAGAATCAGAGGACAAACAGGGGGGCGGGGAATTAATGGATGGAAAAGATCACATGTCAAGACAACCGTAATATTTTAGCTCAACTCACCAATTCTACCTCAATTGTGAAGAGGATGGAAGAATCTCGGAAATAAACATTAATCGATAAACTCATGGATGATCTGTCTTGTAATAAAATGATGGATTTATCAAACTTACTTCCAAATTCTAACTCTGTCTTCTGGGTATCTCCGGAGATTATCTAACAAAGCTACGACACATGATTTCAAACATTCCTTGGTAGCATACTTCATATCACACAACATTTCACGTAAAGAATTCCGGGAAACATACGAATAATCCTGCAAAACACATTTTCATTTAATACAAACAAAAGGTAACCAAAAAAATGCCCATTTCACATGAAAGCACCAAGCTTAATATGATTAAAGCTAGTGTAATTATTGTAATTATAACATGAAATCATAGACTTATAACACTTTCTTAAATTAATTTATAATTGGTATATTTAATCAATATATCTGATTGATGAATTTACAAACCAAAGATTATGTCCTTAGTAATGGTACTACTGCAAGTGTGTGTAATATACAAGAATTTAGTGCTTGGTAAAAAAGGAAATATTTTAGTGATTTTATCATAAATTTGCAAGACCAACTTAAATAGTAAAATTAAGCTCTCACATGAGAACCATGGCAACATAAAACTGAATGAATCTGCTGTCAAAAAATATTTAATTTCAGGGTTTTTTTCAGCTGTTTTATAGCCGTTATTCGGCTATATTCCCATTGCCAAAAAGTATATATCTTTCCCAAATTGAATGTAAAAATTCCCAATAAATCTGAAGAAAATTATTTGGTTCAAATTAGCCAAAAATTGACAAACTTAGAGGCTTTTATCTAACAGGCAGTTTATATAAATAGCAGTTGTCCATTAATTAATCCTAAACTTTTATTCCTAATATTTTGATCTAATTGCTAATCTTTTCCCCAATTTCGAAGTTTAACACACAATAATTCCCAATTTGAAGGGTACGGGTCATTTTCACCAATAGCCAAAATAAACCCTGAATTTTAATAATTTCTTATTATGAATAAACTTTACACACAGACATACCTGTAACACACCCAACATGATGTCTAGCTGATCTTCACGGATTTCTAGATGTTGATTCAGTTTCTTCAAACTACTGATAGCATTTAATCTCACACTTTCTATCTCATCATTAAACATATCCGCTAAACTATCCTGACACAGTACGGCGAACGCAGCATTCTGGGAACCAAGTTCACATATGGAATCCAGTGTACAGTTCCTTACCTCTGAAAAAACAAATAAAAATTGGTGTATCTATTTAAAACGTTTTTCATTCAGAGCATTACGCAGACAATTTGTCGACTAAACTGGAACGTCGACATTAGTGATGTCAACACAATGAGTGTCGCCTGTATATAACAAAATACCAAGCATTCAGAGAGATGAAAACCATTCACTCCCAAATATCGGCAACAATTATCCCATGAATCCTTTTTGGAATATGTCACGCAAACATCTACAGAGAAAACATGCAATTACTTCCATAAACAATTGTTCCTGGCTTAATCTTTCATGCCAATATCGATCAGTATTGGTATTTTTTTGGCAGTCAAATGTTTCTGGGTAACAAGCTAGTAGTAATCAAGTGACAATGTCCCCATGTAAATCATACATGGAGGACTTACGATATTCAGTCTAATTGTCACTGAGAAAGGACACCCAGTAAATAGGTCACTGGGGCTCTGAATCCGAATTTCTACAATAATCCAGAATTTTGACACCCCTGAATACCCCACCGTGAATTCGAATAAACAACCACCAGTTTGGATGTTGAGCGCACTAACAGCTGAGCTAACCTGGACCCGATCTCTCAAAACATCTCAAGAAGAAATCTCAGCTCAATATGAGATAGGGCTCAAATCAAAGCCTGAGTTTGAGACAATCTCATTTTGGATCTCTTGAGAAAAAAACTCATCTCATCCTTTTTGTTTTGAAATATCGATTTTGAGTCTGGTCTAAGGTGAAAAAAAATCTAAAAAATTTGAGAGAATATTTGAGCTGAGATTTAGCTCAGATTGAGATGCTAAGGGAGATCGGGGCCAGACGGGTTTCAACATTAAAACAAACAATATACCAGCAAACTCATCCTCCAGTCCGTGAACAAACGCCCCACACGCACCAATATTCATCAAGTTGACACTCTCAGGATCAAGCTCCTCCTTAGGGGCGTCGTCTGCCCATTTCTGACCAGTAGACCAAACGCCAGAGGAAAAATTGTCCTTGGCACGTTCTGATGCAGTTTTCTTTCTCTGCAGTAAGCATATTAAAGGTCAACAAGAAGGTTGCAGTAGAAAGTGTTATCTTTAAATCACATAGTTCCAAGGAGCGCCAGTTAAAAAACACTCATGTGAACACAGATTGTACGTTATGTTGAAGAAAAGTATTCTGCGGAATGCATACATTACATAAGTTGAGTATATCAAGAAAGGAAATGAATATCATAATCAAATTTTCATCTTTATTCAACCTCAATATTAAGAACACCTCAAAAAGAAGACCAGTTTTCCATGGGCTCAAGTACGGTCTTATTATTGAGGTTTCACTGTATTTAATATTGATTGTGAAACAAGTTGACAGCTTATACCATTAACTCTAGATGACTCCTTTCTGGGTGAGATTTTTCTCATCCGAGACTCAAATTCAGTGTCACAAAACAAAACAATTGAGATGAGCTTTCAATTTTTCTTTTCGAGAGATGCAAATTGAGATTTGTCTCTAATTCTGACTCAGATTTGAGCCCAATCTCAATATTGAGCTGAGATTTTGATTTGAGATGCTTCAGGAGATTGGGGCCTGGTCCCCTATCCTCAACCAAAATGCCTCTCTTAAAGCAATATACTTTTCATCCATTGTTTTCTTTTCAGTAGACATAGCTGATGCAGAGGGAATGCAAATCAAGATCAATGACCAACAAATGGCTTCCAACGAAATGACTTTCACAGATATATTGCAAGATTCAGATTCAAATGATACAAATATCAGGCATTTAAAAAGCTAGGCTGTAAAAAACTTACCCTCATATTTGACATCAACTTTTTGTCCAATGTTTGTTCCAAGAATCTTGGACTTACAAGATGCAAAGATCCCTAAAACGACATACATTGATACATTGATACATCAAACACATTTCAAATTGATAGCCAAAATGAATTCACACATTGGAAATGAATTTTGTTTATAGAAAAGATGACATTGCATTACTTTGAATGCCAGTCAAGAACATTTTTTTAATAAATAAATGTTCCATATTGCCTTGGTTACTATCTTATTGGAGAGGACATTACATACAAACACAGGTATATCACTTAGATGAAGATCCCGTTCAAACCTTTTCAAATTCCGATTTCTCTCACATCCAAATTTGATTTCTTTTATAATGGAAATTATGCAACAACAATCTACAGCAATGCTTATATATAAGTCATGGTTCATACAGATCATCCCAAAAAAGATCCGAGTACTTTTCAGTTTTTTCAAGTACCGGTACTTTTTCCCTATTTTCAAGGACTAAGAATGTTGATTTTTCGGTATACAGAAGAAGGGATCCAGTGTATTTTTCAAGTTTAACCCCCTGAGATGACCATCACTGCAGTACGGATAAAATTACACAGCGTGAGAATTACTTTCAGAGGGTTTACATAAAACCCGTCGTGTACCTTCTCGGCTTCAGGCCCTGTCGAAGATAGCTTTTTGTCATTGTTAGTCTGTTTGTATTTTTTTATTCATTTTTCTATTAGCAGCAGAAGAATTCAAAGATAATTTACAAAAAATTATTCTGTACTTTACAAAGAGTTTTTGACTGTTACAAAATCAAGTAGTTTTCAAGGAGTATGCATCAAATTCAAGGACTTTTCAAGACCTGTGCGAACCTTTTAAGTTACATAACAACTCTTCCTTCCATCACTCTGTCTTTTACCCTCAAAGCATATGACTTTCTTGAAAATTTAAGGTTGAGACAATTTCAGTGATCTGTCGTAAAATTGGGGCCAGTTGTATAAAAAACTTGAAAATACATACTTAACAATAATGACATCAAAATAAATATTAATTGTTAAATAAAATTCTACTTACCAGAAGACTGGTCGCTTTTGTCCGAACTTTTACAGATATATCATTGATCATATTACATATTTTGACAAAGCCGTCATCTACAAGTCTAAGTTCTTCATCAGATTCTGGTACAGGAACAAGACTGTAAGATAATCAAACACACCATCAAAACTTATGTTGAGGGAGTGAAAATATATCCCATGCATTATTTTAACTTGTTTCAAGTTACAGTAAACCCTCAAAAATAAGACCACCCTTGGGACCCTTCAAAACTGGTCTTTTTAATGAGGTGGTCTTATATTGAGGTTATTAAAGATGTCAACAGAACAACATCGACAGGGTAAGTGAAAGACATTTGCATGATCTTACAAAATGACCGAGTTAAAAATGAAGTCTGCGACTTGTTTACCTTTCAGGATACAGATGACAGAGGACCCACACAACTTGGATAGCTGCCAACCTGACCCCTTCATAATCATCAGTCAATGCTTCCCATGACGATTTATATAGACTTTGATTTACTTTCACACCTCTTTCGTGAAGATTCAACTGTGTTAAAAAATACAATAAATTTGTAACAGATATAATTATGAGCAATTTACCAAAATTCTATCTTGCATCATAAGATGTATAGAAAGTTAAGTTAACAACTGGCTTAAAGATAAGCTTTGATTAGTTTACACCACCTTGTTTCAGTAAGTTAATTATACTTGCACGGAATTATTTTCAACTTGGACTTGGATCATGATTATGACCAATGGGTATTTCTAAAACAGCAGATAAGAATTTTGTTCAGTAAATCTTAAATCTATTATATACGAAAACTGGGGCCATTCAGGCCATAGTTTGATTTCTTTTTTTGAATGATGATTACTCATTTGTTACAATAAAACGCTTCTACCACTTGGAACAAAATGAAGGCTAAAAAGTGATATAGTTGCGTTTTTTAATGACATTTAAGTGTATTACCCTCTAAATGGGCCAATGTCGCAATGTTTTAAAATCACAACTATGGACCGAAATTTTCAGATTTGTTTTGTTCAATCAGACTGCCGAAAGCCTATCCACCTAAAGACCCTAAACATAAATCCATACGGCCCGAAAGATATGGACACCCGAACATGAACACACAAAATTTTCTGTACTAACCAATGCTTCAAATGCACTTGATCTCACTCTTGGATCTTGATCTTGGAAAAAAAGCTCCAACATTGTCTGTGTGTTACTGGATTCTGTATCTCCCTTGGAAACGTCATGTGACTCCAAACAACCAATCAACTGCAGGCAATTACTTCTCACGTTGTGACTATCACTGGTTAAATTCTATTCAATAAAAATATCAGAGAATTGAAAATTTATGATAAATTTTACAAAATACATAAAAATGAGAAGAAGAATCTAAACAAGGCATACTATACTTCTTTTACTTATCAAGGTTTGTTTAAAAATTATGTAATATAAAATCAATATTATATCAGTTTGATAGCATTAGGACTTACAATAACTCAGGAACTAAGCCAAATATTAAATTAAACATTTCATAATAACCGAGGAAAACACGATGCCGTAACATTGTGTAACCACGTCTGAAACACATAGACGATGATCAAGTTATGACAATTGCTCTTTGTTTTTCAAAACAGACAAGATACAACAAACACTTAAATGTCACTTTTGCTGAAATTACTTCAAAATGAATTATACCATTGAGCTGAACCAAACACTTTGTCTGCATGAACATGTATTTTTTAAATCCTGTAATATTCCATCTTTACTAACCTGTCTGGCTATGCTGACATGATGCTTGTGTAGATTTCGTAAACATGGTGCAGATTGACCAATTGTAGACAAGGCTGCGATCAGCTGACCTTTCACCTTTTGTGAATCTAAAAATAGTAAACAGCAATTTATAAGCAGCTTCCATTACTAACAATTCTCAGTCATTTTTACAAACTTAGCATAATTTATATGCCCCTACTGTACTCAATCAAGGGGCTTAACTCTTCTCTGACTAAAAAATCTGAATTTTCACCTATTCAAGGCCCATAACTCTCACTTTCCTTTGGTGCAGAGGTATGCAAACCCCAGTAGCAGACTATTACATGCTAACATACATTCTTATTAAGTTTGAAGACAGTTTGTTAGCGATTTGTTTGGGATGATCAAAAGGTTGTCTTTTAAAAAGTCTGTAACTACTGACCTTCTTTTGAGAGAAGTGTAATCACTTCCTCTGACATGTTCTCGGCACTTATTCCTGGAATTCTTGTCAATTTTCCAAGAAGTGCAGCAATTTTACTTCTAACCAATGCTTCCTTTTCTTTTCCATAATGTTCCAGCAAAGTTCTGATGACCGGACCTAGACTTACGCTGGACACTGGTAAACTTCCCTCAAATTTCAACAACACTTGTAGCGTTTCCTGTGATGTTAGACCTGTTTAATACAAATATGTACAGATAGGGCTGTCATTGATTCAAATTTGTGTATATCGATGATATTGATATATCGAAATACAAGTATCAAAGATATATCCAGGGTACTCGTTTCTAGGTGAAGAAGTCACCGTCCTTTCATTCATTTCGCCAATTTTTTGAAAGTTGGCGATAAAAGTCGTCTTAAATTTCTGGGGCATGTCATTAAACACTATTACCCTTTGTGTAATCAAGGGAGACGTCTATATATCAATTATATTTTTTAATTCATTTGATAGACTATTAACAGCTATTTTTCTGTACGTTCATGTGTGTATGACTTAAATATTCAAATGGTCAACAGCTGATCTTTGTCAATGAAGTTTATCAGTAATTCTGTAAGGTCATGATGGATTTAGCAATTTTAGATTATCACTTACCTTGAAAATTCAGCAGAATGCCAGGTTCAGGAAGTCTCTGAATGAGACGTAACTTCTTGACTGGTTTTGGTGCCTCTTCCTACAATTATAAAAAATCTTAACATAAGGCCATCCTTAAAAAATTGTTTGTTTGCAGTTACGCAACCGACTTTGGATGAATTGAAACTTCAAGTCATTCCCTGTATCCCTTGATATTCAAAATGGTAACTAAGGAAATCCTCTCTAACTTGTCTGAATCTCTACTTTCGTTTTGATGTCTTAATCTGGCTACTTACTTACATGTATTTATTTTACATCAATTGTGCAGGGATTCCATTTGACCCTTGAGTTGACCCTTTGACCCCAGGATTTTCTAAAAGGCCACATTTTGACCCTCAGGATTCTGACTGAAGGGTAAATTTTTCTCTAAATTATATGTATTTTGGCTATAATAAGGTAAAATCTGGTTAAAAATTATCAAAATGACCTTTGAGATTCAGCACCTAGTGGAACCCCTGATTGAGAAACAAGTTCTTTCAACTAATCACTCTCAATGACTGCTTCCTGGCTACCTACCAGTACCCACGCCAGATTTAGGGATTGTGAAGTTCGTGATCAAACCCTGCTCATCGCATGGCTCGAATACACTATCTTCGAATCAGGATTCAAGCGCTCTACCCTTCGACCACTGCACCTCGATCCTAGGCAACTACCAGTTTAGAAATGTGTCAATATCAACGAACAGAAGGTCTTTGTTAAATGGAAATCATGAAAATATGAGTACTACAGAAATAGGAAAACCAGACAAATATGGGGACTAAGGATATAGACCCGCTATAAAAGGCAATGAAGCAATCATTTTTTATCTATGTATGGAGCCATTTTTCTTGTGATTATGATTTCACTATGGAGCAAAAGAAGGAAATGCCAAAGTAATAGGTTCATACTACAAGACTCAAATTTTAAAGTAGTACATAACCAGAAAATGTCAAAATTCTTATTTGTAGGACTGTAGTGATGTGGGGTTAGACAGCCGCCCGGTTAGCTCAGTCGGTAGAGCGCAGTACTAGTGTTTAGGGGGTCGTGGGTTCGAGCCGCATATCGGGCGCACCTTTTCCCCTTGATTTACTTTAATGGTGGCAGCGGTGTTTGACGGCCCACTGTGGTTGAGCCTTAAATGCTGGAAGGGGGAGGAGTGTAGTGATGTGGGGTTAGCTCAGTCGGTAGAGCGCCATACTAGTGTTTAGGGGGTCGTGGGTTCGAGCCCCACATCGGGCGCACTTTTTCCCCTTGATTTAAATCACTTTAGGACTACTACTGAAACAATTCAGGAATTCCATTGTTTCAAATACAAGCATGAAAATTGAACAAATCTTCTGCACAGTTTTCATATATAATGAGTTAGCAATACTCGTATGATTCTTTATAAAACCGTTATTTATGTTATTATTCCAACACCAAACAGGGAAGGGGACGAATATTAATGGTACGAGTTTGGTAGGTGACGAATCGTGATGACTGAAACAGTCATGTACAAATACACACGCAGCCATTAAGTACATGCGACTGGGATCGAATGGTTCCAAGTTCAAACGCAAGTTACCTGAATGACATGACTATATTCTGCAAGAGCTCGTTTCTTTAGAAGAGCTGCCATCGCAAATTACACTAAATGATGTTAGTCTTGATTATCTGCCCCTTAACACTACGGTAGGCTAAACGCGACTAAATTACATACTTCTACTTCTACCAGATACTGGCCACGTTCAACTGACTGAACATTATTGCCAGGGGTTGCGCAAAAAAAGGAAAAGATATGAAATAAAGTGAGAGTGTATGTACAGTGAGAGGTTAAAAACAAAAGAGTACTTAGTAGTCTAGATAAAGAGTTTGGCAAGTTGGGCCCTGAAGGCGTCAACTGTGCCTACTGATACAGATGCACTGAACATCGAGATCTAAAATATTGATACAAAGCTTACAACTTCATTTTATAACCCTAATAAGAATAATATTTTTCACTTGTATTCGAAACGAAACATTTAAACACATGAATAAACTGACATGTCGGACTGTATATTATGGGGGCAAGAGAGAAATAACACTCCAGATTATGGTGACACTTTGGCCCTGTAATTATTCAAAACTGTCGCGGACACAGACGAAAATAAAATTGTCTGAACTCTTTCATTCAAGTTTGTGTGTGGATGTTTGCCTTTATAAGACACTGAACGGACAAAGGAAGTATTTAATTAAGCGTGATATAAGTAAGTTCTATAGTTTTTATTAAAATAATGACTATAATTTGCCTATTTTCAGTGACCTTTCAATTCCGCAAATAGGTAATACATTTTTTTGTAAATCTTGCTGCAACACCAACATATATGAATATGTTAAGATTATTTGCACATTTTATGGTAAAGCTGTAAATTATGACATTCGTGAACTTATTAATTAATTACTACACGGTCATATAATATGTCCGTGATTACTATAAAAGATACAAGAATAAATACTATGAAAATACAGTATCCGTGAATACGTGAGGATGATATCTAAAGTTATACTGTAAGCTTCTGTGTCCCTTCATAGAATATTGAAATGAGATTATCTGCGTGATTATATTCATTATTGCCAGATTATTTTTTTAGAGGAATTAATTAGCATTTTTGCAAATTAAACTTTCGTCCACTATTGTGTTACATTTCTCTGTTTAACGTATATATTTCAGTTGGTTGACTCGAGAAACGTTCACATGTATACCTACATTTTTCGAGTTCACCGGCGCAGTTGCAAATATATGTACGCATTGTGGTTCACCTAAGTTGCAATTAAATAGCTTATGCATGTGTCACGTACATTTGATGATGCAAAAACTGCTAACATAATTTTGGCGAAAGTTACGTCATTATTATATATGCAGCTATTAAACAGAAGTTCCTGTTACAATTAAACTGACGTTTTAATGTTTAAAACATACCACTATAGATAATATCTCTCTTTGTTTACGTGTCTTTGAGGAGAATCTCTATACTAGCACGTTAATGTATTCACTTTTTTGTGTTCCATCTGACACAATTTTGCGAGATCCAGAGGTGCAGCTTAGCTGAAATTGATGGCGTAGACCTACTATATGTGAGTCAGGGGGTGGTTTCCCAGAAAAAAAGTGTAGCTAGATCGTCAGAGATGCGTTTTGTTGTATATTTCGTTCCGGTAATTATGCTTACAGTAACATACACTTTCACGGCCTATAGGAATCTACGAATGAAGAAGTCGAGCAAAACATGTCACACACGTGCACAGCCACCCCAGATTGAGAAGCACAACTACATGTATATGATGTATACATATCCGTTAACCCTTACAAATGTGAAATAACTTGTCCGTAGATCTGCTTCCTTAAATGTGCAGTAGTTTGCTAAATGATTCTTTGGCAGTTCAGTGCGTTTCTGTGACAATAAAGATGTAGATATTGATTGATGATTTTTAGCCTTAAAAATATGCTATTTGACGTCAAACGACGAAGTTAAAATGGAAATTATTGGCAGTGGACCAACAAATTTGTTACTGGGGTCAATCAAGCACGTTCTCTGTATAGACCGAATACACAGGGTCATACATTATTGGATAATTGGTCAGGGTCAAACACTACTGATACGTCAAAATTTTCAAGTCCATATTCACTGTTTCGATCTTTATTAAACCTCAATATTAAGACCACCCCAATAACAATACCAGTTTTTAAGGGTCCCAATGGTGGTCTTATTATCGAATTTTCGAATTGATTAGAATAATTGTGAATATATTAATTTGACATGTTTATATGAAAGGCTTTATCCATGTATTTCATACGATTTGCTGATCAACAACTGTGTTATCACACACAGAAATCCACGAGCATGTGATGAAAATGAGTTTGTGTGCAATCAGCAATAGTGTGAAAATGGTTTTTTAGTTGTTGTTCAGTTGAACGCAATATTTTGTATTATAAATGAAAATACTTCATCTTTTTGCTGCATGTATACTCCTCATATATATACATGTATATGGAGGAATAAAAATAAAAGCAAAACATAAATTCACGAGCATGTGATGAAAATGAGTTTGTGTGCAGCTTGAAAGACATAATGTAACACCTCGAAACAATGTGAAAATAGAAAAAGCCACAATTCGGACTAAAGTCTCTCACGTACATGTCATGCACGTGTTTGCAGACGAAGTTTTTGCAGACACTAAAAACATATTAGTGTAAAATATCAGTATAGTATTTAATCAAGATACGTAATAAGATATCTGAATTAATCATATAACATTGACAGACATTAGTTATAACTAACCAAAAGCCCGTTAAATTGTGTTAGTCCAGTAGTTATTGCTCGAGATACGCGAAGTAAACATCTGCGATTGTCGCGGAATAAACTCACATCGCGAATGAATACAAGACTAATGAAATAAATATAGTGCTGGAAACATTTGCCATTACATTACGAATTATGAAGAGTATAGTATATTAATGTGGTCAGAATCGAAGATCGATGACATATCTAGCTGAATATGTGATACAAACACCAATTAAACGGATATTATGACAACCTTTGTACTGCCCTCTCGGAACTATTTTCAAGATGGTTGACATGTAATTGTCAATAGGAAGTAAGTTCGGACTTTAAGTGTTTTTCAGCTTAAAACGCTGACTTTTGAAACAACAGGAAAACTTTAAGGTAGTAATAGACATTTTTCTTCTTTACTGATTTTAGCCGATGTATAATTGTCGCTTATTATCTTTTTAATGTGGCACGGTTTCACTGGAATTTGCATGCATGAGTCATCCCAATGTTTTTGATGGTCAATTCACAATTGAGGGTGCGCGCGAGTCAATGACATTGTTACCACCTTCGTTCTTTGCTCTACCTGTGCGTGTATTTACTCAATCCACTTAAATTCAAATGGCAACATTTGCCATTGACAGAATATTGATTCAATGTAAATCTTAGAAGGAAATATATCCGAAATCATATTGAATTATCTATCTATCTATTGAATAATGTCAACTCCCCTTTCGAGTGTTACTGGCATGGTGTGTGTGTCGACTTGTCAGTTAAGGTGAATAATGTAATAATAAAGACTGATGAGTCCTACATCAGGTTGAGTGAATGAATATCACAAGATTAAAACATTATAATGTAGATTTGGTTTACTAGTTTTACTGTTGGAACTTGGATGTGGCTACTATTTAAGGGTCTGTAATCCTAGACATGCATTCTAGGCTTATGGGAATCCCATAATTGTTGATAATCCATGATGCTGTACAGAATACGATTATGGGAGTTCGTTTTATTCTGCACATATGTCATTGTTAGAGTCATTTAAAATATTAAACATTCAAGTTTTACCAACTATAGAACTAAGTCATACAATCGTCCAGATATGGAGAATCCTATATATAAAACATTTACTCACATAATTTATGTTATCATCGTTATAAAAGCATGAAATATCATGTGGTTATCACTGGTCATAAGAGTTTGTGCAAATTAGTGTCACAGTTAATCATGTAGAATTATTATAACTATCATGGTTCATTTATACATTATTTATTTACCTTTTAACATATCTATCATGGTCTGTATAAAATATTGTTGTCATCTCGAAACAGGCAACGTCTGTAAATATCGCACAGCAAAATTGTCTGTATATATATTATATGAATAAAAGAGCCAGCAGGATTGTTTTGCTACTACCCCTCGATTTTACACAACTTGTAATTTGTATTTGTTTTGGTATTAATTTGCGTTTATTTATCGTCTCCACCGGTTTCCCATATGGGCGACGCCTTCGTAAGATTGTTAGTCATTTTAGATTTTTGGAGGATAGTGCATGATATAGGAGATGCACCAGTTCCAGAAGCACCCTTGTTTCTTTTACCTGCTCGATGTAAACCATCATACACAGGACCTCTGTTTTTCAAAGTCTCGTCCGAAAGACTGTGAGTACTGTCAGTGATGGAGCAGGGAATCAAACCTGCGATCCCTGGATTACCAAGTCCAGCGTGTTACCACTGGACTACGGATCCGCTGCGTATAATTGCTGTAATTTGTATACAGACTGCGAGTTATATAATGGATGGTAATCTTTCCAAAAACTAACTGGTCCTGATGTCAATAATGATAAAATTTTGTTTGTCAATATCTAATTTTTACTAGTAAGTAGTCCGTTAAACAAGTGCATTTTCAACGTTTGTCTGTTGTGAGTAATAATGTTGTCTCCTGTAAATTGTAATCGTAGTCTATTTTCCCGTAACTGTACATTATGTGGACAGTAAAATTTGGCATGGCAATATTGAATTGTTAGGAAGTGGACGCTTTAGTAAATTTATAAATTATTTACATACATTATATTTAGGTAAATTGTTGGTTAAATAATTGCATTAATTAATTACATAGAACAACTATATTATAATGTGAAAGAATCCAATAAACTACAGGGTGGCTAATTTTAATAACACAAGCTTGTGACAGTGTGTTCATGACTGTAGAAATAACGAAATGTGAACACGACAAACTATTTTATTTTACATACCAGTACTATTTTATGTATTGACTGGTATCATGAAAATGATTTAATCTAATAGTATCAATTTAAAATTGTTCTGAAATCATTTTCATGATTTCTTCGCAAACATTGATTAAATATGTTAATTAGCTTTAAAGGGGTCAATCTTGGCATTGGATCAAGGAATTTGTTACTTAATGTGCACAGTTGGGGTCAATCACCAATCACAGTATAGACCCCATTAACAGGGTTATTCATTGTTAGAAAGTAGGTCACGTTCAACACTACAGTTATGTCACCATGACTTTACTGGACAGATAGCCTTCTGTGTTAATTACCATACAGTTGACAACTATCATATATTCACCTTCCTTTGGTGGGGGGGGGGGTCATTTCTATAGCATCAAGTCCAGACCTTTAAAACAGACTCATCCTGGACTAACTTAAACTCAACTGTTGGTAGCTCGAATCAGAAATAAGAGTTGTCCGGGATTTCTAGAGCCCTGCATGGGTTTGTAATGTAATTGTTAATTATCAACAGAACTATCTCACATTCTGCTGAAAGTATCAGAATTACACAAATTTTTTAGAAAAAAACATTTGTTGTGAATTATATTTTGCATACATTATTTGTTATTATGAAACAAGTAAAATGCTTCAACCGTTATATTTGACTTGCATTTTTGACTGAAACAACTTAGAATATGATCATATGGGCTTATGGTCTACATCAGTACTGCAGTGAAACTAGTGTTTGGCAGTGACGTTGATGACATCACCATCCATTCACACTGATATCTGATTGATGAGTTTATGGTGGCATTGAGGTCACTTGTTTAGAGCACATGATTGGCCATCTTTTGGCAGTGAAGTGGTACCATTCCCCTTCTATGATAGTTTTTATTTTTCCTATTTCCTTTTCCCTCAAGAAAAAATAAAATTCTTATAATATTAGAATAGGGTTGTCAGAATTTACCAGGGGTTCCATTTGACCCTAGAGTCGACCCGTTTATGACCCTATGCTGTCAATCTTGCACTGATTTAAGTTGCTGATGGTTTATGAAAATTAGTTCATTTTTAACCTTTTCTGTATATTAAAAATCTATTTGAAGTAATCCTTGTGTTGTAGTATTTACTCTGAATTGATAGATTTAACTGCTTGGTGCTATCTCTCGTCCAATTCAGGTTATTACCATGATGGCATGAACAGAGCTCTGTAAAACATCAAAGGGGGTAAAATCATAACAATATTAATGATGGTCAATTGGTATGTTTTGTGAATCATTCCTTTTGATGTTGGGACAATTAACAATTACTCAAGGAACGAATGTAAAATTTCTATCATCATTTAAATGAACCCTCTGTGTCGTTCTGACTGGAATTTTAAATTCACAATCACACACAAATTGCTGCAAATAGTCGTTGATGATGACAGAACCTTTAAGTTTATTAATTGTCTGAAATATGATCCTGATCAAATGAATGTGTCACGAGCGAATACTGGCACTGGTTCTGTGGAGACAGATTCTCATTTGTGTGAATATTGGGGTACTTTTTACAGACTTACTGACTAATCACACTAACATAATTATGCTGCCCTTTTTAGCTTGACTTTTACCTTGACTTTAGGTGAGGGTTTTGTAATTGTATACACAGATGATTCTCAAGCACTATCAGGTCTACTGTTTTCAAACTTAGTCATAAGTCAGATTCCACTTATAAAAGAACTCTGAGTTACATTATCACCATGACCTCTCAGATCAAAGTTCCATAACTCTGACGTTCATTTAACAAAATTATCTTGTTTTACCTACAAGTTTGGTAGTAAATGTATGTATCTGTAGATAATGTTTTCAAATACTGTCTTGTTCCTATTTATCGCCCCTCCTTAATTTAAGCCCCCCCCCCCCCGCTTCTATTTTCATGAAGAAATCTCTTTGGTAACACTGAAGGAGTCATCAACAACATTGATAATGGTTTTTAATGGACAATAAATATTTTAAAAGCCTTAATCAGCTGTTTTGTAATTTCACAATCATGTTACGCTGAGTTCTACTCAATTTATATTCCATGTTTAATAGAAATTGTTAGGCAAGGACAGTGAATCATGTTGACATAAGCAATTGTGGTAAACAGATGTAGTGCTACTTCTAATTTTCAGAAAATATGACAGTCTGTGTTGTAAGGAATGTAAACAGCGAAGATAAACACATTATGGATGAAGTTGAAGCATATTATCATTGGGACACCCCTCCTGTGTCTAACCCATCAGTCACCAACAACAAGAATCCTGATATTACCGCTGGAAACCTTGCAACCATCATCAAACCTAAAACCACCAGCATTAACTCCTGTGACTTCACTATAAGACAAGTGGTGTTGAAACAATATTAAACTGTCTGTACTCCTACGCATTTAAATAGTATTGATCCCAAAAAGGCGTTTTGTCCTTGAAAATATTTAGTAATGGTTAACTTACGGTGACATACAAGGTAGTTCTTCTGTCGAAGATGTGTTGGCCCCCAACTTAAATAGGAAACACTTCAACTGTTTTTTCATTTGATGACATCTACATTTAATGGCTTTGAAGATGGACTAAATTGCTCAAAACTCTTTGAACTTCTTTTGACTTTGCAGTAATCTCACAGTTTGTCACGGCTTATTATTTGTTTTCTCCTGGGAAAAAAACAGGGTTTGTAGCATGTGGTTTTTACCAATTGCTTAAAGGTCCGATAAGGGTAAGTTTTAGGGGCTACTTAAATATATGGAAATATTTTTGATAATGCAGAAGTTATGAAATAAATTTGTATTTATGACCCTAATTGGGACTTAAATGAATGGACATCAATTTTATATTGCGTTGCTTTGCAGTGCGTTTTATTACAATGGTGCTTATACCCGTATGGACCTAGCAGTTACTTGCGTCAATACAATTTATTCATAAATTCTACCCGCTTTCATTCATAAAATTTGTCTGCTCGTGAAATCATTATTAAAAAATTCCGAAGGAAATACCTTGAAGACTCAACACACCAGTCGGAACAATATTTCCTAATCAGATTCTGACCAATAGCTTTAATTTTGGAGAGAAGGATTCGGATTTGGAGTAGGAATCAACTTCAGCTAAAATCCTTTTCCTATATGACATTATTACAATTATAATTTGCATTTTACAAAGATAGGAAGCCAGCTGGGCTAGCTCAGTTGGTAGAGTGCTAGATTGTCACCCGGCACATCCGGGTTTGATTACCTGGTTGGGCAGGTTATGTACTTCAGTGACATTGGCTATGGTCATGTAGGGCTTCAATATGGTACTACTTTTAGGTCTATAAATTTTCCAGCGCATTAATTATATGTAAAATTCCAGATGTCCATATTAAATTGATTCTCGAAAAACAACGAAGGAGGTTTTCGCATCTGACATTATAGAATGTCTTGTAACTATCTTCTGATGGAGCATGAGTGTTGGGGCTATTACCGAGATGAAAGTAGAGTGATAGCATCTATAGGAAGATGATTGTTGAAAATAATCACCTAGGCTATAACTAAGTTAAGATAAGTCGATGGTAAACACGACCATACCCACTTTCCAATACATGTAAAGCAGCTTACGGTCATTATCATGCCTATTATCTTCAGGATTAGAATTAATATTTTGATGAAATAACGCTCATAGTAGACAGTAGCGATAGCTCAATTGGTAGCGCTTCTGACTAGTAGTAGTAACTTTGACCAATAGATAGGGTGTGAGTTCGAGACTCATTCCTGCCTCCCATTTTTTTATGGACAATATGAATTTTATCCCTTACTCAGTGCTTGTAAATTACTTGTTGTTTGTCGTTTCTGTCTGGGGTTTTTTGTTATCGTCTAATTGCTTTGTCATAAAATCAAACGTGTTTAATGATGGCTATAGCGTTGTCACTAAAATGTTCATTTGAACCCCTTACGTTTTTCGAATTAGCCATGTCAACTTTGTTCCATATACTGTGAGTGTAGTGATAAATGTACATGTAAATCTACTGCACGATGATATCATCGTGCAGTTTAAAAATCATGAAACCATATAATTAGTAGTGAATAGCTTATAAATACACATGCTTTACAATGTTCTTAATAATTGATATTCGAGCGAACATTAATTAGTATAAGTCGTGTAAGTGCAACTGTAGATGACCATCGAAATATATAATATTGTAATGAAAAAAACAACTACCTCCCAATGGTCTCGAACTCGGACCCAAAACTAAAAAGTTTAATTAGCATTGTAAGGCGCGGACTCGCTACCATCGGAGCTATCACAGCTGTTAGTTTTTTGAAATCAATATCACAATAAATAGTTTTGCATGTTATTTGATTTACCTATTTTTATCGATAAAGGTGGTCAAACCATGTAAACATTGCATGACGTCACTCTCAACTTATCGTGGTATACTTATAGTTATACTAACAATAAGAGATGACTTCATCTCCTCCTTTGTTCCTTAATTAACATTTCTCTTCCTCCTGTAATATCATTGTGTGATGTTAGGATTTCCTGTCCTTGAAATTAGTGTATACATGCTACAAATATGACACACTTTTTAAAACTAACAATTGAGAAATGAGGTTTGCAAACTTTGCAGCAAATTATGTTTGTTGATTTGCTTATTTTTTTATTTTGAAAAAAAAAATGGACTCAAATAAGCGCCCCCTCCTTGCAAAATGTAACTAGAAGGACAGGCAGTTGTATAGGAACAATATGGTAGTTAAGTACAGTAGCATTAGACATCTCTTGTTTTAATGGATTTATTGTGAATTATGTTCCAAAGTTCAAATGTTGTTGATGTTTTGCCTCAGATTATAGGACTTTGTTTCTATAACAATATGATAACATGACAATATTCCTTCCTTTATATGGCTAATTACTGTATATAATTAGTTTTATGTGTTAGATGTAATATGTTCATGATTTTTGAGTTACTGGAATCTCGTTAGTTAATTTTATGTTCTGTGTTGCTGTAAATTGAGTGTTATTTTTTGTAACACTAACAGCCTTACTCAGGTCTAATTTAACTAAATTTCTTCTCCAAGATGTTATATGAAAAGGGTTTCAAGAATTTATTCAAATATGCTAGATAAAGGTAATAAGATATTCTTTTTACTAGCAATTTTCAAGTAAAACTGTAAGGAACTAATCATGGTGAAGTGAAAAGAGAACTTTCTCATGATCATTCAAAGTCTCCTGGGCAGTGGCCAGACTAGTCGAGATCTACTTTGTTAGGATAGTAATACGTTCAGGCATAACTTCAAATGATTTATCTAGCCTTGTGTTATTAGGCTAGTTGTTTTATCAGTAAGATTTCTCAAGCCTAGCTGTGTATGTTTTTCCTGGCAAACCTTACTCTATGTTACCATTAGGTGGTCTTAGTGTTCAGAGGGGAAAAACTGTTTCATACACTTGATGCAAAAATTCCTTCATGTCTTGATGAAATCGCAGCACATCCCTCTCTAAGATCAGATAAAATTTAGATTTTCCTGTTTTTTCTTGAAATCACCATTTTATGTAGGCATACTAGCTGGGGGCTTTCTTTAGTGCAGCTGATCTATTTTTATCCAGAAGGACTGAGTTGTAATGTTTTGCGTAGTTTTACCTAGGAATGCCATTTTTACACCTGGTGGTGTTTTTTTATTCGCCTATATGAGTTATTTTTTCTGGAATATTACAAATTGTTAGTGGATGTTTATTATGAAAAGGAAGTTGTAACATAATTGTGTGATGTAGTTAATTCAGAGATCTGTGAAAGTGTTGACTTCAATGAATGGAGCTTTTTGTTCAAGTGTTGATTATATAAACATATTGATGGTTCCATTCTGACTGGGTTAAAACTTTCAATGGCTATAACCTATTTTTGATACTAAGTGGAGTTCATTTTGACATTGATCAGTCTATCAAAGCTTATGTTGTTACACTTTCTGTAAAATATCATGTCTCTGCGAACTTTTTGTTGTTGTATTTAACATATTAGCATTACAGATTGAAGAATCAGTTTAAAGTGTTGTGTAACTGTAACCAGTGGTGACTGTGGTGAATTTTTGTGATATGAGTAAACTTATTAATTTATTGCACAATTTTAGTCACAATCTAACAAGAGTTGGCGCTGGTGGAATATAGTGGTAGCTACAATGAAGTGTCATGTGACATGTAACATACATACAAATTCATAAACAGTTTTGTTGAATTTCTGGAATTGAAGCAAAATATAATTGAAGGACATTTGGTTTTTGATTTTGAATTATGGCTTTATTAAAAACGCCATTGTCTCCAAAGTTAGAGAAAGGTGGGGTCCATTTCTTGTTACCACAAGTTCAAGACAGAGATGCCTTCAAACAGGTACAATTATATGAGGGTACTATGCATAATATTGTGCTAATTATAGATATGACAGTATTGTAAAATGATCAGGGGTTCCAATAGGTGCTGAACCTCAAGCGTCATTTTGATAATTTCTTACCAGATTTTACCATTTTATAGCCAAATTACTTAAAATTTAGAGAAAAATTGACACTTCAGCTAGAATCTTGAGGGTTAAAATGTAGCTTTTTGGAAATTCCTGGGGTCAAAGGGTCATATGGAACCCCTGATGATGCTGATTAATGTATAGTTTATTGAAATTTATTTATTTTGCATAAATTGTGATACCCGTTTTTACGACTTATGCTGTCTGCTTCCTGGGTTACTTACCGGAACTTGTGCCGAATTCAGGGATTATTCGTTTTATTGAGTTCTTGATCAAATGCTGGGCTTGAACTCACAACTGTCAAAACAGGAGACAGGGATGCTACACCTGGACCACTATGCTTTATATATATATGAATATGTCCTCAACTACACCTTATAACTATTAACACTATTAACTTTTAAATTTGTTTTTACCTACCAGTATAAGACTTTGATTAGGATTGTCACTATTGGGATTCACACAGTGCAATCGAATCGTTTGACAGTTGAATCATTGAAGCTCTAGTGTATATTGGTATAAATTATTGTCAAAAATGAAACTAACACTCATGTTATGTATAATGCGTCAGGTTGTCTGTGATTTCACTACAATTTTCTCTCCTTTTATCTGAATCATTTATGTTAGATTGGTTGTAAATGATTCCAAACATTTCAATTTCCTTGCATATTAAATGTTATTTTGTCACATTTTTATGGTTAAGTTATTGTAACAAACCGGTCTCAAATTTCTATGACATTTGTATGATAATGTTACACAATAGCACTCGCACTCCGGCTTGACATCATGATATTTGTTACAAATTAAGGCCATCCTTAATATCCCTACTCCAGGGGTAACATATGTTAAAAAAATATTGACTTTTTCTCTAAACAGCATTATTTGAGTATTCTCACTGATAACTTGACACCATCCTGAGGTTTTGCTATGAGTTATCGCTTGTTTCTGCTATCACTAGGAAGCAAACATATCAATTATCAATGTTAATTTACCGGGGTATCATTTTAAGCTCTTGCTGATATTGGGAATTTTTCAGGGTTTGGATTGGTAGAAAAACTGACTATTTTCGATTGGAATGGGTTCCTGTAGAACTGGACCCAAATTTATAAGGGTTCAAAACCTTGATTTTGTTGGGTCGGGTTATGTCAAACAAACAAATTATTAAGGGTGGCCTTAAGTTTTAAGAATAATGAAGTTAATTAGTAAATAAAGATTTATTTTCAAAAATATAAATACAATTACATACTGCCTGTTTTATATATTATGTAAACATATATGTGTGTATTTCACTGTTTGGTCTGTTAGATGACTTCATTCCTGTTTAGAGGGAGGATTGATACAAATTATGTTAAAAGCATAAATGAAGTACTTACCTGGTACATACATCACTATGTGAAAAAATATGACAGAAATAAAATTATGGGAATACTGTTGCTAGTCTATATATCCATACGTCATGGACTTCTCTGGTGGAAGGAAGTTAGTTATCTGTATACCACATAGATAGTATTGAATTAGCTTAATGATAGATAATTACTGACAAATTAAAGTTCTAACTTCATTAACTTTATGTGTTGTTTGATGTAAAACAGCTGTTTGTCTCCAATTCATTTAGTGGGATGTATTTAAAAAGTATGATGGACAGTCACAGGTTGATTGATCACATGTTACTTCTTGCACTGCATGTGAACTGGTCAGTGTTGATTGTTTCCATAACATTACATGTTTATTAGTAGGTCATGTTCTATGGTGATTGGGTACGTTTTTGGAGATTATATAAATATTTTATACAGTCTTTTGTAACCATGGTGGATTGTTCTCTGTAGATAAGCGCTTTTGTAACCATGGTGGATTGTTCTCTATAGATAAGCGCTTTTGTAACCATGGTTGATTGTTCTCTGTAGATAAGGACTTCTGTAACCATGGTGGATTGTTCTCTGTAGATAAGGACTTCTGTAACCATGGTGGATTGTTCTCTGTAGATAAGCGCTTTTGTAACCATGGTGGATTGTTCTCTATAGATAAGCGCTTTTGTAACCATGGTTGATTGTTCTCTGTAGATAAGGACTTCTGTAACCATGGTGGATTGTTCTCTGTAGATAAGGACTTCTGTAACCATGGTGGATTGTTCTCTGTAGATAAGGACTTCTGTAACCATGGTGGATTGTTCTCTGTAGATAAGGACTTCTGTAACCATGGTGGATTGTTCTCTGTAGATAAGGACTTCTGTAACCATGGTGGATTGTTCTCTGTAGAAAAGGACTTCTGTAACCATGGTGGATTGTTCTTTATAGATAAGCGCTTTTGTAAGCATGGTGGATTTTTCTCTGTAGATAAGGACTTTTGTAACCATGGTGGATTGTTCTCTGTAGATAAGGACTTCTGTAACCATGGTGGATTGTTCTCTGTAGATAAGGACTTCTGTAACCATGGTGGATTGTTCTCTGTAGATAAGGACTTCTGTAACCATGGTGGATTGTTCTCTGTAGGTAAGGACTTTTGTAACCATGGTGGATTGTTCTCTGTAGATAAGGACTTCTGTAACCATGGTGGATTGTTCTCTGTATGTAATGACTTCTGTAACCATGGTGGATTGTTCTCTGTAGGTAAGGACTTTTGTAACCATGGTGGATTGTTCTCTGTAGATAAGGACTTTTGTAACCATGGTGGAACACTGTAGGTAAGGACTTTTGTAACCATGGTGGATTGTTCTCTGTAGATAAGGACTTCTGTAACCATGGTGGATTGTTCTCTGTAGATAAGGACTTCTGTAACCATGGTGGATTGTTCTCTATAGATATATAATGACTTTTGTAACCATGGTGGATTGTTCTCTGTAGAAAAGGACTTCTGTAACCATGGTGGATTGTTCTCTGTAGATAAGGACTTTTGTAACCATGGTGGATTGTTCTCTGTAGAAAAGGACTTCTGTAACCATGGTGGATTGTTCTCTGTAGAAAAGGACTTCTGTAACCATGGTGGATTGTTGTTCTCTATAGATAAGCGCTTTTGTAACCATGGTGGATTATTAAATTGTGTTTTACCTGACTTTAATTTGCTAGTATGTTGTACAGTTTGAATAACTTTAAAAGAACACAACTATGAATAGATACTGATACATTACTCTTCTATCATGTATGTGTTTTCACTTGACCTAAGACGGTAACTTAATGACTTCTGTGTTCTGACAGCTTCATCTTTCCATGGAATATTCCATGATTTGTACATGTGTTTAATTCTGTATTTATGCAGTTATCAATACATTCTTGTAATATGTTTACTATATCTAGTTAGTATAGTAGATAAAACAGTATGAACATATGCTTGGTCAGTGAACCTTATAGATGATCTGTTTAACATATAACCTGCCAGATCATTAGGAACCCTTGGAAAAAAGCAGAAGCAGAAATAAGGCCATGTGTAAAAAAATCATTTTCTTAACACCCCTTGATGCCATCTATTGAAGGCGTTCGTTGGTTTTACTTTGTATTGTTACTATGGTTAATATACATTTTGTATACATTAAATTTTAATCTGTAATAAATTAGCTACAATGAAATATACATAATATAGTAGATTGTTTAAATATGCTGCAGGATTTGTACAGTTTATTTTTGATTAAAGGAAGTAAACCCCTTCAGTTTATTGAAAACCGTAATACCAGCAAATAAGAAACATAGTAGTCAAGGGGTACTGAGTACCTGACTCCTGATTGGAAGGTCACAGAATGAGTGAGGTTGAAGCTTGCATTATGCCTGAAATAGGTGTGAAAGTGCTGGTGAGGCAATAATTAAAAAGTGTTTGTGTGGCATAACCTTTCCTTAATAACCCATGTAAATGGCTCCTACAGGGGTTTCATTTGACCCTGGAGTTGACCCTTTGACCCCTGGAATTTCCAAACGTCCCTACTGAAAACTGCTATGAGGGGTCTGAGTGGGAATGTTTGGCAGCATATTAATATAGTTAACACTCAAGTCATAATGAGTATGAGTAAATACCGGTAATAATTAAAAGAATAATTACCTACCTTCAATTGGCTGGATAGGATAGGCTTGACAAACAAACAAACAATATATTAATGATGGCCTGAATAAGCCAGGTAGCAGTCATGGAGTGTGATAAGTATAAGATGGAATCACTTATTTTGCAATTTATGTGAATTGAATTTGTTTAAGTCGAATAAGATCATATTGACTGATTGGTTTAACTGTTTTCCTCCTGGTATCTTTATGTGTCATGTACCAACTCCAACATTAATGGTTAATCTGTCTATCCTGGGGGTCTGTATTCATTGATCCTTCATCTTGTTGACAATTGCTAAAGTTCAAAAACACATAAATACATTGTACTTAAATTCAAATTTGTGAGAAATCAATTATATGCTGATATTGTGATTTATTAACTAAACTGCCCTTTTGTGTTGATCCTTTCAAAATAATAAAATTCAGTTCTTAATTACTTTTAAGTTTATATTTCTAATTCCTTCATCTGTTAATTTAAAACAACAACAACCAACAAATCATTGTAAGCATAAAATGTTCTTATTTAAATTTATTAAAAGCAAAAGGAGCGTAAGGAAATATAGGGCCCTTTTTCATGTTTATGCCCTGGAAGAGAGGCAAGTAAATGTATATTAGTTAGTTTGTTGTTTTGTCCATCCGTCCGAAGTATACTGTGTCACAAATTCACAACGTTTTAAAATGTAAACTCTAAGGATTCTTATGAAACTTTGTTCAAATGTTTATGGTGATATTAGTGTATTATCACACGTAATTCAGGGGTGTCAATAAGAGCCGGGAACCGGTAAATTACCCGGTAACTTAAGTATCATCACCTGGCTACTTTTCTTGTATGAGTGATCATAATTAAGGGGAGTACCCCCCCCCCCGCAGATCCCGCCTACTTTTGATGATTTCTCTGCTTAATTCAAAAATTAGTGATGCCCAAGCTAATTACAGGTATGGGCTTTTCATTTGGGAGGGGCATTGTCACTTACTATGAAAATCTCTTGTTTAATGTCTATAACACCGGTCTATGATAGCATGACTCTCATATATAAATGTTGTTATTATCTTCTATATAACTTAATGTGTATGTAAACATTTTCTCACGACATTTTCCTCGATATTTTGTCTAGTTTCTAGAATTTCAGTGTAATTAACAGGAACACTACACAGGTGTATAACTATATAGATATTCTCAGTAAAACTCGCTGTATATTTCACAAACTTCATGTATATAATCATGTACAACCGATTCCTAAAAGCTACAAGCTGATAAGCCCTGTTTTCATGGAAAATAATTTGTAAATCTCCCAATAACTTGGAGATTATAGTCTGATAAGGATTGAGGTCTGGTGAAGTGACTGCCTGTTTGTGCTATATTCTAAGTATACAGGTAGCTGTAGCATTAGGTAAAGCTTAGAAGTTATAACTTATATCTATCTTGCTAAATCAGATGCCGGTCTTTGTGTCAATAACTTGATTATCGGGCTTTGTTCAGTTCCTGAAGTAAACATAATTATGTATACCCAATTTATAACTGACATTAAAACTCATTTGTATTGTGAGATTTTCATCGTATTTAAGTATAATTGTAGTACCAAACACTTAAGTTGAGGAGGTCTTATAACATTTGATGCATTGCCTGTTTATCAGAAAACGAGACTGTTTAGTTTAGTTCTTTAAACTGACTGGTATTTATTTTACTGTAGATTTACAGTGTAAAATGACTGGTTTCTAGGGAACTAATGGGGTGTGCACCTGATTCACGGATTGTGGAGGTGGGATTCGAACTCACAACCTAGATCAGATAAGGAGTTGGGTCCTTTGCCTCTCGTCCACAATATCTCACATTGTGACCCTTATGGAAAAACATGTCGCAAGAAACTGTTCAGCCAATATCTGGTCGGATAACTAATGATGCAGTTTTTTACCTAGTTGCATGATTAATGGTCTATTGATCACTGAACATTTCTAAGAAGTGTAGAGAAGTGAAACATTATCTGGGACTCATGTTTTAAGGTGTTTGTTCTATTCTACATGTTTGTCCTCAGTGATTTTATTTTGTTAATTTTACTTCCGAATAAATAGGCTGTTTCCCCTTATAAAAAGTGTCAATTCCCCCCCCCCAAATAATGATTTGTTCCCAAATCTTCGTTCATTTTTCCCTCTCTGATTGAATGTCTTTTTATTTATCAGGTTTTTGTGTGTTTAACCTTTTATAAAGCAATCTTTGCTCTTACTTTACCTCATATATATAACACAAACACCAGCCACAGCTGAAAAGTTAATTTTATAAGCAAAACAACCATTACTTTTTTTTCCCAAATTTGGGATTTATCGTTCCTACTTTACCAATAGAAAAATGCACAGGCAGTAAAAATTTTTTCCAAAAAAAAATCACTGATGCTTTTGTCATTGTAATTCAAGGGTTCAAAGCAAGACTATCATAACTCCTATGTATTTATATAGGAGTTGAGGTAGTCTTGTGTTGAACCCTCAAATTGTTTATGTGAAGTGTCTCCTTGTGGTAATTAGGTAGCTACTTCTATATCCGACTTCTATATTCACTTTCTAGTGCAACTGGAAGCAGAAAAAGATATTCATAGTGAAGAAAGCCTGGAAGACTGGTTAAGTAAGACCAATAACAGTCTGGACTGGAAATGCTATGAAATGTTTGCATATGGACCTAAAAAACTGTCCCATCCTATCAAACATATACTTATATGATGACCTTTACTGTTTTATTGTAATGTTTTATTGCTGTATATTGGTGGTTATTGTCCCATTTTGTAACTTGATGTTTTTTGTTCAGGTTTTTATAAGATCTGTACCATGGCCTGAAATGCTCAGCTATACAGTACAACGTGGTATGTACAAAGTAACATACGTTTACAAAAAATATTCTCTCTTGTTGGCAAAACAAATATCAACCTTGTTTATAGTCAGACGTTTTGTATGTTTCCGATACATTAGCATGGAAACATAGTGATAAATGGCTTGTGTGTTCAATATGTTCAGAATTCTGCATTCAGTTCTCTAAGATTTATATTGTTTCACAAAGAGTGTATTTATGTGATTGCTTTGGGAAAACTCACATTGTGCAGGGATTTCACTAGGTGCTGAATCTCAAGTGTCACTTTGATAATTGTTGAACAGATTTTACCATTTTATAGCCAACCATGAAATTTCCAAAAAGGCACATTTTGACTCGTGGGAATCTGGCTATTAAAAGGGTCAATTTTTCTCTAAATTATAGGTAATTTGGCTGTAAAATCATGGTAGCACCTAGTGGAACTGCTGTATAATTATACATTCTTTTAGTATATTCATTTTTAAACAATTTTGTTCTACCAATAAATATTACAGGAGGGGTTTTGTCCTTGTTTCCCCGCAATCTTCTGTGTTTGAGCTTGAAGTCATAAATTTTCTCTGAGTCTGACCACTTGTTGATGCATTTCTCCTTCGTTTTTTTTCTGAAATGAATAGATCACGCCTATGTATGATATATTTATGTTACCACAATTGTTATCATGAAATTACATCCTGGTTTGAGTGCATGCTTGTATGTAGCCATTTATCATGACTGGGAAGGGCATACCTTTCAATATGTACAAGTATACATGGTGAAACAATGTTTGAATGATTGGTTGGCTACCTGTATGAGTAGGTGTTGTGTGAAAGACTGATTGTATATGAAGATTTTATAGTGAAGGCTTGTTGTAGCCTAACCATAGTTATTGTTCCGATTTTAAGAAGAAGAAAACATACAACCCCTAAATTGCTATCTCATATCAATTGCATGATAGCAAGCAAGGGGTTTGTTTTGTTTAGAGACTTAGGGTAGTGGACCATGTGTCAGCCGCTCAACCTGGAGGTCGTGGGTTCAAACCTGCAAAGGTCGTAACCACATCACTTCATGTAAGATGCAGGTTCATGTTTTTCCTGGAGGTGAACTTGAGAGTGATTTAAATAAGCATAATCTTTAATTACAGTTGAACTTCAATTAATTAGTGTACTGGTATGAGTGGTGTTTATAGAAGTAGAAGATTAATCAACATACACAGGGGTTACACTAGGTTGTTTTTTCATATTTTTAAGCATTATACTTGGGTAATGGTGAAGAAATTCTCCAAATTCTCCACAAATGTGAGAAGTAACCAAAGAGATAGAACAAGTAACCAAAGGAAAGAGTGGGTTACCAATGCACCCACTTGTGTAGAGATGCACATTTAGGGCCATATATATAAGAATCCTAGGGGTCAAAATGTGGTATTTTGGAAAATCCAGGGGTCGAAGGGTCTACTCAAGGGTCAAAAGGAACCCCCTGATACACAGTAAAATCTCACTTTAAAAACGACCGCCCCGGAAAATTTACACTACATTCATTTTTTTCATTTTAACTCAACTATCAGACCACCTCATTAATAAGACTGATGTTCTTCTGAACCAAAGGTGGTTGTATTATCGAGGTTTCAGCGTATAGTTCTGCAGGCCTTTGTATGGATACCATATTGTGTTAAACGATTGATTTGCATGTTTCAGGAATGTTCAATGAGTGGAGCCAGTAACATGGGCGATACAGAGCAGTGGGTGTTAGCGAAATATGATTACAAGGCGGAAAATAGCAAGGAACTTGATATGAAGAAGAATGAAAAACTTATTCTAGTTGATGATACAAAGGAATGGTGGATGGTTCAAAATAGTCGGAATAAATCTGGTTATGTGCCCTCAAATTATGTAAAACGATCAAAACCGTCATTTTTCTCTAGTCTGAAAAGTACACTAGGCCGGAAGCATAAAAATGAATCAAAATGTGCCGGTAGTCCGGTTGTAAGTCGCAATGGAAATAATGCCGGAATGGGAGCGTTACCGCTTCCTCCGGCCGATAGCGGAAGTGATCAAAATAGTACAAATAGTGATAATGTGCAAGTGTGTGATCCGGTTCAGCCGGCTTTTGTTAAATATAACTACACAGCTCAACAGCAAGATGAGCTGTCTTTGACTAAAGGTGAAACAGTTCTGGTGCTAGAAAAATCAAGTGATGGATGGTGGAATGGTAGGAAAGGTAGTTCAACCGGATGGTTTCCATCTAATTACGTGGAAATACAAACTCACGCTAATGATAACGCGGATGTGACTACATACACAACTGCGGCCTCATTAGAAATAGCAACCATGCAAGAGATTGTGACAGCGTTATATAGTTTTACTGGATCAACTAGTGAAGAGTTAAGTTTTGAAAAAGGGGATAAACTTGTTATAGTTGACAAACCACCCGAGGATCCCGAGTGGTGGCGGGCTCGGAATTCTCGAGGGGATGTTGGATTAGTGCCAAGAAACTATGTACAAATCTTGGAGGAAGGCAGTGATATATCGGCGACTAACAGTTCATGTACGCCTCAATCCCAGTCCACAAGTAGCTTGTCAAATACTTCCAGTTTAGGTGGGGGAGGGAGAAAACAGTTCTGTGTTTCCGGACCTCTCTCCGACAAAGAATGGTATTATGGGAAAATTACGCGGCAGCAGTGTGAGGAAATGTTGTCTAAATACGCTGCTGATGGAGACTTCATCATCAGAGATAGTGAATCAACTGTAAGTATTAAACATATACATGTATATTATACTCCACGCCATTAATAACGCAACTAAAACTGTCCGCGTCAGCATGGTGACATTGTAAAGAAATAATTATATGTTAATTCTCAAACATAATTTCCTAGACTTAATCAATTATAAAATGAAAATACAAGGGCCATAGGTTAATTTCTTTTTGAAGAATTGTTTTACTCATTTGTAACAAGACAACGGTTTTTAACACTTGGAACAAAATGAAGGATAAGTGAAACAGTTGCGTTTTTAATGGTTAAGGGTATATACACAATCATATAATATACATCTTAAGAAAAAATAGTTTCTGGACACCTTCCATTTACACTGTAATGAATGCGAGGTAATCATTCAATGTTTTGTTTCATCTTCACATATTCTAATTTATTATGACTATTTAAAGTATGTTCCAAAAATACAAACAAAACTTTGAGCATCAGTATGGAAAATAGTTATAATTACAAGGTGTATATATATGGGGTTTGATTTGGCTTACTTTATGTTCGAAAAATATTCCCAACTTTTAGATTTTCGTGATTATTATCAATGTATATTTAGTTGAAAATACCCAATGGAAGTCATTGTTGTATAAACCACTAGCACAAATCCAGGGTTAGTGACTCTTGGTCTTGGCTAGTAGAAATTCCATGGCGCAGGTCCAAAAAGAGCAAACGTTTTATTAAGTGATATTATTTTGTTCAGACGTAGGACAAAACAAAATCCATCCATGATTGTTTCAAATTGCATATGTTTATCATTTTGACTTTGTGCTTTTTAAGAAGTGATACGTAAATGTGGGCTAGTTATAAAGCTTTTGTGACGTTTTTCTTGACTAACTTGCCCGAACCAGCTAGCGCTGCTGAAAATTAAAGCGATGACTGTTTAAATATCAGCTGCCAAGAGCAAATAATTATACTGTTAGACTGCAGTTTTGGTGACATACATGTCCAATCCAAATCGTTATTGCTCTTTCAGCTGCCGTAGTGATTGCAGATTCTAGAAAATCAGATATTCTCCGCTATCGTTGACATTTCTATGAATTAGACTTAAAATGTTGTGGTTTTCAATTTACGATAATGCTAATTGCTAACTCTACGTCTCTGTTGCCAGTGGCCACGTACCGATTTCAATAGTTCTTCCGTTAGAATCGACTTAGGCCTTATATATTATGATTGTGTGTTTGCATGGCTTACCAGGAATGAGTGCGTAGGACAAGAAAAAGTACATATGTTTTCCGGATGAGAATCTACCTCTTTTCAGCAGGTTTTCTTTTTTTGACAAAAAAACGTGAAGTACAAGTTTTCCTGTTTGGTCAGATCTGTGCAAAAAGGAATCATACACTGCACGGGAGATTATAATACATACATGTACATTGATATTTGAAGATTTCTTCTTTTTTGTCGATGAACTTTCTCTCCCTGTTAGAGTTATGCAATGTAAAATGCTGACTATTGGAATAAATAACCATACAGTTTTGTTACAAACCCTCCATGTTTTATGATTTTTGTCTGTGTTTCCCCTGAAATTCGAGATTTAGATCCTATAACTTATTCCTTCAGCCTCATTCTGCATCGTTGATCTGTATGAATGATATAATTGGTTATTGATTGAGTCGGATAACTGTAACATGGCATCTGACTCATGGATGGAAAGGCTTTGAATGTTTATCAGAATGATTTTTTCAATTTGGAACTTGTGTTGAATGCTACATAATTTTTTAATGCGTGTACACACTCAGAACTTGTTTATGTTTCATGTGTTATCGGACATACAGAGATTTATCGCACTGGCAGTGTTTGGTATCTTCTGTAATGTCGGGTGTGTTTATCTAAATGTTCCGCTCGATAAAAATAAGTTTAATGCACCTGTAATGAGGGTTTGGCCCAATAGGATGTAACGGCTTCTTTGACATTTTGTAACTGAGTTTAAATATTTTTATACTGAACTATTAGAAATGAGATGTAAAATCCTGTTGTATGTTGCGTTATGCTGCCACTTCTTGATCCTTCAGTTTGTCGCAATTAAGTCCCACTCAGACTTAACGACAATTTATGTCTCACATGTAAGCTATTATATCAAGTGATGTGCATTGTAAGTTTTCCTAGATTCTTCATTAATGGGAATAAGGAAGTAAAATTCCTTTGTCTTGATCAGATTTATATTTGTGTTAGTAAACATGTATAAGCACTTGATACTGAATTACTTATAAATTTTGTACATGTATTCCTGTGCAATCTGTCTTGAACAACACCCTTTGGCATATTCATATTTTGGCTGTTGTTGAGAGGTTAAATGAATAGTACTTTTTTATGCCCTTTCCATTTGAAGGCAGGGTTTTCCCTAGGATTTTCCAGGTTTACTAATGCATGTACTTGCGCAGAGTTGCACATAATGGGCCATTATCTACCCTTGTGTTTATCTATTGCAGGCTGGTCATTACACAGTTGTATTAAAGGCTGCAGAGAGAAACAAGCATTTCCGTGTTCAAGTAAATGAGGGACTTTATCACATTGGAGCCCAGAAATTTATTTCTATTGACGATCTTATTGAGCATTACAAAAAACACCCAATATTCAAATCAGATAATGAAAAATTGTACCTCGTCAAGGCTTTCACTTATCCTTCTGACTTCTGAGAGCCTGAAACCAGTCACAAATTGTATTCAAGTTATCAGGATTAAGTTAAGTAGTGAACGTTTGTTGACGATGATGTTTGGAGCCAACAAACTGACCGCCAGCCAACGTTTAGATACACAGCGCAAGTTAGACCATGTTCCCTGCATAGAGTGAAACCAGTGATGTATAGTTATCAGATATGGTAAACCAGTCTAGAAAAATAAGTTTTTAAAAATTTATAAAATCTGTGCTGTTTGTTGACGTAACCAGTCTTATGTCGGTACTATATTTATATAGTGGTACCTAGTGATTATATTGTGAACAGCAGAGGAACCAGCCGAAATCATTGTTCTACACCAGTCTAATATCCGTGATCTATTTGTGTATTTGTACAAATGTGTCAGTATTTTTCAAGTTCAGATCTGATGTACCATATACACTTTGTCCAGCTCATTTTTGATAGGATTATTATCATGATTGTTCTATTAAAGCATTCAATGTGTTTTAGAAACATCATTTTATAATACTGTTCAAAAACAGTATGATAGATAATTCTTGTTTACCGTATTGAAGAGAATGCAAAGGTTTCTTTGCTTATGATGATAAGACTTCTACAGAATAAATGCTGTTTGTTTAAATTTTCAATTTTATGTGAAAATCATCATTTGTGTAAACATTTCAGTCTCTGGTACAAGTTCTGGTTGAGACTACGGAAAAAAATCTATAATTGCCACCATAAGAAAGAACTATAATAATCTGACTACCCTTTGAGTTACCTCCCCTTATTTTAACTGACCATTAACAGTGGCTGTTGGCGAATATGCTGGAACAACTTCAATCCATATTTAGTGGAAAAAGTCAGCTTCTGAAAGAATGAGTATAAAAAAAATTCTGGGCTCTTTTTTCCAATCAACTGCCTGATAATACGTAAACCCTGAGTTTGACATCAGAAAACAATTCGATTTTTTTATGAATGATGCTTATATCTGACCTTGACCTTACTGACCTTTGACCTTTCTAACTACCGGTAGTGATAAAACAGGTCATGCCTGGAATAGGATACTAAACAATAGTTTCCGAGGAAAGATCATACAAAGTACTGCCTTAATTGTTATTTTATCCAGTTTAAACTTGTACCTTGTTTTGTTACCTTACATTTTTTCAAGAAAACTTGTGCTATTTTATTCTGTTATATGTCACTGTGAAGAGTTTTGAAATGTAATGTTACTGTTTATATTCTGTAAAATCTCCCCCCTCTTGTTTTGGGACCACTTTAGATATGTATAATGTATATATATCAAGGAATAATACTGGTAGTGTCATTGTGCTAAAACTGTTAACTAGATTTCTGTTTATACTATCCCAGAATTACGATTGAAACTGTAAATGACTTGTATTGACTAAGACATGTTTAGCGAGTTATTCTGTCTCGGAATAATTGGCAAGGTCACATAGACATTTGTGCATTTCAGTCAATTTTCTCGGCAAACTTTTGCTTGAATAATGAACTAGCAAGCTATTCTGTCTACAAAATGTGCAAAAATTAACACCTGCTCATTAAATCTGATTTACAGTACAGTATTCCGTGGTTACATCATTATGTGAGAAAATCATGATCAGAAATCTGGTTAACGTACTACATGAAAAAAATATTGTCATCTTAAGCTTAGAAAAAACTTTTGTTCATTTGTGTGCATCTCACGCCATGTGATACAAATATTTGATTTTTTTTCTGAAGTTTGAAATATTTTCCTCCTAGTCCCATGTTTGAATTGTTGAATTACTAATTTACATTGTACTATAAATTACATTGTCCTACACTTGTTCACATGTATGAAGTTGGTTCATTTGTCTGTCAGAGAATTCTGTGCTTTGCTTATAGGGAATCCGGTGAGTCACTATGAAAATCCTATTTTTGTTGCTGCTAGCACGGACATATAAACCATGCATTGGAAACGTCCTACTATGTGTGTTTAAATTTATTTGAGAATTTCTTCCGAGATCAAACCCACGATAAAAAGTTTGCAACGACTGTCATCTTGTTTTGGAATCGAGAGAAGTTGACATTTTGATCCGCCGTAATCGCCATATTTAAAGATTTCTGAAGTCTTTATTAATAATTTTTTTTTAAATCACTATATTGAGACAATTAAGAATTACACAAATCAGTAGGTAGTTTCTTGGGCATTTAAGTGCTAATCAACAGAACCAAGAACAGACGGAATTGAATGGAGATCGCTGACTATCGCCGAACGATAAATTGATGGAAATTCACGATACTTACCAAGCGCGCTAAGGATTGTGGGTAATTTTTTTTTTCGTTATCATTTCGTCGATATCAACCTACTTCAAATCCATGGTTTATATGTCCGTGCTGCTTAGCTAGGAATCTCACTCAAACAGTCATTAATATTTATTACTACCTCTGTTGATTATTGCTGTAAACTGACCACTTTAATGTTGTTTTCGCACTCAATTGTAATAGTTGTATTCATTTTCTAGATGGTAAAATTTCAATGTTTTCATCAGTCCCAACTTGATCATAATAAAGAACTACAGGAAAATTGTCTTAAAACTAATCAGGTTTAAATTGCGCACGATTATCTGAATTTAAAGAAATCATTTAATATGAAATAATAGTTCATTGCATAAACAAGCTAGATGCATCATATCTCTTCCTGTCGAAATTTCATATGATGCATTTTTATCAGTTTAATCTTTGCATCTTTTTCATGGCATAAACTAACAGTTGTTTTATCTGCGCCACTTGATATTATTGGTTAGTTTGATTTTATCTGCGTAAATTTCTTAAATCATGGAATAAGAATTTACCCCTATTCATCATAGGCTGTGTAGATACAGCCTCGGGTCTATTAATATTTAATAACAGGTGATTCTGATGCTTAAACAAACTGAAAAAAATGTTGAATTCCTGCTTTGAGACTTGTTGGTGCTAAAGATGAAATGAACTTCTGCAAAACATAGGAGCACAAAATATTTATGTTGTTGGAAGTTTTAGAGGATTACTCGTGTTTAGCAAATATATGAACATGCTGTCTGGGGCAATGTATGTTGTCTTGCTGAATAACGCCTTTAATAAAATAGCTTTAACTGTGAATCTAGCCAGTAGTGTATATTTAACAAGTCATTTTGTATTATAGATAGTTTTCCCACATTTACAATATTTACCTCCCTTGTTCTGAATTGTTGGCCATAGTGATAGACAAATTTCCTTAAAGTTTATAGGGAATATAATGTAAATGATGATAAAATAATCAGATATATAAAAATAACTTATTCATTAAGCTCATGTGGGCAGTTAATTGGTTCAGTAAGTTTAAGAAAAAGTGGTTGTCACATGCAAATTGTCTTGGTATTTTCTCAATTATCACATATTTGGCAAGAACTTTTATAAGTGCTTATCAGTTTTGCCTATCAAAATGGCTGGTGATTAAGAACAAGGGAGGTAAATGTTGTAGATGTTGGAACTATCTATGTCAGTTGTTGAATGCATTTTAGCAGATATTGTGATTGTGAATAAAGGGGTGATACACAGTGAAATATCAATAATAAAATCATCATAAGTTTTGAAGAAAGTAGGTCTTCGCTCTAAAAAACGCGCCTCAGATCTTGAACCCTCGTCAAGAAAGATGGTAACCAACATGCACAGGCCAAATAACAGTCCCAACAGTTTATTACCCTTGTTAAATACCAAATTTCTGGTTGGGTGTGTCATGTCTTGATCAAACATTGATTTTCTTATCTATTGCTAAGTAACAATTAAACATCCTCCTTTAGTGATTGATTCTGACGACATTCAAGCAGGAAGCAACTTGCTGTGTTTTTTAACCAATGCCAAAATTAGCAGGAGTTCTATTGTCATTTAATATATTCATATTTTGCTGTCATTTTTTACAGCATTTACAGTATTTTCTCATTAATCACTCCAGCATAATGTGAAGCATTGAACAAAAATATCTTACATCTTTTTTGTATGTATTCATTATAACATGTAATTAATATACATGCCTTTGTGCAATTGTTGTTAATGATGAATTCATAATCATTGTCTTTGTATAATTATGTTCATGAGACTGTTAGGTTATTTGATATGAAAGTTGAGTGATAGACATGGCATTGTGTCTTATAAATTATGGAAAACAGTATTTTATGGAATTCAAATTTGACATCATTATGTTGCATTGTTTTTGTTACAGATTTTTCCAACTTCCAATTTACTAACATCAAGTGTAAGACAAAAACCCTTTTGGTAATTACTGTAACATCAAATAAAAAATTTCTCTCTGACAGACCCATCACATTGATATTTGCTAAGGTGGGTTTTACTTACTCAACCCATGATTATATTGAGTATGACGAAACCCCTCCCATAGTTAAACAGATTGGACAAAACCCCTCCCATAGTTAAACAGATTAGATAAAACCCCTCCCATAGTTTAACAGATTGGACAAAACCCCTCCCATAGTTAAACAGATTGGACAAAACCCCTCCCATAGTTTAACAGATTTGACAAACTCCTCCCATAGTTTAACAAATTGGATAAAACCCCTCCCATAGTTAAAAAGATTGGACAAACCCCTCCCATAGTTTAACAGATTGGACAAAACCCCTCCCATAGTTTAACAGATAGGATAAAACCCCTCCCATAGTTTAACAGATAGGACAAACCCCTCCCATAGTTAAACTGATTGGATAAAACCCCTCCCATAGTTTAACAGATAGGACAAACCCCTCCCATAGTTTAACAGATAGGACAAACCCCTGCCATAGTTTAACAGATAGGACAAAACCCCTCCCATAGTTAAACTGATTGGATAAAACCCCTCCCATAGTTTAACAGATAGGACAAACCCCTCCCGTAGTTTAACAGATAGGACAAACCCCTCCCATAGTTTAACAAATTGGATAAAACCCCTCCCATAGTTTAACAGATTGGACAAACCCCTCCCATAGTTAAACTGATTGGATAAAACCCCTCCCATAGTTTAACAGATTGGACAAACCCCTCACATAGTTAAACTGATTGGATAAAACCCCTCCCATAGTTTAACAGATTGGACAAACCCCTCCCATAGTTTAACAGATTGGATAAAACCCCTCCCATAGTTTAACAGATTGGATTAAAACCCTCCTATAGTTTAAATAATGGATGCTAAACAATATGCATGCTTTTATAAATGTTATTTGTCCACATAACATGCATGGTGAACTGAAATAAAGTTATATAAATAATTGTATAGAATTTTATTCATTATTAGTCGGGGAGTGGTTTTATCCACCCTGATATTTCTGTCTACTTTGATTGGAGGGTTTAGGTCAACATGAATTTAGAACTTGTTTCTTCTTACAATTTCTCTCTTAATATAGATAGATATTGCAGTTTGCATCCTAACAATTTATAGCTTGGTGAAAAAACATGGCTGTCAGATGCAAAACAATTAATTAATGATGTTTGACATTTTGACGTCTAACTCTTATCGCAAGATTTGAGTTTTACATTGATATGAAATATATGAACCAGTATATCAATTTCTATCTATGGCCGACGTTCTGAAACAAATATTTGCTGTGTTTATGTTTTTTGATGTGTCAGTAATTTACATCACTACCGGGAATTGTGATGTGGATTTTATATCTGTCAGATAATTGTTGCGACATTTAATGCCATACACTGATATTGTATCGACTTAAACATGTGTCATACTGGTGTCAAACTATGTAATGTTTTACGATAGGGTTATATTTTACTGCAGTCGATGAAATTCAAAGCTACGGCGATGATGAGAAATTACGGACCATTTAATAATGTGGAGTTTTTTCTCATCAGTTTTGTTGTTGAATTCACTTTAAACTATCAAAATAAGTTGGAAATATAATTTTGCTATCTAAATGAATGAAGATTTTTGTCCTGGGAAACTTGTCGCGTTGTCAATAATGACTTGTTTCATCAAAATATTTACTGATGGGTTTTCAGCTAGGACTGCAAGCATCCTTTTCTTGACAAAATATTAACATTTTCAGAAAAAAAATGTATTTGTGTATTGCTTCAACATTTGTAATGGGTTACTTTTATTATCACGTTCAGTTCTGAGTTACCTCAATAATGCGACCACCATTGGGACTCTTAAAACTGGTCTTATTATTGAGGTGGTCTTGAAGTGAGGTTTTACTGTACTTGTAAAAATCTCTAATGGAAGAAATTGTGAATTCACTAAAAAAAAATTTTACGTTGGCTTTTGTGTTCATAGTGACTCTATCACAATTCAATTTTACATTGTTGTTTGTTCTTCAGAATTAGGAGTAAAAACCCATATTATTATTAATCCGGAGTAGTTCTATTGCTCCACACCGACGTGTTATCCCTTCATATTCTTGTTGCTTGCATGTTTAAAGGTAGATATACAATGTTTTGCTGGCATTTATTTTTTTGTTGTCTAATTTCTCATCTGTAGGACAGTAAAATTAGGTATTGAGAAATGGTGTATATTTTTGTGGCCTTACATTAATAGATTTGCATGTTTTTGAACATTATGTCAGATGGACCACAGCTAGACAATATATTGTACAATAATATTGTTTGTATATAAATGTTGGACAAGTTATTTATTTGTATGTTTTTGGCTGGCCAAATCTGTGCTTGATTCATTTCAAAACCCTGGGAGGAGACATCACAAGTGTGCTGACTTTAACTGTATTGTGTACATATTTTTGAACAAGTGAATGATATAATCAATATTGGCACAATCATTTTTTGGGAAAAAAATTAGGGCATTTTTCATGTTTTTTTTTCATGAATATATCAATTAGGCTGGCTTGAGGAAAATACTTGCAAAGTGTATGTGCTTGTATGGCCAACATTGATATGAATGTTTGAAGAGCTAACTGATCGATACGATTGACTAACACAAAACAGTAGCATCTGAAAGTAACAGTTTTACTTCTTCTATATTAGTGTTGGAAAACAATATTAAGTAAAGATTTTTTATTGTGACTACATTTAATTCTTGAATATTATAGTCTCTTATCAAATCTTATTACAATTTCATAATGCTTAAAACATAGACGAATTCCGATATAAATGTGTATAAAAAAATAACAGATGGGTGGGGTATTTGTGTTTTGTCTTGTTTTCGTAGCGTGTTCTTACAACTACAAGTTTATGGATGTCATCATACTCTAAACATTCTTACTGTCACTCATTTTCACAAAACAACTCATGATATAGTGTAAAAATCCTTCCTGATATACTGTAGAATTCATAGTATTTAAATTATCATGAAAAAATTGTTTAAACCTCGTCTTATATATATATATATATATATAGAATTATCATCTGCCAATTGTCTCAACGTGTATATGTTTAAACCCAGTGTTCATTTGTATCATTGACTCTTGAGTGACCTTTTGCAGTAAAGTATACATAATATATATATTGTGAAGAAAGATCCAATAGCATTTTTGCCTAGTGTATGACTGGGTGAATTTTTCCTGGTCTAGTTTATGTCTACGCTGTATACTAATCCGACCCTCGGGGAGGGCCCTAGATAATGTTGTTAAAACTTTTGACCCAACCCTTTTGTATGTATGTACAAGTTATTAGTGTATGTTCGTGCAAATATTATAGTTGTTTGTATAAATACAATAAAATATGATTACACTAAAACTAACCCGGCCCTTCATTTACAAAAACATATCTCTAGTCCATCTCAACACCCCAAAAAATGATCACTCAAGTCTAGTCCAGCCACGGACGTCACATCTCTATACTGTTATGAAGGCGCAAGTAAAAGTCGGAGTACAGAGACACATATGCGGGGCTAACTCAAGTCATACATTTCCCATAATTGTTATACACAAATAAAATGTGAGGGAAATTTTTAAATGTCTCCGATAAATGAGATGTGTGTGTTTCGGGCTCCGTACTAGATAATGCTTCATGATTACATGTTTGAGTGTGAACTCAGCTGCTTTGAATTTAAGGGCAATACTCAAATGGGTCCAAGTAACAGAACTTCAAATTATTGTCGACTTGTCCGACACTAATCATTTATGCTGGCAGGATCTTTCTTGTACAAGGCTTATATTGCACTGAATAATTATTGTAATACAGAATATTTCTGTGTGTTTTGTAAAATCCCAATTATTTATAGAAACGTCTATATCTTACATGAAAACCCCCATATTTATTACATTTTCCATTGTATTATGTCGGTAATTTTGACACTTAGTAGTACTTGAATTTGTAAATGTTAGTTCTCTTACCATCTTGAGAATGTTTTTCGGATCTTGCGAGTTTTGTTTCCATACACATCGTAAGATCCCCTCGTATTACACCCAATCTTATATTCAATGAATATCATGATATTGTTATTACTTTCATGTAAAGTTCTTGATTCATCCATTAACGGCATATTTATTATTATATTATCTGGTCGTTGTGAAATCATTTTCAGTTAGATAAAATTCATTGATATGTTGACAAGAGGTACTGCTATATAGAGGGTGGAACTGAAATTTAATTCATCTTAACAGGGTGGTTGTGCGTTATACTTCAGGTTGTGCGAGTGACATGATACCAGTTATGGCAGTTACTGGAGGTGTGAATGATATATATTTGTGTTCTAGCACATCCCTTAGACTGGTGTGCTTTATGTCGAGTACCTTTACATGTTGCAAAGTAGGATTTCGTGTTTAGATTTTTGCAGTTTACCCAATGCTTGAATATATTTTTTCCGACAGGCATTAAGTACCTTTCTATGCAAAACAAAACTTGCATTTCAACTTGGGAGAGAACTTTGTGATAACTTAGAAATAGAGATCTTTGCATCGTGATTGTTTGTTTGAAACCCTGCTATTAGATACAAAATGTACAACATACTGTTTATGATTATAGAATATTTGAATCAGTTCATATTTTTGTCCAAGATACAGTGGAGTAATGCCTGCAAATGTGTATGCTTTATAACATTGTATCAACTGATCTGTGAGCTTAAACCAAATCTGTGTTTAGATTTTGCAACTTTCAGCTCTGTATTGTGTTAAAAAGAAACGCACAGCTTAGGGCTTCAGTATGTGATGTTGATATTTATCAAATACCCTTATGTGTAATATAGTGTCCCTGCTACTCACATGTTGTCCATATTTGTGTGATTTCAATGTGCAGATATACTGTTCAAGTGGACGATTTGGTGAGTTGAAAAGTTCATGAATTGGTGAATTCAGATGTTCAGTGCACAAAAATGTTTGCTATTATCAACTTTCTTAAACTCATTTCCATGTTGCGAACATTACCACTTATACAGTAAACGCACCTTAATAACATTGGATGTCGAACTAAAACACGATTATTTGCAATTCATGAATGATCATAATGTTAATGTGGTTTACCATTTGACCACCTTTTATGAGTGAGATGGTCGATACCCACTGGCACGCAGCGTATCCACCCGGTGTTCACCCTCCAACAGGGTGCGTGTAGAATAAACCATCTCATCTAAGTCTACACTAGGATGTAGTTAAGCTCGACTCACTCAGAACAGAAAACACAACCCTTGGTAAACGTGCAACTGCATTGAATTTTGTTATTTATAACAATGAAGTTGGCTTGTTATGTCTGGATATTTGGTAGACAGTCAATCAGCAGGATTCATAACTGTCAGGGCTCATTAGTTCTCTTACATTGTATTTCATGATGCTATGATGTAAACAAGCCAAAATGTTTTATTATATTCACATGATGATAATAATAATCAGTTAATTATCTGAAATATACTGCAGACAAGTTTGCTGATAAACAGTCAATTAGTTCCGTCATGTTTTTACCAAACATTCTTGAATTTTACCCCTGAAAACTTGTCTTAACTATCTGAATGCATCAACAAGATCAGTTGCTATCACTTCATAGAGTTTCTATAAACAAATAAATATTTTTCACCTTGGACATAATTGATGAAGTGCCCATTTTCTATAATTTTTACCTCAACACGAGTTGCTTGGTTACAAAAATTGTAACATGTTTCAAGATTAAGATCTAAAAAAAAATACCCAAAATCATTGTTGTTTAGTTAACAACGCAAGTTTTTCTTGTTGAAAACAACACTTAAATGTTCTCTGGCTTTGTAAATTATTTTATTAATCTTAAATTTACTAAAAAAAGTTGGCACAAAATTCAAGAATACTTGGTGTATTACACAAGATGTGCTGAGGATTTATGAATGTACCCATGTACTGTAGTATTTTATTCATTCATACAGCGTGTATGTGTTCACTGTGTGATAATTGTGTGTAAAAATCTGAATTACAAGAGCCATAATTATTATGTATTTTTATGTCAAGTTACTTCGTGTTTTTCTAGACCACATTATGTACTATAGTCTAGTAAAATGATTCATGCATGCTTTTAATAAGATACAGGATGTATAAGTTATTACAAACTGTTTTGGATGTAGACTTTAGTTTGTTGTTTGTTGAATCCTCAGATATGTCCCTAACATTGTGAAGTAACGTCTGGTGTAACGAACCACTCAAGCTCCATACTTTGGCAGCACTAATAGGCCTTTATCAAGAGCAAAGAACTTAACATTACACAATATCAATATACAATAGGCTTGTTAGTCTACTCATAAAATGCAAAACCCCAAATCCTGTTGGGTCGGAAAATAAGACGACCACCAACAGAATTTATTTGTTTGACCCCAGATGTAACATTGATCTCCTGTTTTGTGATATTTCAAGAACAAGATTGTGAAACAATCAGTGTAGTGTAGTGGTGTGGGGTTAGATGGTTTCTGATTAGCTCAGTCAGTAGAGTGCATTACAAGTATGTCTTTACACTTCAACAGAAACAAACAGCACATAAAATTGTTGGAACATATTTAATAAATATATGAATATATATGTGAACGACACACAATGAAAGAGAGAACACTGAAGGAGATAAAGGAGTTTCACTGTAAGGGCTATTCCAGGAAAATATCCCTAATGGTTGGATAATAAGAGAACAACCAACATAATTTTATTTCTTTGTCCCCCCCCCTCCAACAGATTTTGACCTCCCCAAAGGTTTAATTGGTTGTTCTGGTAACACTTATGCAGTTTGATAGCAATTAGTTGTTAACTACTGTTTCAATATACAGTTGTACCTTATTCATTTGAATTCATCAGGTCCCGAATTTAGTTTGAAGAATATCTCTTTCAATTTGACCTACCTAAGAAGATACATCGAAACCTGATATTTATTTTGGATGATACAAGTATTCAGATAGAAGTTTGTTGAATAAACGAGGTATGACAGTATTTGTAACTTTGAACCAATGGAAAACATAACAATTCATATCTATTTATCAACTGCTTTTAAATGAACAAAACAATAAAGCATTTAGTTGAATTGGAGAGAAAATTCCAAAATGGTACTGCTTAATTAACTAGAAGAATCATAAAACTTCTCTGCACAATTAACTCCCAATACACTTCGCAGATTTTATTGCTAAGATCTTTCTTGGTTTTCTTGTTTTGTGAATTGTTCCCTAAGAACTTTATCAGCACAATTTAGCAGAGTTTTAGTCTGTTTTCCTTTAACAGTTACAAGTTGATAGTTTTTCTCAGATTGTGTCACACGACCAGATGCAAGCTCACAGAATATATTGACTATTTCCAATCTGGTGGCATCATTTCCCTGAAAACATAACGAACGTACATCATTTAATTATTAGACTTTTAATAAACGTGAAGTAAGTTTCAGTTGTAAATTTCATTTTTATTAATTGTGTAGTTCTAATATGATTTAGGTTGAATACAGATATCAGGCATGAGAATGCAAAATTTCAAAATCAACTGAAAATTCGGCTTTTAAGCATCTAAGATGGCTTAAATTGTCTCAAAAACTGCCCTTGCGAGCGTCAAATCTGCTGATTTCCGTGAAACCGCTGAAAATTCTTATGCCCGAGACATAAACATGTAAAGCCGATGACGAAGCAACCTTGGCATACTTCATCCTGCAATTTGACTTTGCACACTTGTCCTAGTGGGGCAGGGGTAAAGCTCTTGACTTTTGATCAGGTCGTGAGTTATTGGAAGATTGAACCATGAACATCATGATCCCTCAATTTGGTAAGTAGGGGCCTAACTCAGGAAACAGTCCTTGAAAGTGAGTAATGTAAGAAGTTGTTAACTTGTTTCACATAAACAAGTTTTCTAGTATGGACATACAGTCAGACCCCACTTATTAGACATCCTTCTTTCCAAATACTCGAGTAGTATTATTCGAAATAAATTTCGGACCCAATGAATATAAAACTAATGTAATCTTTGGTAAAAAAATATAAATATCAAAATGCTACACACCTTTGGTAATGCTATATAGGCAACTGTGTTGTTGGATGTCTCTACTACCAGTATCAATGGCTTCTTCACAACCAATGTCTTCATCATTTTATTCAACTGAAGGAGATAACAATACCCTACAGTAAAACCACCTAAAGACCACCTCAACAACAAGAACACAATTTTCAAGTCCATTTTCACTGTTTTGCTCTTTATTCAACCTCAATATTAAGACAACCTCAATATAAAGACCAGTTTTCAAGGGTTCCAAGGGTGGTCTTATTATTGAGGTTGTACTGTATAAGCAAATATGTGAGTCAAAAATTTCATGAATTGGCCAATTTAGATGTTCCATAAGCAGTTAGGTTTGCAAATAATTATGATTATAATATAAGAATCTTTCACTGGCTTCCTGTACATACAGAAATATCCGGCGCGAGGGTTACTGTTTAGTACGGAACGAGGCCAGTGATAGATTCTTTTTTCTTGCATACCCGTTTCAAGAAATAAAGGACGAGATTGAATAAACGACTACAATTTAATGTCCTTTTGCTTACAGTAACATACTATTCTACAAATTCTTTCAAGTTTTTATTCAGTGTTACATGACATTATTACGTGACGTCGTCAGCATGAAACTCATGGGGGTGTAAGATAGAATTTTTCAGCAACAGTGTCAAAGACGAAATCAGTCTAGTATGCAAGAATCAACTGTCCAATATGTGAACAAGGAAATATATGATGGCTGATGTTTTCACATCTCTTAAATTTACAAACATTTCTAGTTGCAAAACTTTATCATTTTAATATGGAGTGTGAAAAATGTATAATGATAAATGATAGCTGATTATTCTTTGTGGTCCATTTTCTTAGAGAATTCAGTGTAATATGAGATATGGGAGTAATTATTATGTTTCTGAGTGTGGAGTGAGGCATTAAAACCAAATAATGAATCTCATATATTAAAACTAAAATTACCTTGGTGGGGGATCAAAATATGTTAGTGGGCAGTAATTAACGAATTAAAATTCAGTGGTGGTCCCGTTATTTTTGACTGTCGTTTCTATCCCACCCAAGGGCGATCTTACTGGAATAGCCCGTAGCTGAGCATTGAAAAAACAGCATCAACATAGTCACATTACACTGATACTTACTTTAGGTAAAACTTTCACTGCAAACTGGTGAACAATAAAATTCTCATCACTATCCATTTTTCCGGTCAAATCCTAAATAATGTAAAAGAATAATATATATCATAAAATTATGTTATAACACAAAAACCCAAACAAGGGCTCCCTTTGGGCTCCCCCCCCCCCTTACACACACATACCAACCCTACCTTATGATTACTACCAAATAATGTGCATCCTGCAGGCAAAATTATTTATTAAATACATTATGAAACTAAGGACATCACTCTCCATGACTGCTTCCTGGCTACCAACCAGTACTTGCACCAAATTTAGGGATTGTGAAGTTTGTGATCAAATCTCGCTCAGTGCTTGAACTCGCACTTTCGGGTCAAGAGTCAGGTGCTCTACGCCGTGACGACTGTGCATTCCTTTTATATATATCTTATATAAAAAATTTCCCAAGAAATGAATTCCATCATGAAAACATTACATACCTTATTGAGATTCATAAAAGCTCTCTTATTTATCGCTGTATTTAAATCAGTTCCCAAGTTTGCCAATTTCGACAGTATTTCATCTCTGTATGATTTTGGTAGGTCTACAGTTCCCAGCAACTGTGAATATAAAATGTATTAGTATACAGTGTTACTTTCTATTCAATTATTCAGTTACTCCATATACACAAGAGCAGGGTATCATCAGTTGATAATTGATAGATTTTCAGATATTTGCCAACAATACATAAAACATAATTATCACAATTAAACCTCTCTATTATGTCCAGCCAGTATTTCTTGCCTGCAGGTTCCTAAAATGGTCAATTGCAGTAGATCAAACAATGGTCTATCAAGGTATTATATAAGTTTGGTCAGCATTTCGTGGTGACTTTCTGCACATGTTCTGATTTAATTTATTGCCCTTTTTGCAATCATTTATACAAACATATTTATGCACTGGCCAGTGAACTTTGACGAATATCAGATATTCTTGCTACATTGTTAAAATTTATAAAATTGAGCCACAGTTTTGGATATTAATAACATTTATCCTTACCACATTTATGTGTTTATGTAAATCAATAGATCTATCTAATTGCTCGATGTCACTAACACTTTTACGAAGGTCGTCGTACATGGCTTCAATCTCTCCTGCCTTCAATTTTGCCTGAAAAATGAACACAACAGCTCTTTAAGTAAACAATACCATACTTTCACTGTATGTCAATGATATACAGCAAGAGCTTTGAATAAAATCTTATATTATATATATGAGAGACACAATTACATAAAAGTATAGTTTAAAAGTTTCAATTTTGCTTATCTCACTCAGGAGACGGTACAAGTATATAAGCACACCACAATACACGGCACAAAGATATGCGGAGTAAAATTACATGAATTGAATGTTAAGAGACAATCTAGAGCCTTCATTCTCTAAATCTTTTGAAAGAATATTTTTTAAAGCTACTAGATATAATAAGCTTCACATTCAAATACAGTGAAACCAACATAGGTTCTGAAGAAAGTTGGTCTTAGGTGTCAGGTGCTTTGATTATTGAGTAAGAAAATGGACATAAATTAACAAAGGTCATTGAAAATATTGTTTTATTGAAGTGGTCTTAGTTTCAAGGTGGTCCTTAAGTGAGGTTTAACAATATATAAAACTCTTTTTTTTCAAAAAAAGACAAACCTGTAGAGCATCTTGTCCAGTGACACACACGATAGATTTGGTACCCGAGTCCTGGCCTTGTAAACTGGTGATACAAAAATCTTCCAAATCTCCAGTGTTCAAAACATGGCTGTAATTACAAATTACAATGTATCTTGTAATACTTTTCAATCCACCAGAACCGTTTGCATAACATGAATTACTAAAACAACTGCATTGGTACTAAATTATGCTTAAAAAATATCACACATCACATATGATGATAATATTAGATGTTGTAACAGTTATATTCCATTAAATCACATCAAACCAAATACGGTAAAACCTCAATAGTGAGACCACCCTTGGTCCCCTTGAAAATTGGTCTTAATATCGAGGTGGTCTTAATATAGAGGTTGAATAATGAGCAGAACAGTCAAAATATACTTAAAAAGTGTGGTCTAAATTTTGAGGTGGTCTTATTATTGAGGTGGTCTTAAGTGGTTTTACTGTACATATAGACAATCCTCAACCACATGAGGAGGCAATGGCTGGAAACAAGAGAACACTGGGGTGCCATACAGTATGTCAACACCAGATATCTATTTGCTTGAAAACCGACCGATGACATTGGGGGTTTCAGTTAAAAAAAAGTCAGGAAAAATATTAGTAAAACCTTACGTTCCTCCACATAATTCCATAGATAGAGTTTTATCAGCACCATCATCAATCGATACAACATACACTTCTGATGGGTATACCTGATATATATTACACATACATGTAATTGGAAATCAGTTAAAAATAACCTGCACAATATCCATTTAAGGGAACAAATTTGCTTTACTATTGTATGAATTTGTGATTGAGGTTCTATACCATATATAATACCAAGTAACCATCAAAGTAAGGTCAATATTAAAATTACTGTCAAAAAGTTATAATAATTCATTGAATACTTGCTTGGGTGCATATTGGGAATAAATATCAACTTCAAAGTTCGCTCTTAATTTTTTCTGGAAGATGTGACAGATCACATTCACAAGGGATTTTGTTTGCCTAGTAAAAATGACAAGGAGTATTTTGTCTGCCAATTCAAAAATGAGCAAGGGGTTTTGTCCTAGACTCTAGTTAACATACTAAGTACATTTTATAATGCATAATGTGCAATTTCTAAATTTTCATTAAAAGACTTTTAGGATACAAGAAAAGAACTTGAACTATTTTCATAATAAATGTGTTTAAAAAGTAATAAAATGAAATTTAATGAAGTATGGTGTACCATGTATTATTCGAAATAAAATTTCAGACCCGATGAATTTGAATGAACGAGGTCAAACAGTATATACAGCACATAAGTTATTTTGTGAAATCATTATGTCCCCCTTTATATATATTTGGGTATGTTAACTTTATTTTTACCACTGGTACGTACAGTATTATCCAGGTATACTAAGTCCTTTCTGTCAACAGCTTCCTTGAATGGTGTTAACTTTCTTTGTACAGGTATATTCTTCTTTACTGCTTCAGTAACATAGTCTTCTATTTTCTTAACATGATCTTTGTTAACAGATGACTGAAAACATGCAGATGCTTAGATTTTGTATGTTCAGAATGTGAACAGAAAATAATCCAACATTTTTTTTGCTGACATTAAGCAATGTACCAATATAAGGCCATTCTTAAAAAATAGTTAGTTACGCGACCTGGTATTTTAACAGTGAGAAGGTAGGTAGGTTTTTAGTTTAGTATTGTAATGGCTAAAAGACCAAACATATTTTTTCATCGATAAACCTGAACAAATAAATTGCGTCGTAGCATTTTTATGAGTCGGTTGCGTAACTGCAAACAATTTTTAAGGATGTTACAATAAAAAATCTCAACTCACCCAACATGAGAAATCAAATGATAATTTATTATCAGTGACCATAGATCCACACTGAGTGACATCAGAGCCTATCACATGTCTTAATGCTGAGTTCACAAGATGTGTAGCTGTGTGATTCCTCATACAACCTAGTCTATGATCCTATAATATAATGATTTTGTACAAGACAAGAATCATGTAAGTTATATATATTTTACTACAAAAACCTAATTTAGAATCCCTTAGCTACACAGGGCAAACAGAGAAGCTTGCCTGTACCAAAATGTCTTCAGATTCCAAAATAACAAAACAATCCAACTTTGTTCAAATCTTTCCAGCAAGAATACCCAAACCCAAGCAATATTACCATTGCTCATTAGATTGGCTATTTGTTCTACAGTTCAAAATAGACATTCAAAAAAGTTGAATTTAAAACAAGATTTCAAATCATTTTTTTGTGTGAAATCTGGACCTGAACGTGTGATGTGGCAAAAATTGTAAAATGTATAACTGTTAGATTAATAAAACAGGTTTATAAATGTCCCTTTGCATTGTCAATATCATATTTATATATATCACTGTCAATCTGTTTCTAAACCTAAAAGAATGTTCATTTTAAAAATTCAACACCTCACTTGAATTTAAAAATTGGTACAACAGTGACATTCTGAAATAACAAAAAAAAACTTACTGTGTTTATTTCCATGGTAACAGTTTGACCAGTTTCAATGTATCCATCTGTTACTATGCCGACATGTAACACAATGTCATGACTAGACTGGGTATCCTGAATTTCTACAGTACCAGTCTACAATAAATCACACCAGTCTAAATAAAAAACAATGTATTCAAAGAGTGATTCATTATCATATCATGTATACCACAGGAGAATGTCACAAGTTCTCTCCCATTATCCCTTCTAGAGTTCTCTGCCTATATACAAATAATATAGAAGGGATAAAGGGAGAAAACTCTAGAAGGGATAAAGGGAGAGAACTTGTGACATTCTCCTGTGATGTATACATTGCTTTAAAACTGATATTTGGATAGTTTTCGATGGAGCGCAATGCAAAATGTTCTTGTTAATTATGCAAGACTAAGAAATTGTTTCTTAACAAAACTGAAATCCACTGTAAGAGAATAATTAGCATACAAATAAATCAAAATGGCAGGCAGTTTTGAGCACAGTTGCTGCTTAAATTGTCCCAAGCATAAGGTTACAATTATAGAGAGCCAGTTGTTTCATTGACAGTGATTGATGACTGTGAGCAGATTTCGTACTTGACAAATACTGGGTTACAATTTGTCTTATTGCAAATAACAAAATACTTTCATCAACAAAACAGAAGCCTTCTCAATATCAAATGTCACTACCCTTATTATTCTTATAATCTCAAACAGAATCGTACTTGTGTTTTAAGAAAGCCTTTATCTCCAGCTTGACCTCCTTTCTCTGAGTAAAACATGGTCTGGTCTAAAATAACACCAACTTCCTGTCCTGCAGTCATCTGTTGTACAATACTATTGTTTTCATCAACCAAACATTTCACATTACCTTCTAGCATAGAGAATTCTGAAATAACAAAACAAGAAATGTTGCCTTGGTATAATGAACAACTTAACTCTGAATTATTTGAAAACTTTATCATTTCTGGTCTCTGAGATGTCTACAAGTTTCAGTAAATACGTGTAAGTAAATATCACGATTTATTAAGAAACAAAATCCTTAACATTCTTTTATCAACTTAAATCACAGCTAATAATCAATAACTCCATTCCTTTCTCGCATAATAGATACGTTACTTAGACATTGTTTTCCCCGTTGCTATGCAGTGTATCCCATGATTCCATTCTGCAAGTTTGGATCAAAAGAATAAGCCAAATGCTTCTACGATTCACAATTGGCTCATTTGCACAAACAAATCAAATATGAACTAGTAACTTAAAAAATATGCATCAAAGTTTAAATCATATGAATGTACTATTAACACATACGTGGCTTCTGTAATAATGTACATGTTTTTCTGACAGACAAATGGTACAATTAGATACATGTATGTACAATCAAACACACAAAGGTATTTTCTTACTTCATGTATTTATCAATCGTTAAAATTGGTGGTAATCATCACTGCTAACATGAACACTGAACAGAAATTATGGTGACACAATGCCTTTTACTTCAACTATACATATGTATGTGATTATTTAAACACATAGTTAAGGATTCCATAATTTAATAGGGCCACAGATCCTATTAATTTCAAGATAATTTAAGTAAATGCAGGGAATAAGAAAACTGTCACAGCAAAAACAATTTTTAATTGTATTGTATTTCAGCTAAAAATAAATATGGTAACAAAATAAATACATCTTAGCCAAGGTATTTTAGCTGACCTGCAGACGTTCATGTCAAATGTTTGGTATGTGCTATGAAATATTACATGTAGTAGCTTACAAACATTGAGTGGACCTCAGGAGATTGCCACAGATTATCTCCCTTTAACCCTTCTCGAGTTCTTTCCTTAAAGGGAGAGATATGGTAAATACACTATAGAAGGGATGAAGGGAGAGAACTCTAAATGGGATAAAGGGAGAGAACTATAGTAAATACACTATAGAAGGGATAAAGGGAGAGAACTCTAAATGGGATAAAGGGAGAGAACTATAGTAAATACACTATAGAAGGGATGAAGTGAGAGAACTCTAAATGGGATAAAGGGAGAGAACTCATGATAATCTCATGTGGAGTGAACAAAGTATGCTTACCATAGCTACCATCGGACAGTCTGTTGTATTTATATTTCCCCTCATCATTTGTACACTCTATACAATGGTTAGATAACTTATTAAGTAATTCTGCTGTAAAACCTGGATATTTGATATCTACTGTAGTTGTTGGTGTACCCTATAATAGGACAGGACAGAAATACATGAATATTGATTGGAACAAACCTAATGCATGCACATACAAAGTAATATACATAAAATCAATTAAATATAATATATTTACATAAAATGAAATAAATGAAATAATATTTCATTACATTATACAATTCCCTTAATGTTCCGGCTCCCTTTGCATGAAGGAACCTACTAGTTTGTTGTCTGCATTACATTATACAGTCCCCTTAATGTACCAGCTCCCTTTGCATGAAGGAACCTACTAGTTTGTTGTCTGCATTACATTATACAATCCCCTTAATGTACCAGCTCCCTTTGCATGAAGGAACCTACTAGTTTGTTGTCTGCAATACATTATACAATCACCTTAATGTACCAGCTCCCTTTGCATGAAGGAACCTACTAGTTTGTTGTCTGCATTACATTATACAATCACCTTAATGTACCAGCTCCCTTTGCATGAAGGAACCTACTAGTTTGTTGTCTGCATTACATTATACAATCCCCTTAATGTTCCGGCTCTCTTTGCATGAAGGGACCTACTAGTTTGTTGTCTGCATTACATTATACAATCCCCTTAATGTACCAGCTCCCTTTGCATGAAGGAACCTACTAGTTTGTTGTCTGCATTACATTATACAATCACCTTAATGTACCAGCTCCCTTTGCATGAAGGAACCTACTAGTTTGTTGTCTGCATTACATTATACAATCACCTTAATGTACCAGCTCCCTTTGCATGAAGGAACCTACTAGTTTGTTGTCTGCATTACATTATACAATCCCCTTAATGTACCAGCTCCCTTTGCATGAAGGAACCTACTAGTTTGTTGTCTGCATTACATTATACAATCCCCTTAATGTACCAGCTCCCTTTGCATGAAGGAACCTACTAGTTTGTTTTCTGCATTACATTATACAATCCCCTTAATGTACCAGCTCCCTTTGCATGAAGGAACCTACTAGTTTGTTTTCTGCATTACATTATACAATCCCCTTAATGTACCAGCTCCCTTTGCATGAAGGAACCTACTAGTTTGTTGTCTGCATTACATTATACAATCCCCTTAATGTACCAGCTCCCTTTGCATGAAGGAACCTACTAGTTTGTTTTCTGCATTGGACATTATTATTTTAAAATCATTATGTAAGTAATCCATGCCGGACAAAATGGTGTGCAGGCCCAGAGGCCAATTACAATATAGATAGTAAGTTACAATACTGTACTTAAAGTTATATTATGCTCATTTTTTGTTCATTTGTTTACCTAAACAAACATAAAAAAATACTATATCTAGAAAATAAATAAGTAAATATGCATTATCAAAGACTACACTTATCATTTTTTCCTCTGTATTTGTTGAAAAAAGAAGTTTGTATCATCATAAATTTTAAAAAATTAAAAGATTAACTAGCGGGTCTTCTACAGGTTTTGTCTGTTAGTAATAAGATTAAACAAGATCAATTTAATTGGTTATACATTGCAATGATTCTTATTAAGATTACTTTATACTATGTAACAACAATACTGGATGAAGCCCATTAAAACATTTAGGGTTCAGATGAGTCAGATACATCTTTAATACGGGGTAAAATTACATACTAATATTTTACAATCACATGCTCAGGAAAGGTACAAATTCTTACAATATTACCAAAATCAATTGAAATTCTTTTGCTTTACAATGGCAGTGCTTAATTCACACTCACCTGTTCAAATTCATTGAATTTCTCCATTTCTGTGGGATCAACATACAGATTATATTTGGTTGCTATGATTTCAATCATTTCCGATGACATTGAGTTACCATAGTAACCATCATGTAATCTTCTTATATCATTTTCTATAAAAAAAAGAGTTAGGATTATGTCTCTTAAAAAGAGAACAAGTAAGACAAATCTGTCTTTGCGTATGACAGAAGAACATTTTTTATGAAATTTAATCTCGGTCATATCACAATAAAGCGCAATATTTGGAAACAATAAGGCTTCGTTTATGGAGGCAAATTAAAAAATGTACTGTGTTTATGAGGTAGACACTTGCAGCATACATTTTTAATATTGCTCAATTGTGGTGTTCCGGTCAACCCAGTATGTCCCACACACAATAAAGGGACTGTTTTGAAGCCAAAGGGAGAATTCACCTGCCACTAAAGTAGTATAGGTCAAACAGACAATTAATTTTGAACCAAAATACTGTCACTGCACAGTGCTAACGAGACCCAATATAATTTTCCTGGCATCTAACCAGTACTTTCCTGGTTATATACCAGTACTACATTTCTGTTTTTACCCAGCTGAACGAGGGATCGAACCCACGACCTTCGGATTCGTAGTCAGCAGTAACTTGTGTGAATGGCATTATCTCTCGATTATACTCAAATACTCACCTAGCAGGACTTTCTTGTCTGGAATCTTAGATAACATTTTATTGAAGTTTCTCACACCTTCCTCCATTGATTTTAAGTATCTATCTTCAATAGAATCCAACACTTCCTTCACCTGTTTGGATATACAACATACACATGGCCAAAATTGAACAAAAATGTTTGTTTTGCTGTCTCTGTATGCCTAGCTACCCGAAAAATTGTAGCACACAGTACACAACTATGCCAAGTAATATCAGAATAGAATGCAACACAAATCACAATATTATTTGAAGAAAATATTTTATCACAAGCTATCAGGAAGGTTAGATTAACAAGTTATACAACATAAGTGAATAATCTAAATTGTAAATGAGCAACATAACAAAAACAATTCAAACCTTTTCAGCATGAACACAGATTTCTGGGTGAGCTTCTCCCTGAAAGATACACATCAACAAGACCAATTACTCTCCTGAGAGTCCTCTCTTCAACAGCAGTATCAATTTTCCTGCAGTAAATCTTCACTACTAAATTAGCCTCTCTAAAGCAACTACATCTCAACAACAGCCAAATTTTGCATCTCCACTAGATATGCCTATAGGACACGGATGTTCCTGTTATAGACTTTACCAGTGTTTTGGATCAAAAACCATTTTTATTTTTTTAAGTCGACAAAGGGTCATAACTCCTAAAAAAATCAGTGGATAGTAACCAAATAAAATTTGACCTGTACTAGTATTTTATTATCCAAAACATATGCGCCCAATATGAATTAAAAGTTATTGATCGGAAACCATTTTTTGCACACACAGATAAACAGGCAATAGACAGGCAATACAATAGAGGTACTACTGTATATTGATATAAATTCTTTTAAATTCCATAACACAGGTACAATCAATGATAAGGCAAGGAAATTACCATGATGTCAGAAAGAACAGCACATGACTGCTACATCTAGGACCATATCAGGCTTCACCGAATTAATTTATATTATCTGATAAAAAATGTCTATAGACACTTGTGTTTGATACCTTTAATGGTTAAATTACTTTGGAACATTTTGTCACAATATATACATTCATTTATATACACTCAACAACAAGACCACAAATGTTTCTGAAGAAAATCAGTTATAGTTGTGAGGTGGTCCGCTTATCTAGTTAAAAATGGAAGGACATTGATGTTATTTATGATCTTAATGTCAAGGTGGTGTATATAATGTAACTTACCAGGGATTCTTGTATAGGATTCACCAGTTTTCCCAGCAGACCAGGCTTGGCTTTCATCAGTTGATGACATTGGTACAAAGCTCGATATATCACGTAGCGTAGTTTATGTCTGAAATAATCACAGGAACTTGTCACGAGTTCTCTCCCTTTATACACTATACATATGGTACTATAATGATTATACATATACTATAGAAGGGATAAAGGGAGAAAACCCATGACACTGTGGTAATAATATGCTATAAACTAGTTTGAAACAGTTAACATTGTTTTTATTGATCCACACTGATTAGAATCTAAATACAACACCAGTTGCTGTATTCACAAGTATACGTATATATGACCGTCTTTCATCATTGGAGTTGACAGATCAAAGGACTGAAGGTTCTGGGAGAGGCTTCCAAGGTAAGACTGCACATTTTCCATATTATCGTATTAGACATTAATACGCGACTCTTCGTCAAGAATGACACAAATAATCCAGAAAAGCTGTTTATATCAAGACTCCCGCCAATTGATATATTCCTGACAAATCAGCCATTATACTCATCAAATCTATAATAAAATCAGAGGACTTTATATGTGCTATTTTCTTGAGAGGATGAATATGTGCAGTACCTTGAGTAGATCATCCATTTGACAATGATAGCAATGACACGCTAAAGTGCCTCAAAAAAAGCAGACATAACTTTATGCCTGTTAAAGATTGACAACATTTGAATGCTCTCTAGAAACAGAAACAAACAAGTTCTTATAACAAACATACTGAAGACTTTCCCTTCCTGGTAACAATCCGTCAGATATACATACAGTGGCCATCCTGGCATGGTCAGCAATGATACGATACGCTGTATCAAGGTTTGCTGCATCAGTTGCTCCTACTTTATCACCATACAATGGTGCACCAGTCTCCTGAAACAGATTTATGTGTATTGGAATTATATACTGTTTTATAGAAGTATTTCCATCATGTATGCCGATCAGGTGATTACCAACCAGTGCTACCATAGTCTTCTGCAAACAACTAACAAATTCCCCACATATAAAAGACAAATGACTTTGAATGTACAGTAAAACCTTGATAATAAGGCCACCCTTGGGACCATTGAAAACAGGTCATAATATTGAGGTGGTCTTCATATTGAGGTTGCATAAAGAGCAAAACCTTGAAACTGGACTTGGAGATTGTGTTCTTTATATTGAGGTTTTACTGTATTATATTCAGTCAAATTGTCACAGAGAATATATGCAGCACCTCACCAGGGTTTCAAATCTACAAGCCCATGTTTGGCTGTTATTTACTCTACAAACTGAGCAAACCAGCCAGGCTCATACAACTGCACTTATCAATGTTTTGCCCCAGGTTGGCAGCAGAGATACACAGGACGCAGAAGATGATTTCCGACAGATGGGAATTTGACACGCTGAATGACTCTGCATCCCGGGAAATAGACTTTGACTGGATTTTTAATACATCCAAGATGTGGGGAGTTAGCATTTCCAACTGTGGGATAAACTGAATATAAATTCTTACTACTGGAAAAATTGATAATGTTGCAGCAGACGTTGTGCAGGAGAGGCCGCTCTAGAAAAGTTGCACTGTATTTGCTTGAGTGATGACAATTATTCATTATAATTCAATGTACATCAACTAGTCATCTATGATCTTTAGACTTAAACTCTGAACAAATTAACAACATACATTATTATATAATCTATAAATAAATGCTTTCTGATAGGTCCAGGGGTCAATTTTTTCAAGTCTGTAATATGCGATATTCTCCAATATTTACTGGCTTATTAATAGCAATGGGGAAATCCTAATAAGCCTTCCTTATATGGAAGTCCGTTTTTACAAATGCTACAGAAATACAGGAGAGCTTAACGGATGACCACGATTTTTCAGAGCATACCACATCATGTTCAACAGCTGCAAAGTCCATAATTGTATAATGTACAGTTTGCAGAGTCAACTACCATCAATTCTACTTCCCTTACCTGTTGTATAACATCAAATAAAGGTAGAAATAGATCTGTATTATAGTTAGATCTGGTTCCCTGTAATACAGCACAGATTCTCTCCAACCCCATACCTGTATCAACATGTGTACTGGGGAGTGCAACCAGCTCATCTACACCCAATCTGAAATACAGTAAAATCTCGAATAATAAGACCACCCCCTTGGGACCCTTGATCATCTGGTCTCGTTATTGAGGTGGTCTTAATATCAAGGTTGAGCATAGCAGTGAAAATGGACTTGAAAAGTGTTTTCTAAATTTTGAGGCGGTCTTATTATTTAGGTGGTCTTAAAGTGAGGTTTTACTGTAATCATAAACAATTTAATATGTATACTGTATGCTTGTATTTTCGCGGTACTAACGAAATAATGCAACGGAAGAAAAACTTACTTTGATTTTCTTTTGTGTTCAGTTTCATTTTTCAAATATGTTACAGTTAATTAATGCTGACAATACCATTTCTTTTACGTATTTTTCCTATTATGCCAAAATGTTTCATTGTATGTTTTGTGGTCAAAATACTAAAATACTGCGTAACCAGAAGTAATGCCTTAACGATGTACTGTTAATTAATTGTTCCTCATACATGTTTCATGGCAGATTTTCAAGTAATCATAAATAATGGATTGTAAATTAAACATTTTCTTTAAACATTTCTTGCAACATTCGCTAACATTTAAAAACATAGAAACACCATTTAAGTATTTTCAAGCCTCCATGCAGGTCTCAATGAAAATAAAGGTTTTCATAAAGGCCCCCATTTAGCAAAATAAAGGTTTTTTAGGGTAATTTCTGTAAAAATAAAGAGCAAATAAAGGCTTATTTTGTAATGCCAGGTACTATCCATATACCACCAGGGGTACCATTAGACCCTGGAGTAGACCCTTTGACCCCTGGTATTTCCAAAAAGCCACATTTTGACACTCAGAATGTTGGCTGAAGGGTCCATTTTTCTCTGAATTATAGGTAATTTGGCTATGAAATGGTATAATCCGTCAAAATATTATCAAAATGACCCTTGAGATTCAGCACCTAGTGAAACCCCTGACAAAGGTTTGCAATTAGCGAATAAAGGATTTTTAGGTTAATTTCTGTAAAAATAGGCTAATTTTGGAATGCTATGTACTATCCATACGCCTCCTACATACCTGTTATACTGCATAAACACGAGATTCCAGATCTCAACTACTTCAGGACTGTCTGTATTAACAAGATGAGAAGCTTCCCTGTTCCCTATATGATCATAATGTATTTCTGTACATGGACCACACGGTCCAGTCTCGCCCATATCCCAGAAATTATCTCTCATACCAGATGGTAAAACGTGGTCCTCTGGGACTCTAAGATATAAAAAATATGCATATTACAAAATGTATACGTCACTTACCGGTAGTACTTTTATGTCAGTATAAAATTCCCATCAATTTCTGGTATAAATGGACAAAATAATGGAAATAAGAAATATCACTAAATATTATCTCAGGCAAATCTGACCAAATCTTTTATCATCCCTGTGATCTCAAAAATATACTCAGTACATTTAAAACTCACAGTTTTAGACCTGTAAATCATCATTTTATTGTATTTCAAAATTTTATGAAAATGCCCCATATTTGCAATGATATATACTGTATATGACTATGTTGCATAAATATGAAATAATACAATGTACAGTTTCTTTCTAGTATCCCTATGTAAGTCCACAAAATTTGAAAAAAAGAGTTTTGTGCAATTTTGATTATACTGACAATATAGCATTACTTAAAAACTAAATTATATATTATTCGAAAAAAAATGTTGGACCTATAAAATTCGAATGAACGAGGTCTGACTGTACAAACATTGATACATCATCAATTTACCAGGCTCAATACATCTTACCTATCAATGACATCCCCAAGAAATACAGAGAATTCAGTACAAACCCCAAATTTATCCAGATTTCTCGACATTCCAGATCAGGTTGAAGTCCCAGCTCAGTGTCACCACCAAAGTAAGTGAAGTATAGTCTATTTAATGGCAAGTTGTATACATTGATCAGTAGATCTAACGCCATACCACACGATTCTTTCTGTAAAGAAACAATTTTTATTTCAGTTGTAAACCTTTATGAACAAATTCTTTTTGAAATTCAAAGTTAAAAAGATTACACAGGGTATTCCCAGGGTCAATATTTTTTAATCAAACATTCAATCAAAATCGAAATTTCAGCTCCAAAGAATTTTCTTGACAGCCAATCATACACCCATGGACTTCTACTTAACCTACAGTATACTGATGAGAGAATGGTCACTTTTCTCCTATGATTTGACAAACTATAGTATTACAAGGCAAAGAGAAACTTCAATCATCTAGTGCCTACATCACAATGTTATCACAGAAAATGGCCATGGTGCTTTTATTAAGAATAAAAATCAAATAAAATACCTTGAAATAATCACCAAAAGACCAACTTCCGAGCATTTCAAAGAATGTATGATGAGTGTAATCTCTTCCGACATCATCGAGATCATTATGCTTTCCACCTACTCTCACACATTTTTGACTATTGGCAACTCTACGATAACTGGAAAGGTCCGAGTTCTCAGGAGCTGTACCAAGAAATATTGGTTTGAACTGAAATATATTGATTTCACCAAGTCATTAACTGAAAATATTCAAGAAATGGGCTAATCATAATAACTAAAAAACAGCATACATGTATTAATTAAATAAATAAAGAACAGATGTAATGTCAGACATGAAGTTGTCCCCAAGATGTTTATATGCTGATTTTTTTGTTAATTCTACTGCCGAATATAGGCCGTTTCCCCTTTTCAAAAAGGGTCCATTTTCCCCTAAAAAATCAGAATTTTTTCCCAATTCTTTCTTTTACTGCCTCTAACTGAATTTCTTTTTGTTAAGTCAGGTTTTTGTGTAGTTAACCTTTTATAAAAGAATCTTTGCTCTTACATCACCTCATATATATAACAAACACCATCCACAGCTGAAAAGTTATTTTTATAAGCAAAACAACCATTATCTTATTTTCCCAAATTTGGGATTTGTCATGCCTATTTTCCCAATTGAAAAGGCAGTAAAATTATTTTCAAAAAAATCACTGATATATGGTACTGAACATCTTTGCTATTGCATTTAACATTTTTCCATAATTGGACACTTATTTTGAATTTGAAGTCTAAAAGCAAGAGCTTGGCGTTCTAGTTAAATTTCTAAATTATAAAATGTATTTCATATAAGTTACCTGATTCATGCCTGCATTGGTGAAATAAGTTCCCTGATTTTTCCCAGGCATCACAGAGGATGACTTTACAAACTGATGACTGTTTTTCTGGCAGAAAAAATCCAAAAATGCTTTGCGGACATCCTTCGATGGCCATCTTGTAGCTGTCTCAGAGTGTGTGTTTCTGTATGAATATCTCAATATACGCTTCAGTTGTCGAAGTTTTGGTAAACATTTTACACAAGCTGTGTGTTGGTATGGAAACATTCTAAAACATAAACACAAATGAAATACAAACACACATTCAAACATTTACTTCAGACTCTTAATCAAGCTATTTTAGGTTTGTACCAAATAAACTTGACTGACTGAATACATCAGAATACAGCATGATTATTAGTATGTGATATTTGTCAAATAAGTTGTTGTCTACAACACGGACATATAAACCATGGATTGGAAATGTCCTACTATGCGTGTTTAGATTTGATTGATAAATTGGTGGAAATTCATGATACTTACTATGCATGCACTATGGATTGTGGGTAAATTACTTTTTGTTATTGTTTCACTGATTCGAATCCATGGTTTATATGTCCGTGTCTACGAAAAAATTGAATGTACATGTACTTTTTTAGACACAGTTACATTTGACTCTGAGCTGGTTCCCAATTAGTCCTACACATATAACTCCAAGCATTTGTATTCTTCAATTTTAACCTTCATTTTTGATGATATTTTACAGTTTACGTTTTCTGTCAAATGCGGAGTCATATGGGATATCGTCATTTTCCTGTAGCACTTTTTATATAGGGGCGGATTGAAATTTGGTCGGGATGATTTTATGCATATAAAATCAAATATTTCACCAATAAAACTTATGACACATTAATAGATAATCATTTATGGTTCAGTTGCAACAAAACTATGAATGAAACGCTCGCCTTGATAATGCAAATTTATTGAGTTTAATCCGATGGGTAGTCGAGTAAACAGCTCTATGTAATGGCGGACAGTGATATACTGCGTGTTGTTTACATCATGATAATTACCATTTTTTGTGTTTTTCATTGGTGTTATGCATGCAACTAAATCAGATTTTGGCAGCATTTGACATATCTATCCAAAAACGTGTGGTAAAACAATATAATCCAAGTGTTTAAATTTTAGCTGAGACTGACTTTGCTACGCGTTTTTGATGAGATGCTTTTAGACTCAACGCTTGACAATGAAGGTAAAATATGAAAAAAAAAAAAAACAAATATTGAAAAATGAAGGTAAACATGAAGGATCTAGCATGGTTGTCTAATTGTTTGGACTAGTTCCCAATAAACTGATATAGATATATGTCCATGTATCATCACGATTATAAATATTAGTCAACGAACTATAAAATTCCAAGGAGCCTCCGTAGCGGAGTGGTTTTGTTCGCTGACTTCACTTATCCCTCAATGCATTCAACTAAAAGACATTATCCCCGAGTCAACTATACTTCTGAACTAGGTGTTTTCACGAAGAATGATTGTTGTACTGGTTTGTGTAGGTCTCGACTCTTATAGTCTTTAGCTTTTTAATCAAGTAAACGTAAGCTGTGACATTTCATACAAATTGATTATCCCATCTAATGGAAAGTGGATTTAGTAAAAAATAGTGACAGCAAAAACATTAACAGTAAAAACTGTTTAGTAAATTATCAAGTTTACCTTCAGCTTCCCCCTGGCAGAAATTGCTGTTTCGGACCATTTACAACTAAGGAAGAAAACGAAGGGGAGTCGATTATGAGTAAGTATTAAAATCCCGTAATACGGACGGATCGTACTACAGATCTGAGAAGACGTTGAAATCTGTGACACGAAGTACTACAATGTGTCAAATCAAAGATATAAATAAATATACAGTAAAACCTCAATAATGAGACCACCCTTGGGACCCTTGAAAACTGGTCTTCATACTGAGGTGGTCTTAATATTGAGGTTGAATAAAGATCAAAACTGAAAATGGACTTCAAAATAGTGGTCTTAATTTTGAGATGGTCCTATTTTTGAGGTGATCTTTAAGTGCGGTTTTACTGTAGATAGATAGCTATAAGTATCTATAAAATAGGTTGTACTAATACATATCCTAATGACCAAATGTTTGATCTGGCATAAACCAGTTCAGATATGATCTAGATTACATCAAGACAAAATTCTGGTCAAAATTCATATAAATCATTTCATATGGCTTCTAGAGTGATCCGACCCAGTGACCTAGTCCTTGACCCAAGATGACCCAGTATCAAACTTGTTCGAGATGAGGCAAACATTCTGACCAGTTACAGCAAGTGTAACTGTAGTAGTGTTAACACCATAGGGGAAGTAGCTGGGGTTGCAGGGCCAGGGTCATAACCCTTATATACCAGCCAGCTGTGATGATGGGGCTGTGATGTGTGGTTCTACATACATTGCTAGACACTGACATTTTATTGTTAGGAGCAGAGACATGTATGTCATTTAAATTAACCCTTCTTTCCAATCATTCTTAGACTCCACAATATTTACTTATTAAACACTCACTTATATTGTAGTCAAAATTTTGGTCCAGTCTTAATCAAACTACTCCAAATGTTTGCAACATTAAAATCTCTGGACAATTTCATGTAAAATGTAGGTCATTGCCATTGTCCACGTTTGTCTGATTCCAAGGGCACATAACTCCATAATACCAATGAGGACGTAGTTTGTGCCTCAAACTTTTATGCACCAAAAATCAGATACATTTTGTATACACATTTCTCAAAGTACAAGGGCACATAACTCTGTATTCCTAGGACCGATAATGAAAGATAACCTCTAAGTACAAGGGCACATTACTCTGTGTTCCTAGGACCGATAATGAAAGATAACCTCAAAGTACAAGGGCACATTACTCTGTATTCCTAGGACCGATAATGAAAGATAACTTCATACACTTCTCCACTTTATGATGGTTATCTGTACAAAGTTTCATTGGAATCCAATCAAGTGTGGAAGGTGGTCATGATTCAAACTTCCATATACAATAATACTGCATACTAATTTTGTGGACTAAACCACAGGAGATTGTCACAAGTTCTCTCCCTTTATCCCTCAAATAGTATAATTATGTAGTTCCTATAGAAGGGATAAAGGGAGAGAACTCATGACAATCTCCTGTCGATTGAATTGACAAATAGTCAAATGGATCGCGCACCAAATTTACAGATTGTGATGTTCTTGATTGAACTCTGTTTATCTCTGGGAATGAACACATGACCTTCAGATCAAGGTCAGCAGGGGCCTTACAAGAGGCAACAACAACAACAACAGATCAGAGGATTTCCGAGACCTTTATTATTGTATCATGCATGTCAGAGATTGTTACATAAGCTACTCCGCTGATATGTACAGTGGATGTCATGGTTACATGTGACCTTGAAACAACAAGTTTAAATTCACCACGCATTGTCATGGTGATATAAATAAACATGTTGCTCCAATGAAACATTTGTGTGTATAAAGACAGTAAATAATATAGACAACAAATATAAACACACAAAACTTTCTCATTTAGATATCAAAATACATGTATAAAGAACTATAAATCTGCCCTTGTATTCTGAAAAGACTTAAAATCACACCATTGTCAACCCTTAATGTAAAAAATTGTAAACAAGAGATACTTGTAAAACATTATGCCCCCCTGTGACCTTGACCTTTGACCCCGTGACCACAAAATCGGGTTCCTCTGCTACCCAAGATGAACTGGTGGACCAAGTTTGAGGATGATAGGTCAAGGGGTTCTTGAGTTATTGATCGGAAACAAAAAGGTTACGGATGGACGGACCGACGGACATGTGCAAACCAATATGCCCTCTATTCTTTGAAGGGGGGCATAATAAAAGATAGACATGGTTTTGAACTTTGACAAAAAGATTCATGGCACAATCATTTTTGAAATGCATTGAATATTAAAATAACACAAAATAGCTGTGTATAGTTAGCTATTACGCCATTAAACATGGATTATGATGTTAACAGCACAGCCATATCAACTCTGATCAACTAACACATTTTACTTAAGAACCATAACTTCTTGAAAAGAAATGATTAAATTTATATTTAAAATGTTTAATGCAGAGATTAACTCACTTATATATTTTCAACAGCAGAAAAACACTGTTGTTGAAAATGCCTCTTTCACACTGTTTAACAATGATATCAGAAAAGCAGTTCTAACAACCTGTTGTCCAACTAATTGGCAATTTTTACAAGTAACTGATAAACCGGTCCCTATTGACTGGTCAAATAACAGTCTGAAGGACGTAAATGAAACATTAATTTTATATCCAGTTACAGCAAGATACACAATGGTTGAACACAAAACAATTTATGATATAAAATGCTTAAGCAATAATTATAAGAAGAAAACATATTGTGTTACCATAGATACATACATTACTGTTGTTTGTGTTACCATGGATACATACATTACTGTTGTTTTGTTTTGTAAAAACAATGTAGTGTACAAAAACTACACTAACAGTTGTTATAATATCATCATGTCCGATAAATAGATTACAATTGTTCTAGTACAAATTTCTATTTAGAAACAAACATAGTGATGTCATCAAATAATGAAATCATAAACATATGACATCATCGAAACAATGACATCAGCAAAAACAATGACATCATTGCAAAAACTATGACATTGTCAGCAAAAACAATGACATCATTGCAAAAACTATGACATCATTGCAAAACCTATGATGTCATCAGCAAAAACAATGACATCATTGCAAAACCTATGATGTCATCAGCAAAAACAATGACATCATTGCAAAACCTATGATGTCATCAGCAAAAACAATGACATCATTGCAAAACCTATGATGTCATCAGCAAAAACAATGACATCATTGCAAAAACTTAGTGTATTCCTATGCTATCTGAAGGGAATTCAGAATTTGTTTTACAGGTGGACTTAATATCACTATTTTATCAAAATAACATAATTGATGACATGGCAAACATTATGACATAAAGAGAACTACTTGGAAAGAAGATACAAAATAATACAAGACATATTATTAAATCTAAATCACAAGTTTACTAAAAACTGAACTTGGAATCCATTAGGAGAATAAATTGAATGATTTTCAAACAAAATACATGCAATACAAAACATGTAGGAAGTCTAAGGTAACTGGGAATTCATGTGACAATTAATGTTCATCAACATTTTCCTTTCATATGATGGCAGTGCTGGTAAGTATACTTGTAATATATTAGGAACAAGTGCAGGCGTACCGATATTTGGTAAACAATCAAAATAACTGATCTTCTCACACAAATGACATGTCATATTGTAGCATATATGCTTGGTAGTATAATACAGCAGTACAATCAGTGATGTCAGCAAGTATCCGATTTCAATCATGTTTTGGACAACCAACTTATAAATTAACCATAGACAGACATCACAATCATGCCATGTCATTCTGAAATGATATTGACAGGAACAAAGTTAACAGCAGCGGAATAAGGATTACCCAGGCAAAATCAATTAAGAAATCTTATAACTGTTCCAAAACAGGAAGTACGCATGAGACTACTGCTTTAAGTCATTGTTACACCGTGAAATGAAGAAGAACAAGTAATGAGTAAGATTCTCTGTTTATTTATACAAACATTATGTTCTCATGAGAAAGAATCAACATTATATACATGAATTAGTACAGTTACTTGATATCAGTATACAGGAATCCGTCTAACATACAAACAGTTTCACTACTTGCATGATTAATTAAACCACTGACTGCTGTTTTAATAATGATGGATAATATAGGAGAATCTTGAACACAATTTATCAGGCTTACTACTACATAGATCAAATCCCCTTTCCATGCTATGAATAAGATACTGCAGGAAATGAGTGCTGCTATGGGATTTACAACCTCTTCTGTAAATGACGTCTTTCAAGAAAACGCAACATGTGATGACACTATTTGCAAGAAGGAATCAATATTTACTCCCTACGGTTACTACACTTTAAATTATTGCTTACTGTCATACATGGTGACGTCACATGTGACGTTTTCTGGAAATGACATCACTTAAAGAAGAGGTTATAAATCATACAGCGGCGCTCATATGTTTTCAAAACTTGTAGATTGATTGGAGGCATTTTTCCTGTAACTGGAAGGAGCATGAGCGACATTTTTGCTATTACCAATATTGTATATACATATAATTGAATTAAAAGTTAAAAAGTAAGCAGTCAGGTAAATCATCGGAGAATTAAACGTGCATTAGACAGACAATTGGTTGTTAACCAAGTAGCGTTACTATGACAATAAAACAAGCATATAATGATAATGAGATTCGACACACATAAAACAAAGCAAATAAAAGAAATGCCAATACAAAGACTTAATCAAAATAAGCTTTGTGATATCTCAGTTCTAATACCATACAACCTTGACTAGCATTTGTAAAAATGTTCAAGTATGGCAAGAATATAAATTGTTCATCATATAAAACGTTATATTTCCAGAGGAAGATAATCAACAGAGACCATCAAACCTCAATGAAGGTTATTTAACCACATAATCTTTCTTCCTAGCGTAACTTCGATAACATTTGAAATAGACAATACAGGGAGTGATAACATATTGATATCAAGTGATAAGACTACATTCTCATAATGATATTTAGGCACAAGCAATAAACTTATAACCAACAGGACCTGGCCCAGATCTCCCAAAGCATCTCAAATAGAAATCTCAGCTCAGTATTGAGATTTTGCTCAAATCAGAGCTTGAGTTTGAGACAAATCTCATTTTGGATCTCTTGAAAAAAAATTGAGAAAAAGCTTATCTCCTTTTTCGTTTTGTTTTACCGATTTTGAGTCCGGTCTCAGATGAGAAAAGTCGCAACAATTTGAGACAATTTGAGATGCTTCTGGAGATCTGGGTCAGATTTCACAAAACTCCTAAAAGTAAGAATATTCTCAAGTCAAATATTTTATTACTCATACAATGACAATTTAGCAAGAAGCTGGCTCATAATTGATGTTGTTATGCCTCGCATGACACCACAATGCAAAATTCCCTTAGGCCTAGAGGGTGATAGTTTGTTTGATCACATGGCCCCTGCATTACACATGCATTATGTATCATTTATTTCCCTTTGTATGAACTGGTACTCAAAATATGAGTTAATGAAACTTTGAATTTAAGACATATCTCAATTGAGACAGTTGCTGAATTCAGAAACAAGACATCATGTATTATAGACTAACAAACTGATTGTATATTTATACACATAAGATGCAAACTGATCAGAGGAAGAGTATCACTATTTTGCAAACTTGTACCAATATAATGACCAATATAATGTGCACGGTACATGCATATACATTTTACATTGATTTTTCTTTCAGTCAATTTGAATAGAAAACAACACTAGATTATATAAACATAGCTGACTATGATGCGAACATAAAGCGCATAAAATGTTGATGCCCCAGCATCACTATGTAAAACAAGATAAAAACATGGATTTTCTCAGAAATCAAACACAATATACTGTATAAGTGGTAAACTTTGTGACGTGGAAAAGTACGCAAATTTAGACTGAAATCGATATCATAAAAGCTTGCTTAACTTTAAAATGGAAAAAGACGACTATCCTTATAAAGCAATCATTACATTGTACGGTGAACTAGAAACTTGTTTATGCTTCTTTCTTCAGAAAGACTAAGTTTTGCTCTTATCAACTGATTTAAAGAAATTACATGAATAGGTTTAAAAAAATCAACATAAAAAAAGTAAATTCAAAAGGGTATATCAGTAATACTAAACATATTAAGTTGCCATTAAAAATTTCTCAAAAATGATAGCTTATAGTTAAAAATGAATGACTATGAAAATGTAAAATGAAATACTTTGTTCACAAGGAACCCAATACCATAACTTTCCAATGATGCATCCTCAAATAAATGCCTTATTACCTTCTATTTACTTGCAAACATACTTTAAGCTCCACTGCACTATGAATGATTTTGTTGACTCAATCAACAACTCTTAGATTAAAGCTCTGTATCTTTGTACTTTCAAGTTCACATTAAATCTACACAACCTACAACCAAATACCAATATAAAAAAGATTCGTCACTGTTCAGATAACACACATAAACAATTAACTATTAAAATTTTATGACTTTTACGTAATTAATATTCTATTAAAGCTGCATGACATTTTTCATGTTGTCTCTGATATCTATATGGTAATTTCGTACCTTCCAAACAGCACTTCATTTCAGGATTCAACTTTCAGTTAATTCGTTATTGACATCATTCTGACAGAAAGGAGCCGATTTGAGACATCAAAATGAAAATATGGAGTGTATTCCGGAGGAACATTCCAGATTAAATGTCTATTTTTTTGGAAAATTATGACAATTTCCAGAAACAAAAACTATTTTCATTGGCAGGGATGTCAATCTTAATCAAATATGTAAAACTATTTCTTTACAAATGTTTATGCCACTTTAATGTTGAACCATTTGAGAAGTACACACTTCAAATACTGAATACAATTACCAGTATAACCAACATGCCATCATCTCACATACTTACAATATTTACCTCCCTTGTTCTGAATAGTCAGCCATATTGAAAGGCAAATTTACTTAAAGTTTATAGTGAATATAATATAAACAATGATAAAATAATCAGATATAAAAAATAACTTATTCATTATGCTCATGTGGGCATTTGACTCAGAAAGTTGAAGAAAAAGTGGATGTCACATGCAAATTCTCTTGACATTTTCTCAATTATCACAAATTTGGGAATTACTCCTATAAGTGCTTATCAGTTTTGCCTATCAAAATGGCTGATGATTAAGAACAAGGGGGAAAATATTGTAGATGTGGGAACTATCTATAAAATACACTGTTTGCAATTTGTTGATAAATATCAATTTAAAAACAATGATATGCATTAAAATGCCATTTATAGGATTAAACATTTTACCAATATAAGAACTAAATGCAAAATAAATTATAATTTTCTACATTTTATTTCAATCAATTGCATCATATTAAAGTAAGAGGGATTAACTTGACATGCTACATATTGTAATCAAAACAATGTGAAAGATCATTACCAGAAAAGGAACGGTGTATGCTTCTGTATACAAATGACAAAAAAAACTTAGTCAGTTAGACAACGGCAATAAAAGCGTTCTAAATATTTCAATATCATTGTAAAATTATTGAGTAAGACACATAAAGATGTACAATCATTCCTAGAGAACACGATTGACAACACAAAGTGGTAAAAGTTGTTTTAGAGATACAATAAATGAGTTTCTAGACTAGAATATCTACCAATAAAATCATCACAATGTTACCAAAATAGAAACTTTCCTACATCAATAACAAAGTTTCTATTTTGGTCTTTCACAACCATATAAGAAAGTCAAGGCATATTAAAAGCGGACTTGGCCAGCCAAATTTTAATAAAAATAAACTTAAAACAATGAACGAACATTGTGTAATGACCAGCTGTGTAATCAATGTTAAATCAATATAATAGAAAGTATGCTCAAGGCATATTGTCATAATTGGTTTTCCTACATGATGCTGTAGCAGATTACAAATATACTTCACGCCATTAAAAACCCAACTGAAAATTGTCTGTGTCAACACGGTGACATTACGAAGAAATAATAATATTTTAATTCTCAAACATAATTTCCTAAACTTTATCAGTTATTAAATATGACTACTAGGTACATAGTTTGATTTCTTTTTGAAGAATTATTTACACATTTGTAACAATAAAACGCTTTTAACACTTGGAACAAAGTGAAGGCTAAAGTGATATAGATGGGTTTTTAATGGCGTTAAGTATAGTATGTTTCTGTTCTTTCCAAATAATATATATTATACGTTACGACAACTATCTGAACAAACAGAACAGAAGAGCAAATAAAAATCTTTTCCATTTCAAGTGATGTATTATTAATTATCCATTGAAAACTAAAAAAATTGTAGCAAAGAACAATTTTCAAGGAATCAAATACACTTCAAATCGGCTAATACAACGACAGAGCATGAGGCAGTAAATTTACTATGCGGACATAATGTTTTTTACCATTTATCAAAGTTCATACACCGCTATTCATTTAGTGTGTTATTTCAACATTATGCAGTGGTAAATTTGGTAAAACCCAGACCTTGCTGCCCAACATGGACAAGGAAAGTATTAAAATTTGATAAACACAATGGTAAAAATTCTCACCCTGAGCAACAGGTAACCTACCATATCTACAACCCGATAAATCAGCCAAAAAAAACTTTATTGCACAAATCAATACAATGCAAAAATGAATACTTTGGATTACAACCACTTTGGACTGTACACTGACCAAAACTATAGAAACAATATATCAGTAGAACTGATGGAAGCTCCCCGAAGTATGTGAGATTATCTCCCAAATGGAACATGCCAACAATAAGTGCATCTCCTCTCGGTAGAGAAGCTTCCCGTTAAGCTTTTATAGAATTACGGTCAGTTGCTGAGAAATAGTGCAGACATGAATGCAGGACGGACACATGCATGCACAGAAAGACGGACAGACGAAGCGGCCGCTACATGCACCTCCTTCGGGGAGCGTAACAAATACTGTAAACTCAGCAATATTCTCACATCTGAAATGTGACACAAAAATGAAGAATTTCAAGAATCTACACACAAACTGTTTCATACTTATTACAGTAAATTTGCACAATTTTTGTTATAAATCAATACAGAAGTCATTTACACAATACTGCAGTAAGGTCACATGATCCAAACAGCCGTGAACATCAATGATTTCACAATAAAATATACAAAAACATATTTTACTATTTTGGGGTAAAAAATAAACAGTTTACTTCAAAATGCTCCAGTTACCATGACTACATACAGAATATACGCAGGACTGTATACAAGTATCTACCCTGTTTGATAATACAGAACAACGAATGACGTCAGTCTTATCGCAATGTAAAGTAGACAAATTGAATAAAATAATACGAACATTTATGATAATGTAGTATATGGTATTTATGCACATTATCAATCTTATACGCACAAATGCACAAAAAAGCACCAAGCCTCAAAATAGACTAGCAAGTTGTATGCACACACAAATATTCAGTTAAAATATAAAACAATCAATCTCTTGTCCAAATATTTCCATTCGTCAAATGTACTTTAAAACATAAGTAATAACGCTATGACAATATTATCCATTCACATAAATATGTTAGGACAAACATTTGACAATCAAATAACACGTCTACATTCAAGCGTAAAATGATTCCATGATGTTATATTTAAGCTGTGCCAAGACAATACCTGTATTTTACACAAAAATTCATTTCCAGATTTTTTTACATTTTCTTAACAAATACATTTTTTCAACTTTCATTTAATACCAAAAGTATTAAAATTGGACATATTCTTTTCTTTTTTATAGCAATTCCAATATTAAGAACAAGATGCACAAGTAAGCTACAAAATGATGACGTCCCATCAGAATGTACATAATTCTTAAAAAAATCTTCTGCTCTTCAAATGGAAAAAAAAACAAATTATGCAATACTTATAAATATTACCTGGTTCGTTTAATTCTATAAATAACAATTAAGCCTCCAAAAACATCTTCGGACAAAGGGCTTAGTTTCGTGTGACATCAAAACTTTGATTGGGAAATACTTGACATTATAACCAATGTCACAAATACAGGTATTGTCATGGCCGTGTTCATTTATATGTCTCAGGTGACAAATACCCAAATTGCATTAAAACAGTTCATTAAAAGCCAATTAAGTATTTTACTACAAGAATATGAAGAGAACTGACTCCAAATTGGGTAATAAACTGGTATGTACATAGATAAACTTACAAATAAAAGTAAAAATAAAGAGATTGTGACAAGTACATAAAAAAATGAAACAAAAAGAAAATGGCAGTTTTCAGGGATGAAAGCAGGACTCAACTATCTGCTCCTTTGTCTATACACAGATAGTCTAGTCATGCTTCCATCCAGTAACATTATCTTAAATGTAATGAAAGTCTATGACAGAGAAATTAAGTCAATCAACATTCATTGTGACAGCAATGATATTTACTACATCAAATGAGTATTCTGTGACATTGATAATACAAACACAAATAGATTATAGTAAGTAGCCCTTGCACATACTCATAGCATTCTATATACAATAAATAGTCCTGGGTTTTGAATGTATAAAATATGGCAACTGTAGATAGTATCATTGGTGTTGCATGTAACCTAAAACTATCACATTTTCACTTTTATTCTAGCATTTGATCTTCAAGCAAACATTCATGTACGTCTTCTTCATTAACAAATCAGATTTAAAACAGTTTTTATCAAATGTACGAAGAAATACCAAAGAATTAACGTGCACAGAGTAGAAAACTGCATCAATGGCAATATGAAATCCACTAGCCTGACATCCTGGACAAGTCTTATGTTGAATCGGGCTACCAACAGTTGAGTTGAAGTTAGTCCCAGACCAGTCTGTTTGTAAAGCTAACGGACATCAGCAATTATTCAGTTGTAAGTCCTACCTTAAAATCCCACAAACACACACGTGTGATTATTAATTTCAGATTGTGAAGCTATCACTGTGTATGTTTATTTGTTACTAAATTGAGTGATATTCTCGGACAACTAGCTTCCTATGTCGGACAAGTCAAATTTTACATTGCCATTAGTCCGGGACAAGTGTCTTCGAAAACAATTCTAGAGCCCTGCCCCTGACTAAAAAAGCCAGTTAATGCCCTAAAATATTACTAGCCATCACAAAGTCTTGCCCCTCCTAATTTTCCCCGAATGTTCCCTTGTATGGTAATCCGTTGAGCTAAACAAAGACTTCAATTCAAGACAAGAATGGGAAAATCCCAGACTTGTACAAAGCAAAAAATCGTAAGTTGAGGGGTTTGAAAATTTAAGCCTCCAGAGCGTAGCATAATATCATCATCACCCGAATTTCCCTCACCTCAGACATGCACAGATAAATGATAAATTGAGCAAAGTGGTCTGGTCTGCAAATTAGTAACAGTTTTATTGACTTCTTATCCTGTAAAAATTTAACAAATTGTCGGTTTGATAAACACCATGTATTAAGCTTAGACAGTCAATAAAACAAAATGTATCCAGTAAAACTTTTGATGATTACAGAGCTGATGTATTACACTTTATTCATGGGCATTGTGAATTTGTATAGAATGTACTAAAAGATGGACACGTCCCATTCCCAGGGTCATAATTTGTAAAAAGTGCAATTCACAAGAAAACAGAACCCGTGTCTAAAACATAACAGAGTCTAAGGTGTGCAATACACTCAGCTACTTGAATCCTTCTTCAAATAAAAAACATTACTACAAAATGCAACAACACAACTTGAAGATAAAGACAGAAAATAGAACTACGATGTATTAATACAATACGACTTGGAAAGCTCTAACAACTTGCTCTAAAACAAAAATGTACCTTTTCTAACAAAGTCTATACAGAAAATTGTGCAGAAAACAGAGATTAAAGGCTTCATTTTCAAGTCTTATGAAACACTTCTGAGTTGATAATGTTTCTAACAAAAAAATGGCTTTGACTGATATCAGGACAGACAACACTAAATCACATACATCGTTCACCCCAACTTTGCAACAATGTAAGACCCATCAAATATAACGCGACCAGGCACTACAGCACTTTGTATAGATTATAGACAAAAACTCTATCTCCAGGGTTCAGCGCAATACTATCCTAACTCCTATGTATCTATATAGGAGTTAGTACTGAACTTGTACTGAACCCTCGAATTTTGCAGAGACCAAAAAATCAACAGACAGTAATATTGCATTTCTATGAATAATATTCATAAATAACTTTGTCCAGCAAGGTAAAGAAATATACAACACCTGCTGCTAAAGCATTGTGTCTGATACAGAGAGTATAAAAACAATATAACTTTCAGACGTTCACACAATAGTGTGGGTTAAAAGACTCAGGTGCGAAATTAATTCAAAATTAATAAAATAAGACGTGAAATTAAGTGTTATTGAATCTACGGCTCTGAGATAAATTCTCAGTCACTATGATTTCATGCATTTCTATCTTCCAAAATTATACAAGCATGCAAATACTTTATAGCACATTAAACATTGCACGAAGGATGAAAAAAGCTGTTGATTATCTTCATATGCGTTGAATCAAATACATTAATTTCAATCCCAATGTAATGTATGTGTGAAATTTTCAAGCAAAATAAAGTATTTCACAATTACAAACCAGAAAAACTACTCATTCACTTTGTCACAAAACTATATATATTTATATAATATATATACGTCAAGAATTTGAACTTTTACATATGCAGTTCGCTTATATCACGAAATGGGTTTATTTACTTTAATAATCCAACTCAATACTCCCATATAGATATATCAATTCCACATCACATTTCTTTCTAGAACGTTTTATCCGTCAAAATTGTTGCACTCCGGCGGTAAGAACCTACCGATCGATGTAATTTTACGTTGATTGAAACAGGTACGTATTCAATAAACACAGTTTTGCGTAGATTTTATAATACACACGTAACTTGAAGACATGTATCGACACTGATTTCAATGTAGGATTATATATTGTACATGATATTGATAACTGATACAGTGTTTCACAATATTCTACATGACTTGTTTTTAGGCCTTACTGGCTGTGGATGTATAACGGCTCTCACTGCTTCTTCAAACACCTGCAAGAAAAAGTATAACTTAAATAACAGTTTCTTTTGTATAGATAAGATTAAAATCTTGTTGTTGCAATATCCCAAAAAAAGGGGATCACACTGGGCCTTTATCAAGAGCAAAGAACACAATATTTCACAATATCAATATATAATATGTTTGTAAGTCTACTCATCAAATGCATAACTTTTATTGAGTTTGAGTGGATTTTTACACCAGACGCAGATAAGTTTAAACTTATTTATTTTACACAGATTTTGAAACAAGTTTGCAACTAATATTTATCACTCTTGATGTTTTTCCTAGGTTACTAACCAGAGGCCTTTTTCACATAGAATTTAAGTCTGAAACTCTGACTTTCAAGTTTGCAAAAGTTATAAAAGTTACCGGCCCTTTTTTTCATTAAATCTGAACAAATGAAGTTTTGTCTATATAATTGTCGTGACCCACTCTAAAATTTTTGCTTGTTTTTTTAAAAATTATAATGCAATAATCATGTATGAACACAAAGAACATGTAACATTTCAAAGTGTGACTGTACCTGTTTCAAACCTCGCTGAGTTAAAGCGGAACATTCCATATATTTGAAAGCTCTAATTTTGTTGGCTAACTTTATACCCTGTTCTCTTTTAATCGGAGACAGACCTTGTTGAGCTAACTGTCCTATTGCCTCCTTATTTTCCCGTAAATCTATTTTGGTTCCTGAAAAAACAACATACAGTTAAGAATAATGACTAACGTGCAGGAATATGAACATTCCTGATCATAGTGATATAATTTGCATTAATTGGCCAAAATTCCTGGAAATATTTAATCGTCAAGTACATTCCATTATGCTGTAACAAAATAAGCCCCCAACCACTGCAGGTTTAAATCCCACCCTGGACGTAGAATTCACACGAGAGGAAGCTACCCAGCTGGCTTACAGAAGGTACATGGTTCTATCCAGGCGCCCGAGTATGCCTAAACTAAAGATAGAAGGGGCACCTGGTGTCTTCCTCCACATTAACAGATGGGGAAATATCTATATAAGACCAAACAGTCTTACAATCATAAAAGTATTACTAGTCATCATTAACCAGGAGACCGACTGAAGTTGCCTTACTGGTAAACCTCCTTCATGAAATATTCAGAATTACAGATGTTACGTGGAAACAAACATTTTATATTAATTGCTCACATAAAGACATTCATAACGAATCAATATATGTTTGTAATAATTATTGCAAGTTTGAATATGACAAACCTTTAGCCTACATATCATACTTTGAATACGAAAATAACGAGAAATTTCATTTCAAGACATCGATGCAGATCTTTGAACAGTATATATTACACATTCTTGCATTAAACTTATTTATTTCACATCGACTATGAAACAAGCCTACAACTTATAATAATCACTCTCGAAGACTGTGTCATGGGTTACGAACCAGTACTCGCCTCTAAATAAAGAATTGTGAAGTTCATGGTTCAGCCCATCAAAGGTCTGATTCAAACTCCTAAGATCCGGAGTCACATGCTCTATATATATACCCCCTGTCCACTATGTAAATCATTTAAGACTTCCATAATCATTGCAAGTCATAACTATACTGTTTGTTTGTATTTTCGCAGTCCTAACAAAATAACATAAAGAAAACCTCACTTCAATTTTCTTTTGTGTTTAGTTTCTTCTTTCAAATATTTTACAGTTAATTAATGCTGACGATATCATTTCTTTATTCTATATATTTTTCCTATTATGCCAAATTGTTTCAATGTATGTTTTGTTGTCTGAAATACCAAAATATCCCGAAAACCGGAAGTAACGCAAACACTATACTGTTACCGAAAGCCAAACTATTGTCTCCATGGTGACCGATGTATTGTTACTATGACAACTTACCAACTACTATAATAGGAGCATCAGGACAATGATGTTTAATTTCTGGATTCCATTTAGTGACTACATTCTCATGGGAAGACGGACTAACTACACTAAAGCAGATCAGGAACACATCAGTCTGAAATCAACAGTATAAATTATAATCTCGTTATTTCTACACGAATAAAATATTACAACATCATAATTCAAGAGAGCCATTTTTTAAAGTTTTTGGGGAGGTATGTCGGGTCCTTCTGATAGGAGAAATTTGCACCATTAAACACCGAATTTGGGTATTTATAAGGCTAAAATTTTAAATATTTTTCCTTAAGGGGAATTTTCTTTCTAAGTAGGGAAATATATACTTTTTTATTTAGGGAATGGAACCCAATACCAGCCCCAAATATTCCCATTTAAAAGGGGCTGCAAGATCTATTTTATCCAATTAGTTCACATAAATCATGAGTCAAGGGATGGAGATGACACTAGCCTATCTGCATATCGATAACGAGGACGATAGGCTTGTTTTGCTTTCAACCCTCAATCAATTCTCTTAAGTTTCATAGCTTGATACAATAACGGATGTTTTTTTGTTGAAGTTGAAATAAGGATGTCAAGAAATGTTGTAAATTCTTTCCCTAGTCAAAATATCCCACCACTTACATGGTGATTTTCAAGAAAAATACAAATATTTTATATAAATATCATCACTTAAGCTAAATAAAAGATTTTTTTTAACAGTCATCACGGAATTATATTACATACAACATGTGAAAATGGTTTCTGCAGGGTGTCAAATTGTTGTTACCATACAGAGTAACGTAACTTAGGTAATGACCTTTCTGTAACTGCTGTGGTCTAACAACTAAATGCGTTAATTTTTAATGTATCACTGTACAAGTACATATTACATTTTTCAGATTTTTTTATCAAAACAATGTTGAGCGGCATTTGACCTATTTATATTAACACAAAATTACTTTATCAACTAGAATTGTTTTTTTACTTAAAATTATTTGCAACCCCACTTACCTGTGGATATGAAAGTGGACGTAATCTATCATAATCTTCTTGTCCAGCTGTATCCCACAATCCCAGACTGACCGGTACACTGTCCACCATCATATTAGCTGTATAGTTATCAAATCTACAATAAAACAATTCAGTAAACCATAAGATGAGGACAATTCAAACTACTGGTCAATCATGGTCGCAATCCATCCAATCATAATGATTTTGCAGCAAGTTAGATGGAAATGGTGTCTACTTGAAGTAGAGCCAGTCATAGACATACGACACGATACCACATCAAGTAACATAAACCTAACACTCGGGGCTAACCAGTCCTAATATTACACTTTAAATGCCGAGTGTATGCAAGCAAGCTACTAGCACCACATTTTAATGACATTTGATATGTCACATTGGGGCTTAAACACAATATGTTCCGCACATGAGGCCAACATGTTACCACATAACCAACATACAATTTGGTATTTCAATGAGGATAATGTAGTCACTTGCATAACTACAACTGTGCAGCCTCTCTACAGCAGCCCTCTTTTACAACAGTATAATATTTCCTGTAATAAGAGTTCATTATCAATTTGACCTCTCAGGAGCAGCCAAAATATGTCTCATCTGGGTTTGTGAAAAAACTATTTTCCCGCTGTGTCAGGGAAATATGGTCATCATGCAGTTACCTCCCCTCTCCCCAAAAATTTCTAATCAGATTTACATCGATCAAAAAAATGATGCCAGCCAGTGTAAAACTTAAAAGGCGGAAATCCGACTAGCTGTAAGTTTTGCTCTGGAGAGGTTGCACTGTATATAATTTTGTATAAGACAAAATAAGGAAACTTGCAACTTACACAGTAGGTACATATTCTCCAGGAAAGCTATCTGTAGTGTACGAGATTAACATACAAGTTTTACCCACAGTTCCATCTCCTACAACAACACATTTGATGGGCCGTCCCTGGGCCATGTTGTTGTCCATACCATAAAACCGCGTCTGCTCCAGCTTGCTGGCTTTGTAGGTCAACACTCAAAGAAAACTGAAAATTAAACCAGTTTTTTCTTCATTAACAAGAGCACTGACTGTCGGAAATATAGGCCCATTCTACGGTAATGTCACTCGAGTGTGAAAAAAATTTAGTGTAAAAAGGATTATATAAGATAAATTTTAAGTAATTTCTACAATTAAAGGGCGATATCAACTTTCAAGTGACTAGAGCGATATGGCTCGTTGATATTATGCCCATACACATTCTGACAAAATTTGGCGATGATTGAACAAATGCTTCTTAAGTTATTGATCAGACAACTTACTGGACCGCGCCCAACCACCTGTCTGTATGCCGCAGGTGAAACCGTAACACGTACCATTCTAAGAACGGGCGTAAAAATGAAAACACCGAAGTTTCTACTGCTCTTAACTACATCAAATATTTTTACCCTTTTGCATACAACAATTCAGCGCCAAATGTCCTAAGCTGTAGATTGTGCCACAGAACATACATTTATGCTACTAATCTGTTCCAAAAAATAACATTTGATACACAAAGCAAGTCCTTATGCAATTCGTACCAGTCATTCCGTATTAAAGAGTTTAGGTTTGAATCCCATGATCAATGCATGTTCTCTACCAACTTTTACTGAAGACTAAACATCCAAAGTCATATTTCCTCCACCTCAGATTCACATGGGGAAGTTGGTTGCAGAAGAATATATTAGTATTAATTATCAACCAGTACTATCTTACCCTTCCCCAAGCAGCTGACAACTTCCCTACATGAATCAGAGGTGGAGAACAATTGACTGCAGCCAAATTTACAGATGGACTTGACCTGCCCTGCCCGGGAATGGAATCCAGACCTCCCAGGGATATACCAATTGAGCTAACTGGGCAGTTCTACATTCATCTAATCTAAATATCAAGAGGTGAAAGCAAGAACAGTTTACCTGCATACAAAATTTCGAGGGTTCAGTGCAAGACTATAGTAACTCCTATATAAATACACAGGAGTTAGGACAGTCTTTTAACCCTCTTATAACAACTTAACAAGCAGAAAGACTTGCTGCACTTCCGCCCTTCAATTTTTTTTCGCAAACAAATTTTGAATTCACAGCTTGATAAAAAAAAGTTCACAATCTTACTTACATAATTACAACATGAACACGTAGGATGAAATGTTGATTTGTGTCCACGCCCACCCTTCTGTTATCACAAGTATGCAAACTGTTTGTATATACACCCCCTGCAGAAAAAGTCTCCTTTGTAGATGTCTGAAATATAGAAGAAAAACAAGACGATAAAATGCTGAGATTGTAAATACCAACCATTCCTGAGATCAGACATGGTCACCTGGTATACATGCTCCCAGTAGGACCCCTGATAGGTGAAAACTATGTGGTGGCTTCATTAGAAAATAAGGCCATACCGATAAGATTTATGTTTCGAGTCCTCAGGTGGGTAAGTTTTCATTGGCAGTTTGATCGAAAAAAAACGGACAAGAAAATGTCAAGAATCCTCAACAATGAAGTTACAATGTAACAACATCGGCCATTACGCCAATTACACTGTGTCAGGTAGCCAATAACAATGTGTAAGGTAGCCAATGATCATGTTCAAAAGCTGAACAAATCATTAAATCTAGTCACTGTCACTTACGCACTCACTTGCTCATTACTTTTTTGCTTTTGTTAACTAGTAGTTTGTATTTTATGTCTTGATGTAAAATGTGTTTGTTTGCGGGAAGAAAGATGTTGTACATACAAATATATATTTTTTTTTTTATTGACACATTTTTTTCCTGCTTGGTAGGTTAAGGTTTCAAAATTGAACCTGATGCTTAACATAGATAGAATTTGGTATGGCCTATATACCTTAATGTAAAATGGTACATATACTTCATATTCACATTGAGACGATCATAATTATGGTCATGCAGTATTCATTACACAAAGTGAAGAAATAACGGTCAGGAAAAGTCATTTCACAAGATGAAGATCAAAACGGTGATGTGTATGTATTAGTCGTTTGATAGCAACCACACTTAAGATAGATAATCTGATCAGGTGGAATTCTACAAAATTCCAATACCTAGTGAACTCCAACTTGTGATAAAATTGTCATTTGATGTCATAATTTCTTAAGACATACGATAATGTAAAGATCAAAATCATGAAAGGAGTACTTGCTACAAGGACACAATTTGTTAACAGTTTGTGTCATGTCTTCACAAACATTGGCTGTTTTGGAGATATGGAATGGATACAGAGGTATATATCAGTCTGTAAGGTCAGCAAGGGGGCGTAATTATGCTAATTCTGGAGAGTTAAGGGGGCGTAATTATGCTAATTCTGGAGAGTTAAGGGGGCGTAATTATGCTAATTCTGGAGAGTTAAGATAATACTAGTAAACAGGAAAAGAGAAGACGGGTAACCCGACAGCATGGAAACCTGCTGTATAGACATCACAGAGGTAAGCCTGACAGCATGGAGACCTGCTGTATAGACATCACAGAGGTAAGCCTGACAGCATGGAGACCTGCTGTATAGACATCACAGAGGTAAGCCTGACAGCATGGAGACCTGCAGTATAGACATCACAGAGGTAAGCCTGACAGCATGGAGACCTGCAGTATAGACATCACAGAGGTAAGCCTGACAGAATGGAGACCTGCTGTATAAACATCACAGAGGTAAGCCTGACAGCATGGAAACCTGCTGTATAGACATCACAGAGGTAAGCCTGACAGCATGGAAACCTGCTGTATAAACATCACAGAGGTAAGCCTGACAGCATGGAAACCTGCTGTATAGACATCACAGAGGTAAGCCTGACAGCATGGAAACCTGCTGTAAAGACATCACAGAGGTAAGCCTGACAGCATGGAAACCTGCTGTATAGACATCACAGAGGGAATTCCACTTCAGTGACACAATTTATCATCATAAAAGTCAAGGGTTTTGTCTTGAACAATCTCAGTGATTTAATGTCAATAAATCTGGGATAATAGGCCTCATACCAGGTGCCCATACCTTGTTCATGTTTCTTTGTATGTACCTTTAGGTAACAATATATAATGGGTATAATGAAAACGTGACAAAACATAGAATGTTGGTAACCATTTCAACTGGGGTAACTGCTGTACAGCTAGAAATGTGAAACTGAAGAAAACAGTAGCATTCGACAGACTGTCTGATATTTGGATACCATAGTTCCGGTTACAAGATAAAACAGTAAATAAACATTCATAAGTTAATACCGGGTCGTAGCTAGTGATACGCACATATTCATATCGAATATGTGCATATCAACACTTTAAAACATTTCCATGGGGCATCCTCTCCCCCCCCCCCCCCTAGAAAGCTGAGCATATACTGAAAAATCGCCCAGCTACACCTCTGGTATTCATTATCTGATAAACTTGTGAATAAATATTGCTGACTCATGCCAAGTACAGTGAAACCTCTCTAGAGCAGTACCATTTGGGAGATGCACATTGTAGGCAGTTTTGAAGTTGTTACTGTGAAGAAGGCATTTCTGTAGAAATATAGAGCATTTAAAGACTAATTTTGACCATTTAATTTGATGGATCGATGCCATTGCCTGAGAGGTTTTTGCTGAAGAGAAGGCTTAAGACACGATACATATGTTAACGAAATTACAATGACCAGTTTCAGCCGCCCAGAAGCACTTTATATGCCTATATAGATACACTTCAATTTTCAGATATTTATCGCAAGGCCTTGAACCAGTGGAACATCTTTCTACTTAACCCTAATCTAGGATTCTTACTATATTTTTAAAATTGTTGCATCATGTTACAGCAAGCAGAATACTTTAGAACTCAACAGCACAGAATCCACATTATTTGACTTTCTTCTTGAAACAAATCAACCCACAGCAGGCAGTGCTTCCTGAACTCACAGAGAACCACATAAATAACATCATAGAAAAATGTCCATAATCTAATAATGAAAAAACTAACACAAAAACCATCACAAAAAATCCACACGAATGAATCATAGGTGTATATATATTGAAATAAGAGAGAATTTTTCCACAGAAATTACCAGCCTCACCAGAGCCAGGAAGGAATGTTTTCAATGCTTACAAGTGTATTTCATGGTAAATATCAGATTAAGTTTATCTAGAAGATAAATCATAGGGAATCTTAAACCCTCATACACAGAAACACCTTTTCTCAACATTTTATGTACATTCAAGTTGAATTTGCCAGTCTTCATGTATATACATGTTACATGTACCTATATTTTCATGTCTCCAGGTGCTTTGGGTGGAGGTGTGGCTAATAACTTCATCGTAACTTCATATTGCTTCTACTTCATCACTTAATTTTTTCCACTACTGTATAATGCTTTTTTTCTGCGGTGCCAAATTTTGGCGGTTTTTAGAGTTCTCCTTATAATATTGGCAGTGTTAAATTTTGGTGCATTTGTGATTTTACACCAAAATATTTATTTTTGAACATTCTGAATCATTTAGTTCAATAAACCAAAATACATATGGCCATGACTTTTTGGCGGAGTTTTATTTTGGCAGATTAGACCTTGACCGCTATAGCGCCAAAATAAAACCCGCCAATATAACCCGCTTTACAGTTAAATTCCTTACTTACATCCTATCCATGCAAGGAAATATACATCTTCAATAAATAGCGATGATTGAAGTCACAAGACTTAATGATACTACAATTGTGTTGTTACCAACTTCGACTTACAATAGTTTTTGCACCAAACTCTTGATAAGGTTTCTAACCTTCATTTCAGCCAAGGCGACATGTTTAAATTAACCTAAACCCTAAATTTCTTGGCCAAAATGTTATACAACACAACAATTGTGTATAGACAAGCACATGACATCATCATTTGTATGGCCTAGGTAATTGGTCTATGACTGTATCTTAAATTCTTATTTAATTGGTTAAGGCATGTTCAATGTGCAGCATTGTTAAATAAAGGTGTTATATTGTAATATCTCGAAAGTGTTTAATACAAAGAAACTTGCCAAATTGTGTTCAGTGGAGAGCAGTTCTCACACACTCACAAAATATATATATACAGTATTACATTGTATATCATGAAAACATCCAAGACCATAATGTATAAGTCTTTGTTTGTTCGTTTTGTCTCCATGTATGAAGTTGGGGCAGATTAAGAAGCTGGCATTTTTTAAAATGAGATCTTCTGGTAAGTAATTGTTAAATATGTTTTTTTAAACTAAGACTGTTGGCCAATAACCTTTTTTTTAAATCAGCATTTTTGGCAGAAAGAACATTTTTAAATTTTGGCCTCATTAATTTTTTTATATAGATCTAATTTCATCAGTTTTATTTAATACCATAGTAAATATAGTGAGCAAGAAAAAGGAAGTTGTTTTTCTCATATATAGAGTTTCTGAACTTCAGCACAGCAGGATCGTTTCACATCATACATATATCATAACTATATACTAAGTTCCAATCCTTTTTCAAACAACTAATGAATTTTAATTATCAATTATGAAAATTGGAATACATGTACACACAAAGGCTAGAATACATTCCCCTTATATACTTTTAATGCAACCATCTAAGTAGAGAAAGTAACATCCACTAATGAAGTCAGTTTATATAATTAACCACATTTTTCAAACCATTCAACAATACATGTATAATTACCAGTTTGGCTAATTAGAACTACACCAATGAGGCAGAGTACTACAGACTAACATAGAATACATTGTCTGATTAGGATCTAACCTGTTCTTATTTCCAATATAAGGCCAACATTACAGAAAAGTTTGTTGACAACCTCCCTATCTACTCGCCAAGAATGTTGCCCTGTGAAAGTATATCTCCTGGCCTGTGGCAGGAAATATTGTCTTTAGGTCTGGGCCATGATTAAAACATTGTTTGACATAACTCTCTACCTATGAGAATGGCCCCTACTCAAAAAACTTTTTACCAGGGTATTATTAGTTTACATTAGTATGATCATAAAAATAATAAATAAACAATTAATTACCTACCAACCTACCCATCTAAATTGTGCTTGGTAGGGTTATGCCAAACAAATGTTTTTTAAAGATGGCCCTGGATTAAGAGTAATACAATGTATAGTGCTATAATCACAAGAAATATCCATCCTTAAAGAAATTACCTATCAAATATGCACAGTACGGTCATAAGACAGCAAGCACAGAATGTTTTAAATGTGGCCTAATTATTCTGTTTGTACTATTCCAGTAACTACCAAGTACAATCCACCCAGTGTTCAGTCAGAAATTCAGCAGGTCTTAGACACACTATGAACTAACTGCTCAAATGTTTTGACTTGAGATTTGATATTTCAAAGACATATCGTCATTCAATTTATAAGTCCAGCACAACATTCCACAAACTGAAAACAAAGCAGAAACCAATAGCAAATAGGCAATATAAGGGAAGACAGGTGTAGGTTAATATATATAATATTTTGTATCTATATAGTCTGATGAACCATATATATTGAAGCACATTTTGCATTGTCACTCAGCGGTTGTGTCACAATACAATGTATTAATTAATTGTCTTTATTTTTTCTGATTCAGTCATTAGTCATATATACACACTACAATTACAGTGATATATTGTAACAATAAACCCTTTCTAATATCCCAGCAGTGATACATGACCCAATAGTACGGCCTTGGACCTATTGTGTCAATTACATCAATGGGCAAGTACATATATTGTCAATCATGTATTGTTAGCGTTATAGTAATGTTGATTCTTATTAATTTTTGTAAAAATTCATGCATGTATGAAGACCTCTTGTGAGATTAAGTTTATGTATATTTTTATGTCCACATCATAATGAGTTACCGTAAAAGTTTATTTTATTTTGTTGTTTACAAACACTCGACAAGGAAAGATCACTAATTGACACTCAACTTTATCCTCGGTTAATGTCAGGAGACAAACAAATTAATGACCTGAATTGTCCAAGGAATAGCAAACCTCGCAGTGTTCTTGCTGTCACTCTCACAAACACGATATCATGCAGAATACATGCTACATACACAATTCTATATATATAATCAATTAATCTATTTCAAGTGAATGAAAGTTATATTTTAAAAGACCCCAATAATTGTGTCGTAAAAGTTGCCAATTCGGGAGAAATTTAATCATTTCCACAGCAAATTTGGGAATTTTCATAGTTAAAAGAACATGCTTTTTGATGTTTATTTCGCAGCTTCTCTGTAATATACCTGGTGGCTCCAGTCGACAATTTTTTGTAGGGTGTTTCTGATTGGGATTTTTTTTTCCAAGTGGAAAAAAACCCCGTATATTTTGCTTTGGGAATGAGTCTGAAAGTCAGACCAGTGGGAACTATAGAAAAAGGCCTGAAATATATACACAGGAGAGTTCTCTCCCCTTCTATATCCCTTCAAGTTCACTAGTAACATCGATATGTTCAACAATACAGTGACTTATTCCGTTAAAGATATCCATAATATTAAGGAATCTGTATCTGACAAATCAGGGTATTTCACAAACATAAAATAATATATACATGAGATTCAGCTATACTTGAATTAATGCGTAAATCTATAACCACGGATTTATTGACCCAATATATAATTATGGTAATTGCTGTACAGTATTAATAATCCTTAGATACTTGTAAAGAATGATCAATGATTGTACATACAGTTACAATACAACAACAGGTCCTAATTGGATTCAACATTATGATAATTGGCAACCAAAGTTACAGCATTGATACAAGTAGATTGTTACAATGTCCTACAAATACAAGACGAAACAATACTATAAAATACAGGTCATATTTTCTGTTTTTCCAAGACAAAACGAAACAATACAAGATATTACATGTTCAATTCTCTGTTTTTCCAAGACAATACGATACAATACAAGTCTTATTTTCTGTTTTTCGTTATCATCATGTTTGTGGTTTAGTGCCATCACAAATACATGCTCATCAGTATTTAATAGGGCCTTAATGATACAGGTAACTCTCTGTTTAGTTTCAAAACCACCCTTTTGGTTTATGCCATTCAAACAATATTTAAATGTCTATGACCCAATGCCAGGCAATCAGTGAAGACATTCCTGAAAGTCTGGCGTTGCACAAAGTTTTTGTTACTTTATCCTCAGATCTCTTTGACAAGTTTTGTACAACTCATTCACGTTCACTAGAAGTATAATTAGGTGGTAAAACAGTTGGTTAAGTAAAGTACAGCCTAATTAAATAATGCCAAATAGTAATTAAAACTAAGGCACAATTTACAGGTACCAGTACTACAGAAATTGATGATTTTTGTTCCAAAAAAAATGCAAACGTAGACATAATTATGTTACTTACCATGAGCGGTCTCCTTCAATGCTTTAGTATTCAAATTACACAAAAAAAGATGACAATGAATGTGAAACTAAATAATTCAAACATTTGTAGACAAGCTGTAGTTTGACATCCGACATACATAGACTGCATCATGGATCTGGTAGTGAATGCTAACATGCAACAAGAAATCAATCAGTACTGTCACATTGAACAACACTAGGAATGCAGTGGGTCTGTATTACATTAGTATACTTTATAGTTGCATTATGTCATATATAAATAAACTTTATTTGCTGTCTTCTGACCTTACCGTGAGATGGGTAGGTAAGTTTTTGAAAATCAATACATCCTGTAAATAATTGTCTATCTATATTTCTCATGATAAAGACTATACAAGAAATATTTTGAAAAAAGATGGTCGGCGCAATTTGAAGGTCAAGATTTGACGTGCAACATAAAAAAAGCCGAGATGTTACGATTGCTGGTCACTCTAGATCCGAACTGGATTTGGGTAAATTCAAGGTTACAAACGATGTTCGGTTGAAGAGAAATTGACTAGATGGTTAACGTAAGATTTGATTGGTTTACACAACACTGATATGCAAAAAGCAAAGCCATATTAGTACGGCTGCACCGAAAAACTACACATACTAAGTATAGTTAACATAATTATGCAGGGGCGTAGCGTGAAAAGATTGAGAGTACTCATGTGGTGGGTTTGGGAGGGGGTGTCTATACGCCCCAAAGATACACATTTTTATTGCATTGCATTTTTTGAGTTTTTAAGACATTTATTTTTTAAGCCTTTCATTCTAAAGTTCACTCAAGTGAGTAAATGAGTATGGCACACTACACGTCTGACATGACTGCAAATTCTAAGAAATTCATACTTGAGAGAATGCAGAGTAATGACATTTCAATTCTGAGCAAACACAGTAATCCTTTGTTAAATAAATGCAAATTGAGAAGTGGAGATTACCATCACATACCTATCAATGTTTAAACAGTGTTCGTATGTTGCACAAAAACACATTTAAATGTAAATTTTATTTAGGGTTTAAACAATTGCTTGCTGTATAAATATTGCAAATGATCTCAGATCTGTTTTCAACAGTGACGTTACAGCTGTAAGAATTGCAATCTGTGCAAAATACATGAACTCGTTAGCATTGTATCATTGTACTAAATATAATCAATTCCAAAATTCAATAGATTTTCATTTGTTTGCATGTACTTCAAATGATTTGTAAAATGCATCGTTACATTGATTTTCTAATGGTACAAAATGTATTTGTAAATTGTATCATACAAAATACGAGCCATTACTAATTCATGTTCTATTTAATACTTTACCAGACACACAACACTCGAGCCCAACAACTTTCGTTTCTGGCCAGTAGAAATTCCTATATATATTAGCTGAAATTGGCAACCATTTTAGGAATAGTTCTTATTTTGAAAGAAATCCACATAGACCCCTGCGAGTTTCAAGAAAAGTTCAAGAACTGACCCCCGCGAGGAATTCAAGTGAAGTTCATGAACTGTTATTGAACAATGTTCTTGAACAGTTTGTGAACAACAAATGGCCCTGAAGAACTCAAGTTCAAGAACTATCTATGGCCCTAAAAAGTTCATTTCAGAACATTGTCAAGAAAACATTTACTACTCTTTTATTTTTTTTAAATGGTGGTACATAAGTTCTGGGTGGTATAATAACGTTTACTCAGTAACTAGGCCGAATAGGCTAGTGCTTTGAAAATATCTAGGCCAAGACTGCAATACTGATGCCACAGGTATGTGAAACAAACTATTTTAATGTTTTATATGGTCTATTTACTATAATAATGTGTTGTATGGTCTATTTACTATAATAATGTGTTATATGGTCTATTTACCATAATAATGTGTTATATGGGCGTATTTACCATAATAATGTGTTATATGGGCATATTTACTATAATAATGTTTAATATGGTCTATTTACTATACTAATGTGTTATATGGTCTATTTACTATAATAATGTTTTATATGGTCTATTTACTATACTAATGTGTTATATGGTCTATTTACTATAATAACGTTGTATATGGTCTATTTACTATACTAATGTGTTATATGGTCTATTTACTATAATAATGTTTTATATGGTCTATATATTTACTATAATAATGTGTTATATGGTCTATTTACTATAATAATGTTGTATATGGTCTATTTACTATAACAATGTTGTATATGGTCTATTTACTATAATAATGTTGTATATGGTCTATTTACTATAATAATGTTGTATATGGTCTATTTACTATAATAAGAATATTCTAATTATAGTAAATAGACCATATAAAACATTAAAATAGTTTGTTTCAAGTACCTGTGTACTGATGCAAGAAAACTTTTACAATAACAACTTAATGATGGAATAATTACTGTAACACATTCTTCTCATCACAATATACAAATTTACTAACCTACTTATTAAATACGTGGGTGGGGTTACAATGGCAGTACATGGTAGATCACCAACATCATTCTTTAATTTTACACAATTTAGTTAAATCAAGCGAAGGATTCCAAGATTAAGCATATATCTGTGGGAGAATTAGCATGCATGCCGTGATCACAATCTTCATGTCTAATATGTAGTATCCTTTCTAATTCCCACTGTCGACAGACATAAATGAAATAAACATCCTACTGTCGACAGTGAATTATAGTGGTATATGAATCTTTATTATTTGGAAATGGTACCTTGATATTTAAGTCTGTAGGTATGAGCATGTACATGATTAAACAGTTTCTTGGAGTGACTGACAATAACAAAATACTGTTTGAAGCAACAAATATTTAGTTGAATATAAACAACCTGCACACAGTGTCCAACAGAAAATATAAAAGTTGAGCAGAAATTTCAACACAGAAAGATTCAGGGTTTTCCCTAGGGACTCAAGATTTCTGTGTCAGGGAAATCCCTGAAGATTGATTAAGATTGCTTAGCAATAGGGATGGTTCAGTGCTAAACAAACAAACAAACTGCGAACAGCAATCATGACCAAAAAGGACATCTGAAGAACACTTCCAGGAAAGGTGAAGTAAATAACCTTTACATTGAACAGTCGAGCAAGTACATGGAAAAGCAAGTATCTCAAAAGTTTAATAGAATTTAGCAAATGTACATACAGTATATTTCAGTCCATGCAGTAAAGCCATAAGGCGGGCAATGAGGACATACAAATATGTACATTATAATATACAAACATACATCTATGAGATAGAGAAGAAACACATATAACACATATTCAAACGTACATTACAGGGGTTCCATTTGACCCTGGAGTTGACCCTTTGACCCCTGGAATTTCCAAATAGCCACATGTTGACCCCAAGGATCGTGGCTGAAGGGTCAATTTTTCTCTAAATTGTAAGTATTTTGCCTATAAAATGGTACTACCCGCTCAAAAATTATCAAAATGACCCTTGACATTAAGCCCCTAGTGGACCCCCTGTACTATAAGGTTGCAGTTGATGAACAAACTGAAATAATATGTAACAAAACAATGCGACAGAGATTTTAATACAAGCAATTAAGTAATTAGACAATTTCTAATTCTTTGTCAATGTAATGATTCTATGCTATGTTAAATGGAAATATACATTTCAACTTAAAGAGCAATCCATTTGGTAATTCTAGACGCTTAAGCTACACTAAAGACTTGCCACCTTAGAACACAGAACATGGATTTTCAGACAATAATTTCAATGGAACAGACATAGTATAATTAATGATTTATGGCCCAAAACAAAAATACACAATACAACATGCCAGTAATATTTCCAGAGAACTGAATTTAGTAACAAAAGTTCTGGTATGACCTTTTCATTTCACAGACAAGGCATAAACTGATACCATTGTACTAGTCTCATAAATACATTTTGTCAGGCATTATCACCCTAACATCTTTGGAGCAAACCTAAATATTGTTTGAATCTTGTAAACTTATAATTATGACAATCAAAGAAATTCCTGAACATTCTTGTGTTATTTTACCACAATTAGCACAATTATAGTGCCAATTTACAAGGACAATAACTCTTACAATGCAATTTCAATTAAAATACTGCAAAGGGGTAACACTTTGCCATTTGCCATTCGAAGTGTCTAGACTAAGGGGGTGGATGGGGGGGGCATAACAATGTACTAACACTATATGCCAAATTGTAAAATGTCCCTTTGTCATTCCAAGCGAGGGGTGGATGGGGGCATAAAAATGTACTAACAATATATGCCAAATTATAGAACGAAGTATTTTAAGATAGCATCAAAAATCCATGATCACATCAGGTTTTCTGGCTGATGTATTAAACAATAGGCAATTAAACAGCAGTAAAACATTCACACAGATGGGTACAAAGTTCAGCAGGTATTCTCACTGTTTCCAACTTGAAGCATTAAATCAACAGGAAACAATCAACAATGAAATCCGCTACACCATGAAATAAAGTTATAATAGTCAAACTGAATTTCAAAGATCTAAAAAATATGAGCACGTTTCAAATGTAGGTTACCAACAACAAGCAAACATTTTTGAGACAAATAGCAGAACAACTTGAAGATGTATCTGGCTAATCTGAACATAAAATGTTTGAATTAGCTTCATCCAGTATTGTTGCTACATTGGGTAAAACATCTCTTATAAGAACCATTGCAATGTATAACTGATTGAAAATATATTTTTTTACCATATCACTAACAGATAGCTTGATTGTTAAAAAACCCTGAAAGTTTTCTAAAAATTTATGATGTACAAACATCTTTGTTCAACATTATGAGTTCATTCTTTGTTAGTGCATGTTTATTGATGTTTTAACTATAGGAAATATTGTATCATGTTTGTTTAAGTAAACAAATGAACGCAAAATGAGCATATATAACATGACTTAAATATGAGTTATTGTTTTTATATCACTACATGTAGATTATTGCATGAATGCTGGGAAGTCTTACAGCTTATATACTTCTATCGTGTTATATCACTACATGTAGAGTATTGCATGATGCTGGGGAGTCTTACAGCTTATATACTTCTATCATGTTATATCACTACATGTAGATTATTGCATGATGCTGGGAAGTCTTACAGCTTATATACTTCTATCATGTTATATCACTACATGTAGATTATTGCATGATGCTGGGAAGTCTTACAGCTTATATACTTCTATCATGTTATATCACTACATGTAGATTATTGCATGATGCTGGGAAGTCTTACAGCTTATATACTTCTATCATGTTATATCACTACATGTAGATTATTGCATGATGCTGGTGAGTCTTACAGCTTATATACTTCTACATGTAGATTATTGCATGATGCTGGGAAGTCTTACAGCTTATATACTTCTATCATGTTATATCACTACATGTAGATTATTGCATGATGCTGGGAAGTCTTACAGCTTATATACTTCTATCATGTTATATCACTACATGTAGATGATTGCATGATGCTGGGAAGTCTTACAGCTTATATACTTCTATCATGTTATATCACTACATGTAGATTATTGCATGATGCTGGGGAGTCTTACAGCTTATATACTTCTATCATGTTATATCACTACATGTAGATTATTGCATGATGCTGGGGAGTCTTACAGCTTATATACTTCTATCATGTTATATCACTACATGTAGAGTATTGCATGATGCTGGGAAGTCTTACAGCTTATATACTTCTATCATGTTATATCACTACATGTAGAGTATTGCATGATGCTGGGGAGTCTTACAGCTTATAAACTTCTATCATGTTATATCACTACATGTAGAGTATTGCATGGTGCTGGGAAGTCTTACAGCTTATATACTTCTATCATGTTATATCACTACATGTAGAGTATTGCATGATGCTGGAGAGTCTTACAGCTTATATACTTCTATCATGTTATATCACTACATGTAGAGTATTGCATGATGCTGGGGAGTCTTACAGCTTATATACTTCTATCATGTTATATCACTACATGTAGAGTATTGCATGATGCTGGAGAGTCTTACAGCTTATATACTGTGGATTCATTAATTTTCGTTGAACATTAAATTTCGTGGATTTCGTGGTTGAGCTTATCCACGAATTCAAGTACCCAACGAAAATTTTGTCTTACGATCGTATCCGAAAAGTCTATGTCCGAAAACTAGTACACTCCAGATAAATATCTTGCAATTTTAGCCCTTGACTCGTCATCGTAGTGGCCGTAATCTCCCCGCTTTCTTTTTCTGGACTGCTTCTGACTTTCTGATTGTATATCTACGTAGTCGTTGGCTGCTTGAAATGTACGAGCCTCTCTTGGTGATGCAGCATCTTCTGGATTCGGTAACCCCGGAGTTGACGGTAACCGTGTAACGACGTTACCGGACTTTAGCCACGACATCAACATAATTCTATATTTAGCTTGTGTGTAGACGATAGTTTGGTTTCTCAAAAGCGAGTGATTTCGAAGATGATTTGCATTAACTTTTATTGACTGATTGTTAATTCGTTTAGCGCCAGATTAACTGGTGCTTAATTGACATATTTAAATGACATGTGATGTAAACAATAGGTAGATAATTCTCAATATAATGTGTTAATTGACACTTGCATAGTGTGGCTAACTAAGGGAACGGGGCCACACGATGTAACATCGATAACAATGAAAGGTGAGAAAATACCTGTATATCTTTCGGGTCCGTGTCACTGTTTTCTAATTGACATATATATTTTATTTGTTTTGGACTTATAGACTACTTTTTTAATTTATGCTTCAAAAATCAAAAAACCACGAATTCAAGTACCCCACGAAATGCCCATTTTGACAAAACCACGAAATTTGGTACCAACGAAAATTAATGAATCCACAGTACTTCTATCATGTTATATCACTACATGTAGAGTATTGCATGAATGCTGGGAAGTCTTACAGCTTATATACTTCTATCATCAGGGGTTCCATTTGACCCGGGACTACGGGTTTTGACCCGGGTGTTTTCAAAAAGACGCCGAAATGACCCGTAGTAATTTCAGTCTGTGCATCAGCATGACCCGGGGCAATTTTAATATATTGACTTCCGTGCGTCATCAATTTCAATCCTATGAAGTCATAACACAGAATGGCATTTCTATCACAGCAAGACGTCGGAACAGCAGACATTCTAATTGTATAAACAGTATATTCAGTATCGATCGATAACATAAACAACAGGCTGTCAAAATTTAAGCTCCGCCTTCCGCACCATATATGTAAAGCGACATTTTATGGTTGACCAATGAGCGCTACGCTGTGTTAAGGATATCATTTATGCGAGTATTTGTAACCATGTATGCACGCGTGTTGATGACAATACAGGTAACGAGTAAAGTCTGTCATAAATCGATAAACCAAAGCGACCCGTCAAAGGTGTGAACGGTAGTACAAACGTTTTGGTAGTTTTAATTGGAGACAGAAAACTGTTGTCTTTCATCGTAGACACGAGTAGAAAATTTATTTGTTCTCAAGGGCCCTTCTTACGCATATATAAAATTAAAACTGCGAAAAATACACGGTAACATTTAATTAGTCTGTCATAGATCGATAAAACAAAGCGATCCGTGAAATGTGTGAACGGACGTTCGAAAGTTTTGTTGTTACAACAGTTATAATTGGAGACGGTCGTCTTTCATCGTAGACACGTGTAGAATTATTTTTGTTATCAATGGCCTTTCTCACGCATATATAAAACTGTGAAAAATACCCGGTAAGTAACATTTAATTATTACGATCTATGCCCGTACTTCTTGAATTGAAATACAACACTTAATGTTCGTTCTTCGGAGGATAAGGTTGAATTAACGATTGTACAATGCAAACTAGCCTGCGTAGTGGATGAACTGGAATATCCATGCTTTCGTTTTCGGGTCTAGTATACGATAAAATCCGTACCGTACGGTCTATGATGTCGCCCGCTCCGTCTTTTACGAGAAATGAATATTATAATAGTCAATTCAGATCAGTTTTATAAATGCCGTTCGTTGTGTACCCACCGTTATTGTTTATATTGTACCTGTTCTATATTTTTATGGATATGGTTATGCAAAAATCAATATTTTTTTAATGATGACCTCACATGTATATTTTATTAACAGACTTGGTACATACATGCTGTTGGTTGCATAGCACATATAAATAGCACAGACAATCAGTATATACAAAACATGTTGAGCATTCGATCCATAAACATCGTAAAAATGGATGACCCCTGAAGTTTTGAAAATGACCCTCCAAATTTCAGGCCCAAGGGTCAGTGACCCTCGACTTTTGGAGACTAGTGGAACCCCTGTATCATGTTATATCACTACATGTAGAGTATTGCATGATGCTGGAGAGTCTTACAGCTTATATACTTCTATCATGTTATATCACTACATGTAGAGTATTGCATGATGCTGGAGAGTCTTACAGCTTATATACTTCTATCATGTTATATCACTACATGTAGAGTATTGCATGATGCTGGAGAGTCTTACAGCTTATATACTTCTATCATGTTATATCACTACATGTAGAGTATTGCATGATGCTGGAGAGTCTTACAGCTTATATACTTCTATCATGTTATATCACTACATGTAGATTATTGCATGAATGCTGGGAAGTCTTACAGCTTATATACTTCTATCATGTTATATCACTACATGTAGATTATTGCATGAATGCTGGGAAGTCTTACAGCTTATATACTTCTATCATGTTATATCACTACATGTAGAGTATTGCATGATGCTGGAGAGTCTTACAGCTTATATACTTCTATCATGTTATATCACTACATGTAGATTATTGCATGAATGCTGGGAAGTCTTACAGCTTATATACTTCTATCATGTTATATCACTACATGTAGATTATTGCATGAATGATGGGAAGTCTTACAGCTTATATACTTCTATCATGTTATATCACTACATGTAGATTATTGCATGATGCTGGGAAGTCTTACAGCTTATATACTTCTATCATGTTATATCACTACATGTAGATTATTGCATGATGCTGGGAAGTCTTACAGATTATATACTTCTATCATGTTATATCACTACATGTAGATTATTGCATGATGCTGGGAAGTCTTACAGCTTATATACTTCTATCATGTTATATCCCTACATGTAGATTATTGCATGATGCTGGGAAGTCTTACAGCTTATATACTTCTATCATGTTATATCCCTACATGTAGATTATTGCATGATGCTGGGAAGTCTTACAGCTTATATACTTCTATCATGTTATATCACTACATGTAGAGTATTGCATGATGCTGGAGAGTCTTACAGCTTATATACTTCTATCCTGTTATATCACTACATGTAGATTATTGCATGATGCTGGGAAGTCTTACAGCTTATATACTTCTATCATGTTATATCACTACATGTAGATTATTGCATGATGCTGGGAAGTCTTACAGCTTATATACTTCTATCATGTTATATCCCTACATGTAGATTATTGCATGATGCTGGGAAGTCTTACAGCTTATATACTTCTATCATGTTATATCCCTACATGTAGATTATTGCATGATGCTGGGAAGTCTTACAGCTTATATACTTCTATCATGTTATATCCCTACATGTAGATTATTGCATGATGCTGGAGAGTCTTACAGCTTATATACTTCTATCATGTTATATCACTACATGTAGATTATTGCATGGTGCTGGGGAGTCTTACAGCTTATATACTTCTATCATGTTATATCCCTACATGTAGATTATTGCATGATGCTGGGATGTCTTACAGCTTATATACTTCTATCATGTTATATCACTACATGTAGATTATTGCATGATGCTGGGGAGTCTTACAGCTTATATACTTCTATCATGTTATATCACTACATGTAGATTATTGCATGGTGCTGGAGAGTCTTACAGCTTATATACTTCTATCATGTTATATCACTACATGTAGAGTATTGCATGATGCTGGGGAGTCTTACAGCTTATATACTTCTATCATGTTATATCACTACATGTAGATTATTGCATGGTGCTGGAGAGTCTTACAGCTTATATACTTCTATCATGTTATATCACTACATGTAGAGTATTGCATGATGCTGGGGAGTCTTACAGCTTATATACTTCTATCATGTTATTAGTTTAAACTCAATTATTTCCATGGTTGTGAAATTCTGTTTTATCACTCTCCTAGGTACCTAATAAACCAGCTAGTACTTGTGCAATATTTAGGGATTTTGAAGTTCTGCAATCAAACTTGCAACCTTCAGATCAGGAGTCATGCGCTATACCCAAATTAAAAGAGCAAAGTGCCCAGTAGTCAGGGGTTCCATTTGACCCTTGGACCCCTGGATTTTCCAAAAGGCTATATTCCCTTAGGACTCAGATTGAAGAGTCCATTTTTATTTGAATCATAGGTATTTTAGCTATACACTCATCAAAATGACCCTTGATATTCATGACCTAGTGGAACCCCAGGATACTTATTTGAATGAATATTGGTCAATATTAACATCACTTTACATTTCTCTCCTTTTCTGTGAATTGGACTATAATTTACAGTAATATACCGAGTAGGAATATTGAATCAATGTATGAGACAGATGCTTTCAGTCACAACAAATTTGCCTCTTGTAATGATGCCATCATGATTTCTGTCCAAATGCCAAATGAAATAAAGTAAACTATTAGCAAAATTACACAAAATGTGATTTAGATGCAACTATACACCTTACCAAGTTACATGCATTATCTGACAAGCATTGTTCAGCATCCTTGATGAAACAAATGTAAGACCACATTTAAAGAAGTCTTTGTTCATATTCTCCTAACCCTTACTCTCATAAAGAAGGGTAGGTATAGGTAGGTAGACATTCTTTTGAAGGATCAACATCAATGTACGTACATTGTAATATATCAGAGAACATAACCATGAATTTCAGGGTTATTTCTGTTGGCTATTTTGGGAAGATGACCCATAACCTTCAAGTCAGCACTTTTTGTGCGTAAAACTTAGAAATTTGGAAAAGACTAGCAATTACAGCAAAATAATAGGAATTAAAGTAAAGGATGCAGTGGACTATTTATATAAACTGCCTGTGAGAGAAAAGCCTGTCTATGTTTGGCTATATTGAACCAAATTTTTTTCTTCAGATTTATTGGGAATCCATTCAAATTGGGAAAAATATATACTTTTTGGCATCGAGATTATGTAGCCGAATATCAGCTATAAAAACAGCTGAAAAAACCTGCATTTGTACAGCAATATTTCACATTATAATTCAACTATATGAGCAAGGACTTACAGTATGTTTAAGTATTAACGTAAATATATTAATGACTGTTTTCGTCCTCAGATTATGGCTACTTATAGGATTACTGAAAGCACTAGGCACATTATGGTTTTATCCCCTAAATGTTTTTTGATGTGAAAATTCATGCCACATGATTTATGATCTGATAAAAGTAATTAATTTTGCAATATGAAAAATTGGCTGTTATGTATAATGCTCATTAAGTAAAAATGCTATTTTTAGTCCCAAACTCGGCAGTAATGTCGATCCTGATCATTTTTGCCTCAAATTTTTGTGAATCTCATTCTGAAGACTAAATGCAGGAAAAGCCAGAATCCTGGTCTGTAGAGCTACAAGCAAACATTTGGGTCAGACAGCAGCAAAATCAAATTCTGCTTATATATATAAGTATGGCATATGTAATCAAGGTTTCCTCTTGGCTTTGGGGGGGGGGGAGGCCCCTGTCAATTTGAACTTTTCTTCATGATATAATGCCACTATTTCTGAAATGTTTATTGACAAATAACATAAATTGTGATTTTTGAATGTTTAGAATTGCTCACAAGCTCATTTTACTTGTTTTACTGTCTATAAATATATTCCAAACTGTTTCTTGCATCAGTCCTCTCAAAATCATTTCAACCTTGAGTTTCTCTTGAGATTGGAAAAAATGGAATCGGGTCCATATTTGACCCTGTGGGATTGCTAGAACAAGTCCAGACTATGCATAATTTCATTACAGTCAGACTGCATGGTAAGCATTTTTCTGTTTTAGTCAAATCATTTAAATAAAACCACTGATTTAATAATATACAATGTAGACATGGGACCAGTCCATGTTATCAGAACGAACCTGGTAACCAGTATATGCTCTATAAAGGGTCATCTCACATTTAGCCTTGGAAGTTTCAATGACTGGTGTTTCTGATAAAGCAATTACATGCACTATGCTTGTGCAGTCTCCACAATTTACTGTCTGCCAAATTTTTACAAGAATCCAAAAAATTGAAACTGCGTGCTGAGAACATGCATACATCAGTACTAGTATGCAGACAGTTGTATCATGTATTCATAAGTGACTTTACATACATTATATATAACAGTGTCTGTGAAAACAAGAACTATGAATGATGCATTCAAATCTTGTTTTCATAATATTATGAATGAGCAGAATTTACATGAATGAAAATCATTCTCCGAGCCACCACTATCTTACACAGATATGACAGATACACCATTTTAATATTGCTTCAGATTAATTATTTGATACCAGTCAATCTTACGTTCCTACTTTAATCAATAAAATTTTCCAGTTCGCATGGCCACAACAAATAAAATGTTACAAACAACAGAAGTTCCATCGGTCCGGAGAGAATTGAGAAAAAAACACTCAAGGTGTGAATATTATGGCAACACTGTGTCTAAGTTTGTGCGACAATTTATAGCTAATATGTAAATAACGAGACATCAACAAATATCCAAACTATTGCATTTTCGAGAACTTGCATGTTCGAAAATCACACTTTTCAATCTGAATAAATAAGGATTGCAAATGGGAACGATGTGCAGATTGGAATTTCACATCATTGCAAACTATCGCATTTTTAAAAATCGCAATGATACTGTATTCCCTCCCATGACCATTCTGTTTGTAATTTACAGTAAAATCTCACTATAAAACGAACCTCAAAATAACGACCACTCAAGGCTCTAGAATTTTTAATTTTCACCAATTTCAAGGCATTGGTAATGCATGATTTTCGTTCGATCTTTAAAACAGACTTGTCCTCAACTGACTTCAACTCAACTGTTGGTAGCCCGCATTAGCAATCAGACTTGTCCGGGGACATCGGACTAGTGGATTTCTAGAGCCCTGCCACTAAGATGACAGTCATGGACCAGTTCTCAATATTTCTTCCACATTTTAAACTCGTCATTAAAAAGACTTCTTCAGAACCAATGGTGGTTTTCTTATATAGATTTCACTGTATCAAGAGATGTTTGTAAAACATCATGCACCCCTGCGACCTTGACCTTTGACCCTGTGACCCCAAAATCATTCACATCAGGGTTACTCTGCTATCCAAGATGAATGTGTGGACCAAGTTTGAGGATGATAGGTCAAGAGGTTCTTGAGTTATTGATCTGAAACAAAAAGATTACGGACCGACCGACTGACATGTGCAAACCAATATGCCCTCTCTTCTTCGAAGGGGGGCATAATAATTAAATCAGAATGTCCTTTTGTTGGGGTAACTATACAATATATTGTACATTGTATGTATTTTGCATATATAATTGTAGAAACATGGAATATAGTTAGATTAAGTATAAGAATATCTGAATTCTGATTGCCATGGAAACCTAAATGGACTTATATGACATGTAACCTTATATATAATGTGTACCAGAAGATTACTGGCTTCATCCTGTAAAGAAATAATTGGTAAAGTTTGAAAATAAAATCCAGCCAAGATAGACAGTAACCAATATCGTTAGCAAAGGAAGAAGATTTTTACGATTGGAATAAGCACCGCAGTTCAATGTCACCATTTTTGTCTTGTGCAGTTATATAAAGAAAGCAATAGTGTCAGGTAAACCGTAAACATATAAGCAACAAAAATATCGAATGATGCCTGTCGTGATCACTCGAATGCATATAAAGTTTGTTTTTGTCTTTATGTAAATATTTTGAAATGAATATATATGTGGCAACATGCAAACAGATAGCTGATTACCGTACTACTATGTCAGGCTGTTCTGAGCGAAATTTCCAATACGTAAGAATTGATGAGGTTGATTCGCTCGATAAAAAAAAATACGAGACAAAAAATTGCATAAAAAGAACCGCCATACTATACAACTACAGACAGGACGGCATGCAGTACAGCCTTCTCATATTCCTTCACAGTTCTATGAAGAAGATATCGTTAACGATATATATTAATTTCTGAACTTATCAGTATAACTTATTTATTCCTAAACACATGTGTACATGTTTGATCTAGCGTTAAGTATAACATCCAAGCATATGAGATGATTAATTTCTGCAAGTCTGGAAGTAAAACATCTGTATAATCAAATGAATGCTGATTTTTCAACACACAGGTACTTCCTTCATTAAAATCTGAACACTTTATCCTAATCAATACCTGCATGACTGTCTGATTTGTACAAAGTTACATACATGTACCTTAATGACATTATAATCACACAGACATTTTGAAAATTAGTTAACACTTTACATCAGTAACCAGCTTCAGATACCCGACATATCCGGGGTTCCATTTGACCCTGCAGTTGACCCTTGGAATTTCAAAAAGCCACATTTTGACCCTGAGGATTCTGACTGAAGAGTCTATTTTTCTCTAAAGGTAATTTGGCTACAAAACGCTAAAATCTGGTCGAACATTATCAACCCTTGTGATTCAACGCCTAGTGGAACCCTGTAAGTCAAGGTCAGGAGGGTGCTCAGGATCTCCTTATTTAATTATTTAAGACTCCTTGAACACTTTTACCCTTTGTTTTGTTAAAATCAAATAGCAGGACTCATTGCAGGGGTTCCACTAGGTGCTGAATCTCAAGTGTCATTTTGATAATTTCTTACCTGATTTTACCATTTTATAGCCAAATTACCTATAAATCATAATTAATAGAAAAAATTACCCTTAAGTCAGACTCTTGAGGGTCCAAATGTGGCTTTTTTGAAATTCCAGGGGTCATAGGGTCAATTCAAGGGTCAAATGGAGCCCCTGGCTGCTGAAGACTTCTGTTTTCTTTCAAGTCCTGGTGAGAACCCTGAAAGTCCTCTCTTATTTACATTCTTTGTAAGAAATTAACAAGAAGCCGCTCAACTATCCACTCAACTATCGAAGCATTAGGAATGGGTAAAAATTACCATTTAATTAACCTAAGCAGAGATGAACATTTTGGGATGTATCTAAAAAGTTATTCAGACCAATTAACTCAATTATCTTTCATTACCTTAATTTACTAACAGTCATTCAAAAAATCAACACACATATATAACAGGGAAAAAGCACTACCAACCGAATTCAGTTAATTTGCAAATTTGCTCGCATTTCACACACATGCACAATAGGCACTTTGAGTTTGTCACAGTGAATTTAACAACGTAGCAAGCAACAAAATACTTTAAATAGCTGCACTAACGATACACGACAGCAGTAGACAATCCAGATAAACCTGGAGGCATGACAAATACTTACAATGGACATGATAGCCCGAAACCTGCAGCTTCAAAGGTAAATAACCAAAACCTGGGTTACACTAGGTGCTGAATCTTAAGGGTCATTTTGATAATTTTTAACTCGATTTTACCATTTTGTAGCAAAAATACCTATAACCAGAGAAAAACTGACCCTTCAGCCAGGATCTTAAAGGGTCAAAATGTGGCTTTTTTGAAATTCCAGGGGATCAAAGGGTCAAATGGAACCTCTGCAAAACCTAGTGTTTGATAGTAATAATGTAGTCAGGGCACTTGTTTTGTCGGAACTGTTAATGGATACCATTCCACTAGTACTTATCAAAATGTCATGCTTTTCATCCCCTATTTCCAGGGACTATTAATGGATACCATTCCGCTAGTACTTATCAAAATGTCATGCTTTTCATCCCCTATTTCCACAACGCACCTCAAAGCAAATAACAACTAAAATTTCTCAAGTTAGAGTTAATCCACTTTCCGTTTATTATTTATGTAGTAAACATTGCGTTAATTGTCAAGAAGTACAAAATGTATAATTATCTTAATGCATTATAATTGATTGAAATTGGCATGAATTAGTGAAGAAGGAATAATTACAGCAAAAATGTCCCTCTTTTTTCCTTAAAGACCAAAAATCCCCCATAATTATGTGGGTAAAGGTTAAACAGCCCCACAAAACAGCTGCCGAGTGCCCTTGTAATAGATATAAGAGTACATTTAGTATTTTACCCCCCCCCCCTCTGTGTTACATCATCATGCATAGATCTATATGTTATCTACAAAGATGTTCATGATTTATCATATCCTGAATAACCTATTTGACTCACATAAAAAGCCACAAAAATGTGCCAATATCTTTATGAGGTAGACAACATTACTTAGACTTGTAAGTTGTATTGTCATGATTCAAAATGAATCAAATCGCCCTTAAGTACAGGTAAAAGATGTACGATGATTTCATGTATTCTACTTTTTTCGCCCTCCTATCTCGAATGTAGATCTAATGTAATGTTCATGATATATGGAATGGAGTGATTCATACAGGCTGTTTATACAATGTTATCACATTCACCTAATGAATGATAAATATGTTAGCCCACTGTTAGTAAATAATAAACAGCAAGTTATTGTTAACTATCACACACACACACTCCTGTTGCCTTTGACTAATACTAATTATTAAGAAGTGGTCAGGTTATGCAACATAGGACCAATAAATACCACATAGTTATACCAGTATACTTGTTTACCAGTATATAAAAGTTTACAGTAATATTCAGGATTGAATGTTCCCATGTTAGTTCTGTTACCTGGGTTCTTGATATGATTTCCAAATATCTTTCTAGGTAATTTAACAAAAGTCGAAATTGGGAGCTTGGATAAACCCTTGCTAGTTAAAACTGATCTTAATTTTATACCAGACCTGATTCTATATTGGACTCTGAGGAAACTGAGACTCGAGGATTTCAACCCAGGGCCCTAGGCAACTTTTGGGGGCTGGAACCAATACTCGCATATGAGGAAATTTTGTGTCGTTCAAGATAAGAGGAATTTCAGCCATACTAAAGTTGTATTTTTTTGCATTTATTTATACTATTTGCGGTCAATTATGACATATTTATAAGTTATCTAATAAATACTGCAATGTCCGAATATAAAAAGGAAGTGAATTCACTTCATAATTATGATCTTATAAAAACTTTCCCTGCAGTTATATTTGTTTTGAGGAGAAATTGAAGCGAAACATACATTTTAATAGGGGAATGGCCCCAAAAATGGTCACCTCAATAATAAGACTACCTCGAAATTAAGAACACAACTTTCAAGTCCATTTTCAGTCTTTTGCTCTTTATTCAACCTCAATAAGAAGACCAGTTTTCAAGGATCCTAAGTGTGGTCTTATTATCGAGGTTTTACTGTAATGCATTATATACAACACTGTTTCTTACAAACAGACGGAAAGAAAAGGCTTTGATGCAAACATATCTAACATTAGACCATAAGAGTTTATTCAGTCTTTATGGTAGCATTTTTAGGGCCTTTGAATAATTGTTGACACTGAATAAACACACAAACACTAAACGTCCTTATTAATATTCATATAATATACTTCTGATTTTCTGGTTAACTCCTTTCGTTCCAACAATGCACTTACTGTTTTAGGGGTAAAGTTTGTGACGTGAAAATGATTGCAGATTTCACAAATTCAAGAAGGCTGCAAAAGTATCAGTCAATGTAAATCCTTTACTTGTGCACGTATTAAGTATAGTTTTACCTACTTAACTATTACATGCAACAAAACTCATTTCAGTGCATCACCCCCGCAAATCAGCTGAAATTGCCGATTCGCATAATTTTTGACTCGCAGCAAAGATATCCACTTACACAGTTATCTACATACAGTTTAAAATTCGTAGCCTAGCATTTACCAGGTATGTTTAATTATTATAAAATTTGTGTTCTATAACTTAAAACATAACTTTCGAGTCAGACACATCCAGTTCATACGCTATACAGTAAAACCTCACCTAACGACAACCTCAATAATAAGACAACCTCAATAATAAGACCACACCAGTTTCACTGTTTTGCTCTGTAACACCAGTCCCAATGGTGGTCTTATTATTGAGGTTATACTGTACATGTATATGTGGTAAGGTCGGATTAAAATTATACGACAAAGGAAGCACACACTAAGCTAAGGCTTACGAACAGTAATTTAACACAAACATACAACAAGGACAAAATTATCAGCTTGTTCCCCTGGTTAGTTCAGTAGGTAGAGTGCTTGACTATCACCCTGGAGGTTTGAGTTCATGTCATTCATTGACATCTGCTACGGTCATTTAAAAATTGCCTCCCTCTCCGAGATACTGTAAATAATTTATCAGCGGCATGCAGAAGGGGAACTTGTTAGTACAGGTTGATACATTGTAATTAACTCCTGTTTAACTGAAAATGGTGAAAAACATGGTGTTAAACCCAATGAAACAAAAAAATATTAACTACTAACAGTCTTCACGGTAACCCATCAGCCCGACACCCCAGGCAAGCGAATAATATTATTGAATCTACCTTTTCAGAAAACATCCATCCACAACTTTCACGAAGTGTATACAGTAAAAGCTCAATAGTGTGACCACCCTTAGGACCCTTGAACATTGGTCCTATTATTGAGTTGTACTTAATATTGAGGTTGAATAAACTGCAAAATAGTGAAAATGGACTTGAAAATTGTCTTCTTAATTCTGAGGGGGTCGAATTATTGAGGTGGTCTTTAAGTCAGGTTTTACTGTACATACATATTTGTCTACTTTTACGAATTAGTGTTACAGTAGAAATGTTCGGGCTAGTAAGAATGATTTCAGACTAGCCTAAATGGGCTTAGAGTGCTCTGAAAATATTAAGGCAAAGCCTGAAGTAAACAACTCAACAGTTAACACACTGCTTTGTATGACTCAAATCTATAATAAATGCAAGCCCGGATATATACTATATACAGTGCCATAGAGCTACTTACAGTACTTATTAGATTTAAGTTCATAAAGATATAATAATGACACCAAGAAAGAGAGTGAACAATGAAGTAATAAGCAGTAATTGATGTTTGTAGACATAGTGTTAGTCTGGTCACTATAGATCAAATCACAATTATAGGAAAATCACATAGGTACAAGTATGGTAGGAAATTGGAAGTACAGACATACAAGTATTGATATGTCATCTCCCTAATGAAAAAGAATAAATCTGAGAGAACCACAGCCAGACTAGCCATTCATTTCAGTCCTCCAAACATGAAGGGTTCTTAAGCAGACAATATATGAACATATTACCCCCATACTTATGAGCAAACAGTAAGCTACTCACTTGGATATCAAAATGGTATCAATAAGTGTCCTGAAAAGGTTTCTAAAGAAAACAACAGTAAAATGTACAGTAAAACCTCAATTATAAGACCACCTTTGGGACTCTTGAAAACTTGTGTTTTTATTGAGGTTGAATGAAGAGTAATACAGTGAAAATGGACTTGAAAATTGTGTGTTTTTAATTTTAAGTCGGTCTAAGGGGGGGGGGGGGGGGTTACTGTATTTACACCAGACAAATGGTTAAAAGGTGTCTCAAAACAAAGGAACAAGCTCATGTCCCAAAGATAGGGATCCTTAAGCACCTGGACAGAGTATTTGTAATGTTTCATGTAAACAATGTGGCTGCTTAGGTTTTAAATAAATTTTAGGCCGTTTTCTTTCCTGAATCATGATTAGAACAAAAGAGACTAATTAGTATTCTAAGTTCAGGTTAATTAGCTTCCATAGGGTGAAACAATAGACAGGATTGCTGCCATGCTTAATGAGAACATCTGTATAGAGTAAGGGCAAATGCTGATGTATGGCAACATTTTCAGTTGAAATAAGAATAACTTATTAACTATCCTCAGAGCTACAATTATAAAGGTGTGAGGGCATACACTAGTATGAATAATATTTTATTTTCTTTACACAATACCAAGGAAAGGAGGGTTGCATTATCATTAGGCTGTTTATTGAACATTCTTCAACTGATACTCTATACTTCAAATATCTAAACGGAATGACACTGACTTCTTCACGAAGAACAATATTACATATTATATATACTGCAGGCATGAGCGTTTCACAGAGCAGGTCCAGTGGGCTGCATTGGGCCACCCTGGTGGTTCCAGGGTGGGGTTGAAAATTAACCCTGGCAAACCCGAAACCAGCGGCGAAGTACCATGTTTGAAAATGTCACTTATTCTGTCTTGAGAAAGAAAATGTCATGATGCAGTTTTTGAAAAAGTTTTGCATAGCTTGAATAAAAAAAACATTCTTATTCATATACTGGTAACATAGTATAATGGTTGCACATTAATTCTAATTTCTATGGGGCTAAATAAAGGCATTTGTTTTCAATATTATATCCCCTAGACTAGAGTAACATGTAAACAATACCCTAGAGTTGAATAGAATGTAAATCAACTGATTCCGCCAAATATATACTCAGAAATATAGAAACAGTCCATAGGGCAAGTGCACAGTACATCACTATGCGGAAGAGTGTTAACAAAACAGTGTGAATTCTGCCATTGTGACATCATTCGAACTACACTTCGTAATTGATAGAATGAATTAAATTCCCCACTAATGAGTAAGAGCATGCATACATTGTGTGAAAGTCATTAATTACTAGGACACAAGTTACTCAAGTCAAGTAGATGTTTGGCTGCATGTGATATTGACAACACTTTATTATAGTAATCAGTCATGTTCTATTGTCATGACAACACAGGCATACTTTTGTCTAACATCTGATAGTGTAAGGTATTTGAACTATAGTAATATTTTAACCAGGTGTTTGATGTGAAACTGGACTTGTAGAAACCTGAAAAGGCCAATTCAGTGTAAATAAACAAAAACTTGGTTTGGTTACTGACAGTAATTGTTCATGTGTGTGCAATGGTTCTTATCAATCTTTCTAGTATTCTGTACCTTTGCATACACATTTTATTTTTAACATAGATAAGTTTTAATTAATGGCACAATTCACAAGTGACATTCAAGTAAAAGCCAATCTTGAAGAGAGCAGATATCAATACCCATGCAGAAAAAGCCACATCTGTAATATATGTATTACTCTGCCCAATACCAAGAAAAATACTTCAGGAAATATGTACTGCAGTGGACTTGTGAAGTTTGCACAATAAGCCAATTGATTTACAAAGAATAATAATAGAAAGATAGTAAAAATATTGTGGATTTAGTCCACAGTAATTTCATGACATCATTTTCTCGATTATTACCATAGATCTACCATTTTACACAGACCATACAATTATTGCATACTCATCAGCTACTGTGTATGTCAATGTCTAATCTTTAAAGGGACCCAGTATGAAAGCAACACTGCTCAAGTTAACAGTAAACAAAGACGAAAGAACATTTAACAGCTGGTCAATGACAACAATGCAAAATCAATACTTTTGAAATGTCCCCCAGATTAACATGACACAGGCAGTCTTTATTTTTCACACCTGTACATCAACTAACTGGCTTCCTTTATGAATGAGTCAACACACAAAGAAAATAAACGATTAGTTATTTTTCTGACGTACGCTTTATATGAATAAATTCATTAATTCGTTATCATCGTGAGTCACGACTCAGGAGTGTCTTCTCAAAGTACTTGCAGCCATCTTCTTTTAGTCCCAGACTCCGAAGCCGGTGCGATGCTAATTGACAAAAATGTGAAAATAACGTTTTCAGTTTAAATATAACGCATAAACTTACCTTGAAATAGTTCTGACACAGGATATAGGCGCCAATCACATGTCCAAATAATTAAATCAGGAGTTAAAATACGCGTTGACTTCTGTCAATCACCGAACAGCTTCCATTTTACTGCACTAATTGATGTTACTAAAAATAGTATCCAATGAAAGCGTAAATAGACCGGAAGTTATATCACACTAAGGGAGGGAACGTTTCCAACACGATTGAGGCAAAACACCTCTAAATTTGTAATAATTCTGCTAACATAAAACGAAAAAATAAAATAAAATAATTTGAATTAATAAGCTAATGACAAAAGTATCATTGAAAAAAAGAATAAAGCGAATAGAAATTTCAAAATAGACGCTGAGCGATAACACGGGCTAATATTAGAGATAGTTCGGGTCGTAATTATATAGACACTTCGTTGTGTCCAATTATGATGTAGTACTTAAAGGGAGAACATCTTAATGCACGATAAGCTCTTCTTGCGTTTTCAAATGCTTGCATTAAAATGGTAAAATTGTTTTATACAATTGATCAATGACAAATGCACATGACACGAATTATATATATATTATTTGTATTACATCTGTATCATATATAACTAATATGCATTTATATTCAATTTCATTCCTTTTTAGGAAAGTTAGGCAATATCTGCATAATAATTACTTTTTCCAACAATGAAATGTCGTAAAACTCCAATAATAAGACCACCCTTGGGACCCTTACAAACTGGTCTAAATAATGAGGTGGTCTAAATATTGAGGTTGAATATAAGGCAAAACAGTGAAAATGGACTTGAAAGTTGTGTTCGTAATTTTGAGGTGGTCTTATTATTGAGGTGGTCTTTTAGAAAGGTTGTATTATAAATAAATTAGATGTATTTATGTAGGTTTACTGCAATCTATATTAGTTATTTAGTTGTTAAGCGTAATTTTATGTGTCGTTGCTTTAGTCTTGTCGTTCATGTGAGTGTAGATTCCTTCTGGTTTCTTTGACCCGTTACAGAATTTTTTAATATTTGCAGTAATTTGAGACCATTTGTTTCTCGCTTCTGAAAGAAAACTACTTGTGGGAAATTAACTTGTAAACTCCGTACTTGAAAAAGCTTAAACCCAGTTATTTCAATTCAAATATATTTAAGTGGAATAATTGTGTGTATACTGGAACTACTTTAAGCATATAGCAGAACTAATTAACATAATTCGAATCAAATTTGCAATTATGGAGGATGTATTTTTCCAAAATACAAATGAACACATTGTGTGCTAAGATTAAACAAATGAACATGGTAAATGTACTGCCTTTAAATGTCCACTCATCGCACCAGAGAACATGATAATATTTTAATAGTTACTGACAAATAAAACATCTGAATCCCTTGAAGCGATGGGCTTCGTCTTTTAAACTGATATATACTGCGTCTTTAAACAATATTCTTTATTGTCATTGAATTTTCCATGACAAAGTTTATTGTTTCAAAAGTCTTAATTTACTTATTAAGGTTATTACATTGCAATAACGAAACACATTTTATTCGCATGCGTCAAATAATATGTTATTGTTAAGTAACTAAATTCAGTGCAATTTTGTTCACGTTTTTGTATTTAAATAATTATTAGTACCGAATTAAACGGCAAAATATGCATGTCTTAAAAGTTACCAAGCACACATTGTTCATGCTCCTGATTTTAGGACAATCTTAGCAATGTTTTTATTTTTTTAATTGGAACTGAGACACTGTCTTATAAATGTATGTGGCGTTCACTGTAGCTACTTATTCTCTCTCTTTGAATTTTTCAAAACGTTCTAATGTTATATTGGTCCTCTCAGCGCATGTATGATGGCCTCTTGCGAGATAAGTACATGTATATTTTATGGGCATATCTTATTGACTTACCTCCATAAAATATAAGTTTATTAGTATTATCATAATTATCATTATTATTATGTTTATCAAATACCGTAACTACCGTACTTTTCCGTAGACGGTAGCCACGGTGTATCTCCTGTCGCAGCCGTGCGTGAATATATACAGTCAGCTGACGACACATCTATTCCCCAGTGATTGAAAGATGGACACTTTCCTCACTCCTCCTCACGTTCATATATGCATTGTCAATCCAATCACGGAATTAAATACATGTACTAATAATGTCTATTAAATTCATTGTTTATATGAACACTGTTCTTACATTCTAAATACGCCCACTGAATGGACTATACGCTCACTGTACCCCTACTTATTGGAATATACGCTCAATGTATACCACTGATTGGACTATACGGTAATTGTACCCCTACTTATTGGAATATACGCTCAATGTACACATTGCTTGGACTATACGGTCAGTGTACCCTAACTGATTGGAATATATGCTCACAGTACACCAACTGATTGCACTATACGCCCACTGATGAACAACATTGGTCACTCTTTATACGCACACTGCTGGACTTTACGCTCACTGCTGTGTGTTATTCTGCGTTCGTCCATTGTTCGACTATACGTCCACTGCTGAGCATTACTGGTCATTCTTTATTCGCCCACTGATTGGAATATACGATCAATGCTGTGCTGGTGATTCTGTATACGCCCACTGCGTGACTATACGCTCTTTGTTGGTCTACCTTGGCCATCCTCTCTACACCCACTGCTAGACTACATATAATTATATAGGTTTGTCTGCACACTTTTTATACACTCCTGTAAAGCATAGATCATTCTGTTTATGAACTCTTCTCGGGCCAATCTTTAAATGACTTCAGCTCGCCTACATTGGTCGTTCTGTATATGTATTTACTGGACTCTATTGGTCAATCTGCACATGTACTATACCCCACTTCATTGGTGAATCTATAGAATTGCTCAACCGGATTGCATTTGTCATTCTGTATATGTACTCTACCGGATGGCATTTGTCATTCTGTATATGTACTGTACCGGATTGCATTTGTCATTCTGTATATGTACTGTACCGGATTGCATTTGTCATTCTGTATATGTACTGTACCGGATTGCATTTGTCATTCTGTATATGTACTGTACCGGATTGCATTTGTCATTCTGTGTATGTACTGTACCGGATTGCATTTGTCATTCTGTATATGTACTGTACCGGATTGCATTTGTCATTCTGTGTATGTACCACAAACATGATGGCGGCTTGGTAAATTACGAATGATGGACAAACGCCTATAGCACAGGAGATGGTATCGAATTCTCTCACTTTATCCCTTCTAGAGTTCTTTCCCTTTATACATTCAATAGTATAACTTTTGTAGATAGTACTATACAAGGGATTAAGGGAGAGAATTCTAGAAGGGATAACAGAAAGAAGTCGTGACAATCTCCTGTGGTCTACAGTACATGATTCTGAACTTCTATTTGTAAGCTGTAATGCCTAAATAAAATTAAAGTCGCGAAATGTTTGTTCGGCACTCTAGTATTATATACATGAAATGATACATGTTCAAATGTGTAACTTCGTGTCTTAGTTTGCTTCCTTCCTTTTCCTTTTCGCTTTTTTTTTCGCCCTTTTCTCTTCTTTCCTCGTTTTTATTCCCTGGTAGTCAATCACTCGAATGTCTTGAATCATCAATATACCGACCAACATACACATAGACCCGGCTACTACTGTGAGACCAGCTGACCAATAAATGTAATGGTCAGCGGGTAAGTTTATGGTCCAAATCACAATTCCAAATATGGTTAGGCCCACTGAAAATTAAGAGGGCAATGTCCGGTTATGGTACCACCTGATGTTAAAATGTGCGTTTTTCTTTATAATTAAATACGTTGCATAGGCTATATAACTCCCAACAGGAAATGCAGTTTGAGCGAAGCGTTAGTTGTATGCTATGTTTTGTTTAATACTGGGGTATAATTTCGATTGGTCTATCAGGGTACCGCAACCAATTTTTTAGGATGAACTAAATCGAAAGCAATAGTACACTTAAATCATAAGCGTATCAACATACATGTGTAAATTATCAATAGCTGCAGTGTTGTGGGTAACATTGTCAGACTTCAAGTGTGTGTAGACAGACATTGGTTCATCATGGCAACGAACGGCATATGCATCAGCGATAAACCGAGGCCAAATTGATACATAAAACACAACTTCGTAGCATATGCTTTATTAGTATACGTACTTGCGAAAAATGAAAATAGCATCACCCATGCTGCCACTCTCTGCGTTCGAGCTGCTGGTGACGTCACATAAAAGAATGACAGTACGGTTGCAATGACCATCCACAGCAGAGCAGTACACTCTATGCCTCTAGTAATTGCCATTTCCGCTAAAATAAAAATATACTATATTTATTTAGAAATTAAGGTTTTATGCCTATGATTCTCAATTACAAGTTATATAAATACATGCATTTTGTTAAATCATGAAATGCGATGTACAAACTAGTCATCTATACAATATTGTTATAACAAATCATGAATACATGTTTAAATTACCGACATGCATCATTCTAATAAATATCTCCGTACAAATTCCATCCATTCCCTATGTTGGAAACAACTTTAATTCCTCAAAACTTAATTATAATTAATATTATAAATTCTACATGTGAATGATAGATAACTTTATCTACTTCTCTTCGGAAGACCATAACATGCACAGAAAAGTTGATGCATACCATCAGATACCTTACAACATATTTTCAATGGAATCAATAAATAATTCAACATGAGATGACGAATTATAAAATGGCAGATTGCCAAGTTAACATATGATACTTGACAACATACATTATAACATTTTACAAATGTAAAATGACAATCTGTATATTTACCAACATATTACTGAAAGCATATTTTTCATGATAAGACGTCAATCCCACATGTATAACAAATAACTGTCCAGAACACTGACAGAACACAGTACTGAGCCACATTCCCAGGTTTGATACATAACCGTGAACTCTAACAAGGGAGACGGATAGATGTCGAGTGGTAGAGCCCCCGACTCCTGATTCGCAGGTAGTGGATTTAACTCTTACGTCGGGCGACGTTGAACAAAAAAGTTCACAGTCCTTGAAGTTGGCGTAAGAACAAGTTAGTTACACAAGAAGCGGGCATTGAGTGTGTTTAACATAAGTTGAACATTTTGTTTCAGAATCTATACCATATAAATACGTGTAAACTAAACTGATACAGTGTTGGTAACCGTGACGCCTTTTAGACCTCTGGGTCTCGGACAGTGGGGGCATACATCAGGGACGTAGAAATGGTATAACTGTACGTACTTGTTTCATAATTAACCGGCAGTGACGATCCAATACAAGGCGCCACAAGGCTTCCAGAGCAGTTAACCATCTTCCATAATCCTATTGTTATATTCACTGTAGAGCTAGTCTTGCTACTCTTCATCCAGTTCGGAGTTCCTAGTCCCGTACAGTGAATTGCAATAGCAACCAGAAGAAGCACAAATGCAAACTTTGACCAAGCGCTTGATTGTCCACAAAATGGCATTATTGCTGTTTCAATATTTCGATCCCCGGACACGAAATTTGGTATCCGGAATAGTTGTAAAACTTCGTGGCACGATAAAAGTTTCAATATATCATTTTCAGAAAACAAATGTTACAATAATTGTTTTACTGAATGTTTAACGTTTAAAAGCAATAAATCTATGTTTAGTTACTGAATAATCCTTCGTTAACTGAATTAGTGAGTGTTAAGAGAGTGAATGATCACATTACACTTGAAACTATTACGCGACAGTCAGATTAAACAAATGGCCTGTTGTACTAGACCATTTCGCGGAACAATAAACACTTTATTGAAAATCTTACAATATGTAATAAGTTGTTCATTGGAAGTTTGGGAACAAAAATGACCGGTTCATTATAGCTTTATAAAACTGTGTTTTCTATTATGGAATTTTGAAATAACTTTGCCTAATTTTTCACATCCATGTGGCTCAGTGTTCAAATAAGTTTACTAAAAGTAAGCATAATGCATTCTATGCTAATATTATGTTCTGATTAAGTTGCATGGCAACATTTAATTATTATGATACTTTGCTGGTATATGTCTTCTTTACTAAGATTATTCACATTCTATCTTACATTGTAGCATTTAATTATTATTTGCTGGTACAGTAAAACCTCACCTAAAGGCCACCTCAATAAGAAAGCAACTCAATAAGAAGACCATCTCGAAATTAAGAACACAATTTTCAAGCCTATTTTCACCGTTTTGCTCTTTATTCAACCTCACTATTAACACCCCATCAAAAAGAAGACCTGCTTTCAAGGGTCCCAATGGTGGTCTTATTGTTGAGGTTTTACTGTATATGTCTTTATAAAAATGGGCGCAACAGACATACATTGTAATAGTTTTATTTGTAACCGTTGCACCTTAACTAAAACCGTTTTGCCTAAATTTATAATATACTTATCCTGGTATTATCAAATACTATAAGTTCTGTTTACAATTCATTTAGCTACACTTGCTTTCACATTTCATATATTTATCACATACATTATTGTGTACGACCAGGCCAGTCCTTGTGCCTCTGTTCCCTGACGTATGTACCATTGAACCTCCTCAAGTGCCTTATGTTTTATGGATTGTTGTTTTCCCGGAGCTCTGTGTGGGGAGGCAGTGTCTTATGTATGTGGCGTTCCCTGTAGCAACTTATTCTCTCTCTGTTACATATTCTGATTTGGTGACGGCTTTTACTGCATGTCATAGACAATTTAATATGATCTTGTCTACATATTTTATCTAATGGCATTGTACCACTGGTGATGGGTGTATATTCTAAAGCATGCCTTAATCTAATTCATGGAATATAAAAGACATACACAACTCCTTGTAAACGTTTCATTCGGGTATGTACGGTGCGCCCTGAAACTCAATGTAACATACAATCCATAATACATAGTTTTAGATTTTAATCCTTACTTTCAATTTCAAAATACGCAACGGGGGCATCCGTGTCCTGTTAACACAAAAAGGGCTAATGTGAGAGAACTCTACAAGGGATAAAGGGAGATAACTCTACAATGGATAAAGGGAGATAACTCTACAAGGGATAAAGGGATATAATTCGTAACAATATAGATAATATAAAGTAAGGTATCAAAATAATTATATAAGCAACAGTAGTATTAGTACATTTTTTATTAAAGTCTCATCAATATAGAGTTGTTTTATATCATGTAATAATAAAATTATGTTTGATATTCCAAATATTTATAATTATATTTATACCCCGGGCATTGTGAAATAGCAACGATATATTGAAACCAAAAAACATTGCTATAAGACTCCCAAAATATTTGACTCAGGTGAAATTTATCAGTGTTTGTATGTCATACATTCCATTGACAATATTGTTCAAAATGAATACAAATCTGGCGTCCGGAATATTCTACAACACCACACTCGTGAATAATCTAAACATATTTCAAAACTTGTTCGACGTTCTGTGTTCCATACAGTGTTCCTAGGTGACAGAAGGGAAATCACTCGTGTGAGCTTATTTTGTTGACAACGGATTGACCAATCAACGTCAAGAAAATGCTTGTGAAACAATACTGCATGCAAATTAACTATTTGTAAATAACACAATTGTGAACACTGCACGACAACGATGGCGCATGTGAGGAGCTTCGTATAAAACTACGGCTTTACACAAAGTTGTTTTACAAATTACACACTTCACACAAAATTTCCGGCACAATATTTATATGTGCAATTAATCAGTCCTTGTCGTCAGTATGGCGATTTATCAGTCTGTTTATGAACATTCTGAATTAATTTTGTTGTCAATCACCTGAGTCAGAAAGCTTCATGCATAATGTAAGCATCGTATGTTGTTCATTGCACTTAACAATTTAATCATATATATGCGCACTCATGATATTGCTATTACTTAAATTGAAACCAAAGCACTGAGAGAACAATTGCAGACGAAGTGTGTTAGATATTTGTCAAAACAACTTAGAACGTTTGTGTGTACGATTGGTGCCTTTTCATATTGATGTTGATCGCTGGACGATGTAACAAGGGGTGAAGAAACAGCGAAACTCAGGACGACCTTAAATCGAGTGTAATTGAATCGCTTAAAGTAAATCGGCCAGAATCCTTTAGAAAAAAAGAAAGATTAAGGTTACATGGAACTCCACAGACACAAGACAATGCATATTCAAAGAACTGAAGGTTCTGGGAGGCGCTTCCAATGCAAGACTGCACGTTTTTAATAGTATCGTACTAGAAATTAATACGCGAATATCGGGTAAACTCATTCGCGAAAAATGACACAAATAATCCAGAAAAGCCGTTTATATCAAAACTCCCGCCATTCCACAATTGATATATCCCTGACAAATCAAACATTATACTCATGAAATCTATAATAAAATCAGAGGACTTTACATGTACTATTTTCTTGGGGCGGTGAATATGGCGGTACTTCGAGTAGACCATCCGGTTGACGATGACAGCAATGAGACGCTAAAGCGCCTCAAAAGCAGTTATTAAAAAAGTTCTGGCAAATGGATTCTACAAAAAAACGTGATGTTTTCGATTATTATAAAAGTATCATAAACTGCAGAATCTGTTAACCAATTGATAAATGACAAACACAAGAAGACATTCCAGATGATTTAAAAAAAATACAAAATATAAGAGAGGAAATTGTGGAATACTGTCATACTTGTCAAAATCTTCTTATAATATGACAAGGCGTTTTATTTCACGTTTGGAAATAGTTTGCATATAATTATAATCTGGTAGGCTAGATCTCAAAACACGATATCGATTTTCGGGTCAATTTCAAAGGGGACAATCCTCTGCAATAAGCCGCAGCTAAAAGCCTACCGGAATTAATGTTTTCAAATCAATGATTTTTTACTATCAGAGAAGTTATTTGATTTATTTTCACATAACAATAAAAGCTTGCGAGCATATTATTTCAAATGATACAGGAGAAGGTGGATGCAAGGCATTAATTTCGCCTGGAAATGTTTAGCAAAATAATTGTTGTGAAATATTTGAAGGGAATAGAGCTAGACTATGTAGAAAAAATAAAACAAAGGTGACGTTATAAAACAAACTGAATTTTGCAAATATTGAACATGCAATAAAGTAGAAAGCACATTTTTTCTAATTATGTTTTTAATTTCCAGAAATTAACGCCTAGGATCGTGATTTTCGTTCACTAAAAACGAGGTGAAGTTATGGTCGCAAAATGATTTATTTTTTACCCCATTTGTATAGATTTTTATTCAAGTAGAGCTAATTCTAAATAAAATTTTACATTTAGAAACTTGATATTTGAATTGGTAATCTAGCTGTCAATAAATATAAATCAACTTTTACGACCGCGTTTTCATTCAATTTCTTTCGTTTTGTTTAGGGCGTCGGATGTCAGGTCGAATTAGCCTTCATTTATTTTATTACCTACACATCTTATCAACGGGTCATGACTTGTATAAAAAAATACCACACTGATTTAGTTGAAACTGTTCACTGCTTCCGTAATAATCACACCATCCGTAATTTGAAACACACTATAGATGATATTGACATGCTAAGGTCACCGCTAGGAGCGCTGAAGGCAAAATATTGTACAATTTCGTAGTGAGCGGTAACACATTAACGGATACGTATAACAAACCGAAGTTACGGACCGAAAAACAGAGAAACAAGTAAGAAATCAATTTTGTTTGAAGAAATTGTATTATTTAGAATCATTATTGACATTTATCCTTTGCAGTTCCATTGTACTTTAGTAAATGTCGTGACCGACAAGTCACGTACACACTCGCGAAAATGTATGCTAATTTGGCACAGTTCCCACGATGCACTGTGCGATAATTAATAAATATTCACAGTAAAATATTGTATCCAGAAGCAGAATAATAATCAGTTCGCCTTGAAAAAAATTGTTTGTGTTTATTTCTGTGGGTAAGTGTGTATTTTCTAACGTCTGATATGAATCGTGCCCACGACGGCACGAGTGACGTAGCCTAACCACGACGAACTGCGAGCGTGTTTCCAGGAAATGTGTCTAGATATAAAACTAATCGTCAAAACTAACAGGCTAAAGTAAACGGGAGTGGTATCAAGGGGGGGGGGGGGGTTCTGGAGAATCCTAATTCAAGAGGTGACTCAAATTCAAGGGCATCTGCCTAACCAGGAGTCAGACCCCCTGGTCCAGTATTCAGACGCTAAAGACTTGTTGAGCAAATTAAATTAATAAAAAGACGTCTGTCATATAGCTACGTCTAAAACATAACAAATTGTTAAAGCTTTTTAATTAACATATTGATTCATAGTGATTCAAAATCAACATTTTCCTGATGTGATCAAAGCCCATATATATAGACCTAAATCTATCAGAAAAGCGTGTAAACTATTACTGGGTCCGCATATGGTATCTGTAGAGTATACTTCAAGTTCAATACATAGCCCCATAGACTTGTTTATCAGTTATAATCTTAATGGATTGTAAAAGAAACAATCTAGATCAATCTATAATTTATATATAGTTTTATTTTCAAAATCCAATAAGCCTCACAGCCCATGAGGACAACATATTTACAATTACATATATATATATATATACAGGATAATTAAAACATATAAAGTTGCGGAGAAGATACATTTACATTAGATTAAACATGTGTGTTGACCAATATATATATATTCTTGTTTGGGATAATTAGTACAATGGTCTCCATCAAACTGAATGATTAATTTTAAAATCATGAGAGATGTATTCTATTTTTTTGGTCTGTTTGATAATCACTTGATTAAAAATTGCAATTTGTTTGATTATATTTATAATATATATGTTATTTATATGCAGGCAGCCCTTTTTAAGCGCAAATTTCCTCTACAGTTAGAAGGAAAATTTCCCTTCAGTAAAATTATTTAATTTTAAAACCTTAGCCTTATAAATACCCAAATTTTGGTGATTCATGATGCAAATTTCCCCTTTCCAAAGGACCAGCCATATTTCACTAAAAACTGAAAAAAAGGCTGATATCATCATATATGTAACAAATGATCTTATGTGTATATTGCAGAATATTGAAATTGGTTAGAAGCTTTAAACCTTGCGTGAACCTGTTGCAGAGACTACATCATTTGATATATTTGATTATTCCCAACTTTCATATTTTGGTTAGAACTAAAACTATGAAATACCATTTCAATTATTGTTTATGCTGAATGTAACTATGTAATGGTATTCAAAGGTTTCAATATTGTTATATTCATCATGTTAAAGTTATTGAGTTTTAAAAATGGTATTGATTCTTAAAGTCAATATTTGTATTTTTCAGATTCTAACATAACCAAAGTATCTTTATTTGGAAAGCTTTCTGCATTTAATGGGGCGAAAACTAGCCTGGGAACCATTTTTGTTTGGTGGATTAGCATCTGTGACTGCTGAATGTGGTAAGTACTTTATAATAGAAATTGAATAGAAATACAAAATGTATGAATAGCTTGTAAATAGTTTAGAATATGGTAGTGGCTAGACTTCCATAATTGTTTCCACTAGGTGCTGAATTTTGAGGGTCATTTTGATAATTTTTGACAGGATTTTACCATTTTATAGCTTTAATACTTGTAATTTAGAGAACAATTGACCCTTCAGCAAGAATCCTAAGGGTCAAATTGTGGTCTTTTGGAAAATCAGGGGTCAAATTGAACCCCTAATTCTTATGTCATATTTTTGTTTTCTACCTGGGATCAGATCATGTTTATCAGTTAGCCATGAATATGGTGCATGATTTTGATACATTGGGCACTGTAAAGTGTAATTGATCCATTTTTGATTTGTAGTAATGTGGGATTTTCTCCCTAAGGCTAATCCTGTTGTGCAAACAGGTTTTAACTGCCATAAACCATTGAGGATTACAACAACAGGATTTAGTGTCTGACTTAATTTCTAATATTTTAACTTACTATCCCGAGAAAAATCTGTCTACCCATTGATTACCAGACACTAGCCACATACCATAGTTCTGGTGTTATACTGGGCCTTTATAAATCTGTTTATGAAATGAGATCATTCAAAGTTAATAACAGCTTTTAAATTGTTATTCGGTTTGATATTTTTGTCATGAAAGATTACAATGTTACTACTATACTAGATTGTCTTTGAGTGTATATGTATGTTTAAAGAACTTTATTTTGTTAAAAACCTCTTGATATCCAATTTCTGTTTCTCTGATAAAGGAAAAGCAATGTCTGAAATGGTTGCATTTTTTTTGTACTGTGTGACTAAAAAGTGTCGTATCAGCATTGATTCACAAATTTATATCAACTTTGCTGCACTTAGTTTTTGAACTTGACACCAAGTCGTGACTGTGTACAGTAGTGATAAAAGTATGGGATCATAAAGTAGGAGACTTGGTTGAAGAATGTTGGGGTGATTGAAGTACAGTTTACTGGCTTTTTGTTATCTCTAAGTTTTTTTAACAGCATGCCTCCTACTAGTGAAACCGTAAAACCGTAAAACCTGTACTAACCTAAGTTTTGGCAAATCCTCCCAAGTGCAGGAGGTATTCTTTTCCTCTTTCGTCAGTTAGGATTATCTCCCAGTTCCCTCATTAACACAAGTACTGATGCAGCATTATGAGCCTTTATTGTATGAACTTTCTAAGTTGTGGCCTTTTCTTTACCACAGGAACATTTCCTATCGATACTACGAAAACTCGCCTGCAAGTACAAGGACAAGTGATTGATGCCCGACTCACACAACTCAAGTACAATGGCATGATACATGCCTTATATAGAATCTTCAGTGAAGAAGGGTTAACAGCATTATACTCAGGGTATGTACACTATCACTGACACAATATCAGCCTTCCTGGTAACCCACTGGTCCGAAGCCCGGTGCTAGTTACTGTGATTTGAGCTAGCGGACATTTCTGATTGCTAGCCCAGTGCTGAATTTTATTGAATATACTTTTTTTTGGAATTGAAAAAAAAATAATTCAGATCTATGAATTTTACAAATTGTGGAGACACATAGCTGTCACTTTCTGCTTTTTATGAACAAGTTCGGGCTAGTAAGAATGATTTTGGGCTAGTGGTTTGGCTGAGCAACTTGCTCAAATGGGCTACTGCTCTGAAATAACTAATGTATGTATGTAAGCTGTCCAAGAAAACATTTATTCGTCAGATTCTGTCTTGTGAACGTCGCATGATAGATTCGTTTTAAAAATTCAGTGAACTTGAATGACTTCCTCCTAACTGAATGACTTTCTCCTAACTGAATGACATGTTTACATATTGTTCTATGCTGAGAGCCTAATTCCTTGTGTCCAGTGTTCTAAGATGGTTGCCCTACATGGTCAAAGTGTGTGATCATTTTTTTGTATGCTATGAATTTAATGTAAAAAAAGGCAATTTAGTTGTTGGCCAAATCTATTCTTACTTGTCCTGGACATGTGGCAAGTGGGTTAAACTTAAGCCATCCTTAAAAATTGGTTGTTTGCAGTTATGCTACCGACTCGTGAAAAGTGCTGCAACAAAATTAATTTTTTCAGGTTCATTGATGAAGAATTCCTTTTTTAGGTCTTTTCGCCATAACAGTACTTAAATTTAAAAAAACCTACCTACCTACCCAGTGTAGAAATTCTGGGTCGCATAATGATAACCGCAAACAAGCAATTTTATTAAGGATGGCCTTAATCTCTAATGTTTAAGGTTTATGTGTTGTTTTATGAGTTATTTAAGTTTATTTCATGCTTCATTACTTTTTCAGGATTGCGCCAGCCTTGTTGCGCCAGGCAAGTTATGGAACTATAAAAATTGGTGTTTACCACTATCTGAAAAGAGTTTTCGCGGAAACAGAAAAAGGTATAAATGATTTTACACTTATTTGATTTGAGTAATATTTTTCCTCGGGACAAGGGGTGCAAAAAAACCTGTCAAAAGCTGAGTTTCCTTAAACTTCTTCATATGTTTAAAATATGACTACACAAATAATCAGACGTTTAAGTTCCATCTGCCTGGGCTCTGAAACTTAATTCAGATAGATATAGGTTTATCATAGACCTCTTGTGTAGTGGGGTTTATATTAAAAAATTTAGGAAAAAACAAAAACAAGGGAACTATTCCATAAATGTATAAGTCTAAGCAGTATCACATCAGTGACTGGGAACTTCTTGAAGTTGATTATGTCCAGAAAACTGGTAACTTTCTCATATAATTTTCCCGAGGATTAGACGCATACTCAAAAATCGTCTGAGAAAAACGATGCAGTCTTTGGCATATTCCATGTGTTATGACTGCTTATAGTTTTCTTATGTTTTCTTATCGTATGACATGTCAGGAATTTTAGAAAGAATGACCAAATTATTTTCCTTACCACAGAACATTTAACATACCTATTTCCCAAGTGAAATCAAGGTATGAAGTGACGCCTACGCTAGTATATGTAATCCTGTGACATCAAATGTCAATATTATGTACTGTCCAGACATTTGATCTTTTTATGTCTAAAGAAAATTGTTACAAATGGGGCTTTAAACTATTCATAAGTAGATTATAGATCATTTGCCTATTGAGTTGTGTGTTTGCTTTTCTGCGTTACATTCCCACACAGTTGATTTAGTTGAAAGGTCAAGAAATAATCTTATACTTGTAACCTTTCATAGTTGAAGGTACCAACATTGGATTTCAGATTTTGCCAAATTTCTCTGACAACCTGACATGTCGAGTAAAAATCAATTTCCACCGATTCAAAATTGGGAAATTTAACAATAAACATAAAACTATTATTCCGTCTGGTAATGGCTGGCTCCAATGGGCAAACTCTGGCCTTTGTAATGATGTGTAGTTAAGTCCATAACTTTGCATCAGTCTATGGCAAGGGTGTCTATAAGAGACAGGAACCAGTATAATTACTCAGTAACTTAACTTTCATCACCCGCCTACTTTTCTTGTATGAATGATCATTATGAAGGGGAGTCCCCACAGACCCCGCCTACTTGAGGCATTCCCTGCTACTGCCAAGAATTAGAGACACCCCTGCTATGATGGGTGGTACTAGAAGTAGATAGTATACATTTACTTCATTACTGACACGAGGGTAACAACCTAACTAAGGCTTAAAAAATATGTTTGTTTCATGCCCAAAAAAATATGGTCGGTAGGTCAGAATTGTTTTTTGGTTGAGATTCTTTTATTTTTCAAGCGAAGCATATTAAAAAAAAGATTTAAACGACTAGATATAATATTTGAAAAGACAAATCCCCTTTCCCTTTTAACATGGATAGGGTTTAATCAAGGTGAATATAATGCTCCATAGCTGAAAAATTCACACAATTAATAATTCAATAATTTCAATTATACAATACAAAATTACCAAAAAGAACTAAAAATGTTAACACACGAAAAAAAACGTTCTTGGGTCGGGGCAAAAATAGGGTTGGTTGGGCAACCTGAAACAAACATTTTTTTACGACAAGTTTTCAACTGCTTCCTTGCTTCTGTACATGTATTTAGGCTATTTGTTAGATGATAAGTGAATGTTATTCTTGTGTTCTGATATACCGACCTGACTGAACCCACATGTACATGTGTGATGTCAGGAGTGTAACATTTTTTGATCCATGGTTATGTGCAATTAATCTTATGTAAATAAGGCTGTGTCGTCTCATTTATTAAAACTATGTCGTATATATTGCTAATTAATCATACTGTGTTGTTTAATACATTCATCATGTATTTGGGTTATGTTGGAATATTTTGATGAATTTAGATTGCTAATTAATAATACTGCATTGTTTAATAGGTTATGTCGGAAAGTTTTGCATAACTTTTATGAAACTGTTTTATTTGTTGCGACTGAGTCGGACAAACTGTGGTAAAAAATGTTTTGAAATGTATTTTTACCTGTTATGTGAATCAGTAATCAGGAGACATTTTGATGGTCTAGGGCTTAAGTTCCGCACTTCTTATCAGATTGTCATGGGTTTGAATTCCAAAGATGGGTGAAATTCTTATGCGGTTTTCTTAATCCCTAATGTCTGTGTGCGTACTAGTTTGCAACCGGGTAGCTGTTAATAAGAGTGATTAATATAAGTTGTAATGCTTTCTTCACAATCTATATAAAATAAAAGTTTAAACCAAATATTAAATGTAGTATTCAGTATCTATTGTAATTGTAACCATTACATAATTTTGTATTGTTTAGTAATTAATGTACGAGTTGAATTAAAGTTCATACAATAGAAATGTCTACAGCCACACGTTACAAAAATTTAGTATTCAGCCCCAACTTTCACAAATATTGTTTGAATGATACATGTATCCAAGTTTGAGTATATTCCAGGTTTTTTAAAGCTGTTTTCGGTTATATTCCATATGCCAAAAAATATATATTTTTCCCAATTTAAAAAAAAATGTCCCTATAAATGTGAAGAAAACGTTTTGGTTCAATTTAGTCAAAGCTTAGAGGCTTTTCTTTCACGTGCTGTTTATGTAAATTGCAATAACGGCAATTAATCACTACATCCATTACTTTTATTCCTAAAATTTTGCTGTAATTTTTAGACTCATTTCCCAATTTCATAGTTAAATGCTCAAAAAATACCAATTTGAAGGGTATGGCCTATGAGTCGCCTTCCCAAACTAAACCCTGTATTCAGTACATTATATACTGCTAGGTTATGATTTGATGTTGAGTGGTTTTGTAGCATACATTGAATTGCCTTTAAAACATGATACTGTTGAATGAATGTCAAGGTTGTTGAATGAATGTCGAGGTCACTATTCAGACAATAAGTTGAATGATAACTGCATGATGTACCGGTATGTTCTTGGTATGTAGCCTATGGCTTCAGCCATGTCTGTTAGGATAAAGCCTGGCCTATCATTGAGACTTGTATTGCTGTCTTCACTCTGGTATACGTGAGCTCTCTCCCCCAAAATGTATTTGTCCTTTAATAACATTGAAAGCAAGAAATGAAGGGTAAAGAAAATGTCAAGTTCAAAGCTGCAAAAATCATAAATGCTTGTTATCTGGTTGTATTTGTATGAAAGGTTTAAGTGGTGTATATCCTGTTTTTGTGCTTTTAAACTGGTGTGTAGAAATATTTCACATTTTCTTGATAGAATAATAATAATAATAACATTATCTTTATTTTGAGAAGGTTGTTACACATTATGACATAATTATAAAACTATAAAAACTTCATATTTACAATTGTGGCCTTCTATTAACAAAAACATACATTTCAATAATACTAAATGCCTCTCTATAATTATTTATTGATCAGATGATATGAACCTTCCCAAAAACATTTGGCAGTGTAGCATTTACGAGTCCTGTTACAATCCGAGTTCACCGAATATGTGTAAGCACATGACATGCCTGGTAAACATTCATTAACTTGATCTAATAAAAGAAATTAAATTTTCAATAATTAAGAAGATATTATCAGTCTAGTGGCTGACTGTACTAGTATTTGGCAAACTGGCAATATTTATTATCGATGTAGACATGACTTACAGTACAATAACTGTACGTATGTACTTGTTGTAATGCTGTGGGTGGAAATTGTTTCTAGGAATTCAGCTGTCTGATATTCTCGTTAGGCCAAAAAAATTATGTCAGGTTCGGGTGAAAATGTATTTGGGATGATAGGCATTGAATTATTTTTATTTCCTTAGCAAATTGATGTAGAATTGAAAGTGATCAGCTTTTTAAGGGTTTGATAAGAATTCAGTTTTCATGCTAAATGAACAGAAAAAATATTCTGGCTTATCAGTTGCTGTACCATTTTGAGTTCTTCAGAATTCATTAAAGAGATTTTAGGTTCGGGATGTGAAAAATAACGTAGTTTAACTTGGGATATCTTAACCAATCAGATTGTTTATTTGGCCTTATTGAAGTGAATAAAATGTTATTGTCTTACATATTGATGTAAATGTTTATTGTTGTATATTTTCAGATGAATCATTACCAGTTAATGTATTTTGTGGGGTTGTTGCAGGCATTGTGTCAAGCACCGTTGCTAACCCAACAGATGTACTTAAGGTAAATTTGATATTGATATTGTATCTCTCATATGATATTATAATATGATGTATGGGAAGAAGTTTGAAGCAGGTGGGACCTCCATGGTCGAGTAATTATCCATGCTGATTTAAAATCACTTGCACGACACCACTGCAGGTTCAAATCTCACCTAGGATGTAGAGTATGTAATGAACCTACCTGGCTGACTTATGGAAGGTTGGTGGCTCTACCCAGGTGTCCGCCTGTGGGTCTGTAAAGTCACTACATGACCCTGGCTGTTTATATGAATAAGTCCCATTACAAAAGAGAGAAAGTGCGAATCAAATGACTCTTTTTGTCATTTCGTATGAAATTTACAAAGCAAGTTTTGGGAAAAATTCATACTTCAATTGGCTCTCTACCATTTTCCCTGTACTTGTTTTGTTGGTTTGAGTTGAGGAATGGGACATTGACATTTAAGATAGTTGTGTTGTTCTTGTTATCTGTCTTGATATTGTCTGGAAGTCTGATCATATTACCCTGAAAATAGTTCTGGAAAATAAATTGGTGGAGAAACATGTCACAGTTGATGTCGGGAGTTTATAGCTCGTTATTTTCTTTACAAAATGGCAGTGAACCTAACAAATATGTACCCATATAATGACATGATGATATCGTCTGCTGGTTTGATTCCACCCATGCATGATACATAAAAATTATGTAAGGTTTTGATGGTAGAAGATATTAGACTGGCATCTAGACAAAATCGGTGCAATTGTTTTGAACCGTAATTTTAATACACAAATTCAATACAATGTAAGAACAAAAGCTCTGAAGAACTTGTCTCCAAAAATGTACAGATCTTTAAATATTAGAATATGAACATTGTCAGTTCTTTATTTACATGGGCACGAAATATTATTGTGTTTATATCGTGGACAATATCAATCAGGCTTGTTAATTTACTCGGACTTTTTGTGTACAAATGTTGTCTAAATTTTTGAGGTCAAAAGACTTAAATCAGCCCTTTTTTATGGAAAATTTGGGGCTGAAATTTGGTCCAATTCCCCAAAGATACTTATAAAGAAAATTCCCCTTCGGTCAAATTATTTAAAATTTTAGCCTGATATATACCCAAATTGGTGATTCGTGATGCAAATTTCCCCTATCGAAAGGACCTGCCATACTTCCCCTAAAACTGAAAACAATTGGCTGTTTCTCCATGGATAATTCTTCACTAACCATGGTTAAAACATATATATTTTCTATTTCAATTCTCTTTTATTTAACACTCATAAATATACAAGTTTGTTATCTTAAATATCAATGGTTGGCTAAAAAGTAAAGTAACTACTCCTTTGGTAATATACAGCATTTCTGCACCAGACCTGTTATATAACTGACATAGCCTGTAACAAACTTACATGACTGTACACATGCTGTCTGGTTTTCTTATAATCTAGTTTTATACATGTAGAACCTTACATCTGCTACACTTATAAATACTGTATGCTAATTGTTATGATATGTATTGATCTGTCATCTGGTATCGCTCGTCTTATGTTAGCAAATTGTTGTGGCATGATATGTAAATGAATGTGGTGAATTTCTCCCTAAAAGAGGAGAATTGTCCATAAATGTGTAGGCAGCGCTATTTTCAGCTATTTCAGACTTTCTTCAAGTCACTGTGATCTATTTTAAGCAGAAAATTATTGAGCGTTGTTCAGTAGGAGAAAACTGCTGATATTGCCTGCTTCAGGCTGAATCATTGTGTGATACAAAGTCAAACACTCCAGGCTTTTCTCTGTCCATTTTGGGAAAAAGACTCTTAGATGAATTGCGAAAATTTGCGTCGTAAAATTTGCCAATTTGGGAAAACTTTAATCGCTTCAACTCCAATTTTGGGAATTTTCATAGTAAAAAGAACAAGCTTTTCATATCTAAATTTTATATAAACAAGCATTCTAATCTACATTTCTTATATCAACTTGTCAAAAAGGCTCACAAAATGTCCACAAACATTTATGACACAAGGGACAATAATGGCCAGAGTTATTCAAAGAGGTTCAAGATATACCAGGTCGCTCCAGTTGATGATTTTTTGTAGGTGCTTCTGATTGGGATTTTTTTCTGATTGGGAAAAAACATACTTTGAGAATGGGTCAGATAATGTAGTATCACTTAAATTCGCGGGGGTGAAATTTCGCGCAAACAGCAAAAAAGGCAGTTTCGCGCGGGCCTAAATTCGCGCATTTTAAATTTTTGAAGAAAAAAAATCAGACAAAAATGACGGTATCGCAGCGCTGTTATTATTTCGTACATCCGTATCATAATAGCAATATTCTGCGTATTAACTCGTAAGTTGGGCGCTATCTCTGTAATAGAGTCGCCAATTAACAATTTTATTGCCAATTGTCATATCTGAATACAATAGAAACATGTGAAACTTGAATAAACAACATGACTAGCGAGGTTTGCGTCATATTTTGATCAGTTTCACCAAGCGCTTGATTCCCTGGTTATTTCAGCGAACCAGTCGGGAACGAATTAAAACATAATCCATAACAATACCACAAACAATATGACACGTCCAACGATTAATTGGCGTTAATTGACACGACTGTACGAATTGTTCAAGAATTAAAGTATGAAGAAAAAAGTTGCAGTGCGTGCAATCCGGATGACAACGATTTTATGCAGTCGTGTATTCTTTATACATGTATAAACATCGTAAACAAAGAAAAAGCAATTTATGAATTAATGTTCCATTTAAACCACTCTTACGTACTAGTAATCAAACTGTGTCAAAATATTCCATGTTCCTAATTATTCCACACAGATTATCAGAAAAAACAGCGACAAATTATGAAAAGAAAAAACGTAAGTGCATATACACACATTTTCGGACAGTCAAACATTCGGATAGCCATGTTAGTTTCGGAAGTTTAATAATCGCGCGGACTTAAATTCGCGCTTCGTCTCTAGCGCGAAATATGCGAAAATTAGACCTGCGCGAATTCAAATGATACTACAGTAGTGTGACCCGTGGGAACTACAGAAAAAGCCCTGCACTCCCAACTAATGTACCACTCATGCATTCCTTGTACATACATAAAGTTGTGAAGTTAAAAACTTTTTAGCAATTACTGAAATTAATGATCCAAAACTTCAACAAAATGCTCTGTTGGTTTGTCATGCGGTAAAAATGATAATAGGATGTTACCAAGTTCACCTTGTCTGATGGAAAAAACCCAAACTAAAGCGATTTAATTTCATCTACATTTAATCATATATCCTGGAACAAGTGCAATAAAGTATTTACATGTACATGTAGTTAGATAATAACCTTTTAACCCAATTGTTTACGTATATAATACAGTAAAACCTCAATGGTAAGACCACATTTGGGACCCTTGAAAGTTGGTCTTCTTATTGAGGTGGTCTTAATATTAAGCAAATAAAGAGCAAAACAGTGAAAACGGGCTTGAAATTTGTGTTCTTAATTTCGATGTGGTCCTATTATTATTGTGGTGGTCTTTAGGTGAGGTTTTACTGTATACACATTTTTTCATCATTTGCCATAAATATATACAACTTTCTCAAAAGAATACACCCAAAAAGACTGTTTAAATCCCCAAAATCTTTACCTCATACAAGACAAGAATTCAATAACAGTTCAAACAGAAAAAAATGTCTACATGTTTTAACAGTGTTTTAACAGTTGTAAAATAAGATTGAAATTAGTCATAAATTTAAAATTTTCCATCAATATATAATAAATGGTAGAAAAAGAATTTTGAGTATTGTAAAATGGTTGTTTGGTAGCCATGGATTTTATAAAAAGTTCACCACAGTGTACATATCGAACATTTACCTGTATGATTACATATACCTATAGAAGGACTGATAAGGCTAATGTATTCACTTAAGACAGTTGTGTGAGTCTATACATATATTATCAGTTTTGCTGTATGATTATATACAAACTTTGGTTTTTTTCATGCCCTTGTACAGTTATAGGATGTTAAATTCTTCGCTAGTGCTTCCTTTATTGTATATTATGTATTTCAAAAAATGGGATAAGTTTTATGGCCTGCGACAAATAAAATTTGTTCCGGATACAATATTCAGGCTATACTTTGTTTTGTTTATTATAACCCTACCCAGCAAAATATAGTTGGTAGATAGGTTGATAACTAATGTTTAATTATCGTTTATTTAGATGTTCAAGTTTCAACCATTTATGTACGTACACAATTTTTATCCTCGAAAAAATATTTGAGTTCAGGAGTAGGTAGGGCTGTGCTAAATGAACAATCTTTGATGGATGACCTTAGTGTGTGCACAGTATTAATGGACTAGTAATCATCACTTAAATTATCAGTAAATGTCTTTAATTTAGGGTTATCAGTACTCCCTTCTCTCCCCCCCCCCCCCCCCCCTTGGGTTAGAGGCGTATTTTCGGAATTTGAAAGGCATTGATTCACCCTGTGTTGGGAGAAAAGGGGGCTAGATTGAAGCTAATTCAAAAAGTCGACTCCCTCTTTTGACAAGGATACTTTTAGCTACCAAAACAATGGGACTGCTAAGTGGCTATTAAATTCCTAGGCACTGTAGTAGAACCACAGTTTTCAGACTGATGCATTACGTGTCACTGACATTTCCTGTAACATTTCTGTACTATTGTTGTTACAGACTATGAAGCATATTACATCAATTTACATCTTATTTGCACTGGATGGAATGCAGTTTTAATGTAGGTAACTGACAGGATTCTGGCATTATGTCAAATTGTGTTGTGGTAATGACTAATGTTTGTTGTTTTCCACCAAGTGCATGCATTATGTTTCTGCAGATGGTGTAATATCAAAGGAATGATACTCTTTGTATACTTTAATAAATGATAGATGTATGCAAGTCTGTAAAAAATTCAAGATCTTTCAACTTATTTCAAAGGATTAAGTTTTCGTAAAATGTTTCCTGCCAAACTTTACCTACACCACACAGGCATGTGGCCTTTTGTCAAACATGCATGCTTTGACTTCTCCTTGATTTGAATAGAATGCAAATAATACCTTTATTCAAAGCCATTTACAGTTACACGATGTTCGTGCGTGTTTGTGTATAGAAACAGAAAATATTTTTAATTCTCCATTATGAATGAGTGCAAGATTATTTTAATCTGATCGGATTAAAAATTTGACTTGTGAAGTACGGTAACTACAAACAAATCCATTCATCAGTGATACTGTTTGAATTCCTTTGCAATTTTTAAATACCTATTGGTTTTCCTAATCTTCTCAGGGATTTCCCAGACGCAGATATCTCGAGTCCCTGACTTCCTTTTCTTTCTAGGGACTCCCATTTTCCACTTACTGTGTATCCCTGGGACCCCTAAAATAAACTTTTGTCAAGTATAATTTAAATCGCATATCTTGGATCTTACAAATTTATTAAGGACCCCAATTTGTCAAACACGAGGGTCCAAGGACCCCTAGCTGAAAAATCCTTGGGAAAACCATGCTTCTTCACTTAAGGATGAAAACCAAGGATGCTTAGGAAAGTATAAGTATGTAAGTATTGTGTCCACATCGTGATACAAGGAAGTCACATGTTTATTGTTTGAACTTCTTGTTACAAGGAAGTGTTTGATTTAAATAACTTTGCAAGTGTTTCTTGTCCTGGGGCACCATGTTGGTGATCAATTTGTCATAATTACATGTACAACAGTCTAAACACTTCGATTGAGGTGTGATTAGCTTGTATCGACAACAACCTACTAGATTAAAATCCAGGGTTTCATTTGTCAATACAAATAGAAATACACAACGTACTGTTAAACATTAAAACACTCTTAAGGCTGAAGGAGCTATTTGTAAAAGGGACTTGTGTTTTGTTGTAGCAATGAAAAAATATACAGTATCAGGGGTTCCATTTGATCCTTGAATTGACCCTTTGACCCCTGGAATTTCCAAAGAGCCTCATGTTGACCCTAAACATTTTGGCTGAAGGGTCAATTTTTCTCTAAATTATAGGTATTTTAGCTAAAAAATGGTAAAATCCGGTCAAAAATTATCAAAATGACCCTTGAGATTCAGCACCTAGTGGAACCCCTAAGTTTATAAAATAAGGGAACAAGATGCATTATAATTTTATACTTAAACTTTTTTTTTATACTTTTTGAGTCCTGTCCTGATAATCATCCGTGAACAAATTCTTCGTTTCAAAAATTCTTGATTCTGTTCGAAAAAAATAAATGTGTGGGTTTTGTCATTAAAATAAATAATACCATGTGTGAGAATGCTTTTAATTGTAATTGATTCTGGTGCAGTGTTTCAGATCTTGTAAAAATCGATGGCTGCATAATATTCTTCGCGCACAATGTCTGCCGAATTCCTGCATTTAAATACTTGATATCGTACAATAAGGTTGGTTTATTTAAAATGAATTTACATAAGTATCACATCTTAGCAGGGGGATATTATTCTACCTGGCTTGATATGAAATCTAGCCTCTTATTTAATATGCTTTCATACAAAATATGACATATGGCTTATGAAGAATTGTATAGACTATTGGTATAAAAAGCTGGTTTAACATTACCACCTTATAATGAATACATTAAGTGTTTAACGTTTTGTAAAATATTCAATTAGTTCTTATTACTTAAGTTGATGTCATGAAAACCTCATGGTGGGTTATACAGATTTGAATATGTTATACACATTTTTGCCTTGTTGACATTTTAACGATCCTTGAACGGATAGATGGATTCAATTCATATTGGGCATACATTTTTGTATAAGCATTTATAAAATAATAAAATACAGGCCAGTTTGATTTCAGTTACAATCCACCAATTGTTGGAGGAGTTCTGGCCCTTTGTTTACTTTAAAGCCAATAGCTATAGCATCTGTGTCTGATGGATATATATATACTTAAAGCCATTAAAAACCCAACCGAAAATGTTCTGCTTCAAAACATGACATAAAGAATAAATAATTCTATATTAATTCACTAACATAATTTCATAAACTTACTGAATCATGAAATATGAATTATTGTTCCATAGTTTCAATACTTTTTTAACAATATTTTAAACATTTGTAACAGTTGGTAGCTTTTAACACCATGTACAAAATGAAGCCTACCGTAATTAAAACAGTTGCGTTTTTAATGGTGTTAAGTATATTTTTGTGCTTTTTACTCTTCATAGTTGGCTTCTGAAATTTTTTATGTAAGCGACCATTGAATATTTTTATCAAAAGGCTTATTTTAGATGGTACTACATTGTACTCCATATAAATCTGTATCATACAGTTCTGTTGTGTTTACAAATACTGAATGTTCAAATAAAGATACCAAGATGTGTGATATCCTATAGATGTAAGTGTCATATTGCTGCGTACATAGAACAGAGATTGTCTATTGTCAGGTGTTTCTGCCAGCTACCAAATCAGTCTACATATTGTTAAAGATATATACTATGCTCATTTTTTGTGTTCATTTGTTTGCTCAAACAAGCATGAAAAATATACTTTAGCTAGTTAAAATTTCAATAAATAAGCATTTTCACAAAATAAATTTATAATGTATTTCTCTGTATTAATATTAATCGAAAAAAAGACGTTTGTATTAGGCCAAAAAAAATAATATCTGTGTTTAGGGTAACGGTCTCAAAAATGCTAGGTAGGGTAGGGACAAAGTTTTTTTTTTTTTTTTTTTTTTTTCAAAAACAATTAAAAATCGAAAAAAAATTCTCCAGGGTCGTAAAAAACTCTAGGGTCGGGATTTTTCGACAGGTAGGGTCGGGTTACCCTAAACACAGATATTTTTTTTTAGGCCTTATCATTAAAAAATATTTTTTACTATTTTTGTCTGTTAGTCAATTGTAATATGATAATATACATGACAATGGTTCGTATTAATGATGTTTTACACTATGTAACAACAATACTGGATGAAGCCCATTAAAAATGTTTAGGTTCAGATGAGCCAGTTTCATAACATGAGAATCACAAAGAAGGCAGGGATATGGTCTGAAAGAAATATTGTTAGAAAAGTTGATCCAGGAAAATATAAAACTGACTGCTAACATACATTTATGACAGGGGCTAATGTATTGCTATTTTCAGCTCACTTCCTCATTGTTTGAATGCAAATTTTACAGTTAAAAGTAGACTTTAATATCATTTGATACGTCAAAAATGGTAATTTTGTGAGGATAAGGGTGTATCATAATTTATATGACTTTTGAAGAATTCATTTTTCTTTTGTCAATGAATACGCATTCTGATTATTATCTGTTATGTTTGGGCTCTAGAAAATATTTTTCGTCCCGAACTAATGGAAATGTAAAATTTGACTTGTCCGACATAGGAAGATACACAATGATAGCTCCACATTTTAAAATTAACATTCACATGTATGCGTTTGTGATTTTGTAAGGTTTGACTTACAACTGAACAATTGCTGATGTTGGTTAGCTTTTAACAGACTTGTCCGGGACTAACTTCAACTCAACTGTTGGTAGCCCGATTCAGTCTTAGACTAGTCCGGGACGTCGGGCTAGTGGATTTCTAGAGCTCTGTATGCATGTATTGATATCCTACATTATACATCACTATTTGCTTATCTGGTGATGTTATGTTTAATTCACTTCCCTACGGCTGATTCATGTGTATGTTATTGTTATAAAGAAATGATGAGAGAACTAGGCCATTGATCAATATTTGGAACTCTTAATTATCGTTTGTCGTGTTTCTCCCTACTCCGGGGATGTGTCCTCAAATATTTTTGATTAAATGTACTTTTTCTAGTAAGATCTGTTACTTGCAAATGGGTTCTGTAGGCATTCATTATGTTAATCTGTCTGTCATGAATATGGATGCTTTGGTTACAAAATGTGGGTTAAAAACTTTCAGGAACACAGTTTCTTGTAGAGGTTATGCTTGCATACCACTGTAGCCCTGCGTTCAGTTACGGCTAACAGTTGCTCATGTTATGAAACTGTTTCGTTTTGTATCCCTGGCCAACTGTGTCACATTCAATGCACATGGAGAACCAAATTTTAAATGTTAGCCACAAACTCCTTTACTGAACGCCAGGCAGGATCAAGAGCATTCATTCTTCTTGAGGCACTGAAGTATTGCCTGTATAAGGGGACCTCTGTGGTTGAGCGCTTACGGTTGCTAACTTAAAATCATTTGCCCCTTAATGCTGCACAGGTTTGCGGATGTAAAATTTTGGAAGTGAGGAAGCCATCCAGTTGGCTTGTTGAAGATCAGTTCTACCCAGTCTTCCTCTACTCTAAGCTGGATAGTCCCTACATGACCCTGGCAGCTTATGTGATTTAAGCCCCTTTAAAAACACAACATAAAGGGCAAAACGGTCATACTAAAGTTAAATGTGACTGTAGGATTTTGACCGTGCGTTACTGATTGTGACGTACATTTGTTACTGTAATTCTGTAAACCCATAAATGGAAATAATACCGCATGTTAATGACGTGTAATGTCGGATATCTAACTTTTCACCTTAAAAATCTTAAATTCATTGAGCCAGATAGTTAGATTAGAAAAAAAATCATCAGTTTGTGTATTCAAAGCCATTCAGTGCATGCATTTTGATTTAGCACATTTAAACTTAAATTTGGCTGTTTTCCAGGTATAAATCATGTGAAAGTTGAGTGATTCACTTTTGCTGTAAAACATGTAGTATACCACCATTCACAAATGTAGTATGAATGTAAACATTGACCTATCAAAGGTCTCAGGTATCACAAATATGCTTATAGTCTGTTTCAATACAATAATAGAGGTGTGTCGTGCAAGGATTGTTGCCTTATGATGAAAAATAATCGTTTTGCTAAATACATGGAATAATATATATATACATGAATGTTATAACTGAATATCAGAAAATAATTAGAAGTCTAAACTTAAATAGTGTTTTCTTTCATGTTTGAACTTGGCCTACATTCATGTGTGGATTAAACTTGATTTAGCAATACCCAATTGTGTTGAAAATAGATCAATAGGTCATTTGTTTGTATTGACCGATTTACGTCTCAAATGAATTTTGAAAACAATTTGGTAACAGAAGATGCGGGTATATATTTCACCTTGTTTGGCGCTAGATTTTATAATCAGACAACTCCGCTCTGGTGATTCTTTTGAACACAATCACTGATACTTATTTAATACATGTAGTGTCTCTCTACATTTCACCGCTGATGCTTTATTGATTTGTACGAATATTCACAAAGTCGGGTTATTATTAAATATTCATAAATATCGGGTAATTATGATAAGTTGGTCAATCTTACAGTACTTATTATTTAACATTTATTCATGAATTTTGGCTTTTGTCCAGTGGCTGTAAATAGTTAATGAATATAATGTTTGAATGAACACCAAAACAAGCTTGAATTGTATACAACTACAAATAGATTTAATCTTGATAACATACCAATACAAGATCTTATAGAATTACTTCATTATAGATCATTATAGATGAACAATCTGATTCCTCATCTTAAAGCGACTGTGTCACAGAATTTTGTTGTAAACAGCATGCCTATGAGGAATGTTACTGCAGGATTTGCTGGTAACCTGCCTTACAACCAGCAGTTAGATATGATTTTGTTGTAAGAAAATTAAGCAGTTTCGGTGTATGTAGATACAGATGACATGACTAAAACAGTGAAGGCATATATAAGGGACGTCATTTACAAAAAACTCAACATGTGATGTCACTATTTACAGGCAGGAAACAATATGTACTCTATATGGTCACTTTGTTTTCATATTGCCATATGGAGCAAATATTGCTTACTGTCAGTACATGGTGACGTCACATGTTACGTTTTCTGGAAATGACGTCACTTAAAGAAGAGGTTGGAAATCGTACAGGGGTGCTTAAGTAGTCTTTCTATTGCTTTCACTGATATTTTACTACCCCCCCCCCTCTTCTCATTTTGTATGTCAGTCAAGTTTTCTGGTAATATATTCTTGGCTAGGGCCCTCTGTGGCAGAGTTGTGCTGGTCTCTGACTTTTTATCTCTTGCCTCTCTCCAATATTCAAATCCCACCTGCAAGGTAGAACATGGAGCATTTATGAGGAAGTTATCTTGCGCTGACTTACAGGAGGTTATTTTATTAAAAAATACTGTGTGATACTTAATGCATGCTAATTGTAAATGTACATATCTGTTTTACAAAATTGACCCTACCGTTACCAGACAGAAAAATTCATTCCCTCTTGCACAAGTTATTACGACACCGTATTGATTTTGTCACAAATGACGGACAGACATCCTTGGCGAACTGGTGTAAGACGAGATTGCTTTAAATGACATCACACAGTTACCTGGTCTAGGTCATTCGTATTGATGTATAAAATTAATGTGATTCTTATTTTTTGGCAGAATTCCATGTTAATTGTTTATAAATATTGAATGGGGATATATATACTTGGCTAGAACGAATTCAAGTGATCAAACAGAATTTAAGTACCATAGTATGATTGTATCCTTATGTTCGGATTTTAGATTGGCATGCAAAAACATTTCATTGCAAGATACGTTTCTGCATATCAGATTAGGGTAATATGTAATGTACCTACTAAATACGTCGAGGTTTTCCCAATGACTGCCAATCTTTTTCAGGCCAATAAATTCTTTCATTTGTATTTTGATGACAAATTTGTTAATTCTATGTATCGGGCATATGAGAATTTGGACATTCACTGCAATTCTTGGTTTGTAGTTCCGAAATTGCAAAATGTAGTGGGTTTCTTGTACTGATATAGACATATTGTATGGACAATGAGAAGTATAATGTGCATGTTAGGCGAGAGATGGAAAAAAAGATTTTTACTCTGATTGTTGACAGGAGGGAAATTTGGACAAGTGAACTAAAATTAAGACCAAAAATGCTCCATCTTGAACAGTAGATGCTTGTATTTACCGAATATTTGTGCATTTGCTGATATGAGATGGGCATCTCGAGCTCAGCAATTCTTTTTGCTCCATTCAGATTAACATTTTTTTTTCTACTTTGGTGAAAAATCGGGTCAGCGAATGAGTATTGAACATTTAAAAAACTTGCTTAACTAAGTATATGTATTTAAGCGTCATTTACTGTCTATGTAGAACTGCCACGATTTTATAATTTGTATCACCACAATAACATGAAAAGATAAGATTGTGTTTAATTGGCAACGTTATGTTTATTGAAATAAACTGATTCAAATACAGTTATTCATATATTCCCCATAATCTTGGAATGCGGTGGACTGGAGCAGAGATTGCCGAGTACAAAATGCTACAGGCTTTTATTCTAAATTTTAAACACCTTTTTTTCCAGGTGCGTATGCAAGCTAGATCCTCACTGAATGGAAGTGAGACTACGTTCAAGGCATTCCATGATATATTCCGTCAAGAAGGACTTCCAGGACTGTGGAGGGTATGTTCATTGTCTGGCCCCTAGTTCATTGTCTGGCCCCTATTTCACAAAATAGTCCTTTCGTCAGTATTGAATCAAGACGCTATAATAATCTTCGTTTATGAATATTTTCAAACTGAATAATGGAACAAATGGATTTTACTAGACAGAACAGGCCCGCAGAGTCATTTGATGAACTCTACATACAATGTAGACAGATGTTTCATAATACACATTCTCTAAAATATGTGAAAAAATCATTTAAACATTTCTGAGATTCCTCAAAGTTAAATGGAGCCGATTGAGTGTTAAACTGTTTTTAGATACATGGATTTCTATCAGATTATCTTTCAGTTGAAATGCTAGCATTTTTTTATTTTTCGTAAACACCTGAGGTGTTAATGTTATTTTTTGAAAAGCTAAATATTTATATCAAACAAATTGAAATCGAGGAGATAAAAGCTCAGGCCGTGATAATGAACTCTGAACAAATAGAACTATTGTATAAAGTTGATTTGATATGATATCTCTGCTTACATAAATGTCTGAAGTGTTATGAACTAGTCACTGAGTAATCTTGTCTACACTTAGAAATATCATAGTAACTTGAGCACTTGCCATAACATGTGGAAAGTGGAAAATTATATAAAGTTGAAACTTTGTGTTTGTCCCATTTTGTTATCCATTTTACTCTTTTTTTTCCCATTACAAAGAGATAATTCAATACTACACTTATGAAAAGGGAAATAAAATCGCTAAGATGGTTTTTTACTGGTATATATTTCATTTTCAGATGGTTTTTATCTTGCACATACATAAATTAGGATATAAACATTATTTATTTTCCTTGAACATACTTTGCCTGTTTTTTTCATGACTTACATGTTTTAAGTGATATTGTTGTATATTTAGGGAGTTGGACCTACAGCACAGAGAGCTGCCATTGTGGTTGGTGTAGAGTTACCGGCATATGATGTCATCAAACGCTATTTCCTCAATCATGGCGTTATGGGAGATACCAAGTACAACCATTTTGCGTAAGTGCTGGATTCGTAGTTTATCACCGATTCAGTCACATGTATATATTTATGATGATGTAATTGTAAATGTTTCGAAATGGAAAAAAAATGGAAAAAATGTAAATGGTGGATAAGAACATTCATGTTTAATCCATTATTTTATATCCATTATGAAACATACTTACAAAGTATATTATTCCCTCTCAATGTTAATAACATTAGATGACTGCAATCTGGGTTATTAACCAGTACTTGCCCTAATTCAGGCAGTTCAACCCTGTCGAAAGCAGGATAAAAAAATTGCAAAACCTTTGTATTGGGAGTCGGGCCCTCTTCCCATTGATCACATTATGTGTCATATGTTAACAGATGTTAATCAAATATGCAGTTAGATGACTCATTTTTCGGTCTATGGTCAGTAATTGCTAATATTTGTTAGAAAACATTTATGTTGATAAGCAGGGCACTTGTTTTACCTTTTTAAAAAAAAAATCTTTATTGAAATAGTATATTTTTTCAATATTTCCAAAACTTTATAATTTCCCCTCACAAATGAAAGAAACTTTCATAAGATTAGTTGGGTTAATACCACAATCCATTAAAAAGACATTTGTTAGAGAAAAAGAACTGGTTGTCTTTTTCATCTTTTAAAGGTTCAAAATTCTCCCATTTGCAGGTATTGGTATCGGTACCAGAAAGCTGTCTGGTGCCCTGCTTAGAAGTACATGTACATGTATACATAAGTTTCTACAAAATCACTGATGGCCGTATTAACGAGGTTTCGCTATACTTACATATGATTTCTCTTACAGGTCCAGTTTTCTCGCTGGTTTGGCAGGAGCTATAGCGTCTACACCAGTTGATGTGGTCAAGGTAAATATTCCCAATATCACCTCCATGTATTACATAAATAGCGTCGCTTAACTCGCATCCTCATCTTAGTCATGCTTACTTAAAAGTAAGAGATTGGTGTGATCCGTTGTATTATGATTTATTGTTTTATTTTACAGCCATTCTTTTCAGTATGGCGGGTACTTTTGATTGGGGAAATTTGCATCATGAATCACCAAATTTGGATATTTATGAGGCTAACATTTTCAATAAGGGGATTTTTTTTCTAAGTAGGTGAAAATATATAAAAATTTTCTTAGGGGAAACGGGTCCAATATCCTTAAAAGGGCTGTTTTATAGCATGTCTGGAATATCAAACAAATGTTCAGATGTAGATCTACTTAGATTCATGTGATTATGGTTAAGGCGAGACAGAATTATGTTATTTTTCTGTGAGTCTAGAGGGATAATGAGAATGCTGTTAACAAATTGTTGCAATATTTTGTTAAATTAAAAGAGTGGGTTGAATATTTCTCTGCGCAATAAGAGATTAATTAATGGTCTATGTGTGTTGTCAGTTGCTGATGTTGTCTTGGGAATACACTGAATGGTTTTATTGTCTGTCTGTCTAGATATCCCACTCCAAGCAAATTGTATGTGATAGAATTACACTCATTGTCTGAGCCACGAACTGGCACTGGGGACACAGTATGTCTGTCTGTCAAAGTACTGGAGGTCATTCTGGTTATGTAATATGTCCAACTGTCACGATATCTGTCTGCTGTCACTCCTTGTTTGACTGGAAACTATTTACTGACTAAGCTTTACTAGTGCCTTACCTGTCTGTTTTCAAGTTGGCTGATAAGTATCAATATTAAAGTAAATTGAGGGGTAAAAATTCACCTGAAGTGAGCCTCGAACCCATGACCCCCTTGAAGGTATTACAGTGCTCTACCACCTAGCTACTTGGTTGGCCATCTAACACCACACAGCTACTGTATTTAATGTATTTCTTATGAGAGTATAACAAGTTCCCTTCAAATACCACACAGGTGGAGTTCTAAATGTTCAGTCTTTTCGTTTGACTTGTGTTTTGTCATCCTTTGTGACTTGAATTGTTAGTTCGAAATCTTACATCAACGGATTCACACCATTCTGTGCCAGAATCTTCCCATCTATACACCTTGTTTCTTAAGAACTAAATGTATTGAATATTGTTAGGAAGATTCATTTTTAATTTGAATATCATCACACATTATTATATCGTCATTTTTTGATAATTATGAGGAATCATCCATTGACAATAAATGTATATATATACATATGATATTTTTCGAAAACAATGTGAACAGGTTTGCACTTTCCTTGTATCAAGACGTTTTTAAAATTGAGTAACGAAAAAGGATAGAATTCCGTGCACCATCGTTTACACTTTACTGACTCGGACCATCTTGTGTATTGATTCTGTTTGATATCACGAGCAGCTAGTATTACGTGCTCGCTAATTGCGACATCTTGACAATCCTGATGAATTGGTCTACAGTGAAGTTGATATTGATTTTTTTTAATGGGTTGTTGGAAACAGACTATATTTACTACGGTTATACCTCTGTTGATGAATACTGTGGATTCAAGTTCTCGAATAATTTTTGTTGAGCTTCTACAATATTGAGTTTAAAACTGAACATGGTATTTAAGACTTTCAGTGGAAGTTAAGCTTAGAAAATGCTTCCTTAAGGAGAGTGCAAATCTGGGCAAATGTAGCTTTTAAGTTTTAATAAAATGTTAATAAAATCTTTCCACCTTATAAGTAAAAATTATTCTAGTGCGATTTAGTACTCTTCTTGTTTTTTCATGGCATTATTGACGATAAAACACACTCGCATTTATTTACTGAAACAATGTATAATTTAACTATAAACAAGGTGTATACCTCATTTTGCAAAAAGGATCATTTCAAGGATTTCTGAAATGTGTGCATTTTCGGATTTTGCTGTATTAGTATTCAAAACTCATTTGAAAATTTCATCTTTGATATATGACGTATGGTTTATATTTCGTGCAAATTTCTCGAAAAATCATTTGATTTTACAGCTGATTAGCTTGTGTATCATTGAATACAAGACAAAATGAAATCCTTAAAATGGTCTACTTGTCATCCTGATTTGTTACCAGTACGGTCCTTTAATCTGAATTAAAGTCATAATTGCACCATGTATTACGTTATTATAAATCATTTATTGATTACAATATTTGTTGAAATGTGTGTGACTTTTGTCACAATATTCTTGACTTGTGGTTGGATATTATGCTTCTTTGAAGGTGTAGGAATCCCGGGAAAATCTTGCTGCAGTGAAGAACAACCCACGATTAATCGGACAAGTGCCGGTGAGCGTCCCAGACGCTCAGTGGCGTCCCAGATTGCATCGTATCTGATTTGTGGGCCATGACTGTAAAACAAGTGTAAATACATTAAAGTTAATGATATCCTGTATAATATTAATATTTGTAATGATTATAATATGACACATTCTTTTATGTACAGCAAAACTTGTGTGCCTGTAATTCTTCAGAGAACAATGTTGACATCTGCATCCTTCTGAAATCATAATCCATTATTTTATTTGCTTCAAGATGGTAAGGAAAAACTGGCCAGGATTGCTATCTCTGAAATATACTACTGGTCAATTAAATAACTAAGACAAGTTTGTTAAAAATCTGGTCATGTCAGTATATATCCCTGCCTATATAATGTGTTTGATGCGATTTGATGATGAACATGAACTATGTAGATGACAGTTTCATCAAAGTTATGTGCAGTATAAATGTGCTTGTTCCTTTGCTTTGCATGTAACGTCCTGATCCTCTTTAAGCCCTTCAACGTGTACGCAGTTTACTGTATGCCCCGCCTGCCCCTTTCAAAGATTCGCTACTGATGCCATTATCATGAACAGGAATTGTTCTGCACCAAGTGTGACTGTTGTCTGTGATTGAAAGCTGATTAAGATCATGTTTAATTATTTAACAGTCCGTTGCCTCCCTCGAACACAGAATAGATACAGCACGATAGTATCTAAACCAGAAGTTGTTTGCTTGACCTACTAGAAAAGCACGAGGTCTCTGAAATATTTATCTCAACGAAATGCTGTTATTTTCGTAGACTTGTGCTGGTCACAATAATATTAGGTCTGCTTATTGTTTCTGCATGAATTTTTGCTGTTGCTGTACCCGCGGTGACCTCAATTGCTCATTTAAAGGAAACATTCCTTACTATCGCACCTATTATTAAAGTGGAATTCAGCAAATGTGTGCTGGGTATTATTCAAATTAATGATGCGTTATACCTTGGTGCTATTTTCCTAAAGCTGTGATTCCCTCGCGAAATCGTCCTCATTAAATTTCACCAAGCAATCTGTATTCTGTTTTCTCTAAAATTTGACAAAACATTCTGTAGCATTATTGGATTTTGTCTGTTCATGCAGCAAAGTTTGCATTAAGCATCTGATTACATAGTTTTGTGTTGAAATCTCACTTAACTCCTGTCAGAACAGACCGTTTACTTTCTTGTTTATAAAGTCAGGACAAAAATCTGTAGAGAAACGGTTGATGATTAGGATCTTAATTGTGACGGATAAGGAAAAATCTCTCCGAAATTCCAGTTGTTTGACTGAGAATCAATGCAGATGTCAACATTATTGATTATCATCCACTTTCTATGCTAATATTTTGGCAATTTAGTTTATCCAGATGTTTTGCTGGAGACGATTTTATTATTTTTCTCTCAGTGGATATTTATCCATGCTGGGATTTTGTGGTCACTGAATGTCCGTAGGGAAAAGTAAAATCTGAAATTTGTCAAGCATTGTATGTCTGTAGACAGAAGGCTACCCATGGGGAAATAGTTGTCTCTTGAAAGTCTGTGGGCAAAAAAGTTATCACTGAATATCCATAGGGAAAATCATTATCATTGAATGTCCGTAGTGAAATGTGCCATCACTGAATGTTGGTGGGGAAAAGTTGTAAGTCTAGGTCTGTACGGATGTCCATTGGGGAAAAAATGTCTGTTGGGAAAAGTTATGACTAAAATTTCTATAGGTAGAAAAGTTGTATCTAAATGTCCAGGGGGAGTAGTCTGAATGTCTGTGGGGAAATGTCCATGGTGAATTGTCTCCGAATGTCCATGGGTAAGTCGTCTCTGAATGTCCATGGGGAAAAGTTAAGTTTGAATGTTCGTTGGGAAAAAATGTCTCTGAATGTCCAGGGGAAAATGTTGTGTAATGAATGTCTGTAGAGAAAGTTGTCTCTGAATATCCAGAAAAATGTTGTCTGAATGTCCATGGGGAATTTGTATCTGAATGTTCATAGGGAATTTGTATCTGAATGTCCTGGGGAAAATGTTGTCTAATGAATGTCTGTAGAGAAAATTTGTCTCTGAATGTCTGTAGAGAAAATTTGTCTCTGAATGCTGTAGAGAAAAGTTGTCTCTGAATGTCCAGGGGGAAAAGTTAAGTTTGAATGTTCATTGGGAAAAAATGTCTCTGAATGTCCAGGGGGAAATGTTGTCTAATGAATGTCTGTAGAGAAAGTTGTCTCTGAATATCCAGAAAAATGTTGTCTGAATGTCCATGGGGAATTTGTATCTGAATGTTCATAGGGAATTTGTATCTGAATGTCCTGGGGAAAATGTTGTCTAATGAATGTCTGTAGAGAAAAGTTGTCTCTGAATGTCTGTAGAGAAAATTTGTCTCTGAATGCTGAAGAGAAAAGTTGTCTCTGAATGTCCAGGGGGAAAAGTTAAGTTTGAATGTTCGTTGGGAAAAAATGTCTCTGAATGTCCAGGGGGAAATGTTGTCTGAATGTCCATGGGGAATTTGTATCTGAATGTTCATAGGGAATTTGTATCTGAATGTCCTGGGGAAAATGTTGTCTAATGAATGTCTGTAGAGAAAAGTTGTCTCTGAATGCTGTAGAGAAAAGTTGTCTCTGAATGCTGTAGAGAAAAGTTGTCTCTGAATGCTGTAGAGAAAAGTTGTCTCTGAATGTCTGTAGAGAAAAGTTGTCTCTGAATGCTGTAGAGAAAAGTTGTCTCTGAATGTCTGTAGAGAAAAGTTGTCTCTGAATGTCTGTAGAGAAAAGTTGTCTCTGAATGCTGTAGAGAAAAGTTGTCTCTGAATGTCTGTAGAGAAAAGTTGTATATGAATGTCTGTAGAGAAAAGTTGTCTCTGAATGTCTGTAGAGAAAAGTTGTCTCTGAATGTCTGTAGAGAAAAGTTGTCTCTGAATGCTGTAGAGAAAAGTTGTCTCTGAATGTCTGTAGAGAAAAGTTGTCTCTGAATGCTGTAGAGAAAAGTTGTCTCTGAATGTCTGTAGAGAAAATTTGTCTCTGAATGCTGTAGAGAAAAGTTGTCTCTGAATGTCCAGGGGGAAAAGTTGTCTCTGTTTGTCCATAGGGAATAGTTGTCTGAATGTCCAGTGGAAACGTTGTCTCTGAATATCCAATGGGAATTTGTATATGAATGTCCAGGAGGAAAAGTTGTCTCTGAATGTCATGGGGAACAGTTGTCTGAATGTCCAGGGGAACAGTTATCTCTGAATGTCATGGGGAACAGTTGTCTGAATGTCCAGGGGAACAGTTGTCTGAATGTCCAGGGGGGAAAGTTGTCTCTGAATGTCCTGGGGAACAGTTGTCTGAATGTCCAGGGGAACAGTCGTCAGAATGTCCAGGGGGAACAGTTGTCTGAATGTCCAGGGGAAAATGTTGTCTGAATGTCCAGGGGAAAAGATGGCTCTGAATGACCATGGGAAGATAAGTTAAAAAACGGTTTTAGTGATCATGCATATAGAGGAAAGATTTCACTGTCTGTAGATTGGGATAAAAGTTTCTTTAGTATATGTCCATAGAGAGAAAAATCTCTGAATGTCTGTAGTTGAAAAAAAAGCATCATTAGAACAGCAAATGATACCCCTTTGATTTGTGTCTGTTGACTGCATGTATTGTTCAATGAGTGCATTTGCTTCATCATAGTAATCATTTATTTTCCATTTTGTCTTCCCTTGCAAAGTATAATCTTGTATTTGAAGAGTTGTAGATTATTAAGTGTGCTAGATGATGACTGTCTGAGAGTTCTATTAGCTGAAAGTTGATTCAAGAATCGTAGCTTTGCTGAAAGTTATCTATGTAATTATGTGTATAATAGAGCCATACATGTTCCAGTTGATTGCTTAGATGAGCGTATAAAGACTAAATTTTAGTCTCGGGTGATAAAGAATAAAACTAATAGAGTTCTATATTTCTGTTTTGGATAACCGTTTTCAAAAATATTGTCAAAAACATTCAGTGAAAAAATAACATATCTACATTATGCCATCAAGATAAAAGCTCTAGAGACTGGAAGTCTTATATTGTGTGTTTCTTTTTCAGACTCGATTGATGAATCAGAGGAAGTTTAAAGCTAATGTGGTTGTAAATGGTGGTGTTGCTGTTCCAGCTATATATACATCATCACTTGACTGTCTTACTCAGGTAACGGCCTTTGCTTAGAGTACAGTAAAACCTCAATTATAAAACCACCCTTGGGACCCTTGAAAACTGGTCTTGTTATTGAGGTGGTCTTAATATAGAGGTTGAATAAAGAGCAATACAATCAAAATGGACTTGAAATTGTGTTCTTGATTTTGAGGAGGTCTTATTATTGAGGTGGCCTTTAAGTGAGGTTTTACTGTAGATATTATAAATTTTTTTACTCATATGTCAAACAGTTGTGTAGATAATTATTTAATTTACTTTAAGATCTTTTAATTTTGAAAAGCATTCTTAACCAGGTTTTTGTAATGAAACCTGATTAGTAGATTGGGGTGTGTTGTTAGGGTGGCGAGCAGACGTCAAAATGATTGTTTCCACTCAATAACTTCAGATAGAATTAAGATAATTTCAGTGAAAGGTTGTATATAGATAGCATATGTGGAGAGAAAGGATTGGGTCCCTTAAAGGTCGGGTCAGTAAAAAACTAGATTTTTGTGGAATTTCCACATCTCTTGTTTTATGAAAAATGACTCCATATTGTGGGGTTTTAGGTATGTTAAATACGTAAGTATCTCCGTTGAGGGGGGTAGAGCAATTTGCCTACACTTGTATTCAGTTTCTACCTCTACTGATGTTCATGTTGTCAGAGATAATGATACTGTGGGAACAGTTTTTGTCTGCGTGTAGTTTTGATTTTTGTCTGGGGAAAATAAGGTTAGATTAGTAGATAAGTAGATACATGGAGAAGTTAAGTGTCTGGCACTCATTTAACTCCATGTGTTCAAGTGAAATGTTCAACTCATTGGCTTGTTCCTTATTTCATGTTTGTACTATAAGGAAATGTCTTCCTTATTATAGGATTTCAGTAGTGATCTTAATGTTGTATATTTCTTGTTTGTTGTTAATGAATCAAATTATGTATAATTGAATATACTGTATGTATTTACATCTATTTACAGACGGTGAAAACTGAGGGTGTGATGGCACTGTACAAGGGTTTTATACCCAACTGGGTACGACTTGGTCCCTGGAATATCATCTTCTTCATGACGTACGAGCAATTGAAGAAACTCTCTTGAAGATGTTACCCCATCGACACATAATGCCTTGATACGCCTGAAGTTCATACATTATCCACGCAGATGTTCTTGTTACTATAAATAGCTTCTGGTGTCCACAAATATACCAGTAACTATAACATTGATCTGTGTATTTTATTGGCAATCGTGCAATGCAACATTTTATGGCTACTGGATACTGAAACTTCTCCCAACAGAACTGCTCAATATGACGAGAGAGGGATGTAATACAGTCTTTCTAGTGACAGATCTTGTTTCATGTTCATCCACATTTCCGGAGATTTTATAATCCTAAATATCTAAGTCTGTGATTATCGTTACGTAGCTGCTTCTGTTGCAGCTAAATCACTTCAACTTTATCGAACTATGTTGAATTTATTGCTGATCTAATGTCAATGAAGATTCGGATTTTTTTATTTTTAGGGATAATATGTAATTCAAGTTGCGTCACCATGTAATGGTCTTTCAGTATAAAACTATTCAGCTGTATAACTAGGATTTATTGCCCAGTTCTACACAAAGGATAGACTGCAACATTTGTTTTAAGACTATATTTTCAACAAACATAAATGAAAATTTCAATACCTATGTCTTTGGCTGGCTATCAACAAAAATATTATAAATGTCTTGTTTTTACTTTTTACACAAACTGCCAAATGCTAATGGTACATCAGGTGTGCAATTAAAAATTAATTAGATTTTTTGTGATGTCAGATTCTACTTTTGAAAACGAGAAAGTTTTTAAACTATTGTAGAAGTTTGAGTAATTGTACTACCATTTATCATAATCGACATACTTTATCTTCAACACACATTCATAATTCCTGCTAATTAATTTTAAACAAATTTCCTGAGTAAGTTCTGTACTAGAGGTTAAAATTACCTTAGTTACACTTAGGTTTGGTTCAGAATTGTGGTTTTTAAATTTTTTTATTCAGATTTTTTACTTTCTCAATGTATTTTTGGACGAGAAAATGTCATTTATTGACTATTGTTGCTGCCGAGAAACCATATTAGCAATGTAACAAATTAATACGAGTACGATCTCATCTTGCAACCTTTACTCCACCGTTGTTCTCGTTTAAGTTACTGTTTGTTTTTGTGTTCTTAATTTTCATGTGTGTCAGTCTCCGAGATTTTTGGCCCAAATGCACAGAGTCTCGTACTGAGAAAAACGCTTTAAAGATAACGTCATGTTTTCACATTATGACGTCATTTTTTCATATTAATGGAAACAGCTGGTTGAAACATTTCAGTAGGAGATCTATGATTCAGCGACGAGCAGAAGCAAAACAATTTTCGGTAAACATTGAGATGGCCCCTATTCTTAAGGAAATGAATAATATACATTTAATTTGTGAAAACATATTTGCTGTATATTTTTGTCTTAATGACCATATTATAAGTGCTGTAATTTCCTAAAAAAATGTTGTTTTGCAATAATTTTTGTTTTCCCTGCATTCATAAATGTTAATAACTCAATTCGCCCAGATATGTCATTTGGGCCAAAAATCTCCGAGAACGACACATTTTTTATTATTATCCCAATATTGAACCGACTATTAAGTTTCTGTCATATTGTGTGTAACATGGTTCCCTAAATTATTTTTGTACATCACGTTAAAATTACCCCTTCCAGTCATCTATTGTATGATTTCTTCATCGCTAGAAATCCTGTCAAATACTCGGTATGTTACGAAGTCTTGTAATGTGTTGTATTAAATTAGTTTATTCAAAATGTTGCTCTTTGAAAATCCATACATGTACTATGATAGTGGCTATATACCTGGTGATTTGGATTTGACCATGGTCTAACTAACTTGCATGGTCTTATTGAATTGCATTTATAAATTATTTTTAAAATATAATTCATGATACACAAAAAATGAATAAAATTGTGACATGCTGTTGTGCAAACGTTGAATATTATATCTCGCATATAAGTTCAAAAGGTTTCAAGTTTTCTGCTTGGTATATAAAGGAAGAGAAATATGTTTAGGCAATGAAATTGTGGACATTCTTAAAGCACATTTTCTGCTGTAGTTTAAAGTTCTTTTCCTCATGATCTTGATATTTTATTCTTAAGTTTTGGCCTATAAATGCAATAGATGGAACTATTTAGATTGAAGAAAGATAAAAATGGATACAAAGATAATAATTTCCTCGCTCTCTATGAGAGTTTAAACATCATTTCTCGTTATATTCGGTATATTTCGATGGTAACATACTGAATAAATAAATTATCCGATGATGTATGACTTGCAACAGTTATCTGTTTATGATTATGACATGGTTTGCACTGCAGGAATAAGTGCGAGTATTAGTGTTGATTTTTGAGAACAATTACGAGGGTTATGCTGCTAAATTTCTCGGGGGTTGAAAAAATATTGCCCTAGGCGAGTGGAGTGAATTAAGACAATTTTTAATACAAGTGCTATTCAGAATCCTCTCATCATTGGATTGTACCTTGCTCTCTATTACTCTGCGGTTCAAACTACGTTAAGTAATTTACTATCCCCATTCTCATTGTATATATCATTATGTAAAGCTATTTATTTTTTCTTTAATATTACTGAAAAGGAAACTATCACAAGCTTATAACGAAATGTCTTGCCACGTGGTCAGTGCAGTGAAACAAAGATACACCCATGTCATTGAGGCCCCACATTGTGTAATGTAATGATCCCCGACATGTAAGCCGTTATTTGCACATTTAAGTACCCAAAATTTGAATTTGTTTTAATGTACAGGGTATATTAAAACTTATGTTTATTGGTGTGGTTGACATCGTTTTGTACGATATCAGCAGAAAAATTGGCACTTTCAACCGTATCGGCTGAATTTAAGTGTTTTTTCCATCACTGTCTGAATGTTTGAAGGAACGGCAAGCAACAGAGATATAGTTGTCTTGTTTCACTGTATGCGACTTGTTGTACATATCTGTCCGTTATTACTGAAGTCGGCCATGTAACATCAGTCCCGAATAATGGTGCAAAAGCTTGTATTTTACAAAGCTTATTTTTTTCTGTTGAATTATATGTTGAGGTCATCTTTTGTTATTCATGCTTGACACAAATAGTCATTAGCAAACCTAGATCTCGTTTTGCTTGGACTGGGGTGGTTAAACATTCAAATTTGTATATCTGGTGCCATTCTGTTTGTTTCATTTTTTGTTCTTTATTTTAATGAATACCAAGATAAATACTTGATTTGGTTTATTTCATGGATCAAGGAATCAAGAGGCCTGAATAAGTCTTGGGTTCAATTAAATCTAGCTTTCATTTCGAAGTTTTTATTTACAAACGAGGCTGAGTATACTTTGTGCTTAATTCCCATCCAGCAAAGCAGTATTAGTTGGTTTGCTCAAATGATATATCTCGCTATCAAGGGGAGAGTACTGCTACCAAATTAGTATTGAATATTTCTGACTGGACTTTCAACGTCAGCACCAACTAATTAAAAAGTTGCTGTAATTTATGACAAATACTAAGCTACATGTATGTGTTTAACTGTTGCTTTAACATAGATTTTTGTATCTTTAAACTGACTTGAATTTGTTCATAATGATAATAGAAAATGTACCTATATATAGCGATTTAATTTGAGATTATTAATCTAATATAACGAGAAGGTGACAGATCAGTTTGTCAACTTGTGGAAAATATCAATTTAGGCCGACGCCTTGGTTGATAATCGATCAAGTTATCCTTACTCCTATGTAGTTTGTTTATTAATCCATTTTATGTCAGTTTTTGTGATAATTAATTCCTGAAAACATTGAACTGATCGTTATATTTTGCAGCAGTGCAGTTATTTTTCTCAACATTTCAAATTGATTGAAGGAGCAAGAATATAATTTATTTTTACTAATCTCAGAAAATCAGGGTTTACAACAAAATGCAGTTAGGGATTTTAGAACTGTGCCAATTTATATGTTCAGGTATTTGTTAATTTCAACAAACAGTTTTCAACATAATCAAAATTTGTATCAGTTTTTTGTGAAATATAAAGTTTAGCTGTAACTTAAATCGGCCTAAATGTTGTATATTAATTAATATGTAGCATCTATGAACATCTCTTTTGGTTATACATATTGAATGCTGTTTTATGTTGGCTTATTTAAAGCGTCAGGAATTGCTCATTGAAAAGCAGAAAACAACAACATTAAAATGTAAGACGAGGAGTGATAACGAGGTGTACAAAGTGGGTTTTTCATAAGTGTTACATATTTTTGGTACCAGTTTATGACATTTGTTTCGCACCAGGGTCATTTGAGCTTTTGTAGAATACGTAGAGTGATGCAGTCATTAGTTTGAGAAATTAGTTAGAAACTCCTTTGTGAACTGGCAAGATTTGTTCTTTGTTAACATTGCAAGCTTAAACTGTTTGTTTTTAACTGTTTATTCTTTATTATATAAAAAACTGCTGTTACAACAGTGAAAAATAAAATCTGAATCAACAGTATTTATCTTGTTGTTTTGTGCTTTGATCAACCTATCCATTAGCTGTCGGTAGAGAACCAGTCTGCCAAACCAGATGGCGTAAGTTTGAGCTCCGAGTGAAGAGTATGATAAATATATTAAAAATCCTTTTGTGCTCTCTCTACCTCAGATTCATGTGGGGATGATGTTAAAAATATTTTGTAGGCGCTTACTGGTATAGTAGGGACAAGATGTGAAGGCATAATAACATTTACACAATGTGATAAGTTGTTATATCAATCCATATCAAATTGTAGGTAAGTAGAATGATCATTGAGGCACTTTGTCAATTTAAAAAGGGATATAAACTTGTAGATGTCAAGAGTTATGTTACTGCTGTGGCGTAGTAGGTACACGCATTCTTTTTAGCATATCTGGTTTCAAACTTTTTGATGACATCTTTTTTATGCGAACATAGCGTTTTGTCCATGAAATGACAAATCTCACAGACGATGGGGGAAAAGCCTATACTATTATTTTATGATAATGTAAATATTAACTGGAAATATTTTTGTGCTAACCATGAGTACATATTGTGCATATTATTACAAACAAATCAGTTTGTACAAGTTTGTGAACAGATCTACTCCGGATTGGTATAAATAAGCGCAGCTGAATAATTTCCAACCTCTGTAAGTGACGTCATTTCAGAAAAAGTCACATGTGACACTACTGTACAGTACCGACAGTAAGCAATATTTGCCTCATACTGCAATATGAAAACGAAGAGACCATAAATTATGAAGTAAATATAGTTTCATGCTTGCAAATAGTGACTTCACATATTGCATTTACTTGAAATGACTTCATTACAGAAGAGGTTGTAAATCCCAAAGCAGCACTCAAATATGAATTTTCCCTCTAATCCTGCAGTGCAAACAACAGTATACTGTTAAAATCTTGCTAGAATCACAATGAAAACAAAGACATTAAATGTCTGACTGAACTGCATTTGATCTAAACTCTAATTTTTGTTGGTAGATCTACCCCCTGGTAAAAACCCATTTTTAGCGATTAACAGATTTCGTCTATTGAGGAAATGGAATTAAGTGTGAATCGACACCTTCAAAATCCTCGAGTTAGGAGTGACTGCTGGTTGGTAACGCAAGATGAAGTAGCGAATGATTAAAATACGTTGTAAACTTGTTTCACAATCGATGTAATTATACAAGTTAAAATTCAAGTAAATATTAAGTAAGTTCTAAAGTAATTAATAACTGGCAGCATACACACAACACTGAATGATCCAAAGAGAAGACAGAGTAGGTAACAAGTGTAATATTCAATACAAGTGCAATTTTAAAGATACAGTCGGATCTCGTTCATTCGAATTCATTATTACGTAATACATGGTTTCGAATAGCCCATTTCAATTTGAAGTGCCTAAAATTACATTGGGACCCAATATTTTTTGGATGATACCATGAATTCGAATACAAGGTTGTCAAACCAACGAGGTCAGACTGTATATTAATGCTTGAAATAACATATTATTATAATTATATGTATTATTATAAAATATTAATGAAATATGCATCATGATGCAAGATTCATTTGCCTTTGGAGAAATATCCATTATGGGTGAAATACCATTAAGTCCACCAGAGAAAAAAGAATCTGTTGATGTAGTCAAACAATTCATACATATTTTAATACCGTTTTCCATTCTGACCTTCGATATTCTTCAAGGACAGAATGGTCATTCAATATTTTACCATTTTCAAATACTCTTTACGTCACAGAGGATACAACATGTTCTGTACAATGAAATAATTCATTTCTTAATAAAATCCAATACTTCACCTGCTTTTTTAAAATTAAACATGTGATTGTGAACACAAACATTTTTTTTAATAAATAAAATAATATTTACTCGGTTTAAACTCTTTATTAATATTTCGCCTGAAAAGGCTTTATCAAAATTATGAATCTTGAGTTAAGACAGAGTGCATATCATTTGTCTCTACTACGGACTTTTATCTGAGAACATGTACAAAACTGTGTTCAAACAAACAGAGAAAATGGAACATGTTTTACAGATTTTTTATTCAAACATTTCGTAAAATAGTACAATTAACTTACATAACTTAAAATATTGTTTGAAAGCACTACTCTAATCGTTCTATGAAATTTTGTATCTCGGCGGGATTAACTTTCTTCATAACATTGTCCATTTCTTCGCGTTGTTTATGTCTAAGAAATGCTCCAATTCCAAAGTTTAATATGGAAAGCATAGCGAGGTTTGCCCAATGCATTGGATTGGTCTTCATTATGTGCAGAATATTTGGCTGAAAATTGTTTGATGTAAGGTATGTAAAATGTTTTCTCGATAAAAGAACTGATACAGAAGGTGATAACACAATAGTGGGAAGTATTACAGCTGCGAAATTTATCACACCGCTTCGAACCTCCAAACATCCTTGACAATCAGGTAATAACATCACTTTCTGCGATAAAAAGTAGTCCATCACTCTAGCAAACATAGACGGTACAAGAAGCACTGGGACGGTGGCGAAAGCACCAACATAGCGTAAATGAAACTTCCGTCTAAAATGTGTGTTTATAAGATTAGCTGTCACTAATGATGCTGTCATGGTTATATATGGACTCGTCCCAAACCAGAACCTGCAAAGTATAATAAATATGGAACAATTTAGACAAATAGCTAAAATAAAACTATAAATTATCGGTAGAACCAATGAACACTCCCCGAGGTGCCTACATGATTGATACCGGAACCTGCCGACAATGCGCATCTCCTCTTGGTAGTAAAGCTTCCCATTAAGTTTAAGTGAATTGGTTCCTGACATAGCAGAGACACAAATGCAGAACGGACCCACGCACTAACGCACAGACAGATGTAAACAAACTTTTACTTTTGATAAGAGATGACATTATTGTCGATGAAATTACTTTGTATTCACTGAATTTGACATATTGCAGTCTTCACGATAACCCACTTGCCCTGGACAATTAAACAAATCGAAACAACCATCAAAACATCATGTTTCTTCATTATTTTAACGGTGCTGTTAATTTTATTCGGGCAAGTGAAGGTGAATTCGGGCAAGTGGAAATTGCAAGCTGTCTGCCCGATTGGTCAAGTCCTTAAAAACAACTATAAATGTATCTTGAAGACTGATATTGTGTTGTAATTTAAAATTCTGTTTACATTAAAGGATTGAACCGTTCACAACGTGTTGACTATCACTATTCAACCCCACAGTAATTTCTCGACTTTTTCACCAATTTCTAAGATTGACACACAAAAACTCCAAATTTGAAGGGTACAGGTCATCTTCCCAAAATAGCAATAAAAAACCTTGTGACATGACTCGGTGACTGCATTAGTTCATTATAACATACACTTGTAGTCGCCAGGAAGCTGCATTATGTCTCACCTTTCTTGCAGTGGAAGTGTTTCTAATTTTTTCTTTTGAAATTCAATAATCTCATGTTGAGTCATATACACAGCACCTCTAGGAGCTTGACTTCGAGGTATATGTAATGGCTTATAGCCAGATGGAGCGGTAGACACTCTGTCTTCATTCGTAAGTTTATCTAACTTAGTCACCATTGTTTAAATCTGAAAAATCATAATAAAGTTTTATGAAGATAAATTAAATAACTTGGGGGTCAGGGGTTCCACTAGGTGCTAAAACTCAAGGGTCATTTTGACCAGATTTTACCATTTTAAAGCGAAAATACCTATAATTTAGAGTTCCAGTCTGTTTGCTAAATATTTCTACTGATGATACTCAGGATAAGACGAATGTTGCTATTTTAGGATACAACACTATGTTTTTAGGGTCCCATTCTTACTTTCTATCTTGCAAATGTCAAACTGTTGAAGAAAACAAAGAATCATTTCACGACAAATGACACAGAACTACTTCCGGTTCGAAAATGAAAGTAAAACAGAAGCTGACTATGTCAAAGATTTCAATAGTTGTTGAGGTTTATTGTGATCAGATGATGTCCATGAATTATGAACATGATATATTTGTTGAATGCACTTGATTAAATATTGGGATATTAGCATTTAGAATGATATTACTTAATTTACTAATTGGAACAAAGGTATAGTTTCAACAGAGCAAGCTTGTTATACTGCACTAACAAAATAAGGTGACAATATCATTCCTTTCCATAGTTTTCCTATCATGCCAAAATGTTTCAATGTTTGTTTTCTTGCTAAAATAACACAAAAACTGGAAGTAAGTTACTTCCAGTTTTTGTGACAAAAAAGTGCACCTGGTGTGACTCTAAGCCACGACCCCCTAAACGCTAGTACGGGGCTCTACCGACTGAGCTAACTGGGCAGCCGTCTAACCCCACACCACTTACCCCTTCTGGCATTTCAGACTCAACCACTGTGGGCTATCAAATACAGCTGCCACCATTAAGTAAATCAAGGGGACAAAGTGCGTCCGATGTGGGGCTCCAACCCACGACCACCAAAACGCAAGTACAGCGCTCTACCGACTGAGCTAACAGGGTGGCCGTCTAATCCTACACCACAGTGACCACTACAGGTGCACCATTTATTTTTTATCACAGTAGGCCTACTAGGCTTCTTGGCCCAAGCGACACACCAACTATGAAGCCCATCAACATTACTATACCTGGCGTGACGAAATTATTGCAACAACTTAAACCAAATAAAGCTTCGGGTCCTGATGGTATACCCAACCGAATTCTTATTCTTGCTGCTGAAGAACTAGCGCCAATCCTTACCCAGATCTTCCAAACATCACTTGACTCTGGAACAGTACCAGCAGACTGGAAAGAAGCCCTGATCACTCCAATCTACAAGAAAGGCCCTAGAAACATTGCCTCCAACTACAGACCTGTTTCATTAACATCTGTTGTCAGCAAACTACTTGAACATATCATCTTCAGCGCGACCATCAAACACCTAGACTCTAATGACTTACTTACTACTAATCAACATGGTTTCCGATCAAAACGTTCCTGTGAAACTCAACTCATTTCAACCATCCAAGGCATAGCTCAAAATCTCAAATCAAACAAGGATCAAGTAGATGTTATCCTATTAGACTTTGCAAAAGCTTTTGATAAAGTACCATTTCAACGACTTCTACTCAAACTAAATTTCTACGGCATTCGAAACAGCACCCTCAAGTGGATATCCTCTTTTTTAAACAATAGAACACAACAGGTACTAGTAGATGGAAGCAGATCAGACAAGCTCCCAGTACTATCTGGAGTTCCGCAGGGCACAGTGCTAGGACCCCTGCTGTTTCTTGTATACATCAACGATCTCCCATCAGTCTGTCGATCCTCAAAAGCCAACCTATTTGCTGATGACACCCTTCTTTACAAACACATCAGGAACATCAATGATGCCATCAAACTGCAAGAAGACCTATCAGCACTTGAAGAATGGGAGGCAAAGTGGCAGATGAGTTTTCATCCAGACAAATGCTCTGTGCTGAGGATTACATCAGGGAAGCGCTATTGCCATGAGACTTCATATCACCTTCATGGCCAGACCCTTCGCATTACAGACGGAGCAAAGTATCTGGGTGTTACTCTCAGCGACGACCTTCAATGGGAGAAGCATACACAGGCCACAGCAGCGAAATCATCCCGCACACTTGGATTCCTCCGTCGTAACCTTAGAGACTGCAGCAAAGCGGTTCGGGAAACAACATACAGAACCCTGGTGCGACCTGCAATGGAGTATGCAGCAGCCTCTTGGGACCCATACAAGGTGGAAGACATCAACCGACTCGACAAGGTCCAACGTCGTGCTGCCAGATATGTCACCAACGACTACGTAGACAGGACTCCGGGATGCGTTACAGCCATGGTGCACCGTCTCGGTTGGGAACCACTCCAAGAGAGGCGAAGAATCTTGAGACTCACTATGTTATACAAGACCACACACGGCCTTATGGACATCCCGGAGGCAGCACAGATCGTCAAAGCCAGCGACAGACGAACAAGAGGAGCCAGGAGACTATTCCTCCCATACACCAACGTCATGGTTTATAAACAGTCCTTCTTCCCGAGGACCATACAGGACTGGAACAGGCTACCAACCACCACCACAGACATCACAGACATAGAGGCCTTCAAGACTGCCCTACACTCATCAGCAGCAGCACCGCCTCTGTCGTCAGCGTAATCAGCTAGCTTTCTGCATGTATATAATTTTAATTTGTAAATAAGACGTTTTAACTGGGCTACCTGAGAATGTGACTGTCTTGCTCGCCCCCCGTGGACATTTAACAATCCAACCTAGGATTCCTGTCCTGTATTGGGAAGAAGAAGAAGAAGAGGCTGACTGGGTGGACAGAGTAGCTTGGAAAACCTAGTACTCTGTTTAGTTTTACCCCCATGCAAGGCCATAATAATCAGAAATGATTGCTAGCCATTATAGACGAAGAAGAAGATGCCGTGTAGAAGAAATTATTCCAAGGTCACATTAACATCAGCCAAAGTAGGTCAGTGCCTACCTAGTGGGTAATATTCTCATTCCAACAACTTAGATTGTGTCTACACATAATGACATTTGAATATGGCAAACAAATCTGCCTTCATTCAGCGTTTTTCATTACTTCGTGCAATTATTGCATGAAATGCCAAAACCGGTGGGTGGGGTAAAATTCGCATGCTTGATCCATTAAACCTTATAAAGTATTCATAATAATGAAATGTTGACAAAAACTGCTTACGTTACTGGTGAATGTCCACGCATGAAAAGATTTCTTAAACCTACCACTGTCAAGTTGCAGATAAATTAACTATTATTTCAAGACCAATCATGTGCTAAATGTCGCTAGACGCTTGTTATTTCAAGTTCATGGACGCTTGATTGGTTATCTCCCATCTCTACGGTCAAGTGCGGCTGCGTCTCCGAAAACCAACCATTCCAATCATATCGTGATATTTTTGTGCATTGTGTAAAGAGGACCATAATGTAGTCTTAAAAGAAAGTTTCATAATTGTTATATAGCCTTTTTAGGCGGAATATTAACAAAGATTTAAAAACAGAGTGCATATCGTGTAAAATACTGATTTTTCAATATAATTATGAAGAAGTTACTTTCATTATTACTACTGTATAAAATCCAGACAAATTCATCACAACGATTCAAAATTCATACAGACTTTTTTTTAAGCGGCATAACATACTTTTCTCTTCTCAGGAAGCTGTACATATCACACGAATATGGTACAGTACGTAACCTTCAGGGGCGTGGCTTAGCTGAAGTTGATTTATAGGCCTAGTTTTAGGGGGGCTGGGGCATGGTCCCCCGGAAATATTTTTGTAACTATATCGTCAGAGATGCGTTTTGGTGTGTATTTCGTTCCGGTAAATACGCTTACAATAACATCAAAAACACACATTAATTATCTTAGATTTATATAGCTTGTAACTGTTCGAAACAAATCATAGACCTACACGACCTATAGGAAGCTACGCCCCTGACCTTACCGAAATCCATTCCATTACCGAAATCCACTTCTAGTATAACATCTGCACTATATGTTGCTAATTTCCTGTTATAGTATTAAATAATAGGTTGATTTAAATGTAGTTTACACACAGTTGAAGTGAGAAGAGTCTCGACAACACGGACATTTCCAGCATCTGGTGTTCGAGTAAATTATGATAAAAAAATCAAACTAGAAACCATGGAACTAAATTTATTTTTCATATATCTTATATTGCATAAACATATAACAATAACATCAAAAGAATGATACAAAGAAAACAAAGAGCACACAAGCAAGAAGAACAAAAAAAGAAACGGGACATACGCAGAGTCAAAATACTGCAAAAAGAAGTGCCAGACCAGATACGCAAGGCCAACAAGAAATATCTCGTCGACACAGTGAGTCACGACTTTAAAGAAACCTCCGAGAAGTTCTGGGTCTTCATCAAAAGCAAAGGACGAGATGTATCAGATGTTACACTGGTCACTGAAGAAAAAGAATGACCTCATCCAGAACAGCAATTCAGCCAGAGCAAACATTCTCAATGACCGATTGGTATTCGTATTGATCCATGAATATACCACCAACATGCTAGATATGGGACAGAGCAAGATACCATCTATGCCGAACATTTCCGTTAATTAGAAGCGTGTTCAAAAGCTGCTTATGAACCTAATGGCCAAGAAAGCCACAGACCCAGATGAAATTCCAGTCATCATCCTAAAGGCAGCTGCTATAGAATTAGCCCCCACCATGGCGTATATATTCCAGCTATCATTCAACTTAGGTGATGTGCCACAAGACTGGAGGGAGGTTTCAGGAGTCCTACTGTTCAAGGAAGGTGGCCGACATTTTATCATGCAACTACCATGGTAACAGACTGATAACACATGACCTGATAACATAAAGTGTTCTCAGGTCAATAGGCTGCTAGTAGCATGATAACACTTTTAAGCTCCGCCCACAAATTGACGGACTACTTATTAGCGGATTGAACACTAAATTTTAGGTAAAGACACACTAAAACATGCTCGGAAAATTAAGTTTCATGATAAATAGAATCTCAAGTTACTGTCCGGCTCGAACAATGTTATCAGACTCGGCGATATCGTTCGTGGTGACTCGCTAAAGCTCGCCACCACAAACGATATCACCTCGCCTGATAACATTGTTCTCACCGGACAGTAACCCGAGATTCTCTATGTCCACGTCAGTGTGTGTACCGGAGACGTTTGTAAGATTGTAGACCATGGAGTAAAAAATCGTAATATTTTACGAACATTTGATCTTTCATATTTTGAGATTTTTATTATAATAATATTTTCTGCGAACAGTAATGTTGAATCCGCTTGACTATCACAATTGTAGAAAACATGTTAATTCACGTTGACTTTGTCCGGATAACATAAGTACATACACTGCAATAATTCGTCAGTAATTAATAGTCTAGTTACTGTCCGTTTGGAAATGAAGCACAGCAGATATATTCAGCGACGCGTAAGCCAATCAAATCTGAGGTTATAAATGTCGAAGCAAATTTTGGACTGCCCAACTTTTGTAAACTGGACGCTGATTTGTTCAAATCTGCAAGTTGTGAACTCCGGACTGGAATGTAGCAAGAACGAGCTTAATACGGCTGCACCGAACAATATATGACAGTACAATAGTCATGAGTGTTGTTGCTGGATTCAAACTGTTTCACAAATAGTTGATTTCTGAATGCGAGTCTTTTGGTGTTATGTTTGTTGCTCCTACTGATTGGTATATCATGAATAAACACATTGATTACGCCTCAGTCAACGGTAAGCTACCTCCATTATTTATTCATTATATTTAAAACCAGACGAAAGTACGACCATCTGCCTATTCCCAACATTATTGACTGGATACAGTGCTGTTCCGATATTATGGTCACCTTTACATTCATTCATATTGACATCGCAGGTATAGCGTGCGTCACAATCGGAAATCGATTACTCGGAATATTTCTGTGTCTGTCATAATGACCGTTACAACATTTTTTACGCTTATCGATTATAAACTATTACTATAAACATGTTATCTGTTGAAATGATTATAAAGTCTGTGGGGTAGATAGGTGTTCGGTTTTAAGTATGTGTAACATTTAAGGCGCTCGACCTCAATCTTATCACGCACTATAGATTTATTACTTTGGAAAACATTCGATTGTATGTGAGTTGAACTACACGGCAATGGGAGTTTTGATATCTGGAATATTACAGGTAAGAGTTTATATATAACTATTTAGAAAATAACATTGCACTATTGTCATATTGTTTTCTCTCCCGAACCAAATGACCAGACGACAAATATTCTGAATAACTGTTTGAACTGGTTTATTGGTTAATTAATTCCAACTTGAGTTTACGATCACGTGTGTTGTTGAGAATTTAAAACAACCATCGTGTCTTCGAGCACCCGTTTTACAATGTATTTTATGAGCGTGAAATATACACGCATAAATTATTCATAGGTGAATATATATATGTAGATTTGTAGTTCTTACACTGCCCTATTGCCGGAATAAAACGGATCAAAGAGCATATTGTTGCTATGGAAATTAGCTATACTTTTTGTCAATCAAGTACAGTAAAACCTCACTTAAAGACCACACCAAAATTAAGACCACACTTCAAATCCATTTTGATTGTTCCGCTCTTTATTCACCCTTAATATCAAGACGACCACTATATTAAGACCAGTTTTTCAAGGGTCATAAGGGTGGTCGTATTATTGAGGTTTTACTGTACTTAGAAACACAGTAATGTGCAGTTTACTAACCGTTTGTTTACTTTATTTTCAGACTCGCTAGTCAAGGTCAACGAACCCAGTGGGTTTTGGGGAGTCTAATTGCATAGGTCGTCTATCCATTCCTGCTAGTCTAAATATGTAGAACATCTTCAACAGGGAATGTGTAGATTTTCACATTTCGATCGGCGAAGTCGTTCAACTACCACAAAATATTTGTCATTGGTGTTTGTTATATCCCTATTCATTCACGGATCTTCACAGGCTGCCACTGCCATATGGCTACTTATCACAAATTCCAACACATGTTCATATCTACAAATATACCTAGCACCAAGCTGCTTGCATTTGCTGTCGGGAACATGCGGGGTTGCGTTGTCGGTGTTAAGCATCGGTTTGGCACTTTGTTATCGATGGACTTCTTTCACTCGGTACTTTTTTTTCGGATTATCTGTGACTGTTGTCTTAGAAATAGGCAGTATGATAACAGCTGTGGCCCTAAATAACGTGATTGAGATCCGCCTGTCAAATGATATGGCAATAAGTTATGCCGATACTAAGCTAGCAATCGCACGTGTCAACATTTCGGATAAAAATGGTGACATTGAGTGTTGGAATGAAATTCAAAATACTTACGAATGTTGTGGATTTAATGAATACACCGACTGGTGTGTATCACAGACAAACGCTACTCATTGTTATGCACCTAATCATGATTTGATTTCATCTTGCTCGTGTGACGACAAAACAGTAAAGACAAAAACATGCTCACTACTCAACAATCAACCACTGTATAAACGCACTTGCTTTGATAAAGTCGTCAGAAAGGTGCAATCATCGTTCGACATCATCATTATAATGGACATTGTGTTTTGTCTGCTTCAGTGTGTAACTTATATGGTTGTTAATTGTCTAATCATAAAATTAAACTCAACTTCTGTCGTGGAGACTTATAGACAAAAACCTCGCGAAAGTGACACGAAAATATGAGATATTGGATAGAATTCCAACTGAATATATGTCAAGTTTAGGTACATGTAGACGTGAAGCTGTAATTTTGAAGCAATACATGTGTCATTCCATTTTTTCTTGACATATCATGTCACGGGATATTTGTTTGAGATTTAATCAATATTAATGATATCAAGCTAAACATAACATAATCAGTGTGAAAATATATGTTATAAGTATTCACAAAGAACTTGCAAATGGCCGTAAATGTATATGTATAAGTTGATCTCTGTTTAAAGTGAAGATACGGCTTGATTATGGCCATATAATAATCATATTCACATGATTCAAGCTACATTCACATTATTATTATTCTAATAATCTTACGACACATTCGATCGTTTAATGGACTCTGCAAACAAATGCAATTGATTCTTAATTGATTTTACACGAATTGCAAACTGTTTGCAAGTATATTTGCATGGAGTGTGACAAGATATCGACAACGAAACAAGGTCTAATGGTCCTGTATGTATCATGTAGTTCATCGTCTTGTTATAGTGTGTGTGTTATTTCAGCAAGCTTAAAATGATTCATGAACACGCGCCTATGCGATTGTTTCTATGACTTCAGTCAATATCTGTTAATTATGTATGTTCTAACTTGTTTGTTTTATTGCTAACATAGAAATGTTATCCAAATACATTTGTATAGATATATTTCAAGTAACGGCCATGACTTTTCTATTACAACACGCGTACTTCATAAAGTTATATCAATAAACATTTACCCTATACAGGAAGCCTCACATAAAGACCTCATCGAATTTAAGACCACCTTATAAGTAAGGCTTTTTTCATGAATTAGTTTTTAATATTTCTTCTACATTCTAACTAGATAATTAGACCACCTTACATTTGACATTGACTATTCAGAACCGATGGTGGTCTTATTATTGGGGTTTCGAATCTATAGAAACATTGATATTCGATGGGTCTCACAAGGAAGTTGAAAGTTGTAAACAAAGTCCTGTATGTTCATAGAAACATATCACTAGCATACACACATCCAAGTTTATATAACCTACATCAGGTGAAATTAAGTTGTCACAAAGATAACAGTCATCCAGACGTAAAAATCACTATCTACAAAATCAACAAATGTTTTAAACTGCCTGGATGTTTTACTTTTTTGAACTCTTTTATTTTTTAATACGAGCACTACAGTTATAAAACACCAAAGAGTATCATCAGTGATTGTAAATTCAAATATTACTTATTGCCCAATTCGACTGATAAGTGTTGTGGTGTATTCTCACTACAATGAGAAAGGACAATGTTTGGAAGGTCACTCATAAGACAGGGTAATTTCAATCAATACAACTAATCAATAAACATGTTTAAACATATCTCGCGAAATGCTATACATGTTCACTCAACTGCTATTCTAATTGGTCACTTTTAATATTATCATACTTTTCAAAATGAATACAGAGAAATATAAATTGACTAACTTTGTTTTACTTCATTCTTATCAATGCCATAAAGCTTTGAAATCCAAAATTCACACACGAGTGTACATAAAAGTAGACCTGTAAAGATTTCTGTCAAAATTATAAAATGCAGAAATGTGGGATGACCAATTAGACATGTGTTTGAGTGTACAATGTAGTACGTTTTTATAGATTAAGTTCATATAATCGGTGACTGAATCCAGCCTTCATGACTGTGCCTTGAATCGGTATCGTCCGGTCGTCATTTTTCAGTAACATTGAGTCTAGGCTTTTTAAAACAGACTGCAACTCAGCTGTTGGTAGCTCGAATCAGCAATTGGACTTGCCCAGGACGTGGGTCTAGTGGATTTCTAGAGCCCTGCATTGCTAATGTAATTATTAATTACCCAGGGTATTAAATCATTCTCCTGGCTACGGTGATAAATTTACCATTGAGAAGTTAACGTGACTATCTTTCTCAGGGATGGACATATTGCTTATTCTCTCTGTTTTGTCGTTTCTGAACATTCGTATATTGGATAAAAGTTGTCTAATTAACTAAATAGAAACTAGTGTATATGATTCATGGTCCCTAAACAAACTGTACATATCAGCCTGTCCGGCTGTTAGGACGACACAGTATTGCAAAACTTGCCAGTCACAGCCCCGGACTCGAACCAGGCCGGATGTCGGATTTATAACCGAGGAAGCTATCAAGCTGGCATACGAGAGGTCGGTGGTTTAACCCAGGTGTCCGTCTGTGGCATTCCTACACCGGATTAGCTGGTTATGTCACTATATGACCGTGACTGACCGGAATTGATTTTGAAAATGTGACCTTCCATGTTCTGTTTTTTTTCTTTTCTAAAGCCCCTTTAAAAAACTTATTTTCAGATAAAGTTGGCAATTTGACGATAGTTCTAGAAAACTTTACTTTTGCTTGTGTACTGTTTAGATTTCCTTTTATGACAAGAGATGTGAATCGATTAATATTGATACATTGTATATGTAAATGTAATTATAAAATGTATGTTCGTTTTATGTATGGATATATTACAACATATTCGTTTGGCATAGTGATTGTCATAAAATTCTATTATAATTATAGCATGAACTAACTTTATCAGACTGTTTGATCAACAATGAAACGTACCTGTTCCATACATTAACTGAATATGATCAAGGGAGGTTACCGTTGAATAGAACGGTTACATAGGATCATGAGAGTTACATCCCTTTGTAAAATAACAACCAAGATAGAGCTATTGGGATGAAATTTTTAAGTGCATTATATGTACGATTAATCTCTTATGTTTTTTGTTATTTCCATTTATCACATCTTGAATTCTCTCAATTATGTAAACATATTCTATGGAAAGGGCAAAGGGAGAGAACTCTAAATGGGATATAGTCTATCTCATGTGGTTGGATATGACCAATTGTCTAGAGCATTTAGAAAATGCCGCTGATTTGATATTCTCACACAATGGAGGTCTACCGTGTTCCAGTCGATGTGTGAACAAACTGATGGGGTGGATTAAGCGGTGTCCTATTGTTTTCTGAATGTCGACCCGTTACTATGTAGTCTCATTTGCGCAATTATCTATGTAAACCATCTATTTGGTGTTGGATAGGTAGATAGGTAGGTAGGTTTTATTTATTGCAAACTATGGGCATTCAAGTTTACGTCGCGCAAAAATGGCCTTAATCTGATATCTTTTTTTTTTAGTAAGGCCCATTTACAGGAGTAGGTAGGATAATGCGAAACAAACTTTTAAAGGAAGACCTGATATAAATATAATATTGACATATCAATCTATTCAATTTATAATCATTTTCGACCACACATATTTGTCGGAAAAATGCGTCTTGGCTTGTAAAGTCAATTGGATACTTGGCTTAGTCATCATTATAGCAACACAGGGCCTGTATTCAAAAATGTTTTAATACTGAATCTAAGACTTTGACTTTAAAATGGTAAATTTTCATTTTGTTCCTACGTTATTGTTACACAATATATTTTGATAAAACATGGAAAAGGTGAAGAGTGATTAACAAGAAATAATCAGGCAAGAATTTATCCGTTTAAATTTAATGAAAACAAAATGCTTGTAAATTTAATTTTTGCAGTTTTAAAGTCTAAGTTTGAGATTCAGTCTTAAAACGTTTGTGAATACGGACTCTGGTGTCAGTGAACTGGTCGGATATTCAAAATACCATTGACACAAATGTTTTCGGTGGTTAAATATACATCGGCAAGATGGATGAATTCGAGATATCTTGTAGGAGGATAGAGTCCGATTTTCTGTATCAACAATTTATCTGACAGATAGAACACATAGTTACATGAATTGCACTACTTTCAGACAATTTAGGGTTTAAGGGAGATGTAATTAATCTGTCACTGGTATACCACGATGTCGAGTCAAAGACAGCGGTAAGCTATTTGATCGACCGTAGTCCAGCATTCTTACGAGAACGTTTATTTGTCAAATTCTTCATTGATCTAGTTGCCAAACATTGGTTAAATCTCTCTAAAAGAACGCTAGTCCTTAACCTATACTATACGTTTATTGGTACAATCTGCACATACCGTGCCTTTGACCATTAACAAAATAAATATAAATATGAGATGGTCAAGGCAGTAAATATACATGTTGCAAATACAATATCAAACATGTAATATAAGCAAACACAGAACAGAACAAAGATATTTGTGTATAAGAATACATATTAAATATAAGCAGCAATGGAATAATATTTTAGTGTCTTAATGTTACACAATAATAAATATATATAACTATACGTGAACATGAGAGGATATTTTATGAACAGCAAATCTTACTATGGAGCAATTAATGTATGTTTGTATTGTCTCAGTTTCATTGCATTAAAAACTAATTTAGCAGAGTTGACAATAACTGTGCTATTTTTATGAGACATAATATTATAAAATGTATTCAATGAAGGCCAGGAAGGTTGTTTAAGGAATTGTACGGAGTTCATTAAATGTTTGACAGCACATGAAAAAAATGATATTCCGTTTCTATTGTATTATGAGAACAAAGTTTACATGTACGATTTTCTCTAATAATTCCATTGTATCTTCCATTTTCGATTTCTAAGCTATGTGATCCTAATCTAAAACGCGTTAGTTCTTTTCTAATGTTTTAATTTTTAATAATTTCTAGGTACTTTTCAAATGTATAATCTGTTTTGAACTTCATGTAATAAAACATTTTGGACTGGTTATTGAGTGTATCACTCCATGTTTGTACATACTGATCCCGAAGTCTTTGTTTAAGCATACTGAAGTAATTTACATTCATATTATACATGTTAAAAATATTTCCATATCCTAAGGTGTTAAGAATTGATCTAATATTAGAAACCCAGCTATTTGTTCTTGCATTGATTAAGCATTGTTCATTTTATAATTGAAATAATATGGATTCCTGATGATTTATTTTTAGCCAATATTTGAGTGCTCTTTCTTTACATATCACTGACAGGGGGTATCGACCAACACTGCAGCGTTGGATGTTTGGGTACGGACTCCTAATATTCGTTAGCAAAATTTGATATGTAGTTTATCAATTTCCTTGTAAGAGTAAGCTCCCCATATTTCACATCTGTAAAGAAGTATAGGTACAACTAATGAATCAACTAACGATAATTTCGTTTTGATGTCTAGATTAACCCAACTGAATACATATAAAAGGTGATTATATACTTTAAGAGCTTGTTCTTGTAATGCTTTAGCCGCATTATTAAGTTACCAGTGTAGTAAAATTTAATTCCAAGATAACAGAAACTATCTACAACTTCAACTAATTCTTGGTTAATAAACCATCAAAAAACGTTATTACTCTTTTTGCTTTCAAAAATACATATTTTTGTTTTATTTATGTTTAATCTTTAATCCCGACTTACGTGAATATTGGTATACATTATTTAGTTGATTTTGTAGACTATTAGGATCTGTGGCAAAAAGAACAATATCATCAGCAAATAATAGCATGTATATAGACAATACATTAATATCATCATCAGTAAGGTTGTTGCGGTCAAATAGTGTGTCAATATCGTTTATAAACCAGATATATAGTAAGGGAGTACATAAAAGCATAACGTCGCTCGGGAGTCAAAACCATGTAACTCAGGATTTTTAAATTATACAGGTGAAAGAAAAAACTGTCTATGTTTTCAACTTTTTACATTTGAAGTACCAAACTACGCATTTAAATGTGATTTTAGCTTCCGAATCTGAATTTAATACTTATTTAATACTAAACAAGTGATTTCATACATATTTCTCACTTACGACATTTTGTTGATAAAAAGTTTTAGATATGAGTATTTGATCCCAAATGTGTATTAATAACATTGTTTTAAGTAACGCAGACATGTTTTATTTCATCCAACATGACAATCTATTATCTCATATAATTCCTGATTATTTCCTTTCTGATATAATACATGTAGATCACGATATAGTTGTGTCAGCATTCATATCACAATCGTATGTTCCTTACGCATAATCCTCTTCAAGCCTCTTCAAACAATATTTCAATGTCTTTAATTTCGCATATGAGTACGGTCATCTTGTTAAACATATCCGTCACCTCACAACGAGAGAGTATGTAAGTAATGCCTTTTACGGACTTAAATTCCGCTAAATGAGGTCCAAATACTAGCAATAGTTCTCAAATTAAAGCAAAAGAAATGATAATAATGATGTATCGGAAGTAGAAGCGGGAGTACGTACTATGTACATGTATTAGTGTCGGATGTTGTGGCGTGTAAGAATTAGATGTTACACTGAATGTAGTAGCAGTAATATCAGTGGTAGCATAATTAATAGTTTAATGTATGAACAAGTTGTAAGAGAATGAAGACCTCCTGATTCAAGTTCATATTGAACAAAATAAAGCAAAAACACAAATGAAGCGAATATCACAGGATTCTACAACTATAAATCATGAAGGAACCAAATAGCAACACGACGTATTTACGGCTCCAGAACTAAATGACTACTCGGTGCTTAAACCAGCTTGACGGACATATCATTGCAATCTTAATTGTTTATTGTCCAAAAATCCTCCCACATTTACACAAACATGGTTTGTTTGAATTGTTCATTTATGTTTCGTGTCTTATTTCCCTTCAAGAGTTTTGGTTTTGTAATTGTTTACACGAATGCGTATGTTCATGTCTCCTTGAACTTTTTCGGGTTTTACATTCATTTTTGAAACAACAAATACAAAGAGAGAGAATAAATTGCTACAGGGAATACAATGCCTCTCCACACGACACTCCGGGGAAACAACAGTCCATAAAACATACATCAAGGCATCTAAGGAGGCGCAATGGTAAATACGTAAGCGAACAGGCGCGCGAGGAATGGCCTGGCCGACCATAAGGGACAACTTAGGAGAATCAAAGATGACAAACAGACTATTGATTTGAATTTATTGTTTTCATCGGTGGCGCAATAACTAGAGTTCTCTTCAGTGTACAGTAAAACCTCACTTAAAGACCACCTCAATATTAAGACCACCCCAATAATAAGACCATCTGAATTGTAAGACCAGCTGAATATTAAGACCAGTTTTCAAGGGTCCAAACGGTGGTCTTATTATTGAGGATTTACAGTATATTGATAATAGTGTTTTTGTGTAAGATTTATTCACCAGAGATCCAATTGATGATAATTATGAAACGACAGATGTCACCTTTTCTTGCAACCACGATTAATGAAGTCTTCGTGTGTAACAAATTCTCTTGACAAATAAATTGTTTAACAGTTGACAGAGGCAGAAATAAGACGGAAAACAGATGCTAAAGTAAATGATTTATGATGAAAGCTTTGAGCAATTAGGAAGAACATTTCTTTGAAATAGGTCCTTAATATGCTGTAATTTCAGCCTTGAACTACTTTTCATGTTTAATGTTGATTCAGTAAAAGGAACGTTTAAGAAAACATCAATTGACGGCATACGTGTTTAATGGTCTTCACTTAGTCGAACGTGTTGAAAGAAAATAACAACTGGATATTCGATTAGCTATTTATTATTACAAATGTGTAAATCATCCATCAAAAAGGAATTAAACTATGGCCCTAGTATTTATATTTCATAGCTGTTTAAGTTTATGAAAATATGTTTGAGAATTAAAATATTATTATTCTTTATAATGTAACCGTGTTGACTCAGACATTTTTAGCTGCGTTTTTAATGACGTGGAGTATATATTCAACAAAAAAAGACTTCACACCTTGTGGATGCACAATGTATTCAGAGGACAATACTATATCTCGAATTGCCATTCCTTTAGATACATCTCGATCTTAACACTGTTCCTGTCAAACTTAATCTCTGTGTTAAAAAAATAGTTTTGTATTTTGCAATTAATAAGTATATTTCAATTGAGAGACAAGAGATATAACGAAAAGAAACGCATCACCTTATGTTTAATCAATAACTCTACTTCTAAATTGAGAGACAAGAGATATAAACAGTATGGCATCAAAATAGTTGATTAGTTGGCAGACATTTTAGAACTGAGAATTTTGAGTTATTTATTGCACAATAACCTCTTTCAAAGACAGTGTAACCACTCCAGAGCGGCTCTCTACTGAGCAACAACAGTTCTTCAGCAACAATATCAAGTTTCCCGTTATATAAAATACAGCCAACTAACATATGTATATCAACCTCTCAACAACAGCCAAAATTTGTATCTGCCAAAGTGTGTTGCTGTGGAGAGATACATTTCTATCGTGCGATTGCTTTATATGGTTTTGATTCAAATCACTCCAATATTGAGGAGAAATTGTTACAACTATTTTGGTGCCATAATCTGAAAGAATATCAGGATTATCGTCTCCACCATGAAACTTTTGCAGGTAGGTTTGTCTCTCAATTTAATGCTTTAAGTGTAAATATGTCAAAGGACAAGGCTACAATTTAATGCTTTAAGTGTAAATTTGTCAAAGGACAAGACTACAATTTAATGCTTTAAGTGTAAATATGTCAAAGGACAAGGCTACAATTTAATGCTTTTAGTGTAAATATGTCAAAGGTCAAGGCTGCAATTTAATGCTTTTAGTGTAAATATGTCAAAGGTCAAGGCTACAATTTAATGCTTTTAGTGAAAGTATGTCAAAGAACAAGGCTACAATTTAATGCTTTTCGTGTAAATATGTCAAAGGATAAGGCTACAATTTAATGCTTTTAGTGTTAATATGTCAAAGGACAAGGCTACAATTTAATGCTTTTAGTGTTAATATGTCAAAGGACAAGCCTACAATTTAAGCGAATAATAACTCGAACGAAAGCAGTGAAACTTGAAAGTCAACCCCGTTAAAAATGTTTTTGCTATATCTGGAAATCTGGAAATGGAATTGTCTTAATTAAATACCAAGAAGTCTTTTATCAAAATTTAATTTGCCGTGGCTGTGTTTATTGTGGCATTCTCTCATTCCTATTTAATTAGCTATACGTAATAATACTTACATAAATCAAAGAACTTGAAATGGTTAATGCCGCAGGCATTGTGTTTGCGTTTGCAAAGGCGGTAGGCACAATCTAGTTCAACTTCGGTGTTCTATAAATATGTCGAGAACGTGGTGGAAGTCGTGAACCAATTGTAAGATTCTGGTATTCAAACTTTCATTTGTTCAGAAATTATTGCACAAGTTAAATCAAATATCGATGGAGCGATTTTGCTGAAGGTCGAAATCCATGAGTGAAAAAGATTGGTCACGTGATTATACAATAACGCGTAATAATACGCTATTTGGCGTGAGATAGCCTCCGTATGTTCTAACGCAAACATACCATCCCGTTCTATTTGAGTAAAAACAATTGAACCAAAAGACAACAACATTAATATGTGTGTGTCTGTTATTCACAGGAATGACATGGTGTGCAATGACATTTCTATACTAACGTTTTGCAGGACACAGTGCCTTCTGACAGTTGCACTTTCAAAAAAAACGTATTGATTGACATTTTTGCGAGTCAAAACGTTAACAATTCGATGATTTCAGGTGTTTCGTGAACAGATATGTTTGAAAATCGATGAAATGAGTATTGTAAGTAAAACCCACTTACTAATAAGACCACCTCGAAATTAAGAGCACCATTTTCATGTCCAATTTCACTATTTTGCTCTTTATTCAAACTGAATGTTAATACCACATCAATAAGAAGATTAGTTTTCAAGGGTCCCAAAGGTGGTCTCATTAGCGAGAATTTAGTGCAGATTATAGTTCTTTGAACGAGGATATTGATGCTTATTGATAACTTTAGCGACATCCTTGAGTTCGCTAAATTCGCCAACATTACCATTTATACAGAATTAATTGAAGAAATTGAACATTACCCTAATTACCAGATGTGTAACGTATGTAGTTTTCGGATATTTACAGTCGAACCTCGCTTATTCGACAACCTTCTATCCGAATACTTGGTATACTCCGAAATAAATATCAGACATCGATGTATCTTCTTTATTTTTTCTCATGAAGACAAGGATTTAAAGCCATTGCATATTATGAAAGGCGCATTGAATGCTTTTGCCGACTGGAATACGATAGACCATAAATATTTTCGGCGCAGACTAACATTGTTTTGCTATTTGCATATCAGTGCTGTGTAAACCAACACATCTTACGTTAACCACCAAGGCAATTATCTTTAACCGAACAACGTTTGTAACATTGACGCGGATTGATTAACCATTCGATAAAGGGTACGTTACCTTACCGAAATCCTCGGAATTTTGGTGACTTTACCGAAATCCATTTTGGATCTGGATTGACCAGCAACCGTAACATCTATGCATTATTTTATGTTGCACAACAAATCTTAACCATCAAATTGCGCAGACCATCTTTTTTAAGATATTTCTTGTTTTGAATTAGAATGAATTCGCAATTTCGATTTGAGAAAAATTCTTATTTTCATTTCATTTCAGACAGTGACTCATAATTCTCTCCGTTGTCACTACATTTTCTCGTGGGTTGAACTTAAAAAGGGTTAAACGACGATATACGATATCATATAAACAATTTGTCTACTTTTAGATTGTTTATTCCTCCAGATTTGGACAGCATATTAAATCCCCACGTATTAATCAGGGAAACGGAACCATACCCAACCCAAAACCACTATTTATACGTGCTATTGTGTAATGTTTCTTAAGCTACAGACTGATCAAATTCCAAATAAAACTATTTATGTTTTCCTTTACTTGGACTTGAACTTGAACCAGAGGCACACCCTCTACTCGACTAAAATATCACCACGATTCTCTTAGCTAATAATAATGTTCTATAAAACATGGGGAGTGACATAAATAATACTGAGTTCAAGTAGGTTGATATTTATGTAATTTCCCGCGTGGTTACTAATAAACGTGTTGTCATCGAAACAATGTTCTTTCATGTTCATAGATAGATAGTTATTTATTCAACATAAATACGTTACCTTAACTAAATCCACTGAATTTAACGAAATCTATTTTGGATCTGGATTGACCAGGAATAATAACATATCGGCATTTTTTATGAACAGAACAGAAATTTTATTTCAGATTTGAGCAAAGCTCCTCAATCCATACAACATATGTACAACATATTGTCAATGTACAAACAAAATAGCAAATTTGTAAAGTTCCACATCAAATATGACCGTCAAATATTTTTTCCAGATATTTCTCGTTTCCTTTTTTGATGAATTAAGTCTATTTGAATTAGTTCATTTCATGTACATTTCATAAAATGTGTAACGTATTTTGTAATTATGTAGGGACTGCTTTGTACAAGTCTGTCTGATGCTGTATTCGCCTTCTACATCCATTTTGCATCTTTGTGACACGCTGGATTATTTTGTGTAGGAGTTGGTTCGTGTGCAGTCCATTTATGACCTTCATCCGTTTTATTGTTTTATGTGACAACCAAGACACGACGATATTAAAGATGTGTCAAGTAGCTAGCTGGAAGAAGTCGATACATTAATTATATAAAACGAACTATTTAATATCTTTGGCTTAGTTTGGTACACGACCATGATAAAACAAAAAAAGTTAAAATGTCATCATAAATAAATTGAGGTCATGCATGAAAGAAATGGGTTTTTGTTCATTTTTAAGTAAAGATTTATAGAATTCTGAAGAGCAGCGTAAGATTCAAGTGTGACAAACGTGTTAATTGAAAATATCAGGAAAACAAAAACGCTACAATTACCACACCAAGAAACAATATATTTAAACAAGAAATATCTTTAAAAAAGATGGTCGGCGCAACTTGAAGAATGCAAATTTGTTGCAATCTGAAGGTTTAAAATTTGTTGTACAACATAAAAAATGCCTAAATGTTACGACTGCCAGTCATTCAATTACGCTATACTACAGAATATATATTGGTCCCATGTGTGATAAGTCATAGACACAGTATAGTTTGTTCAATATAGTTCATCAATATATTACTTAATGCATAAGTCGTGAACTCACACATTCATGTTAATAAACTTGGTATATAGCGATGTATCTGATTTAAACGATATAAATGATCGAGACTGGTACATTACACCAAGAAAGTCTTTTTAATTCCAACACCGGACAATTCACCGTGGTGATGACTAATTAGTCTGGTACTCAGCGTACTCTGCACACCGATAATGTAATGGTAAGGGCAGGTAATCCAGGCTATTGACTAACAGCACTACTTACTGGATAAATCATGAAATACACTATACAATGTCAACCAATCTGCGTCAATGTTAACAAATGCCGAGATGTTACGCTTGTTGGTCACTCCAGATCCAAAATGGACTCCAAATTCACCAAAATTCAGTGGATTTCGGTAAATTCACCGAAATTGAGTGTATTTCGGTAATTAACGTAACCTTTATCGAGAGTGTTAACCAATCCGCGTCATGGTTACAAACATTGTTCGGTTGAAGAGAAATTGTCTAGCAAAACCATGTCAGTACGGCTGCGCCGAAAAATCAAATCCAGGGCGCAATATCAGTGAGCCTGTTTCCGAAAACATTCCATATTCAGTGGCATAGTCAATGAGGAAAGGGGATTTAGTAGTTGTGTTCACTGATGGCAATGAATATGTTTATTATCTACTAAAATTCGCAGATGATTTTTGTGAACTGTATTGAAATAAAGAAGACGATTGGAACAACAATTTTACACAAGACGCTGTTGTCATTCGCGGTCACTACTTTGATAAAACTAGGCAAAACTGTTATAAACTAATAACAGAGAAAGGCAATTATAGTTTTTTTATATTGTCCGAGATAAAAGCACCGAATAGAATTCGCATTCCCGAGGAAACTCATGAACTGTTTTAAGGTTGGGCAGAGGAATGTTCAAATCAAATGTTTGTTTATCAGTAAAATAATGCACATTAATTTCAATTAATTTCATTATTTGTCATATTGACATAAATATTAAACATAAGTATTTTGGTATGCATATATCTTTATATTCAATGTTATTACTTGAAACAAATATTATTGCACTATATGAATTCACTATGTTATCATTCAACTGATTGAATGAAAATTGCGTTCAATTTTACGACGCAAAATCGGACGCCATTCTGTTACTGTCTTGTGCCAAAACCTTTTACCTTCAATCCTAACTGAAGTTGACAACCTTCAATCCTAACTGAAGTTGACAACGTTATACTTGAATCTATAGATACGGCTATCCTTAAAAATGTTTCTTTTGCGGTACGCGACCCGGAATTTTATCAGTGGGTAGGTAGGTAGTTTTTTTGGTTAAATACTGTAATGGCTAAAAGACCGAACATTTTTAAGGATGGCCTAATGAGTGTTATCAGGTTTTACGCCATTTTCAACATATTTAGTCATATACGGCATCCAGTTGACCTATCTAATTTTTCTTGGAATTAATTATCAACCAGTTCTAACGTGCTCTTTCGCAATCAGCTCACAAAGTCTCCAATTCTTCTGTTGAGGACATGACCGTAGCCAATGTCACGGAAGAAAATAACCTGCCCAACCAAGGAATCGAACCTGGACTGCGAAAATCTCCGTATCTGATAACTATATTTGCTAAAGTTAGGTGGGGATCATTTAGACTAGATGTCATTATTAGAGCATTAATTCGGCTTAGCCCCGTAGACTTAAACTGTATTGCAATCTGAGCGCATAATAGCGTTGCTGCATGAAATGTTCGCTTCATGCGTTCATGCTTTGATACGCATCTGTACCAAACTTATTTACATTCAGCGAACATTATTTTTGTAATTCGGAATTCTGTGTCTTGCCTTTTTTTATTTTCATTTGCATGGCTAATTAACCTTTGCTCTACAACAGAAAATCAATATAAAATTCCATGTTTCACGACTATTTTCTCCATTATACAAACATATTAACCCCCTTCCTACGCATACTATTTTGCAAAAAATAAAAAGAATAAGACTAATTGCACATTACATAGAGAAAGTTTCTGTGCAAGAAATATATCAAATTATTCTATGTCAAGTATTCTTACTGTTCTCTGCTCTCTGTATTACCTAAACTATAAAAATAAACTTTAAATGAAAGCTTGTACATTAGACACTTCAAGGACATGCACATAAAAGATGCACTGTGCGTTTTCATGCTCTACATCTCTAAATGCTACTCTGGGAGCCTCAGTGGTCAAGAGGTTGTGGTCGCCGACTTCAAATCGCTTTCCCTCACCTCTACAGGTTTAAATCCCACCCAGGGTATACAATTACAATTTGTAAGTTCATCCTGCTGGCTTACGTGCGGTCGGCGATAGACTTCCCAGGTTTCTCCCGGGAACTTCCTTAATTTATTAATCCTACTGACGGCTTGAAATGTTTTGAACTGTCAACTCCATTTCTGACAAACCTGTAGTTTTGCACCAATATTTTGCTGTTTGGACATCTCTGATTGGTCCAAAAAGTGCTCCTAGAGTCATGTTGGCAATATCACTACCAGAATATCCCTCCGTTTTATCTACTAGGCTATTCCATTCACTGTCTGTTAAATTCAAATCATTGTCTTTGGCATGTATCTTAATAAGAGTGACCCTGGCTTCTCTGAAACAGAAAATATTATAATCTTTGGTGAATTCCTGTAGTTTATATATTTTTGTTGTATATAGTATGCTGCTTGTAAACATGGCAAAGAGCACTTGGTACAGGTTATGACAAATACAAATTGTTTAACAATAAATCTGTAAGTTGTATAATACTTCGCCGTACCAAATATAGAAACATTAGTTTCACAACATCATCTTCATCTATTTTGTATACAAGGGTTTATTCAATAGGTACACCGATAATCATTAAATCAACGTGGTATACCTCCTACCTGAACATCCTTACATAACCTGGTTATGCAAACGCCTACTTTCTTCTAGTATAACACACCGATATTGATAATTTTGCCTACGCGAAAACACTCCAAAGAAGTTTATTACAGCTGCTTATGTAAACATAAAATATTTATAACACTTTGAAACAAAAACAAACCTCACCACAAAAAAAGGAATTTGAATCTACCAGATCCATACTCATCCTATTACGAATTGGTTTTGTTTCATGTCTCCAATTGTTTTGTGGTGACTGTCAACTTCTTGCTCGAATTCTTTATTCGGTGTTGATATTTACAATTGCGTCAAAAAAATACGTCTGTAGGACTAACCGAACAACAGTTTCATATTGCAGTTTAACAAGATACTAGAAACTGAAAACTGCGTATGGCGGGGAATAACATTCATATTTCTTTATTTCTTACCTAGGAAATATATAACATTGTCGTTCGGCGCGATTGGTTTATAAAACACTGATATGCAAATGGCAAAGTCAAGTTAGTACGGCTGCGCCGAAAAAGGAATCTCAACATTGTCCGAGTTATAAAGAAGAGAGCCGGTAATATATAAAATATGCGACTGGCTGAAGCAGCGTATCTTTCAAATGAGTTTTGTATATTGGCAAATTGGCCGAGCCACAATAACGTAATTTTGAGGATAATATTTTGGTCAGGTTTGGACCAAACGATTCAGACAGACTTGACAAACATTTGGTTAAGTGCAAGCGTTCATTTTCGCAAAAGTTCCCCAGTCCTATTAAGGGTTAAAAAGCACTACCTGACCTTTCAGTAATAATAAAGTTATTATTTTCCTGTTTGTGTTTTACTGATTTACTTCTGAGTTCGACTGCCAAATATAATTCAGTTTGGATAGGATGAGAAAACAGGACATAGATTAACAAAATGAATCGTCAAATTGACGTATAATCAGATTTGTCCAATTTTCAAGATAAATGTATTGCACAATACTTGCGAGAATTCAAACATTTTAGAGCAATCTAATTTCCCATCTTTTTTTAAAAGATTTAAAAGTTACACGCACATGCTATGTGGCTGTACAATAAAAAAGCCCGATATTTCCATTTAACATGGCTAAAGTTTCCCTTCAATCTCAGAATGAAACTCGAAACATACTTTCCGAATACGATGGAATTGATGTATACAATAAATTAATGAAATACACACTTTTATTCATTTAAAATGGAAAGTGGACGTAGTGTCACACTAGCATACGCGTTTTCAAATAAGGAAGGGGCGGCAGCATTTGGGTGTGGTCAGCATACTTTTTTTAAGAAAATAGAAACCTATAAACCATGAAATATTTCGATTCGCTACGCTGCAAAAGTCTATTCCAATAAACAATACCAAAGGGATGACGGTGTACTTGAACGAAACGTTGGTTCAATGGTCGATATTTTCTCGCACTGCTCAGCACACCAACTTTCAAAGGTAATAAATGTTGTCCCCAATGTCGTATTATGGCTTGTATCACGTTCCATGTGATGGTTCAGTCGTTGTTTTACTGAGCCGTTAGCGTTGCTGTTGTAATTTATTCTGAACCTATTTCGGCATAGCGACGGAAACAATATGATGGTCCTTTTCTTGCAGTCTCAATATAACGATTGCACAATTAAGACACATTAATCCATCGATCCCAGAGCGCAGTATCAAGGCTAATGTCTTCTTTTCCCGCGTAAGCAAATCATTCTTATATCGATGTTTTAATTCTACGATCGATTTCGAATTCTTTATTGGCAGATTAGACACCAAATGCCTTATTTCATAAGCATGCAATTTGATCCTTTAAATGGATAATGATAATTAAAGCACGTTCAATGCCACAAGTTCTTTGTACTTTTACAATATTAAAGTTGGTTCACCAATATAGGGCGAATTTGTTTGTACAAAACCGGTTTGAATCCCAAACTGGTTTGTCAAACCTTTCATTTGTTTTAACTAACTGGTTTCAAACTAAAACAACTTTCTGTATTTGTTAATAACAAATCTTAAACTGGTTAGTCAAACTGACCGAACTACCTCCAAGTGTGGTTTGTCTGGTTCGATTTATCCGAATAATCGTATACTAGTTAAACAAAATGGTGGACTGATTTTATAGCGGGTGACTGTGCCACTCATATGTGGGGCAATGTTTAAAAATAAATGTTTCTTTGCTACATGGGAACCTGGCTTTAAAATTGTCCACGCTATTACGTTGCAAAACAGACGTTTTAAGTTCTTAACTCTGATTTTCTTATCACGCAGCAATCTGTCTGCAATCTTGCACAATCAAAATCACGTGGGCCATTTTTCATCGACCAAACCATCAGTTTGTTTGCATACCAATCTTAATCTTAACTGGTTTAAGTTTTTCAACCAAACGACAACAAAACTGAAACCTCAAACCTGAACCAGGTTTTGCAAAACAAATTCGCCCATAGTATATGGACATAATATGTCACTGAATTATTCCTTCACATATGTAATCGTTACTTTGTGTCACCCACGTGCGCAGAATTACATAAACTGAAAAGTCAGACGCCTACTTGAAACTGGCTTTATACGCCGACAAATAATATTTTACTCTCGCCCACGTGAACAGACCGCAATATATATATGTCTGTTTATCAATATTGTCAACTTGTTATCAGAAGGTGAACGAAACCCAGTGTACTGGTGACAGTTAAATAAACCAATTCAATGTTGTATACGATATAAATTTTATATTAATTGAAAGACAGAATAAATCTTGTTGATAATGGAACAATATACGCTTCTATTTAAAGGCGCTCATCAACAGCTGCGCTTGACATAACATGGATGTATGCGTTTTAATTTCTTCTCATTGATGCGCTGATATGGTTAACTTGATTACTGAAAATGAAATGAAGACAATATTTAAATCAGAATGACAAAATAGTATGCTAACCTTTTTATCCTTATCACGAACGAATGTGATTGCGCGAGTTTCAAAATCGTGCGAACACATTACATAGCTTACCATATAGCCACGGCGTTTGACCGTCAGAGTAATGCACCTCTGAACATGTGGTCGACATACGCCAATGTTTACAGCTTTGTAAATACAATTAATACATAATGTTTACAGCTTTAACATTCTAAGGGCAATGACCATTGCAATTGTAGGGAATAATCTGCGAACCAGGTTTTAACCCTGGTGGGACATTATCTTTATAAACACTCTAAGACTGAAACTCATACTTATACTTAACATGTTCTTGGAACTGATCTGATATTTCAATGATTTAATGAGAGCAAGAAGATAGTAAGTTTTGAAATGATGAAATGACATTCTTTACTTTACTGAATAATTCAGTGTACCAACAGAAAGTTGGCATTCCTATGGGAACTAACTGTGCTCCAATTTTAGCCGACTTATTATTATTCTATTAGTCAAGAGACTTTATGTTATCCACATCCGAAGAAAATCAGATGGATGTATTTGATGCTTTCATTAATATCTCTCGTTATTTAGACGGTATTTTGAATATTGAGAATGAGTTTTTTCCAGCTATGATAAATAAACTATATCCAACAGAGCTACAACTTTCGAAAGCAAACACCTTGGATACACATGCCTCGTTTCTTGACTGGACAACTTTATAGATAATGGCATCATTACTACAAATGATTTTGAGATAATAAACTTTCCGTCACTCGACGGCAATATTCCCGAATGACCCTCGTACGGCATATATGTATCTCAACTTATACGGTTTCAGAGGGCTAATAATAATCTAGAGGACTTTAATAAGCGCAACATTCTACTTACAGGTAAACTTCTAAAACAAGCCTATCGTTATCATAAATTATGTAAGGTGTTTCGTAAATTTTGCCATAAATATCCAATTACATGTATTATTTTGAAATATGGAACTAGTGTCAAATCTATGTTAGAGACAGGAATTACTAAACCAATAGTTTGAGATCTGTTATATAAAATTCTCAAAATTCATAACGGTTGTTACTTTGATCAGTTATTTGTTAAACTGATTTATAAGTTCATAAAGAAGGGTTATACTCCTGTCATAAAAAGAACTACTGCAGATAAGATTTTAAGAAATATATACTTGATAGATTTTCGTACCTGTTTTGACTACATGAAGTAAGATCAGTTAACCATACTTGAAATGGCAGGACATGACCGATGATAATGTCTTTAAGGATTATGTTCGGGACTTTGAAGGCATTAACGTTTGCTCTGGAACTAACATAATATGTTCCATTGAGTATCTCAAAACTATTACCCATCCCTTACTTAATGCTCATGTGTTTTAGTTTTCTCAATATATATATAATTTTTGTATTTTATTTCTATTTGTCTTTATTTTTAATCCCCTTTTCATATCACCAGTATTTAAGATACTTATGATTATTGACTACATTTCACTGGTTTACTTTACATTTGGTTATTGGTTTGATATTTTGTGGTTATTTCGCAGTCTGATGTAAAAAATAAGTTACTGGGCGCAAGTTCAGTATAAGGATGCTTGTTTCTTTGTGCTGGATTATTCACAGTATGTCTTTGTTATGTACGTGATGGTTAATTATTGTTATTTTCTCCTCTCTTTTGGCTATTGTTACCAGCTGTCTTGACTTGTTCAGATGTATTCAATCCATTATCTCCCCATTGTATGTCCTCTTTGATTCTCCTTAGTTATCCCTAATGGTCGGTCAGGCTATTACTTGCGCCTCTGTTGCCTTACGTATTTACCCATGCGCCTCCTCAATAGCCTTATGTGTAATGGACTGATGTTTTCCCGGAGGTCTGTGTGAAGATGTAACGTATGTGGCGTTCCATGTAGCAACTTATTCCCACTCTTTGGAATCAACGTGTTTGAGAATAATGCCCCAGTGGTGGTTATGCCATTCTAAAGGCACTCCTCTATAACCCATAGTATATGTTTGTGTATTGTCCCTTTTGTCTTGGGTTTGTTTACATGAATGTATATACCTACTCTTTTAATATAAATACCACACAAAATTAAGACTGCCTTAGATAATAGAAACATCATGAAAAAAGTTTCCTATTAAGGCCAGATGCCTTATTCACAAACATTTTAAGACTGAAACTCAAACTTAGACTTTAAAATGTTCTTTTTGCTCTTTCATTGCTATTACAGTATAGAATTTAATACAAATTTGTTCAATCGTTAGTGGGTAATAACACCTTTTCAGACAACATTTCGTTCATTTAGATTTATTGAAAACGAAAGACTGGTATATTTTGAATTTTTCGGCGCAGCCGTACTAACATGGCTTTGTTATTTGCATATCAGCGTAGTTTAAACCTATCACATGCTACGTTAACCACTAAGCCAAATTCTCTTCAACCGATCAACGTTTGTAACCTTGACATGGATTAGTTGATCTATCGATAAGGGGAACGTAACTCTACCATGATCCACTGAAGTACGGTAAACTTACCGAAATCACTTTTCTGAAAGTATATCTAGACTATATTTCAAGATCTGTCTAGTGAGTAGTGTTATTAGTCAACCCTTCATGAAATTGGTGTTGGACTTAAGAAAATCTTAGCTTTTATGTACCAGTCACGAATAATTGTATTGTTGTAATCCGGTAAATCGATATGTAACAAGTTCATTAACATGAATGTGTGATTTCACGACTGATACAATAAGTACTGATGAACTATATTGAAACAGACTATACTGTCTATGACTAATCTCACAACGGAGTAATTTTATCCTACAAAGTCATCTCACCTTACAGGTATTGGAGTTACTACAGTGTAGCATAATCGAGTGAACAGCAGTCGGCAATTATTTTATGTTGAATGCAACTAATTTGCTTGTTTCAGATTCGCCGACTATCTTTTTTCAAGATATATCTTGTTTAAGTATAAGTGTCAGTCTTTAGTTGTTTGTGATTAGGCCCCAGGACTACCTGAAAAAACATCTTAAATTGAGATAAGTCTCAAATCGAATATTTCATTCAGTATATGAAAACTATGCAACAATCAATCTCGCCATATGAACGTGGTGCTAGTTTGTCTCAATCTAGCCCAAGATATACCATGTTTGATCAGCTGTGATCTCTATGCACAGAATATAAATTCGTGACAATTTTGAACTTGTGATATCGAACACAGGTGCAATAAGAACATACTTTCATTACAAATTATTCATTTTTATACTTTTATGATAGCACTGACGAATAATGCGTCTGGAATGATGACAGAAAAGGCAGTATAATCTAGCTACTTCAAGTCAGATAGAAATGCAAATCATAGTTTGCCAGCTAATTATACTAATACTTTCAATATTATTGTTGTTATTATACTCATGTCATTACAATTTGCACAAAGTAAGGTTATTATGATATTCAGAATAAAACAAATGTAATAGCGGAAAATCTCAGAGAAGTTGAACCGTAGATCGAACTATTGGTGAGGCGTATGTTATCCGTGACAATTTGGCGGATCATATATCGAACCATTGAAGAGGCGTATGTCCACCGTGACAAGTTGGCGGATCATAGATCGAACCATTGAAGAGGCGAATGTTCACCGTGACAAGTGGGCGGATCATAGATCGAACCATTGAAGAGGCGTATGTTCACCGTGACAAGTGGGCGGATCATAGATCGAACTATTGAAGAGGCGTATGTTCACCATGACAAGTTGGCGGATCATAGATCGAACCATTGACGAGGCGTATGTTCACCGTGACAAGTTGGCGGATCATAGATCGAACCATTGAAGAGGCGTATGTTCACTATTACAATTTGGCGTCTCATAGGTCAAACTAAAGATGGGGTGTATATTCTCCGTAACAATTTGGCGCATCATAGGTCGAACCAATGGTGATGTGTATGTTCACCGTGATAATTTGGCGCATCATAGGTCGAACCAATGGTGATGCGTATGTTCACCGTGACAATGTGGCGCATCATAGGTCGAACCAATGGTGATGCGTATGTTAACCGTGACAATTTGGCAGATCATAGGTCGAACCAATGGTGATGCGTATGTTCACCGTCACAATTTGGCGCATCATAGGTCGAACCAATGGTGATGTGTATGTTCACCGTGATAATTTGGCGCATCATAGGTCGAACCAATGGTGATGCATATATTCACCGTGACAATTTGGCAGATCATAGGTCGAACCAATGGTGATGCGTATCTTCACCGTGACAATTTGGCGCATCATAGGTCGAACCAATGGTGATGCGTATGTTCACCGTGATAATTTGGCAGATCATAGGTCGAACCAATGGTGATGTGTATGTTCACCGTGATAATTTGGCGCATCATAGGTCGAACCAATGGTGATGCATATATTCACCGTGACAATTTGGCAGATCATAGGTCGAACCAATGGTGATGCGTATCTTCACCGTGACAATTTGGCGCATCATAGGTCGAACCAATGGTGATGCGTATGTTCACCGTGATAATTTGGCAGATCATAGGTCGAACCAATGGTGATGCGTATGTTCACCGTGATAATTTGGCAGATCATAGGTCGAACCAATGGTGATGCGTATATTCTCCGTATCAATTTGACAATTTCGAGGAGCAGAACATTTGAAGTCGTTTTTCGTCCATCTCTGGATCATGTGAAGAAATGTTCAGTAGCTTATTGAACAACAGGCCCCGATTTCACGACAATACTTAAGTATGAAGTCTGTAACTGTCTTAGATATATTGATCACATTTTTCAGCCTGTGGAATCGAAAGGTTTTGACGTTTTGACTTCCGCGCGAGAAAAGAGTATTTTCTCTGTTAATAAAAAATAATCACCAGCATCCACTCGCAGTTTTGAAAAAAACAATTAGAATATTTTATCGGTCTTAAAGAAATGTATAAATAAATGATTAAAAAGTAGACATATCTTCAAATGTTGCTCATTCGATAAATTTAAACTATAAATGTCTCATGTCGAAACATAGTTTTTAAGAAAAAATCAATTAATAGCCAGTCAAACTATTCGTGAAATTGGGGCTAGATTAATACTAGTTGGTGATTCCAGGAACGCTGGTTAGATCAGCTGTGCACAGCTGAGGTACTGTTGAAAAAGGGCGTAAAACTACAAAACAGCAAAGTAAAGGTCGAACTAAATATAGACACGTGAAAGAACCTGGTTTTGAAACTCAACTTGTTCTGTAATATAATTTTCAAAGGTGAAAGAAATGTTTTATTTAAACATTGCATTACACGGAACGAAAGTACAGATTTAAAATAGGACGTATTTTACATTTGGTCATAGGTGTCTTGTAATACAATGTTGAAAGTACTCATTTATTTTATTACAAAACGGACCGAGTCCAGAAAATTGGTATTACAAAAGTTTTTTTTTTTAAATCATGTCTTTATAGGAAATGTTTTCTATCTTCTGAAGTACAACTTATTTTACATTTGGAGACTGTTTTGAAAACACTGAGCTTGTAGAACATGGGATGGAGGTGGTTCGTAATACTGGATGTAAGACTATTTTCATCGCATTAGACATTACCTCATAATGCCGATGAAAGCTATCAACGTCATTATTTAAGACGAACTTTCATATATTGGAATTGAGTGCGAACACAGATGGTCGCTGATCACTGTCATGGCTCAAGTTAGCGCTATATTGCCATTACAATTCTCACAACATGGCTGGAAGAAGACAGAGAACGTGACAGTGCTAATCGCAAATTGTTTTTTAATTTGGTAATGAGTCTTTTTGTGAAGATCATTTTATTTTTGTGACATGTGACACACACTGAAATGACGGCGAATACCATTAATATATCACGCGTTCATCCCGAGTTTGTAAATGTTTAGAACGTTTCGTATGCGCATCGTTCATAAATTTGATAAAGCGAATTATCTTCACTTAGATGGAAATGCGACCTTGCTATATCTTACAGGGTTTACATTTCCCTTTTTTATGAGTATATTGTTTTATATTTATCAAAATTCTCCATGCCACATTTACAATTCAAAATTTCCTTAAATAGATCCAGACAAAAGAAGAAGCGGACCACGAGGGGGACACGGTGCTTTATGACACAGACACATAATTAATAAAATAGTAATTGAATATGTAACGAAAGACGACAGTATCACGCAACAAGATCAATAAGGTAATACAACGGTCTATAGCCTTGGATCTGTCAGTAAAAAAGGCCAGACCATTCCTTGCGCCCATATTCCCTTGTGGATATACCCTTGCATCGCCACCATTTTTTAGGGACTGTTGTTTTCCCGGAGATCTGTGTGGGGAGGCATTGTCTTGTGAATGTGGCGTTTCATGTAGCAACATATTCTCTCTTAAACCAGTCGGGATACCTAAATAATACTCAGTTTATTACTCGTTTGATTTTTATGCATTTGCTACTTTAGATCCTTTAATTTATTTCCGTTAATGCATTCGTCTGAATAAGATACACAAATACACACAAAGCAATGTACGACACAACCTAGAACTGGACAGAATTATCCAGCACGGCTAGGCATGGTAATGACCGGCACACCTTAACACAGTAGGTCAGGACAATGACATAAAGCAATGCAAAGCATCATGAACTTACTTATTAGCATATTATTGTCTTCTGTCTGACACATTCTGTTGGAAATCATTGTACAACGAAGTCCTACGATATAAATAACGACACTCTTAACTTAATTATATAATTGCTTGTTATAAGTTATAACTAATTGTTTCATAACATACATGTACAAAGAGGTTTAACGGTTCTCATCTATTTCAACCGTACGTTGATTAACTGGCGCATTAAAACTGTAATTATCGTAATTGCTAGTCTTACAACCTATTTACAGTTTAGTCAAACTACTTAAATATGATTGAACTTGTTAATTATTCATACATGGTGATTTGTCTACTAGAAATGGTTTCCTTCATGGACTTGACAAACGATCTGTTAATTGACATGTTAAAGATGTATTGTTCCATTTCTGATTAATGAGACGACTTTAATTTGATTTTGTCACTTAAGAAATAAATAATCTAATTCCTGTGAAATATGGCCCTTTGCTGGCCGCTTATTACCATTGAGTGATCGATACAAAGAAAGTACTAATGCGTGTTGTCAGTTCGATTGTCGAAGGCCTCCATTGTCGTTGTGCTTTTTCAGAATGGTTTCCTTCAAACGTCGTGTTATAATACTGTAGACATGATCGGCAAAGTATGCATACTCTTCATTGAACTGACATTTTGAATAATGCAATGTTGATACAGTATATGTGTTCCATAGAGGTCAAAAAGCTATAATGTATGGCTATAAGAACTGTATTTTATCTGTTTTAACGTTCATTTCAATTTCTTTGCTTCTACGTGATGCTTTAAGAACAATATAACCAAGGTACAAATAACAAAAGTATCAAATATTAACATCGATTTCTAGATGCAGCAAAGAACTTCAAAACAATCTTTAAATTACCGGCTGCGTCCAGGACACCAAAGAGTGGTTTCACTATGGAGAGAGAATAAGTTGCTACAGGGTACGCCACATACATAAGACAGTGCCTCTCGACACATACCTCAGGGGAAAAAACAATCCATAAAACATATCTCACTTGAGGAGGTTGAAGGGTACATACGTTAAGGAACAGAGGCGCAAGGAATGGCCTGGCAGACCATAAGGAATAACTAGGATAATCAAAGAGGACAGTGAAGGAGGGGGACCTCATATTGTCCATACGTCCCTCTGGGATTGGTTCAGAACAGCACCACTAACGGCACAGATGACGCGTACATACGTCGCATACAACAAACAGCACGTCTATCGGTGAATGGTACATATACATCTCATTGACCATGACTTTATATTGCATAAAGGGTAACATGATAACAGGCCAAATCGTTCTATAGGGGAGACAACATAGATGGATGTGATAGCCGTGGTGTTATTATAACGACATACGTTTTAACACTGTCTTGTTCAATAGGCAATGTGGGGCATCACAGGGCTGAACAATACGCTATGTGCATTACAGGCCGATGGCGGCATTATTGTATGATATGGTATTAGTTTAGGCCGCATGACTCCTCCTACACTCTGTGTTGGATATTTTACTGTACATTATGAAGTCGACGGCATCCCGAAGTATATGCTTTAGCGAGACATCACTGATCACTGCGAAAACACAAGAATGCTCTACGCAAGAGTTACCAACACCAACCATCCAGCAACAAGAACATTTATACGGGAACGTTACCGCGACGTCAAGTGGTTTCATTAGATATGCTCCCGAACTGGCGCGTTTATGAAAAGCAAGTGTGACATGCGAATTACGGTCTACGCCGTATTAACAATCACAAGCAGTTATTATTTCTTGTTATCCATGAATGGAAGACGGTCACAATGTATCTACTACAGTGCATAGTCTGCAGTACGCCGTCTCCAGGCCAAAGAGTATATTGATACTGCTGTATTGAGCAGCGTACAGCTCAGATAATTGTTTTTAGACATAAGTGTTCAAAATAACTGACAATATCATAGTTATAATTCTTATGTAAGGGTACTTGCATTAATAAATAATAATTTCATAATTTTCGACAAAAAAGTGCATCCACTATTAAATTTAAGTACCGGTATTTGAAAATAATGAAACATGTCGTGACTAGACTGAAATTACAGAATAACCGACTCTTTCCGGAGATGACGCACGTGTTTCAGTAATGGTGAGATTTTGTAGTTATAGTTGCGATATTAAATAAAACTTTTAACATTATCCTTCAAAACTACCTAGAACGTGTGTCAGAGCGTAATGACATATAATGCAATTTCGATTTAGTCACATGATCCCCTTATAATCCGACCGGTTACGAACTTTGACGCTCGTAGATGTCAGCATAATCAAAATGTCTACGTATAATTCGTTGCGCTAAAAAGACATTTTCTTCCTCTTGTGTTTTATCTATGTAAGACTTTTCAGAGAATGATGTTTACTTACTTTGTCTACAGTCAGTTTTACAAGTCAGAATGATGATATGGCTTTAAGTATCTTGTGAGAAATGAAGTGCTGTTATTTATCTCAACTAAGCACGATATGCTCAAGGTTGAGAAAAAACGATCATTCTTAGTCTGTCTGTTGTCCTTCAACATATTTGAAACCACATTCGTTGAATCAGTGTGATATTATCATCATTCTTATTGCGAATTGTACTTTCAATTATGTCCTACATTTTTTGAAGATTGGTTATTGAACTTACTTTGACAACTTACGTACGTCCTAGCCCCGCATACGTGTCTCTGTACTCCGACTTTTACGCGCGTCTTCGTAGCTATGCCACGCGCAAGCCTATAGTAATCAAAGCACAAAAGTGCTATGGGACGGTACCACTCGTCTCTGTAGCCAAGCTGGCAACTCGTTGCATACAAGTTTCTGTTTTGTAACTAAACAGTTTTATAATATCCAAGTATGTGTAAATAGGTAAGATGGTTTGCATCGAATATGGAATAAAGCTAAAACATAAGACAGAAATGCGAAAAAGAATAACAATTTATTGAAAAAATAGTAAACATTTTTTCCAAAAGATCGTCAATCCGACTTGTTCTACAAATGTTAGATTTTCAAACCGAAATAAAGAAAAATGGTGAGTAATAATGGTAGAACCTTAAAATTGTTGAACAAGTGAAATGATTGTCACGATTGTAAATAAATGAAAGACCGTTTATGTAACGTTTGTGAATATTTAATTATAAAATGACATATTAAATTATATCAGCACGAACTTAGAGTAAAATCAGTATGCCCAGGCATAAAGTTATGATAACACTACCTTGCCATAGGTTATGAGTTATATTGTTGTAGTGGGGTATTTTCAAATTAATTTTCCAAGCACAGAGTGAGATGTATGTAGAAAGATGACACCGATACTTTTTATAGCCGTGCACAACGAGACCAATCTACGATAAAAACAACAACAGTAATCAATTGTCATCGATTTATATATAATTATCCTTTAAACGTAGTCTGAACCCGAGTACACTCTTCTACGTGCGTTCGCGAATTTAGATCAGGTTTATTGGGCTAACCTGGCATTTTAAGTCTTGAGAACCGGTATGGTATGGTACCCGTCTGATTGCATTTCGATAAGTAAGAATCTGTACTAAACGAAAACAATTGACGCTCTTAAAATATGCACTTTACAAAACGAAGACGATTTATGAAATTAATAAGGAATAAAATAAGATATACAGTAAGTAAGTACTTTATGAATGAAGTACAAGAATGAACCATCTTTAAAAATATAAAAGAGACAAACATTTTTCGTTCATTAAATTTTATTATGAGCATGTACACTTAAAAAGTAAACAAACTCGTGTGTATTAATCCATTGCTTTAAAAACCATCTGAACTCTACACAAACCAGTTTAGCAGGTCACCTTTTCCACATTTCATTTTATTGAAACGTATATGATATTATTTCGTTCGGTGAACTTTGGAACTAATTCGTTGCGTAGTTATTATGATGTGGACGTTTTTGACATGTTACCGGCTTTCAGCCTTTTTCTGTTTTGAAAACGGGAACCAATTGTTGTATGCCTCTCAAATTGTCACACTACTATAGACGGTACATTAGCGGTACCGTCCAAAAAGGTGGGATTTCCAACAATCGAATTTCTAGCGCATCTGAGTGCCTCACAATCACTTCGACAAGAAGACAGATGTATATGACTGCAAAAAGGTATATTTCAATCAAACGTTACTGCGCCCACGGTGCGTCAGTTAACTATCTACCTTACACACTGGATGTTGACATTCACTATTTTTTTTTACGAAACAAGTCGTTTCTATGAAACTCTTGTGTTGAAAAAACAAATACATCAACGAAAAGCTACAAGTTTCTGTCGTTCATGTTTTTATTGCATTTATATGTTCACGATATAGTAAATGCAGTGGAAAGACCGGCGGTGTCAAACTTCTATTTACTTTTGTGAATGGTTTAGCAGGACGTTGTACAGCGACAGTATAGAGATGTAACGTCCGTGGCTGGACTACGTACGTCCATACTGCATGTTATGTTTGCTTGATGTCAACATTTTAAGATTTACATAATTGAGTCTATGTTTAAGGACAGTATTGCTGCTACTAATGCGGGCAGAGATAGCAATTGTTGTTACTGCTATTACTGCTAACATCACGACAATATTCTTGTACCAATGTACAGTAAAACCTCACTTAAATACCACCTAAATAATAAGACCACCTCAATATTACGACCACACTATTCAAGTCCATTTTGACTGTTCCGCTCTTTATTCAATCTCAATATTTAGACCACTTCAATATTAAGACCAGTTTTTAAGGGTCCCAAAGCAGGTCTTACTGTTTTTGTGAGGTTTTACTGTATATAAACTCACAGAGTACAGATGGTCGCAGTCTCTCGGATAAACTCTACATGAACATGTTTGCATTTAGAGCCATGGCGGCTCATGATTCCTGATAAGAAGTGCCATGTTTCACCTCGTTTCACACTATATGGCACTTTCCTTGATCAGTTATTATAAAATGTACGTATATAAATGAACTTTGACGACAAGTTCAATAACGGGAAACATTGCCTAGGTTATCTCTGCGGTGGTCATTTGGTGATTCATATCAATTTGCAAATTGACACATCGTAATCGCATTGGAGGCATTACAAAGTAGCATCATTGATTGAATATACATTTGTACAACTAGGTCGTAAATCAGGTGATTTGAAGATATATTTCTTTACGATCGGAGTAAAGCAATGGAAACATATTCAGATGGTATATATTCTCATGTGTGCTGCTTCTTGTGTATAATATAACCCTTTTATTTGTAAACTTTCAGTCTAAACATCGATTGTGAAACAAGCTCACCACTTGATGAGTGTTTCTTGACTTACTGACCAAGGCTCTATGCTCGCCGTATACGGGGATAAACGGACTTCGAACACACGGCTTTTGAACCAGGAGCCGAGGGCTCTACACGTCGATCCTCTGCCACTCTTCCAATGATTGCAAATCATCCTTCCCAATAATTCTTTGTTGTTTTAGTTAAAAATTGATAATTTTCTAATTTACGAAATAATAATTCGTATTTACGAAATAAAAAAAGAATATGGTATGTCTCTGTACGATAGTCACTTACGTTAGATTTATTTAGTTTTTCAAACAATTTTCAATTTTCATTGTCTCAGCGCCAATTCTATGACAGGGAAAGCCGTCTATTCAATGCACGCTCGCATTTATTAAATAAGCTGTATTTTCACATGTTTACTGTCCTACTATTGGGACATTAGCGAATCTTTACAAGCGGCTCGCTGAATGGCTGTCGATTCGCCTGTCTAAAAATATAAAATATCAGTCATGTGGGGAAATTTTAAAGCAGAGGGTGAATATGAAGGTATCGGAATAAGCGCCTAATGCTAAAGGAGAGTAGTGTCACACCTACTTAATGGGCCAACTATTTCTGACTTTTGAAACACCTACTTTCTGCGCACATTTACTTCTTGATTCATATCCTTTAATGACAGACACCAGTCAGGCAGGCATACGGTAACCATTATTTAACTAGCTGGTATCTCACCAACCAGCCATATCAGAACCGACCCCTACCGGGAATGGAACCTTCCACCTCCCGCTCACAAGTCGGACGCATTAAGCACTCGGCCACGGGAGACGGTATATGTATTATGAGTATAGAATATATCATAGAGGAATGCCATCTTAACAATTGGAGATCTTCATACACAGGTCATTTGCCGTTTCATATTATTTTTTCTCAGTTAAAATTGATCAAATTGTTTTAAATGAACAGAAAATTAAATATTACATTTGAACCAGTAGCCTGTTTTTACTGAAACAAATTTTCAATAATTTTAGAATGAAAGAAATATGTCAAGGTCAATGAATGTGGAATACTATGCTCTTAATAAGACACTCGCGTTTCCATCGCTATCGAGCGATTGTGATGAAGCATAAAACAATGTTAAACCACCGACTGTGTATCACACATTGTAACTTCACTGCTCCTGCTTCAACGTGTCTTATATTATTGTACAAACATTGTGCTAACTCTGATACTAACATATGTACTATACAAATGACCAACACAACACTCAATCGGCTCTTTGATTGTTGCGCAGTGGTCGAGCGCCTGATTCCTGATCCGAAGGTCTTGAGTTCGAGACCCGCGTTGTCGGGGTTTGATCATGAACTTCACAATCCCTAAACTTGGCGCGAGTACTGGTTGGTAACCAAGGAAACAGCCATCGAGGGTGATTAGTTTAAGTTGTAAGAACTTGTTTCACTATCGATGTAAAATAAATAAGTTTAAATTAATCAGCTCTTAATCTTTCATAAGAAGAGAATATTAACGTTTGAAAGTCAATAAAATGCTTATAATTTGCGATAACCATTACTGCTGACTCAATGAATCTTGAATGTATACTGGAAACCTATGCAATGCAGTTCATAGCGATGAAAATCACAATTCAATATTGATCACGTTTTTGTATGTCTTCTAAAAATTGTTAATGATTCAACATTAAGTGCTTCCGTTGCAGACGTAACAAGTCATGTGTATAGCTTTCCTATAGTTTCATTGTTTAGAACTGTGGATGACTGATGATTGAAAACCGTATAAGATCATCTTTGTTAAAACATGTTTTTACTCGATCTATTAACAGAAATTTCCTATGGATAAAGTAATTGCTAAATGATGTTGCAAATAATTATTTTATTTCCTCTACACATGGGATAACTTTCACGCAAGCTATTGATATCATCTTTTTTCATACTGAAAGTATAGTTTATCTATACACAGTGTCTAATTGAATACCCGTTTGTCTCTGAATAGGTACAAATAAATGAAGTAGTTTAGCAGGACAGGCAACAAAGCCCAGTGAGACATGAATATATGAGCGCTGCTATGCGATTTACAGCATCTTTTGTAAGTGAAGTCATTTCAAATGAGACATCACCATGTAGTGACAGTAAGCAATATTTGCCCCATATGGCAATAACAAAGTGACCATATGGAGTAAATATTGTTTCCTGCTTGGAAATAGTAACATCACATGTTGCGTTTTCTTGAAATGACGTCACTTACCTAAAACAATGTACAGAGGTCGAGCACAATTGCCGTTTGAAGCCGTTCCAAATCCCCCAAGGTACCATGATATGAAGTACCCAACATATCTTTGTACCTTATGGTCGGCCAGGCCTTTCCTTGCGCCCCTGTTCCTTTACGTATGTACCATTGAGCCTCCTCAAATGCCTTATGTTTTATGGATTGTTGTTTCCCGGACGTCTGTGTGGAGAGGCTATGTACAACGTATTCTCACTCTTTCAGTAATCTAACATACGATAAGTTTCGGGAATATGTTATTTTTGGACGGTACCACTCATGAACCGTCTATAGTAGTGTGGCAATTTGAGAGGCATATAACCCTTGGTTCCCGTTTTCAAAACAGAAAAAGTGCTGAAAGCCGGTAACAAGTCAAAAACGTCCACATCCTAATTACTACGCAACGAAGTACATTGTAGTTCCAATTTCTCCGAACGAAATAATATAAACATTTCAGTAAAATGATGAATCGTCATCGTTTTGTAAAGTGCATATTTTAAGAGCGTAGACTGTTTTCGTTTAGTACAGATTCTTACTTACTGCGTGACAGAAATGCAAGCAGACGCTCAGATTAGTCTATTGGGGACGATAATAATGTAACTGTGACACTTACATTAGCTTCGTGCATTATACCCAGATTATTTGAACCTAATGCCTTCTGGTAGATATGTAAATCGATTGTCTGCGCTTGACGCGTCGTATTGCCCTATAATAGTTCAAAGCTGGATAATAATTCTATTATATTCTGTCTACATACCAAAATAGGACATATGACTAAATAGTATTTCTCAAATAACAGCCTTTGATATAGTAGAACGTTAGACGTCTCAACAATACTGTAGTGTTACTGAGATGTGTCAGCGGAGTAAGTCTTATATTTTCGGTGCATCCGTTCTAACATGGTTTGCCATTTGCATATCAGTGTTTTGTTAACCAATCAAATCCTACGTTAACCACCAAGGCAATTTCGTTACGTTTGTACCTTGACGCGGATTGGTTAACATTTCGATAAATGGTTCGCTACCAACAGAAATCCACTGAATTTCGGTGAATTTACCGAACTCCATTTTGGATCTGGAGTGACCAGCAATCGAAACATCTCTGCATTTTGTATGCTCTATAACAAATTTTAACCTTCAACTTGCGCAGACCATCTATTTTCAAGTTATTTCTTGTTTAACATTATGTTGCCTTGTTAGACTACGTTTGTGTCTTTTTTGGTCCTTTGCGATTCGGGCATCAATCGTAATACAGATTAAGATGACAAGCAGAATGTGCTGGTTATAAACATGTCAAGTTGCAGCGGAAGGAATATACATGTATATATATAGAGAGAGAGAATAAGTTGCTACAGGGAACGCCACATACATACACCAGTGTCTTTCCACAGACATCCGGGAAAGCAACAATTCATATAACATAAGCCACTTGATGAGCCTCAAAGGTACACATGTAAGGGACATATTGCAACATATTTAAAATCTTTGCTTCAAAATAATGCGAAATTAAGAAAAACAATTTTTAAACGATTCAAATGAAAACATAGAGAAGAAACCCAAGACTTACTATATGTATTTTTTCTTTACATACAGTGCCTGCTGTGTATCTTCCAGATGTTACTGTTGTTAATAATTGTAAACAAATGGGTGCTCACCGAAGAATGTTGCGCATCTTTTCTTGGTAGTGAAACTTCCCATTAAGTTTCATTGAATTCTGGTCGGCGGTTGCTGAGAAATAGTGCGGACATGAACGCGCTTCAGACGAAAGCACACACGTACTAACGCGCGGGCGGACGGACCGACAAAGCTGCGGCTAAATGTTTCCACTTCGGTGTGCATAATAAAAACGGAACATTGCCTTTAGTTTGTACATATTCTCTCGACAGATGATACCAGCTGTAAATTTTTCCAATAGTGTCAGACAAAAATGATAATTTGGATCACATTACTGAGACAAAAATCTTTTTTGACAACAACAATACTATTACCTATTCCCGAGTGGATAACTCATCTTATCGACCTCACTAAAAGGCAATAATTGCTTGATGATTAAATCCAACAACTCAAATGACGAGGAGATTACATACGAACGTTGAACGACATAAATATAAGTCATGGAACTGCAAAGATAACCCAAATAAATTTTAACAAATGTGCAACGTTTCGTATTTGTTGCATCTATGTTAAACATAATTTGTTGTTATTATGCTTACTGTTGCACCTCCTCAGTCTCTTATGTTGTGTAGACTGTCGTTTCTCAGGGGTCTGTTTCGGGAGGCGATGTGACATTCCCTGTAAAAACGTAATATCTCTTTTATAAAAAATATTCATGTTTTTTTTTTTACAAACCGGTCCTCGAGTTCGCGTTTCATTCTCGCCAAAGTTGGAATTCGGTCTCAATACTTTCGGATCACGAATAAGGCGCTCTACCCCTCGGCCACGTCTCCATTTCGATATTCGTTTCATAATAATGCATATAATAATGGGATTAAACAAACATCGTGTTGTACATTAACATTCCACAAAAAAATACAGTGCGACTTAAAGATAAATGTACTCGATGTTAAATCTCCTGATGTAAAATGGAATAGCTGAAGACGTATTTTACTATTGTCATGGAAAAATATTACGCCTGTTGGATAGATATAATAATTGTAAGGATATATGGAAAACTGTTTCGTTTTAATTAAATTTCTATTTAACATGTACTGCATGACGTCATTGCTTGTACGCCGTTTATCATTTTGAAAGACGTTTTCTTGTTTTCAAATTCCCTTTCCCACTTACCAGTTATTAAGGTTATGTCAAATGATTTATTACCTGCTTCCTGTATTTAAGGCCATTTTTGTCGTTAGGCTTTGTTGTTCTCTCGCAATCTGATATAAATAATTTAGTTACTGAGAGCAGGACTGACTGAGGTGTCTAGCTTATTTGGTATACTAGTATAGGTTAATTAGCAAATTATAAGCAAGTTAAGTCCAAGGGAGCGTCAACGACCGCAGCACTTAATTTGTTTATAATTCTAAAATGTGAGTTACAACCGGCTTATAGTTTACCGTCATATTGATCACTTACCAGATTTACTTAATGAACTCACTTAATAGATAGTGTGCGAAATGCCATAATGAATGGATAAGTTGGCCAAAAATTTGAAAAATTCTGGATGCTCATTGGATGTAAGACGCAGGAAGAGGCGGAGTAAACTATAAATATATTTACCGTGTATATTTCATTGTGTACGCAATGGTTAATAGCTTTTATTAATAAGTTACTGCTTACTTAGTCAATTTCGTTTAACGTTTATATGTTGGAAATCAATAACCATACAACGGTTATGTGTGACGTTAGCTAGCTATAAATCGATTCAAGCCCCTAGCGGTTTACTGACAGTTTTAAGGCTGTGAATCGCTTATGGGGTTATTTTGCGCTGTAAAATTAAAACCACATGTATTAATTGATGAACAACAAAATGCATAAAGACAATTACAACACGCTACTGAATCTTATTTCACTTGTTGCTGAAATAGAAACAACATAATAGCATGTGCTGTTATAGTTCTGAAATGTAATTATAGTAATACATTGAATTATAAAAACAAATATGTTGCTTGCAGCGGTTTTGGGAACTCATTGATGTTAACATTTTTGTTGTTTTTATAATTACATAATACACCTCATCGTCTGTGTTAAATTTAAATTATCAGAGGCACCAAAATAGAATAAAGTTGTAAATTATGTGCACGTTGAGGATTGCGTGCGTCCAGTTTATGAAGTTCTTTAATGCATATTTGCCTTTTGTCTGTGTATGATTTCTTTTGAACAATTAGCTTAATTTCAAACATTGCTTCATGCTTGTGAACTTTTTGTGCCGGAGATTCACGCTATTATAGTTCTGAAATGTAATTATAGTAATACATTGAATTATAAAAACAAAAGTGTTGCTTGCAGCGGTTTTGGGAACTCATTGATGTTAACATTTTTGTTGTTTTTATAATTACATAATACACCTCATCGTCTGTGTTAAATTTAAATTATCAGAGGCACCAAAATAGAATAAAGTTGTAAATTATGTGCACGTTGAGGATTGCGTGCGTCCAGTTTATGAAGTTCTTTAATGCATATTTGCCTTTTGTCTGTGTATGATTTCTTTTGAACAATAAGCTTAATTTCAAACATTGCTTCATGCTTGTGAACTTTTTGTGCCGGAGATTCACTCTATTATAGTTCTGAAATGTAATTATAGTAATACATTGAATTATAAAAACAAAAGTGTTGCTTGCAGCGGTTTTGGGAACTCATTGATGTTAACATTTTTGTTGTTTTTATAATTACATAATACACCTCATCGTCTGTGTTAAATTTAAATTATCAGAGGCACCAAAATAGAATAAAGTTGTAAATTATGTGCACGTTGAGGATAGCGTGAAGTCCAGTTTATGAAGTTCTTTAATGCATATTTGCCTTTTGTCTGTGTATGATATCTTTTGAACAATAAGCTTAATTTCAAACATTGCTTCATGCTTGTGAACTTTTTGTGCCGGAGATTTACGCTATCTTTCAAATGGAGTTCAGTAATGCATGACAGTCGGTTGATCTAAGCAGTTCTCTATACAAAATGTACCAAGGACTTACCACAGATGTTCTTGTATACTTTTGCATTATTATGTACTTCTGGGAATCATTTTGAACATGCGCAAGCAATTAAACCTTTAATATGACTATGTCATTCAGAACATTGTCTGTCTCCTGACTGAGTAAGCTTATTTCTTATCTAATAACTGGGATGTACTTAAATTAATATATTATTGTTTTATCTTTATACGACCCCTATCGATTACTTGCATCTAGATTGTATAAGTTAAAAGTAATATTGTACTGTCACATTTTTTGCTTGTAAATTCTGATTGGAAGACACTGGGATGGACCTAATGACTCCTGTGGGTGGGTTAACCAAATTGCGTAGAGATCAATACAGCCGTTACGTCAGTCAATGTCATATTAAAGCAATTTTGGCACAAATCTATCAGCAATAATGAATAATCAACGCCTTTATGCCTACAGTCTGGAATGTACTGTGTTCGTGTGGATTGTCTCAAGTTGTCATCAAACGTTAACAAAGTGACATTCAAAACCCACATTCTGACAAGTATATTTGATTTATAATAACACAAACGACCTTCATTTCCTCCAGGATTTATACATTGTGATTTGGTTTGCTTTTCCTCAATTCTGTCAACGAAGAAGCATTTTCTGACACTGCTGTAGCAATCCATCGTCTTGACTACAAAGTTGCGCGCCATATGTACCAGCTAATAGTAATCGTACATCAAATTATTAAACCAGCAGGCAGGCATGCTTCTACTAGTTTTGTTTTCGCCACTGACCGTGTGGTCCTCCTATTCTCACTCAGTTTGTATATTTCTCACGACCTCTGTCTTTACGTGGCTGTGTACTATGTTTGTTTCATTTAGTCGTACATCTGTACACTAATATGAAGACGTCGAGTAGGAAATATCACGTGGTTCTTGTTGATTCCATTGCTGACAGAGACATCTCTAACGTGAGAAATAATATCATAAGAGTTGGCACATTGTAACACAGATACATTTTTAGGTCAATCTGACAGATTCAGGCTTTCAGATATGAAGCCGTTAATCTGATCACATTACTTCCGAGAATTTTACTTGTATTCAACTTTCGTCATTAAGCTAAACTGTAAGGGGCGTATTGGTTTGTCATGCCAAGTTTCTGTTACATATAACATGTTAGAATATCTTCTTCATCTTCCTTGAAATGTTATGTCCCAAATACTAATGGCATACTTAAAAATCATTCAAGCTTATTGGGCGATGATTTAAAACATATTTTATGAAACACAAATCAACCGTTGTTTTTTGCCTGAAATACCAATGATAATAAGAAATGAGACACATATAGAGTGAGAATACATATTGTTTCCATATACCTAGCTGAACGCTCAATACAAGACATAGTATCAAAAGAATAAATCATAACTTACTCAATTTGAAAATTCACTTAAACTTGATGAGATTTCCATGTATGCAATTCATTAAGCAGAAAGTTTATGGGCAATTTCAACCATACTTTTAATGATTTTACAATTATATATTTGATGTTGTTTTGAAATGATTGACGTTGGTCAGTTGCATACTCCTCGCTTGAGTTTGCTTCGTGAATGCATATTTGATAAAAAAAATCCACTGAATAAAACCTCAACTAAGCTGAGATTTTGAAATAATTAAACATTATATTTTTTGTGTGAATATGGGACTTGAAACTTTAACATATGCATGTATGTTCCCCTAAACATTAACCGTGTTTGTATGTCAATATGATTGCTTCGTACACACGCTGCTTTGTTTTTGGCCAGCGACAGTGTTGTTTTTGCCTTTGACCGTTTCATCGCGGTCATATTTGAGCCAATCATTTATGTCTGTGTCTAGTCCCTCTTTTGTCATTGTTATTTTTATTTGTATATTTTCATAACGCTTCATTTCCTTAAAGTTATCAGCTTTGTGGTACTATGTTCTATTTTTCCGACTTTTTTATTCATTTTTACTACATGAACAAATATTATAGTGTTCAATCTTGCCCATAACAAATACGACTTTCGCAACATGCAGTACTTTAATTACTATTGGAGATATTAAAAAAAGCAAAATCTGTAATTTTACGCACTGGATGTGATATTTACTGTCAAGTGGCGTACACTTACAGTGGGAACAAAGCAGAACAAAATTTACAAGAAAAGCATTGATGCAAAGCATCCAAGGGCGCCGCAAAACATGGCGGCACAATGTTTTGGAATAGCGTAATGGCGGAAAAATGTTTTGGAATAGTCCATTTGCATACTATCATTGGCGTGTATTTCCTTTTAAACACCGTAACTTGCATAACTATTCACGTTACAAGTACCAATATGTTAATATTGATATAAGTAAATTGAAAATGAAGTTTTTTTAATTAATTATACATTCATTCGACAATACAAATGCATTAAAAATAATTTATTTCTAAATCATAAAAATACAAAAAGTAACGTGTAATATATACAGCAGTTTAACCCTTAATATAATACATACGCGGTTAAATCGGAGCAGGAAAAAAGTAGATCTTGCTTTGGATCTGCGGCCGAGAGTCTAAACATAGATTCAGTTATAAATAGATGCTCCTACCAAAGTCTCTAAAATTTCGTGATTCCATTAAAGGCTCCGCCTTCATGGGCGGCGCCAATAAAACGTTTTTGTTTGATAAAGACGGAATTGATGTTAATAATTTAATAATATGAACCCCCGTAATAGTATATATGTACTGATTTAAGCTTAATCTATAAATACGACAGGAAAAATATAATTAATTGATTTAAATCTTTTTAAAACAATAGGACATTCACCTCTTAAATTCACTTAACGATGAATTCATAGATTAAATTAACTTCCCGGTTTTTTGTTAAGGGAATTTCAGTAAAAAAGTACTGTTTGTTCATTGTATTTTAATCAATTTTGTAGATATTTTAATTCTGTTAAGCGGGTAACATTATTTTGTTTAGTTACTTAACACTACGATAATCAAAGTATGGCCTTAATGGAAATGTGTCGGTGATCATTTGAGGACAATTTAGAGTCATTAGGGAATACGATTTTAACAACAACCGTTCTTGACAGACATACGGTTAAAAAGTCCACGGTAAACCAACTAATGCCGTTCTAACTTCAAAAGAAGTTCAATGACACTCAACTGTTAGAATCAGTAGTTCAATCTTATGGCATTTTAACATAGTAAAAACGCTATTATCGACCTTTTTCAGACACAAACAACATCCCAGCCCGAGTTGTTATTGTTGCTGATGTCAGATTTGCTTTCACCGCAGCGGGTTAGCATCTCATTCGAGAAATAGAAGTTGTATTTGAGGCAGCGATCAACCCGGCAATCGGAAGGTCGGTGGGTCCAACACATGTGCCTGTCAGAGCGGGAAGGGTACATAAAGTCGTCATCCACCCTAAATTCACAATATGATCGTGACTGTTGTTGTGACATAAGGCCCAATGACAAACCACTATAAGAAAAATGCATTATTAATATATATAACCGTCTCATCTTTGTATAATAAACAATACATTTATAGACAATAAAGAACATAACAAGAAATATCTTAAAAAAGATGGTCAGCACAATTTGAAGGTTAAGATTCGTTGTGCAACATAAAAATCCGGAATGTTACGATTGCTTGTCACTCCAGTTCCAAAATGATTTCGGTAAATTCACCGAATTTCAGTGGATTTCGAGAAGGTAATGTACCCCTTATTGAAAGGTTAACCATTCCGCGTCAAGGTTTCAAACGTTGTTCGGTTGAACAGAAGTTGGTAAAGTGGTTAACGTAAGATTTGATTGGTTTACACACATAACAATGATATGCAAATAGCAAAGTTATTTTAGTAGGACTGCGCCGAAAAAACTGGTATAGAGATCATTAATTTTGCTTGTTTTGCATGTTATGACGGTCTGTGTGACAACATGGTATATTAACGTAAGCTTTTACGTATATTTCAAAATGGTATATGACACGAAAGTTTTCATTTTCGACCGAATTGAAGGACATGACCGTGGTCAATGTCACTGAAAATTTCGTGTATATAACATGTAAATTATGTTTCATGAAATGCACTAGCTTAATATCAAGTACATGTAGATCCGGGTTCAATTCCCGAGTTGGACAGGCTATGTTCGTCCGTGACATTGGTCACGGTCATGTCCTCCACATGTTTGGAGGATGTCAGATGCTGACAGAAAGGCAAGTTAGTACTGGGTGATTACTTCCTATAAAAATAAACAAAGCCTGCCCAATCCGGGAATCGAAACCGGAGCTAGCCGGGCGAGCTAAGAGTAACTTTGTACTTGATATTAAGCTAGTGCATGAAATGAAACATGTATTGTATTCAAAAATTCTCAGGATACATGTATAATAGTTTTGGCAGGAATTTAGTTGACTTTTGTAAAAGCAATGATCTGCTTTTAATGAATGGAAGGTCTTTTAGTGATAAAATGTTTGCAAATACATTCTTGATTATGTAATCTTATCAACTGATGGCATTCACTTATTATTCTAGATTTTTGTCGCTACTGCTCGATGTACATTGTCAAAATTACTTGTGAGCTAAGAATAAGTGAAGTTGCCGATATCCATCAAGGAATTTGTTACTCCACAATATTGAACAATCTTTAAAGAATCAGTTTGTTCAAAACTTGAATAGCGATGTAAATGAATCATCTGAATGTCTTAATTGTAGGATTTACAAGATAGACAATAAACTTGACTATTACTTTGACATTTCCCCAATTCTATTTAAGAATGTGTAATTATTTGCGCAAGTTTAATAATCTTCTGCAAATTGAAAAAGGTCATTGGTCAAATATAGAATGTACAAATCGGAAATGTAACTACAGTAATAGCTAGGGGATGAATTTCATTATCTCTTCAATTATCTCTTCAATTGTACATGTTTTATGTTATCTCCTGAATCAAATTATATCCCACAGGTGCATTTTCGACGAGAGAGAATAAGTAGCTAGAAACATGAACTGTGTAACACTCTGCAACGTGTATGCAGAAACGCTGATACAGTTCTTGAACAATACATTCACATTTATAGTTCACTAGTTGCTAAACAAAATAAATAAGCGAATGAGTATTTTATACAAGAAGAAATAAACACACTACTAAGTTTGTTCATTCACAGTCAATGTCACATAGTAGTTTATACATAAGAATATAAATGCATACAAAATATTATTTTAATACAACTATGTTAATTCAGACCATAATAATAAAAGAATACAGACTCGTTCATAATAAATATACGTGTATTACATTTCATCATATGGACAAAAAGCACAACAACAATTACATGGGAGAGTGTTAAGCCAAGTGTCGGTATGTTACTATGATTGTTACGAAAACCATTTTGTTCGTTGACGATTTTATCTTTAGTTTCAGCCCACTTACTGAGTCTACAATTGAGTATATTACACTAGATTTGATATATTGATGATGCCAAGTAAATGCATCTGTAAGAGAGTGGACCCATTAGATCAGAAGACGACAATTGTGGTATTGGGTTGGTAATGGATTTCCCCCAATTTGAGGGAAATACGTAACCAGTGGTGAAGCAAACGATTACGTGACTACTGAGTTTAAGATGGGTATTTTCCAGTGTTAGAACCAATCAAATGTGTACACAGTGTGAAGCCTTTCGTGTCGACGGAAATTTGGACTATCTACATGTAGCTAGTCGGTTTTATTTCATGTCATTTAGCATTTACAGAAGGCAGTGTTTCGTTCTTTCATCGAGGATTGTACAGATACGTATTACAAATGGCGTGGCGAATTTGAGTAACAAGATGCCAAGTAGCGATATGACGCATTTTAAAATATACGCAGATTCCGCATCGACAGCTGCTTAAATGACCTTCAATCACTACACATTTGCAGGCATCGGAATAATTTGGGCATGCCGACGAAACGATAGTCACTTACGTTCGATTTAGTTTTTCCAGCAACTTTCATAGTCACAGCGCCATTTCTATGACAGCGAAAGCTGTCTATTCAATGCACACTCGCATAAACTTTATTTACACATGTTTATTGTCCTACATTTGGGACATTAGCGAGTCGCTGCAAGCGGCTCGCTGAGTGGCTGTGGACGCATGTCGACTCGCTTGTCTAAAAGTAGAAAATATCGGTCGTGCGGGAGTTATAAAGCAGAGGGTGAGTATGAAGCTATCGGAATAAGCGCCCGATGCCAAAGGAGAGTAAATGAGTGCAAGAACAGAACCGAAGCACCATTTTAACACCTTATTTGGAATTCAACACCAGCTTTACCTCTTTTCGCATCATCCACTACTTTCCTAATTTCTATTGATTATGTGAATCGGGCTACATTTTCGGCTCATTAATTCAATAGCCTAATTACTTTAGCGACGCTGCTGTCTCTATAAATGAGCTCAAGTTTGATGTGGATTTCCTCGTTATTTGTCGGGTATGTGATAAATAGAATATCAAATTCGTGTTGTTTAGTATTGAATTTATTGAACTCGTTCAATAAAAAAGAATAGATCTACGAAGATCGCCAGAGGCTCGCTTCATATCGTTCTATTCAACTCGTTCAATAAATTCAATAATAAACAACAATCATTCAATATTCTCTATTTAACAATTCGCAAATATCAAACGTAACTGTAACACGTAAATTAAGGGGAAACCTTTCCTCTCAAAATATCATCGATAAAATATGTTTAATGACGTCATCACATAAACAAGTCTCTGACGTCATTCAGTATACACGTGTTGTTCAGTGAGTCCGTTCCATCTCTCTGACTCAAATCGCTATCAAGTGTGTGGAATCTAGTCAATTTTAATTGATATTGGACTGAGCTCTTCGAACAAAGATACATATATTCAAATTCATTTGTACACTGATGACGTGCTGAATGTTGTCTGAAAGACGGATCGTTTGAGATGGAATAAACTTACTAAACTGGATATGTAGGTTGGGAGAATTTTGCTGGACATGCTGAGTAGATTCGTCATAACTTGCATGTTAACGATAAATATTATCATGTTTCTTTTTGTCTTTGCTGCAGTGTTCATGAGCATCCATATTTAATGCATTAAACGTAGGCGATATGGATAATTTTTATTATTAGAGATCTACTCGTTTTATTAATTGTAAAACAAGCAGTGGTTTTGTGGCTAGACATAATTAATAAGTCAATATACTACAAGAACTAAACAAATAAATGTCAACGCGAATAACGTTCTTTTTATTGGCTTAGATATAAAATTCCCTGTGTACATTAGTCTGTCTTTACTCCTTGTAACGATTAAAATGTCCCATTTCTTATTTTTATCAAACGTTCAGTTCAAATTATATTCTATTGCTCTATAAACGTTAAATTCGGTTAAATGTTATTAAAATAGAGAGAATAAGTTGCTACAGTGAACGCCACATACACAAGATAGTGCCTCTCCACACAGACCTCTGGGAAACCCAACAATCCATAAAACATAAGGGTACATACGTAAGGAAACAGGGGCGCAAGGAAGTTATCCCTTATGATCGGCCAGGCCATTCCTTGCGCCCCTGTTCCCTTACGTATGTACCCTTATGTTTTATGGATTGTTGGGTTTCCCAGAGGTCTGCCTCTATAATGTATATAATGGAGAACATACATGGTATCTCATCATTCCTGCACAATAATACAGTTTGGGACTTGATAAAAATGAAGAAAGTATGAAAATAATACGCACAAGTAAACAATTATAAAATAAAAAGGGACGATATAGGTGGAAATATGAGTACCACCTTGCAACAGGCAAAATGTCTATAAAAGTTATTTGTTAAAATAATCGGGTTACGTAAATAAAGTTCATTACTTACAGATGTCACGAATATTTTGACGAATCGTTTGGATCCCGTTTAGAATGTGTTTACTGTCACCATAGCACATTTTCAAAGCTTGCCATTCGTACTGTTATATTGAGAAACTACGTATATCGTACATATATTTTCAGACTTTAAAACATCATATTTGTATTTTAGATGTATGATACATTTCCCTTTCCTCTGTGCAATTCTTTCACTTTATATAGTGTTCATGTTATTTTCTACCCATGCACTTTCGGCCTATTGTCGCCAGCCGTCTTGACTTGTCCTGTGATGTAATTCATCCCTTAAATCACCCCTATTTGTCATCTTTAACATTGTCTTGTTAAATGTAAATAATGAGACCGCGATTTTGGACCCTTGAAAACTGGTCTTAATATTGAGGTTGAATATAGAGCAAAACAGTCAAAATAAAAAAACTGTGTTCGTAATTTTGAGGTGGTTTTATTATTTAGGTGGGGTTATCATTAGTGGGTTTTATTGTATACATAAAAGTGCGCGACACGAGATGTGTATAACCTTCTGCTGATAGTCTCAATTGTCGTTCAAGAACATATTAAGAGCTAGAAAGCTAAATGTCACAGCACAGCCCATTAGTTATGTTTGCAATTTTAATAACGAATGTCTCGTTCCTAATATATCAAAAGCAACATTATTAGTTCGTCGACCAATTTAGATAGTGGAAAGTAAACCATTCGTGTGATTTTTCAACTTTTTGTTAAACGGAAATTGCTTCAACATTAAAGAAAAAGTAAATTGCTTCCATTTTACAAAATGTCTCTCTCGCTTAATCTATTTGAGATACAACTTTCAACAATAAGGTGAGCTGTTAGCAGGACAAAAAAGCGTCTCTGACATTTTCATCTTATCGACATAGTAATAAAAGATGTACCGATTGCATGAGATAAATGGAAGTATCGTGACTTGTACGAAGCACCAGGGTTGATTTTCTTCACTTTAATGACTTGACAAAGTCGTGCAACAATGAACATTATGAGATGTTTGTTCGTAATAACTTGTGTTTTACTGAGCTATTACATTTACAACACAAAAGAAAAAGTGTTGCAAAACATATAACTATTATTGAAGTAAGAACGAATGCTCTCGAAACTGTTCCCTGTGGTGCCTCACTTTGACTATGTATACACATTTATATCCAGTAACCATTGATTCATTTTTTGTTTTATTTTGTTAAATACTCTAAATGCGTTATGTATGTTTGAGTGTAGGGTCTTTGCCATAGTATGTTGTAATGGCCAAAGGCTATTATTTCCGAATGCCAATAAATGTATGAATTGTATATATTATTACACTTTCTGTTTTGTGTGTGCTTTATTTAGTTGTATTGAACATGTAACAAACTATTCTACCGCGCATGATATTATTACGAATATATTTATAAGTTTAAACAAATAAACGAAAGGATAATTAAAATATATCGCTTTCTTAATTCATTAGATGAAGTATCGTCTGTGCGTGCAATAACTCAAATCCTTAACCAGCAAAACTACTACATCATCGCTTATATCGATTTGCGGCGATCATCGGTTTAAAACATTTCTTGTTTCACTTATGTCCTTGCTTCGCAGATAAACCAATAACAGTCATTGTGTATGTTTTTACAAAAGCGAGAATTAGTTGCAACAGGAAACGCCACATACATAAGACAATACCTTCCCACATAGAACTCCCGAGCAAAAACAGTCATAAAACATAAGGAGGCTCAGGTAACAAACCGTGAGCTTGCTATTTAAGTTGCATATAGACTAACAGTGTCAACATTTCTTTACGGAATTAGTCGTTAGCGATGTATGACAACCTATTGTTTTCCCTGTTGAATGACCTTAACTGAGTTTTGATGACTAGCCATTATGTAAGGAGATTAACATTTTGCCATCGAAATTTTTTTATCCACATTGTTAGTTGTAACAGATAAGTGTCAATATCGGTACTTACTCTTAATATATTAACATCTTTTAATGTAGTGAGGATAGGAAAGTCCATGTTTCAAGACAAAACGCCACAGTCGAAGGGACATTAATGACATAATAAACATATGATTTGGGAAGGATCAAACTAGCTTTTTCAGTTATATAAAATTAACCACATGTTTCTCACTAAGATGAAAAAATAAATGTGTCTCCCTTTTTTGTTAGCGTTTCATTACGTTAGAAAACATAGCATACATGTATAACACCACACATCATATACTATTTGTTTCACAGAGATGTTATGTATGTAGTGATAATTAAATTTTCATATACGACACTACAACACGTATATGTCTGCAAATAGACAACGCTTAGTTTTCACAGACATTTCCCTAGTGCTATATACATATGTCAATAAGGAAAACAATTTCTCAAATATGCCTTTTTTTAATAATTGTTTAATACGATGTGCAACATAATCTCCTTATGGTTGTCGGAACCGAGGTAATTAAATGCAATGCTTCTAGTGCTCATAGTTTCTTTCTTGTTTTACTGTCCACCTGGTTTTCGGCGTTTGTAGAGCACACAGGTCACGTAATCAGCGTTCCTGGTATATTAACAAGAGTAAAACCTTAATAATACGACCACCGTTGGAACCCTTCACAACTAGTCTTAAAATTGAGGTGGTCTTAATATTGAGGATGAATAAAGATCAAAGCAGTGAAAATGGACTTTAAAATTGCGTTCTTAATTTTGAGGTGGTCTTATTATTGAGGTGGTTTTAAGTGAGATTTTACTGTAGTTATTAATTGTTCTTACGCAAGCAATCGACAATTTCTCTTTCATGACTTAGATGTGGAGTTTAGTCGACTTTGGATGTATTATCTTCATTCGAATTGTCCACGGAGAATAAACGCCTCAACCGACTTTCCAACTGACGACTTCGAAATTGACAGTTGAAAGTTGTCATACAGACAACCCCAACAAACCAGTACACTTAGGGGATGTTCTATACTAGACCCCTAGAAAATATGTTATAAATTTAATATTCATAACTGGATTTCTTCGGAATTTATGCGCTAAGTGTAGATATTACATGTTCGATTTGTGTTTTTCTGTAATAATGATGCTACTATTAACAAACAATACGTATTTTCAATTATCAACGGATAATGTTGATAATTATATTGTTTTCAATGGTATTTCGTAAAGAATTTAAATAAATATCTGGTGCGTCACATTCAAAGGATCTCATACAATGCAAAATAAAAACTTTCAATGTTATGTATTTAAATACTATATCGGAACTACAAAATTCTGTCGCACTAATAAATGCTATCGAATATAAACCTATTATTTGGTATTATTACGATAGTTTCACGTTGCATTGTACTATCGGTTATCATTAAGGCTAATATGTGTGATATTGTGAAGTGACCGTTGTGGATTTCCAGAGCATGAGATATTTGATAGCAGACACTGTGATATGACACAAAACGACACTAAATGAATTGCATAAAATGTCGATTTTCCTCCACATGTGGAGAAGTTGCCGGCTCCTTGTGGAAGGGTGAGTTAGTACTGGTAAGAATTCAGTCCAGGAAAAACTGGTTAGGTGAACCGGCCGCCGTATATAACTGAAATATCGTTGAGAAACGGCGTTAAACCCGATGAAACAAACAGCATATAGTGACATATCAGTTAATATAATTTGCTATTGTTTAAGGGGATCAATCCGACCAATGAAATACTCAATTACAAACTAAGGTCATCCAAAACTCATTTTCAGTTTATAAATCAAAATTAAACAATAAAAGGTACAAAATAAAACCAAAACAATTTAAGAAACATAAATGAAATCGAGCAACACAACAGCCTAACAGCATAACTATTTTGGCCTTCAACCAGCGAACTTACAACGCACCGTTATGTACCACACTTGCACAAACACTACATGCGTTGGTCAACATTTCAACTAATGCACCAGTTATTCAGTATTACTGGCCAAATAAGCGATTATCTGTGACGCGTTTAGTCGCTCCTCTTTTCCACGGTCCTGGTCATTTCCATTGTAAACAGCACAAGGGAAATTCTAGACCTGTTGCCACCTGTCTTGACTTGTCCTGCGATTTTTTCCATCCATGAATCCCCCTGTTTGTCCTCTTTTACTCTGCTAGTTATCCCTTATGGTCGGCCATGCTATTCCTTGCGCACCTGTTCTTTTACGTATGTACCCTTGGTCCTCCTTAAATGCATTATGTTTTATGGATTGTTGTTATCCAGGAGGTCTGAGTGGAGTGGCACTGTCTTGTGTATGTGGAGTTCCCTTAAGCAACTTATTCTCTCTCTTTTACTCATTGCGCTTATCTGTATGGCTCACTTATGATCTGATGTTTTATGGTTGCCATACAAGTGTGCAGTCAGGTTGCTGGTGAAAATATCTTGAAAACGTTCGTCACGTGTAAATGGCGGGAGCAGAATAAGAACGCTTTTATTCAATGTTTCAACAGTTGATACGAACATTTTAGGGAAACAGTTTACCGGGAAAATGTTATCAACAGCAAACAGTGCCTTTATCTCCTCATACCAATTGTTTGGTCAATGCATGAACAATAAAAGTGCAAATAGTACATGTAACTATGGTATCGAAAGGAAGCAGTCAAAAACGAATGCACAAAACAATCACAAAACTGCAAACCCAAATAAACCACATAAGCGAATTTTGTTACGAAACAGGAATGAATCTAAAAATGAAAGTAAAAATCTAAAATCGTGATTTTTCGTAAAGGTGGTCCCGACAGGCGTCAATAGGTGTGGTTTTACCAATGTCAAGAAATTGAAGTCGTGTCTGCCTATAAATATTTAGGCTGCTACTTTACCAGCGGTCTGTCATGGCAGAAGACGCAAGACACCTTATCTATACAAGCCAATAAGGCCGTAAAAGCTATATTTCGTTATCAGAAGCACTTTGGATATTTTACGCATAATGACGCAATCAAACTATTTGACAGTAATGTTTAACTAGTGTTAATGTACTCAACAGAACTTTGGGGTTATCAAATATGCTCCAAAATCGAACAGGTCTATATAAAAATTTGCAAAATAATTGCGTGTCTCCATTCCAAAGTCGCAAACTTTTTCGCTTTAAGAGAATTTGGAAGACTCCCTATGTCGATATACTACATGGCTAGATGTGTAAAGTACTTGACTAAATTCACTAGAATGCCAGCGCATAGATATCCGAAACAGTGTTACATCATGTTACGACAACTTGATGAAGCTGGACTTCCCTTTAAACTGCCATTAACACATTTAACTGACAACAACACAGCAGGTTGTACAAGGCGTATTCAAGATAAACAATGTTTTAATACCGTCAGATACAACTCTTTGGTACATAATATGATATTAAATGCCATAAACAGTTCTCCGTCGTATAAAACATGTCAAACCTAGGAAATTACGCGTGACCAATCTTTAAATGTTGTTGACCAGTGTTCGGTCACTGTTAAGTCATGTTGATCGACTTTGGTCTCAATTACTATATTTTGGTCAATTATAACCAAATTGTTACCAATTTCGGTCACATATCTGTGAACAACTTAAAAGAGACGATTTAGTGTCCGACTTGGTCACTTTACTTCGTAGCTTAAGATAAACTAGTCTGTATCAAGCTTACGTTAAACGAGATGAGTAACTTATAATATTTTGATGTGAGCGTCTGAAGGTTCTAATTTTGCTATCCAACAGAAGTGTACCATGTAATTTTAAACGTATTTTCAAATTGTTTTTACACGGACATATAAACACGGACATATATGGTTTATAGGTCCGTGTTATAAATACATTTATTGGTTAAATTGGAATTTAAGACCCCACCTTATGAGCATAACCTGATTCATGTATCAATATCTATGGAAAACCACTGATTCATAGGATATATTTAAGTAGTATTCTATATTTAACAAGAAGAATATTGTGAAATGTTAACGGAGTAAATTCTTTTTTTACTGCGATAAATTTGATCTGAACATACGGATTTATATATATATATTAAACCAAATATTAAACCAAATATATTTAAACAGAGATTTAATTGTTCTGGGGAACGCCACATGCACAAGACAAAGCCTCCCCAGACAGACCCCCTGGAAAACAACAGACTGCAAAACATTAGGCACTCAGGAGGTGCAAGGGTAAACATGTTTGGGAATATATGGGTGCACGGGTAAACATGTTTGGGAATATATGGGTGCAAGGGTAAACATGTTTGGGAATATATGGGTGCAAGGGTAAACATGTATAGGAATATATGGGTGCAAGGGTAAACATGTTTGGGAATGTATGGGTGCAAGGGTAAACATGTATAGGAATATATGGGTGAAAGGGTAAACATGTTTGGGAATATATGGGTGCAAGGGTAAACATGTATAGGAATATATGGGTGCAAGGGTAAACATGTATAGGAATATATGGGTGCAAGGGTAAACATGTATGGATATATGGGTGCAAGGGTAAACATGTTTGGGAATATATGGGTGCAAGGGTAAACATGTATAGGAATATATGGGTGCAAGGGTAAACATGTTTGGGAATGTATGGGTGCAAGGGTAAACATGTATAAGAATATATGGGTGAAAGGGTAAACATGTTTGGGAATATATGGGTGCAAGGGTAAACATGTATAGGAATATATGGGTGCAAGGGTAAACATGTATGGATATATGGGTGCAAGGGTAAACATGTTTGGGAATATATGGGTGCAAGGGTAAACATGTATGGGAATATATAGGTGCAAGGGTAAACATGTATGGCCATATATGGATGCATGGGTAAACATGTATGGCAATATATGGATGCATGGGTAAACATGTATGGCCATATATGGGTGCAAGGGTAAACATGTATGGCAATATATGGATGCATGGGTAAACATGTACAGGAATAAATTGGTGCAAGGGTAAACATGTATGGAAATATATGGGTGCAAGGGTAAACATGTATGGATATATGGGTGCAAGGGTAAACATGATTGGGAATATATGGGTGCAAGGGTAAACATGTATAGGAATATATGGGTGCAAGGGTAAACATGTTTGGGAATGTATGGGTGCAAGGGTAAACATGTATAGGAATATATGGGTGAAAGGGTAAACATGTTTGGGAATATATGGGTGCAAGGGTAAACATGTATAGGAATATATGGGTGCAAGGGTAAACATGTATAGGAATATATGGGTGCAAGGGTAAACATGTATGGATATATAGGTGCAAGGGTAAACATGTTTGGGAATATATGGGTGCAAGGGTAAACATGTATGGGAATATATGGGTGCAAGGGTAAACATGTATGGCAATATATGGATGCATGGGTAAACATGTACAGGAATATATTGGTGCAAGGGTAAACATGTATGGAAATATATGGGTGCAAGGGTAAACATGTATGGGAATATATGGGTGCAAGGGTAAACATGTACAGGAATATATGGGTACAAGGGTAAACATGTATGGGAATATATGGGTGCAAGGGTAAACATGTATAGGAATGTATGGGTGCAAGGGTAAACATGTATGGGAATAAGAGTGGAAGGGTAAACATTTATGGGAATAGGAGTGGAAGGGTAAACATGTATGGGAATATAGGGGTGCAAGAGTAAATTCATGTTAGGGAATATATGGGTACAAGGGTAAACATGAATGGGGAATTATGGGTGCAAGGGTAAACATGTATGGGAATATATGGGTGCAAGGGTAAACATGTACAGGAATATATTGGTGCAATGGTAAACATGTATGGAAATATAGGGATGCAAGAGTAAATTCATGTTAGGGAATATATGGGTACAAGGGTAAACATGTATGGGGATATATAGATGCAAGGGTAAACATGTATGGGAATAGGAGTGAAAGGGTAAACATGTATGGGAATAGTTGTGTACATTACACCTGTTGTGGTAGTTTAGCCATTTATTTTGAATACATAGTAATCGAGATTGTTTGAACTTCCAACTTTCAAGCACATAAATACAGCACAGTAAGAAAATGGTAAACAATATCAACCTCACCTCAATATGCCGCCCTATGTTTTCACGATGGGTGTCCGCTAAGTGTGGCATTTCCCGCTCGATGTCTTTATTCGTTTTGAAACCTATTTACAGATTCTGTTCCAAATAGTGCCTCCTTAATTGACTATTTATCGGTTTGTATCCCACATGAGTGGGTTTGGTATTTGTTTATGATGACTCCAGTGAATTTGAAATGTACTGTTTAATGTCAAGATGAAATTGCAATTACGAGGAATGCAGCTGGTCTCACTTATTAGATTCTTAGAATTAAAACAATAGTCAGTAAATCTTATTGAACGTTATCATACCGGAGAATTGCATGGGTACATTCTAAGCAATATGACTATGAAATAAACGTAATAATAATTATGATAAAGTAGAAATACAGCTGGTATATTTCATAAAATAGAGACTAAGTTGTTTGCCAAAAACATGACAATAAATGTCTCGCATTTGCAAAATCTATCAATTTAACGAACACAGTGAGTGTGTTACATGTACAGATAGCTGTATCTGAAAAAAACATAAATGCTGCGTTTGTTTGTTGCAACCTCTTTAAAAGTAATATAAGTAAGGATTTGACAATCTAACATTTTCCATTGTCGTAATATTTTGTATCGTTAGCGCTGAAAGTTTAGGGCTGCTGATGGCTGGGATGTGGATTGCTTGCTCGGAATAGACCTTGTGACTTAGTTGTAAATAAATAATCGCATCATAATTTATCCACTGTAGCTCCATATTAAGGTCAACGTTTCTTCACCATTAGTTTCAAATTATCGTGTGTCAGCCAGTTACACGAAAGTTCGGAAAATCACGGTTGCTGTATTTTTGTAAACAATGGTTACATGACTTTCGTTGTTGGCGAATTTGATTTACAAGTCCAGTATGAAGAACAGAGAGAATATGACGGACGTCAATAGTTGTACTCCAGAATTCATTCATAAATCGCCATTATGAATACAATATGTTTAAACATACCAAAGATTTACATTACTAACAAAACTAATATTATATTACACTTGTGTAATGTTTATTATATTCGTGCTGTAAAATTATGGTGTGTATTCAATTCTGGAATTGGTTCGACCTGTCCATTGAGCACGTCCTAAGGTAATGATGAAAGACAACTAAATGGAATGAACTATCAAAGAATTCCTAAACACACATAATTAATTGTAATGTCTTTATAAAATCATAATTTTAGTAGTATTTTACAAATTCACATTGCAATTCGCTTATATGGACCATTACGACGCCTTTTTGTTACCCACGTAGGATCCCCTTCTGTAGTGTATTTACGTAACTTTTGAGCGGGCTCCTTTTATGAATCAAATTATTGAAAACTTATTCCACCTGTGTATTAATTTCAGTGTTTCGGAATGAAAATTATGCATCACTGAGCGATAAAGAATTAAATATTTCTTGAAACATTTACTGAATACTCTTTTCTATTACATTTTAACAGCGTTCATAATTTGTTAGATGCAGTTGAAGCTGATATACTTTATCATCGCGTTCGTTCCACTCCGTAGTAGTAAATTGCACGTTTGGGAAATTGAGTGCAATGCATAGCATCCGAAATGCAGCGTATATATTAAGGCCTTGTGCTAAAGTCAAAAACTAAAACGTACTAAAACGTCGAGCAGGTAATGCCACATAAGAAGCACAAAGTTTTCACGAATACTCAAGGAGACTGGAATCAACTAGGCAATTTCTAGCGCAGGGTTTGTGCCATAAATATTTTTCGTTATGGAGTTCAGATCTCCTAAGACTTATAACAACTACGGAAATCGTAAAAGTCTGGAGCTCATCAACCATGTATGAGAATACCACAATGTCATTAGTGACAGCACTGCAGCACCTAGCCCAGTAGAAAACATGTCGGATGTATCGTACAGTTATAAACGCACAATAGGCGAAAAAGAATAAAAATAAGGACAGAAGAAAGGTCCTTGTGTGAGTCAAATATTTGTCAGTGTGTTATTGACTGTCGCTCTAGATCACGTCAATTCGTCTTGAAATTTCACGCATTATTTATGTTTTGTTTTCCTAATGAGTTTGGTTAACGACAACATGCATGTCTATTTTTCATCTTCGCTTGTGGTTTTGGAGCTGCTGTGTAGTTTGTATGAGACAATTCCTGCTCGACCAAGTACTTCGTTTCCTTTTTAACACCTCACAGTAAAAATACACCAATTATATTGTAACCGTGTTCCATTCATGCTATTGACATCAAAACATTTTTCTTAAAACGAGGCTTGCATGAAGTTTTTTTCTTTTCCTACAGACAATTTATCCAATTTAAGTTAGTAATTATACACAATCAATGATATTCGTACCCTGTTCTGAGCTGAATTGATTGTCCTTTTTGCAAAAATATGTTTCGACTTATTTTCTCTGAAGGACAATTATTATTTCATGTTTAGTCATTAGTATGATCAATCTTCAAAGGAACAGGTACAAATATCCAACACGATATAAACACATTCTGCAGAGTATTGACGATACGAAATCATAACAACCTTAAATAACCCGGATACTAGATTTATCATGCAACTACCATGGTAACAGACTGATAACACATGACCTGATAACATAAAGTGTTCTCAGGTCAATAGGCTGCTAGTAGCATGATAACACTTTTAAGCTCCGCCCACAAATTGACGGACTACTTGAACACTAAATTTTAGGTAAAGACACACTAAAACATGCTCGGAAAATTAAGTTTCATGATAAATAGAATCTCAAGTTACTGTCCGGCTCGAACAATGTTATCAGACTCGGCGATATCGTTCGTGGTGACTCGCTAAAGCTCGCCACCACAAACGATATCACCTCGCCTGATAACATTGTTCTCACCGGACAGTAACCCGAGATTCTCTATATCTCCCGCTATGTTATGGCGCAGTCACACTATAACGTATAGCAGTAACTTATGCCGACGTATGAGAATTTTCACCAACACACTGGTGTACGTTGACATAAGTCACGGGTAGGTTTGGTATAAGTTGTATACGCTAAAAGCACGCTGGTATAAGCTGACATACGTTGTTATACGCTGAGGCCGAAATGATTTCCTCTTCATAGGTTAGGCATACGTTAGGCATTATCTGGCCATACGCTAAGTACGTTACAGGTAGGTTACTCATACGTCGAGATACGCTAAGTACGTTAGATGTAGTTTACTCATAAAACAGAGAGAATACGTAACTACGGGGAACGCCACATACACAAGACAATACCTCCCCACGCAGACCTCAGGAAAAACAAAAGATGTGAGTGGGGAGGGAAAAGTATTATGAATGTATAAGTGCTATCCCTGATTTTTTTAGGTATAAGTTTCTCAAATACGTCATAGTGTGACTGCACCATTACCGCGATTGGAAATCGTGTTTGTACTGTCAGATAAATGTCATTTGCCAAGTCGAGATACGTTGGAATGAAGCTCGCTGACTACAGTATGAATGTGGTAATGTAGAGACCGGCGCCGTATTTACGTAGAACGTCACGTGATCGTCGGTAACACGCCGAGTGCGCTGCGCATAGGTTTATCATAAGCTACTCATACGTTGGGCATAAGTCGAGAACGCTGGACATACGCTGGTCATACGCTGTGATACGCTGCCATAAGTTATATATAAGTTAGTGATAGGTTACTTATAGGTTAGACGTACGATATGTATACGTTCAATACGTTATGCATACGCCCAATTTATTCATGCTGTAGAATTTTCGTATGCCGACGTGCTGACATTATTTTATGATTTTATAGGTATAAGTTTCTCTAATACGTCATAGTGTGACTGCACCATTACCGCGATTGGAAATCGTGTTTGTACTGTCAGATAAATGCCATTTGCCAATAACAAGCCTATGGATACACTTCCTTGTGTATATGATATTGGAATTATTGTGAATGATATTTGTCTTTTCCAATATAATGGTATCACGTGATGAGGGAATTAGATATATACAGACTCAACTTCTTTGTGACATTGACTGTTAATGAACAAACTTGTTTGAATTGGACTTCCTTATATCGCAGGTAAATATCAAAGTATTGTATTTATTGCTTCTTGTATATAATGTACATACACTTTCGATTATTTATTTTGTTGATCAACTAGTGAAATAAAAATCGACAGGTTAACCAATCCGCGTAAAGGTTACAAACGTTGTTCGGTTGAAGAGAAAGTGCCTTGCTAGTGGTTAACGTAAGATTTGATTGGTTTACACAACACTGATATGCAAAAATCAGATGATTTATGTACATCACTATTCTATTTTGAATATATTTTTTATGTAACAACAAATCTTAACCACCAGATTGCAACTAATTTGTTTGCTTTAGATAGCGCCGACCATTATTTTTCAAGATATTTCTTGATTAAAATTAAATTCGAAATACAATTGCTTGCTTATACTTTATTTGATAAAAATAGATTCCTTTAGACTTTCAGAGATTTCTCACGGGATTATTAAATGGCTAATTTGAAACGTTACGCCTAAAATGCGTTCTTATAAATAACAAAACAATCTTAAAGTTCACTCAAAGTTTTTATCTATCCTTAAAAATACAAAACTTGATTGAAAATCACTTAAAGTGGTTCAATATCTTTGAATGAGAGTAATTCAACGTATTTGAATTATCATAAGTTTAATTTATTTTCTGTTATATTTTTAATGCACCCGACATTCGAAGAATGATTCCCCTGTCCGCTCGTGCAAGAAATTGGTTTCCGATGAACAACTCTTGAAAGTTTTGATGAATCCAATTCATAAGGGCGCAAACTCTCAAGGTAATGAAATTTAAGTCAACCTCAACTTCGGTTACAATCCACAAAGTTTTCGAAGGTTACTTGCCCTTCTTCGACTTAAAAAACGATTTCCAATCAGTAACCCTTGAAGGGATGGATAGATTCAATTCATATTGGGCAGATGAACAAAAGACGACAAAATACAGGTCAAGTTGGCTTTTGGTTGCAATCAATCAGTTTTTGGAGAAGTTATGGCCCTTTTCGACTTAAAAATGTTTCAGATCAATAACTCTTAAAAGATGAATAGATTCATTCATAAACTTAAGATAATACGATATATAGGCCTACGCTATTGGTGCAAAGGTTGTTGAGAGATTGTTGCTCCATAAAAGTTAAATTAATAGTTGGCCCTTACAAGAATAATAACTATAATTGGACCCTTACACTTCAAACTATATCAAAGATAACAAAACGTTCGTATTTGTCCGATTCACATATTTTTTACATATTTTGATTAATGTAACATTGATTTATTTGATGTATAAAGTATAATTCGTCTATAATTAAAAGTCTAGTTACTACCCGTATGGGCGTGTAGCACAATCAGTCTGCATTTAAATCATATTTTTTCTTGAGCAGACGAATTTATTCAGTGATGCGCACGCCAGTGAATTATATATGTCGAAACCACTTTGTGTTTGTAAACTGGACGCTGAATTGGTAAAACCTGCAAGTTGTAAAGCGGGTCTGGAATGTAGAAAGAGCGGGTTTAATACGGCTGCACCTAAACAAATTCAAAGTTTTATCAAACACATAACTGTAATTTCATGGGGTATTTAACTTGTTTCTGCGTCAAACATGTAATGAGTTACACGTGTGACGTACATTTTCTGACATATATATTTTTCAACCTCAATATAATACCAAAAGCATTAAAATCGGATGTCCTATTTTCTCTTTAAAGCAATTCCAAAACTAAGAACAAGATGCAAAAGTAAGCTACAAATGATGACGTCGCGTCAGAATTTACATAGATATAATTCTTAAAAAAATATTCTGCTCTTCAAATGAAAAAAAAAACATTCAAATTATGCAATACATATAAATATTGTTTTCGTTCGTTCAATTCTATAAATCAAAATTAAGCCTCCGAAACATCTTTGGACAAAGGACTTAGTTTGAGACGTCAACAAATTGATTGGGAAATACTCGACGTCATCACCAACGTCATTAATACAGGTTTTGCCATGGCAACGCTCATTTTAAAGGCAGAATATAATCAACGTTTCGTCGTCTTCGAGTGAGTTCAGTCTGTTAATTGAGTATATAGACATATATGTAAAAATGCAAAGGCTAAATTGACATGGGACAAAAACTTAAACGTCGTTTTCGAGGCGAGACTGTATAATCATAAGTACAGAAATCAAATAGAAAAGGACGTACTATTTGACTAAGTGCACAGCCATCTTAGGCGTACAAGAGTACATGAATGTATATAGTCAAACATGTTACAATACAAAGGCTAAATGGACAAAAGACACAAACATAAACGGCGGATGGAAATAGGAGTATCGCATTTGAATTGTCAGTAGCAGAAACAGCATTGAGGATTTAAAACTGGTTTAATGGTGCACCCAATTACACACTTACCCTACTATATAAATAAATAGAACGAATTGTGCAAGTAAGAAAATATCCACTCTACCACTGCAGAACATAAAAGACGGCGAAAAGGTGTAGTTAGGGATTGCAAAATGTATAAGGTTCTGAGATCATTAAACTCTGCTGTGGAATCGTGTGTTAACCTTTTTACCACAGACAGGTTTGATGTAAATATCGACTTCCCTAAAGGATGTAGCTTTTTTCTGAATTGTTTAACTTCTATATATATGACATTGTTTATGTAGTCAGTGCGGGATATGTTGTAGACAAAGGTAAATCAAAAATGTGCCGATGATATGGCGGAATGTAAGAGGGATGGATCTTCGAAGTTCGATAGATGTCTTGCAAGAAAGGTGCAGTAATAACCATATGTCTATTAGTCCTACCAAAGGTCTAATAACCATATGTCTATTAGTCCTACCAAAGGTCAGATGGAACATTTCATTATAGATCTAGGAGTATAGATAAAACTAATTTTCATTTCACCCGTGTCTCTGAAAATTTGAATGTAGTCGACAGATATGTTTGGCTAGGTCTAGTTTAGATCCAGTTCCTAGTTATAACATTACTGCTAAGATCGTCTCATAAGCTGCGAGCAGAGCGCTTATTGCTAAGTTTAATAAGACAGGTGGCATACTATAAGATGTCTATACTAAGCTGTATGATTCAATCGTCTGGCCAGTAATTGCCATATCAAAATCTAAGCAATAGAGAGTATGGAAACACGACCTCGGGTATCTAATGAAGTCGAGAGGGCGTAGCCTCGATACTAAATTAGATATCCAAGTGTTGTTATTGTCTCTCTTGTGTAACAAAGTCTATGTAATAGATACAGTATGAACACGCTGGGGTATCCAATTTAGTTGAGGGTGCGTTTGGTATCATAATTCTATCACAAAATGTGTGTGTACAAACAGGCGTTTCTCTTTATTATGGGACGTCACTGAAGAACATGTATGCAAATAAGCAGAAATGGCAAACACCAGGATTGTGAAATTGAAAACTCCCAGAAGTTTAATCAGTCAAATAAAGTCACATACATCGTGATTGGGAACCCTATGACCTTGAACCAATCTTGGTAAAGATATAAAATGTTGTTTTTGTCAACAGTGCGGTAACTAACAGTGCGGGTATCTAATTACCACATTGTAACTAAAGCCCTCAGTCCTTTGCTAATTAAGTCCCTCCCCATCACTTAATCAATTCAACATAGCAGGCAACGTGACTTTGAACCCGAGGATTTTTAATCAATCCTAGAAAAGTACCGATATGAAATGCCGCTTTTTGTCAACAGTGCAGTAACGTAACTTACAGTGTGGGTAACACTTTGAGCATTATAGAAGTTTTAGGAAAACTATTGAATTTCTTTCGTATTATCTGACAAGCGAGTCTTAGGAAATCACTGTAAGAGTATATCCCTCCCGAGAAGTTATAACTACGGAATTTGTTAATGTATTTTGAGCCCTGACCTTGCCCCCTGTAACTTTTCTTTGTTCCAGAACTAAAACAAATGCTTACTGGAACCAAATATGACTCTAGGTCGACTTTGATTTCGGCTGCCCCATAGTACCACAGACATAGGTCTAGTTCATCGTTTGCAGAAGGAATACAAAAGCTCCCACGAAGATGGCCAAAAATGCATAGACGTAGGTGGAAATACTTTGAAAAAAGAGTAAAAAAAATGAAAACTATTTCACACGTTTCGAGAACAAATACAGGTATTTTCCGACCACCCCTCGTACATGTATGATGATTTTAGTATTTTTACAGTTAGTAGAAGACTGGGAAACAATGATTTACGGTCTCATTTCGCATTATTTAATACAGAAGTAAGAACGCTTAATGAACAATTATTGTAAAATAGTTCTGTTTTCTGTAAGTTTGCTATTACCCGAGGATACACTGGTGACTGACATTTCTGCCAGCGAACTCCTTTAGAGGACTGATTGGACATCACACATTCAAATGCTAAGATATAAAACAGGCTGGTCCCTGTTCACCCATAAGTCATACTGGATCTCGGTCACCTATAAATCTGACTGGTCCCACAGATCGTACGTAGTGCTTCACATAGTCCGTATTTAGTTCACGTTAGCGTCATGCGGCGGACATGTTCCTCGACGCCCCATTTATCTCACTTCTCTTTAAGATTTTTTACTGAAACGATTATTCGAAACAAGAAATATTTTGAAAAAAGATGGTCGGCGCAATATGAAGGTTAAGATTTGTCGTGCAACATAAAAAATGCGGAGATGTCCCGATTTCTGGTCACTCCCAGATCCAAAATGGATTTTGGTTAATTCATCGAAATTCAGTGGATTATGGTAAGGTAACGTACCTATTATCAAAAAGTTAACAAATCCACGTCAATGTTACAAACGTTGTTCGGTTGAAGAGAAGTTGGCTTAGTAGTTAACGCAAGATTTGATTGGTTTACACAACACTGATTTGCAAATAGCAAAGCCATGTTAGTACGACTGCGCCGAAAAACATTCATTCCCGAGAAGTGCATACATCATACCACTTTAGCGGCAGCATATGCTTTTGTACTGGACCGCTTGACGAAATGCTCGCATCCCGACCACACGACTGAGATAAACTGTGGAATGTATTGTCGCTATGCCCGAAAATATGATAATTTTGAATTAAATCTACATCAGTGGTCGGGCGCATTTAAAGAAGAGAGAGAATAAGTTACTACAGGGAACGCCAACAAGGCAACATTTGATTAACTGGTTAAGTAATCGATTAGACGGAGCAGTTATTTCTAGGCAACTGAACTAGCCTTGACTGAATGTTTCAGTTATATAACATAAAATGAACGAGGCTATTAATCGAAATCAGTAAGCATATGCAAAGAACCTTTGATAAATTGGAACTAATTGAGATGAATATGAGACTCAGTACCCGGGCTGTCTATGTATCTCTGCTAACGCAATGAATACAATAAGAGTTACAGAAGACTATACATTACAATAAAACATCAAATACCACATGTAACGTTAAGATATTAACACTCGTACAATAATGGACTCAGCTGTTGTACATTATGTGGTATGCACCAAAAATCATGATTTTTATGAGTGTTCATAATATTTCAAAATACATGTATTCAACATAATCACTACTCAATCATGACTCTTATTAAATATTCATGTTTGATCCATTTCGTTATTAATTAATTAATCAATTAATAATTACCAAATATTTTTTTTAATTTTTGCATTGAAGGTAGCTTATAAAGTGAACATAATAATATAACCTGGGACCATAATTGGTCTAGATATTACTATATACAGACTTTCACATACAACATACATATTGATTTGCACAGAATTCCATATATAACATTTGCAAAGGTGCATTTGCATATATGATATTTAAATAAGGTTATAACACCATGTAATACTAGACTTGGTCATTTACCGGGTGCATGATTGCTTATAAAACAAAGAAAATATCTAGACTCAAGTATTAGGCATTATCAACTACAATAACAACCATCATGACAAATACCTTTGGAGATGTACGGCGTTTAGTACAAAACTGTACAGATATTTATTAACACACGACTGAGTGCGATAACAAAACACTTAGCGACTTATATCTTTATTTACAGAAGATGACTCATTGTGTCATATATAAAATAATTGCCCACACCTCATATTGTCTTCCGTGGTCCTCCCTACATAAACAACGAAACATGTAAAACAAATTTAATGTCTACACAAAGTCGTATTTTAAAAAAACAGTTCTACTACACAATATTTAATGACTGTCCGTTGCTCCGTTCGCTCGGATGACGTCGACGTTTCTTCGCCAGCCATTTCTTCATATTAAGTGCACATAAACAACATGTCACATAAGAAATATCTAATTAACATATCATACGTTATGGATACATGCTTGAGATATTTTACATTAGGGAATTGCGAAGCTGAAAAGCTTTAAATATGTATACACTCAGGGTTTTTTTATAATGGTTTCATTTGTACATTCAAATTATTGTTTAAGTTTAATCATGCTGGGTCGTGCCCAATACTATTCTTTGATATATTGCTGTCTTAGATTTACATACAACGAACACTCTAGTATAAAGTGAAATTCGTCATCAATTTCATTGCAAATTGAACATTTTCTCTCGTCTAAAAGGAGGCTTCTGGACTTATGCCAGCGTCCAGATTCTATTTTCATATTATGCGAAGAAACAATCAACATTGTCATAGCAATTTTAAATTTACTTATATTTACACATTTCAAATAAAACTGATAATGGATATAAAGAAAAAAGCTCTTCTGGAATTTTCTAAACGTTCATGCCAGTTTTGGATACGTGGACGCTGCTTGAAAATACTGAAACAAATGTCAGCATTGCCGACACGTTGTGCGAGCCAAACGTCGTATAAACCTAAAGTGGACAGAAGGTTGCGTACTAATGTTACCCATCAAACTTTATTAGGATAAAGATCGGCATCTGATCTCAACGTGTCATATATGATTTTACAGTATTTAGTATCATTGCTTGATAGAATTTTAACCCAGTATTTACTTATTTTAAAATATCTATAATATGACAATATATGCACAATAGTAAATATTAGTAAACAATTTAGCAGATTTTGTTAAAACCCTGCTCACAATGCGGGCTAACTGTGACAGTATCCATGCGCAAACACGCCGTTCTGCTTGAATAGTTACAATCGCTATCAACCAAATTGCCTAACATGAAATAGATCTAGACGCCAGACGAAAAGTTGTACTAAATAAAAGAATCTGTACTGAACTCTTTATTTACTGTTTTAGGAACGACGTGGACTAATTTGGTACGGCACTGTTTCTATTTTACGAGGTTCGTATATGTATAACATGAATAGGTTAAAAATTGCAGTAAATTCCATGGACGTTTGTCATTGCAGAACATTATCGGTTAAGCCTTAGTTATTTGTGTATTGACATTACTGAAAAAAAATAATCCGGAAATGGCTGTGTTAGTATCCGTATAAAGTTGCTAACTTGGATATAATTACATTTTTTCAAATTATACCAATGATTATTTTATATCAATCGATATAAGGTATGTATAAATCACATATTATATAACTTCTGATTTTGTATAATTTTATAATGTGTGTGTGTAATTTAAAGGTTAGATACTATGGTTCTAATGTACTGGTAAAATTCTACGTAAATGTTGCGTTAGATTAGTAATTAAACACCATTGCCAAGTCATTACAAGCAAACCTATCACATTCCATACAACTATACTGTTACTTTAAAATATCAACTTAAAATACCTAGTTGTATTCAGCTTGGTTATGTGGAAGAGAGAGAATCGCTTTGATTGGTAGACTAGCATTAAAAAGTAAAAACTTGACGCTTTGAAATGTTTTTTTATACTTGCAACATATCATAGAATGCCTGTGCCATTAAAAGTTACTTGGACCATAAATATCCCCCCCCAAAAAAAAAATCCGATTTATTCATAAATTCATGCACGCATTTAATATTTCCATTCGTTTTCTGTGTCTTTGTCACGAATGACAATGACGTATCTATATGTGACGTTTATGTCATATGACATAACCTACAAACGTTACAAATTTTGAATTACAAGATTTGTTCGACATATCTGTTATTTGAACTCGTTCGTTGTCATCCTAGAGGGGTCTATCTTGATTCATCCGAGTGGCTTCCATTGTTACGCTTGGCTAATTGTTCCAAGCGCAAAATCGAAAGAGTCATATTTTCTCTTAAAAAAGGCAACCTTTCAAGAGCGGCCATATTTTAAGTGCTGTGAAAATAAATTTGCAAACGTTTCTTCTCTTAGAAATGGTATTTTAGTTACATCATTGCTTACAGGTATATTTGTGTTTAGAATTACTAAAAATACGGTTGTTGCAAATTTGCAAAGATGTACACACAGTCGAACAGAAAATCAATTTCCAACATAAGCCAATAATACACTGGCAATTTGAACCTACCGTCGGTTTCGACTGCCGTACCAGTCACTTCTAGTCTTTCTTTTTTTCTTATTTATTCTTCAACGTCGTTCAATTTTTCTCTTAACATAGACAATAAACTTTATCTCCTAAAGCTACTGTCCCACTGCGACGTTTAACGATTCCGTCTGAGAAACGAATGCGTACGTTTATTAGACGTTTTTATTCGTTTCACAGCTGGTTTACAGACGTATTTAGACGTTGACAGACGGCGCTAGCCGTTTCAAACTTTGGACATGTTCAAAGTTTGGAACGTCCTAATTCCGATAGCGATTGACGGTTCTCATATGTTACTCTGGCGGTTTTTTACCGTTTTCACCGTTTATACTTTTATGGCTGTTGGGCAGGCGGACAGCTCGTCCGCCTCCAGCCACGGAACGCACCATACGTCTATGGAACTTGTTTTGCCTTTTATAAGACGCAAACAGGAAGTTGATAGACGTAATGTTGACGTTTTTCAACCGTTTCGTTCGTTACTCATACTTAAGCAGACGTTACTCAGGTGTTTTTAGACGTTACTCCTGCTGTTCTTTCTTCCGTCCATGGCCAACAAAATTGAATTTGCTGCTGTCTAAACACCGCATGAGGTAAAAAAAGAGACGGAGGCAGACGGAATCGTAGACGGCAGTGTGGGACAGGGCCTTAAAACAGGTATACATAAAATACGAGACAACAGTATACACTAAATATGTAAATAAAAATCATGAACTCTGCTCAAAATTACGTTGATCTATATATGAGCGCTGCTATGGGATTTACAACTCCATATGTAAGTGACGTCATTTCAAGGAAACGCAACATGTGAAGTCACTATTTGCAGGCAGGAAAACATATTTACTCCATATGGTCACTTTGGTTTAAATATTGCCATAAGGGGCAAATATTGCTTACTGTCAGTACATGGTGACATCACATGTGATGTTTCTGGAAATGACGTCACAATTCATTCCTGTGTACCATGGCGGCCTGTATCTCGCCCTGGTTGGAGGCTCTGGCACCACACTTCTAGTCTCCTCTATCCATTCAACATTAGTTGACATTACCGTTATTGTGTAGCCAATGTGTATTGGTAAATCGTTTGCAAAACATGTTTTCATTGGCTGACCACCTCACAATGTGTTTAAAACAGTTCTCAAATAAATGTAAATGGGACTATAAATGTTGTTCAAAACAGAAATGCTTTTCAGTGATTTCAACCTTACATAGTACTGGTATGTAAACAGGAAAGTACTGGTTAGACTCAAAGAAAGTACTGGTTAGAAGCAAGGAATATTGGTAACTGTATGATGGGTCTCATTGGCACTGTGCGGTGACCGTCTTTAGGATAAAAATTGTATATACTGCTCTACTGGCAGGTAAACTTCTTCCTTCGACTTCAAACAAACCGTGTATGGTGTGCGGGGGGGACATACCAGGTCGACCGACATTCATGAGCACGATAAGGAAAATGTACGCGGAGGGTGTCGCCCTCCTCATTAACACAGTAATTTGCATGTTTTACCAATTGCAAATGCATTTATCTCATAAGAGACACGATACTGTTTTCTGTCATGGGTTGATAATGGTAATTTTATATCTCAGTTAATTATTCACATGTTTTACAATTCAAACTCATTGTAAACGCTGATATTTATATCATCTTGAGATATTCATGATAGCTTGTTACTGCTAGACATACCCAATTAACATCAAAGCATGGATTCAGCAATATTTTCATTATAAATGACGTCACTTAAAAAGAATACGTTGGAAATCGTACAGCGGCGCTCATATTATATTGTTTGTTTAGTTTCCTGGTTTGGAAACCAGACATCAAATCAAGAAGTTTATATCTTACCGCTGGATTAAATAAAAACTAGAAAGTAAAAAAAAAAATCTGAACTGTGAAAATTTAGATATGCCTTTCCTATGTAGATAACCAAAGTCAAAATCATTCTAGCTCAACAAGAAAATTTTCCTCTAAGCAGTTTTTTAAAACCATCAAAAACGTGATGTTTTGCTTTCTAAACGGAAATTAAAAATCTAAATATAGTAACACACTTAATCAGGAAGCAGGAAAGTGGAATTCCCTGATTTCCCGTTCAGGGAGTTTCTCGCACTTATACACAGACCATTATCACCAATAAAGTACATCTATAAATTGAAACCACTCATTAATAATACGATAGTTTCATGGAACGGTTGTCAGCTTTTCTCCATCAATTTCAGTCAATGCTCAGACAATCTAATTAGTAAAACCAATTTTCTTCAGAATTAATGTTGGTCGTATTATAGTCTGGTAACTAAGACTCACTAAAATTAGGTAAAGCAAGAACTACATTTGAAATATTTTTCATAAACTAAATAAACTTGATTTAGCGACATTCGCATTGATTTTCATAGTTCTGTTCTGAGAACACAATGTCTATCACGTGATCTTCACGAGAAGTCTATGGTAAATTTATTTTTGTGTAGACGTGTTGTTATTCATATATATTGCCATCTCCACTGCTCTGTTATAATGTTCAGGGTTTCCATTTAGATCAATTTCTTATTTTTCAGTGATGATTGAGAAAGTCGGAATTAAACACCGGTATTATAAATCAATCTTCTCGGGTGTGATAACATAGTTATCAACCGCAAATTTCACGACACTATGACGTGAACGGTTCATTGTATGCATCTTCTGTGTCTTCTGCATAACTATGGTTTCGTTATCATCTACATTATTGTGACGTTAAGGTCATTATCATCATTATTAACAATATCATATAGCTTATAAATAATATCCTGTAGCTTATTTACAATATCCTATAGCTTATTAACACTATTACGTAGCTTATTAACACTATTACGTAGCTTATTAACAATATCCTGTAGCTTATTTACAATCTATTATAGCTTATTAACAATATCCTGTAGCTAATTAACAATATACTATAGCTTATTTACAATATCCTATAGCTTATTTACAATATCCTATAGCTTATTTACAATATCCTATAGCTTATTTACAATATCCTATAGCTTATTTACAATATCCTATAGCTTATTTACAATATCCTATAGCTTATTTACAATATCCTATAGCTTATTTACAATATCCTATAGCTTATTTACAATATACAACAATGGCTTATTAGCAATATCCTATTGCTTATTAACACAATTATATAGCTTATTAACAATAGCCTATAGCTTATTTACACAATCCTATAGCTTATTAAAAATATCCTATTGCTTATTAACACAATCCTATAGCTTATTAACAATATCCTATAGCTTATTTACAATATCCTATAGCTTATTTACAATATCCTATAGCTTATTTACAATATACTATAGCTTATTTACAATATCCTATAGCTTATTTACAATATCCTATAGCTTATTTACAATATCCTATAGCTTATTTACAATATCCTATAGCTTATTTACAATATACTATAGCTTATTTACAATATACTATAGCTTATTTACAATATACTATAGCTTATTTACAATAGCCTATAGCTTATTTACAATATCATATAGCTTATTTACAATATCCTATAGCTTATTTACAATATCCTATAGCTTATTTACAATATACTATAGCTTATTTACAATATCCTATAGCTTATTTACAATATCCTATAGCTTATTTACAATATACTATAGCTTATTTACAATATCCTATAGCTTATTTACAATATCCTATAGCTTATTTACAATATCCCATAGCTTATTTACAATATCCTATAGCTTATTTACAATATACTATAGCTTATTTACAATATACTATAGCTTATTTACAATATACTATAGCTTATTTACAATATACTATAGCTTATTTACAATATACTATAGCTTATTAACAATAGCCTATAGCTTATTTACAATATCATATAGCTTATTTACAATATCCTACAGCTTATATACAATATCCTATAGCTTATTTACAATATCCTATAGCTTATTTACAATATCCTATAGCTTATTTACAATATCCTACAGCTTATATACAATATCCTATAGCTTATTTACAATATACTATAGCTTATTTACAATATCCTATAGCTTATTTACAATATACTATAGCTTATTTACAATATACTATAGCTTATTTACAATATCCTATAGCTTATTTACAATATACTATAGCTTATTTACAATATCCTATAGCTTATTTACAATATACTATAGCTTATTTACAATATCCTATAGCTTATTTACAATATACTATAGCTTATTTACAATATACTATAGCTTATTTACAATATACTATAGCTTATTTACAATATACTATAGCTTATTTACAATATACTATAGCTTATTAACAATAGCCTATAGCTTATTTACAATATCATATAGCTTATTTACAATATCCTACAGCTTATATACAATATCCTATAGCTTATTTACAATATCCTATAGCTTATTTACAATATCCTATAGCTTATTTACAATATACTATAGCTTATTTACAATATCCTATAGCTTATTTACAATATCCTATAGCTTATTTACAATATCCTATAGCTTATTTACAATATCCTACAGCTTATATACAATATCCTATAGCTTATTTACAATGTGTAGCTTATATCTTGTACCGGAATTACTTGCAAGGAGTCGAACACTTTTCACACCTGACCTTTTTCTGCGGTTATAATCGCACTTCAAACAAAAAAATATACCCGAGTTACGAGTGGAATAAATACATGCACCACAAGCTTCAAGCTATTTGATAAACAAATTCATTTTAAAGTGTATGTCGGTCTTTGAATACTTCAAGCAACCTACCAACTACTGTATTCTCTCGGGACAATTTACTGAACCTGTAATGCTTTAGATGTTCTAAATAAATATCAACTATCGCACCAAATTGTGATGTACTTCTCTTTGAAGTAACGTATCCCTTACAGATAAAATGCATAAAACTTAGTAATGCGAAAACAAAACCTATGCATGACATGATTTTCTCCCATGAGTGATATCACATTTCCACAAAACAATTAAACATCACCGACACCGCATACAGATGTATTAAATAATTCTAGTAAATTGTATTTTATGTGAGAGCATAAAAAGTTAGAAATAAAGGTCAGCTATACATATTGCTTATTAAATTTATTTGAAGAGTTCAATAAACTCCTTTACCCAAAATAGATTTGAAGAAATCAGCTTACGAAACAATTATTTCTTTAGGTTCAGTGTCTGCCGGAAGCAACACATATACATTGTATGAAACAAAAATGTAAATTAAAGTCCAAATTCAATTATTGGCATAATCAACAATATTCATTGTATTTTGGCCGTTTACGAAAACTTATAAATATGCAAAAACAGATACAATGGCATAATAAATAAAAACATCATATGCTTAAGAGAACGCGGTAATTTGATAAGAATAATCAATCGTAAAGATATACCATATTTGATAAAGTTCGCATTTTTGCAATTTCGTCTTTTTTTGATTGACATGAGTGAAATAAATGTTTTAGTTCCGGGTCAATATATATGTCCTAAAACTTGTTTTCTAACATTTGTATATGTACTTCAGCATAAAACAAATTGGTACTCGTTTTCAATAACATTCTGGGTACATACTTTACATTTTCCATTAAATCTTCAAAATTCAATTTCCAAAGTATGCTACCGCATTAACCATTTTCTCAAACCATCATTAACAATATCACTCAAATATTTCTCAAAAGTATATTTCGTCCTATATTTACAATATGACCATGCCTAGAATACTAGGCGCTCATCTACAATGAAAACAGCACCTCCAGCACAGGAGATTGTCACAAGTTCTTTCCTATATTTACATTAGTCCGAAACCTCCTTGTGAGTCAGGTGAAGTAAGGCATTTGGAAGCAATGGAAACATACTGTCACATTACTAATTATCGATAGTAATTTACAGTTTGTACAAATTACTTGATTTCGCTAAAAACACCCAAAGTTGAATCAACGTGAATTGTCGGGAGTGATAATTGGTGCCAATTGAAGAGGTTGTTCGGTCATGTCCAACATAGTTCATACCTTTCATTAATAAAAGTTATTTAAAATTGCTATTTTCTTAAAGGAAGCATTTTCTATTAGAAATGATTTTTTGAAAAAAAACCACGCAGTTCCTTAGTTTATTTTCTTTCTTTTTCATTTTTCTTAGGCTGAATAGTAATATATAAGTAAATGCTATTTATCTACGTAATGGATCGTAGAATGTGGCTACTAGTTACCATTTTACTTGTGTTTCATAACTTGGTTTGTATGAATGTATGTTTGTTGGTATGATTGTATGTGTGCATTGACTGTCTTTGTGCTGTTTTGTGCTATTATTTTACCAAAGGCACGTACGTGTCGAGTATGTTAAAAAAAGTTATATATATATATTAAACTCGGAATAGTGAGAATTGTAATGATTAGACTGATCAACATAAGTGAGAGAAGCCACGCAGCAGTCACGATACTCTCACAGTGTAAGAGATTACAGGATAACTGGAGAAGTTGTACCAGTAATTGTTAATTGCTATTTCCGATAATGGCGTACTTAATGTGATTGTAAACCCAAATAAACCTCATTGTGCCAGTGTGTGTGTTAACTCACGTATATTTCATCATGCATTGTTTCTTTTTGCATTCGTATAAGGCAATTAGTTTATTGTCTTGTGTGTGTGATATTACCTGGAACGACGTAATCTCTCTTTAATTGCATAAGTATATTAGTTGAGCTCAGGAACTGTTTTCACAATGGATCAACTGATCTGGATCAGGTTGGTCCTTATTGTTTGCCATTTTCTTAAAGCAATTGAATACACTGTACAGAACTCGAACCTATTGTTTGCCATTTTCTTAAAGCAATTGAATACATTGTACAGAACTCGAACCTATTGTTAAAATGCCGAAATACACTCTACGTACCATTTAGAACGCAATTAAAACTTTTTGGAGAAATTAATTGATTATTTTTTAAAGGCTGAAAATGATTTACTAAGGGTCCGGTGACATCCATTTTCCAGCTAAACAACACTTTTTAGTTTAGTTTTAACTTATTTATTTAACATCGATTGTGAAACAAGTTCTTACTACTTGTATTAGTCACTCCCGATGACTGCTTCCTGGCTACCAACCAGTACTCGTGCCAAATTGAGGGATTTTGAAGTTCGTGATCAAACCTCGCTAATCGCGGGGCTCGAACTCACGACCTTCGGATCAGGAGGCAGTCGCTCTCCGCCTGTGGTTGACGGAAGCAACCAGAGATGTAAAAAGAAATACCTTAAAAAAGATAAACGGCGTAGATAGAATGATGTGTTCCGGTATGTTATATGAAATAAAGTTTTTGCAACATGTTGAAATATAAATCTTTACAAAAACTCGGATCTATATATAATATAATCATGAACATGTCTTATCAGGGTCATTTCATACATGCTTAAACATATTAACTACTTCCGGCAAAATTCGAACTTCTAACGAACGCACATCTTACGAACACCCCGTTTGGTGCCTCTTGAATGAATGAAACCCCCGTTTGATGTCGCTTGGGTGAAATATGATTGGTTAGATTTTAAAAAGCCCGCTTCGAGGACACCATTTAATTGATCAAAAATGTAGGTCAAAATAAATGTTATACAGCTACGCCGAAAACTGTTTGCTTGAATAATATTGCAAGTATGTTATTTGTGATTTAATGATACATTAAATGAATTGTCTTCATCTCGCTCATTAAGCATTATAATGTATTGAATATTTCTGCAGAATTCAATTATTTAAAACCGAATGAAGTATCGTTGGTATAATTAATGACACTGAGAATGGCAATGAATACAATGCTATGCTTAATCAATATCATCCTTTCTGCTTCATGAATTCTTTGCGCTTTGTTTTGGTTTGCATGCTTTTGGTTTTAATTGCGTGACTTCTTTCAGACTTTAATGAGTCGCCCGATCCTATTACCTTGACAATGTTAAATAACCGGTCGAGTGGAAAGATACTTGTGCATAGTCGACTATTTTTCAAACGGAGCATGCATTCTTTGTTTGCCAGTATTACGAGGTAACAACATTAAAATAGTAGAAAACAAGAAATTTCTTGAAAAAAGATGGTCGGCGCAATAGGAAGGTTAAGATCTTTTGCGCAACATAAAAAATTGCCGAGATGTTACGATTGCTGGTCACTCCAGATCCAAAATGGATTACTGTAAATTCTTCGAAATTCAGTGTATTTCGGTAATGTTAAAACGTAAAATGTTAACCAATCCGTGTCAAGGTTACAAACGCTGTTCGGTTGAAGGGAAGTTGGTTTAGTGGTTATGGTAAGATTTGATTGGTTTAAACACCACTGATATGCAAATAGCAAAGCCATGTTAGTACGGCTGTGCCGAAAATTCGATGCGCTATCGGGAGAACTTGACACACAAACACGAGTGCAAGTTGTTAAGTTTATAGGATGTGAAAATAAATGTCGCAAATATGTCTGAAAACAGAAAATCTTATGTATATCTTCAGTGAATTATAATGATAAGATAAAAGCCGAAACGCATTATAATTTTTTTTTCACAGGAGTGTCTCTCATTCGGTGAGTGCTTGTCAACATTGTTTTCACTAAACATACTTGAGTAACGTTTGCAATGAAACAAAATAAAGCATTCGAACAGGAAATGATATATACAACGCACAGTCACTCCAAAAGCACAAGTTGACACCAATATATATACAGCATGACCACACTGAAATACCACCTCAATAATAAGATCATCTCAACACCAAGACCACAATTTTCAAGTCCGTTTTCACTTTTGAGTTTTTTATTCAACCTCAATATTAATAGCAATTCAAAAGTAAGACCATCGTCAAGGGTACATAGAAGTAAACAAAAGCAAAATGGACAGAAGACAGAAAAATAGGATCTGTGGCAAAAATACCATTGCGGTTTTAAATCTGTTTAACGATATTTTTCACAGCAACTTAAATAGTGGACAACCTCCCCCGTTAATCTGTGTTGTCCTGTTTTCATGTTTTTGAGGTCATTGATGAGGCTGTGTTTTTGATTTTCTTGTTCCTCCTCTGACCCTGCGTATAAGAAATATTAGTTTTCAGGATCAATATTACATACGGTTTCTTTCAAACTTTGAAGAATTCGCAATGTCAAGCTTTTGTATCACAAGGTGATGGATATGAACAGTATTTAAAGTCAGATTTCCACTCATTTAGAGAAAGATGATAATTTGTAAGTTGAGATTTTGAAAATCAATCCTGATTTGATCTAGAATATTTTCAGTTTTAAGCATAATCAAATAATTTCTCCAGAAAGGGAAAAGTTTTAAATATGTTCAAGTTGGTAATTATATGACATTTTGTTATTTTTCTATTCACTCATGAGAAGTGTACCGTATAATGTTTTAAATTGCTTTAAGAAAATGATAAATAATTTTCAGCATCAACTTGATCCAGATCACGGGACCTGGTTTTGTACGGGTCACTTCCTGTACTTCTTTGCCTCAATATGTCTATGGAAGTTCTGGTACGGAATGTGACGTACCGTGCTCCACATTTGTTATCACCTTTTGCATTGACAACTATATTTAAAGCACTTGTATCTAACGTTGGAGTGTACAAGGCATTTGACTCGCCTCTTGACAGTATTATTGGTCTCTCAGTGTAACACGTGTATAATACGCTCAAAACACCGGTTCATAGTGAAAAAACGATACCGATATCTACAACTGTGTCAAGACTGATGGTATGCATTCCCAATAATACTAGTTCATTTTGTGTTGCAGTAAAAAAGGATGCTCGACTTTCTTGTGGATTCTTCAAACGACGTAATGAACTTTACTAATATTGATGTTACATCAAACATCACAAACTCGGGAACGGAAGTGACTCCACCACATGTCCGGAAATACCTCTCCAAACTCATACCCTGGGAAGATAATGCAGTGGCCTCATTTTTGCTCATTGTCTGTAAGTATATATTTTATTTTAACCAAATTATATTTGTACAACTGTTATGAGAAATTTAATGAATATTTTATACAGCGTCGTGTATGTATCTTGGTGAAAAGCAAGTACATGCTCTGGTTATTTGGATTATGGACAAGTACGTGTCTTTGGAAGAGAATGAACTGGTGTTTTGACAATGAATAAGTGCCCATCATTGGAAAAATATGTACAAAAGGAATAGTATGCTATTTTTTTGGGTTCATTTGTTTACCTACACAAACAGGAAAAATGTATTTCATACAGTTAAATATCAATAAATATGCGTTATCAAAGAATGAACTCATTATGTAATCATCAGTATTTGTTGGAAAAAAAAGTTAATATTATCACAAGCGTTTATTAGTTTTGTCTGTTAGTAATATGATAAAACGAGATATTTTAAATGGTTACACATTGCAATGGTTCTTATCAAAAACGCTTTAGCCGACGAAACAACGATACTGTTACCCATATAAACATTTTACTTTCGGATGAGCCAGATACAAACACGTGACCACAGGCCGTAGCGGCTGCTGTCGTATCAATTATTTAACACAACACGTTTCAATCCTTGCTTTATTAAATGCAACACTGCTGTCTGTTAAGCGACTACTCGTTGGATTATTGCAGGATAATGAAATAACATCTTCATGACATCTTTTGTGATATTTTTATACGTTCTGTCATGTTTGCATTTGTTCTATTTTGAGAAAATAGATGATTTGTAGAACAGTTTCATCTCTGACTTTCATGTCAGGTTGATTAAGACAACAAAAATAAAATAGCTGGAGAGTCAGTCACTTTTGTTGCATTGGCATGCGCCGATACGCTTGGAAGCGACATATAGACGAAACTTTATGAACATATCAAAATAAATAGCAAATAAATGAAATGGTAGTTATCATATTCATTATCATGTCTGTATGGATGTTTTCTGTATTGGTAAATAAAATTGGAGACAACGTAATTAAAACATGTCGAAGTGTAACTCTCATGAAGGCGCTGTTCATTAATGTAATCATATTCTCTGAATTGGCACTCTATGTGTGCACCAACATGATGCATTACCAAGAACAATTGAGCCCTGCTATGGGATTCTCTTCTATAAATGACGAGGAACGCAACATGTGACGTCACAATTTGCAAGAAGGAAACGATATTTACTCCACATAGTCACTTCAGTTTCATATTGCCATATGGGGCAAATATTACTTACTCTATGGTGAAGTCACATGTGAAGTTTTCTGTAAATGACGTCACTTAAAGAAGAGGTTGGAAATCGTACAGCTGCGCTCAATTAGACCAATGGTTTCGCGTGTTAACGCTACTCATATAAGAAATCAAGAACATTCCACTGGCATTGATAAAGGTCATCCCGAGTTAAATGCAGTTTTCCACGAACTATATTTCATCACAGAGATGGGAAGGTCAGGCATACTACTAAGGTTCACGAAATCTTTTACAGTAAAACCTCACTTAAATACCACCTCAATATTAAGACCACCTCTATTTTAAGACCAGTTTCAAAGGGTCCCAATGGCGGTCTTATCATTGAGATTTTACTGTATGATCCTGTCAGTTAGGTGGTGACTGCGGAATTATTGCCACTGGGTCTTAAGTAAAGCTATATAAAATCATCAGAGTGTTTCATATAAATATGTGTCTGTCTAAGTGTTCAGTGGGCCGTAGGGATTGAGAATAGATCGTTCTGATACGAAAATCCTGTCACAATCCCCGAACGTGGCGCGAGTACTTGTTAGTAAAGCCATGAGGCAGTCATCGAGAATGATTAGTTTAAGTTGTACGAAATTGTTTCACACTTGATTTAAAATAAACACTTTAAATAAATATAACCTAGGTGTTCAATTTCACAAATACCCAGACGCACACAACTAAGTACAAAACCATAGATCTCCTGTTCAAACTAGGAAAGTATTGTCAGTTTATATCACAGACCTACTTTTTGTAAAATAACATGTTTAAGTGGTTATGCAATTTTGTAGCTTGAAATATCTTGAAACCTTTGGGATGTTAGAATAATAAAATTAAACGAATGTTTTAGAAGTATTGATATCTTTGCTCATTTACATACTCCTGAGATGCACTTCATTAGCATATTAATGAATTGAATATATTCTCTCATTTTGTTTAGTTAGAGGGATGGTTATATGAAATGTACAGTAATTCATGTGTTAAAGATATATTATGCTCATTTTTTTGTTCATTTTTTTACCTAAACATACATGAAAAATGTACTTTATCTAGTTAACACTTCAATAAATATGCATTATCACAAAATACATTTATAATGTACTACTCTGTATTTGTAAAAAAACAACGTTTCTATCATCATATTTTTTTTTTAAAATCCAGTTTTTATACGTGTGGGTGTTTTTACTAGTTTTGACTGTTAGTAATATAATTAAACAAGTTGTTTTAAACGGTTAAACATGGCAATGGTTCTTATAAATGTTGTTTTAGACTATGTAACAACAATACTGGACGAAGCCCATTAAAACATTTAGGTTCAGATGAGCCAGATACATCTTTAATGTCTTTTCCTAACCTTTATATTTCAATTTATAATCAATTGAGTGTCTATTTAGCCTATTCCCGGTCCTATCCAAAATTGTATTTATGTCATACTCACGTTAGTATGAAATTCTTAAATAGGGTAATATTATAGTATTTAGTAAATTCATGTAATATTAGATGAAATTATCTGAAATTGTTTTAAAATCACAGTGTTTTATGACGAAAAAGATTATAAAGTATCCAAATAATGAGTTTCGCTAAACATATAACCGGTGTATTCCCGGAGATATACACATGTCTATCAAATGGTTATAAAACAGTACTTAAAGTAATACAATGCTCATATTTGGTTAATTTGTTTACCTAAACAAACATGAAACATATAGTCCCTATAGTTAAAACATCAATAAACATTGCATTAACAAAGAATTAACTCATAATGTATTGATCCGTGTTTGTTGAAGAAATATGTTTGAACATCATAAAATTAAAATTTTACAAGTTTTGTCTGTTAGTGATATGTGGTAAAAAAAGATATTTCAATCGGTTATTCATTGCAATTGTTCTAATGAGAGATGTTTTAGCCAAAGTAACAACAATACTGGATGAAGCAAATTCAAACATTTTGATGAGCCAGATGCAGCAGCTTGTGTAATACATGTACTATTTTATTTGTATTGTTGTCTTTGTTACAAGACAATACACCCTAGCAATGCATGTTTTATTTGAGTTTGAAAATAGTTGATAAAACACTACTTCTAACTGTTCTAATGGAGATATCATGATCTACGCTGTTAATGAGATAGACGTGTACTTTGTTATTATATCATACTAGTAATACATTATGCAGATCTAGATATAGCTATATATACATGTATAATTTTTTTTTGCATTTCACTTAAAGTGACTTAACTTTGTCAAGGTAAAACTAGCGATTTGTGGTCTTTCTTTCTTGTTTGAACTCATCTTATTCTCAATTACAATTATAACACATATCAGTTTTACCGAGTGCTATTAACACGCTTAAAACTTAAATCGTGTTTCAGTATGGTGTATTACTAGGCTTAAATGCTCTTGATTTTTTTCAGATATGTATTTGTACATTATTTACACGTGTTGCTCATCTGTATGCATTTTCATACTTTTGTCAATATTCCTTAAAAGTAATTACCTGTTTATCTTAAATTATTAACTGTATTCTGACTCAAGATGATTTGTTGATGATTTGTTTGTTTATTATTGTTTTGTTTCACTTTGTACAAATTGTTCTGCTCTCCATGCATGGAGGAAATAAAAGTATCTATCTATTTTCAATGTTTTCATTTTCAGATATTTTTGCCTTGACACTGAATACTGTTGTGATCTACACTTGTGTGAGAAATTGGAAGTCCTTGTTGACGTCGGATTATTATATATTGAATCTAGCAATTAGTGATGTACTATTGCCAATGGCCGCCTTTCCGTTACCTATATCATCATCATATTTTCATAGATGGATGTTTGGGGACTTAGGTAAGTTGACAAGACGCTCTAATTACTGACACGTAGTACACATAAGCTTTAATTTTATATTTACATTTAGTAAACAATCTCAGATGATTGCTATTAAGCGAATCACCGGAAAAAGTATCGCCCGAAAAAGTATAATAATATTATTATATCAATATCTGCTAATTGCTAAACCGCTTGTATTGCTTCAAGCACAGTCTTGTGTTAGTAACGTTCTGTGGCCATTTATGACGTCATTAAAATTATATGTCGTCATAGATAGTTTAACTACCAAGAAAACGTTTCTCTCTACAGTGCAGTTTTATAACACATCTTAATATTCATTGGGTACAGACGTATTTTGTGTTTTCGTTTTAGTTTGATTAATAGACATATTTATTTTAGTTTTAAATTCCCTATCATAAATATTTTAGAATTGTTTAATTATTAACTACATTATCGAGTTGACCTTACTTTAAACTGCATTATTAATTTTAAATTTTAAGGTTATTTTACATTCTTATGTTACTGGTTTAGTTACTGGGAGCAAGGTCAGACTGAGGCTGCTTGTTTCTTCGTACTGGATTAGTTACAGTGTATGTTGTTGTGTACGTGATGGTTGGTTGCTTTTAATGATTAGTTACTGCCTACTTAGTCAATTTATGTATAAACGTTGGAAATCAAGGACCATATAGCGATTAAGGGTGAGCTGTTAAATCGATTTAAACCCCCAGCATTTTATGCTGACAGTTCAAAGGCTGTAATTCGCTATATGATTGTTGTTTCTGTTTATGTTATGAATGTGTTTTGTATTTCCCTTTCCCCTATGCAATTATGTCACTTTATACAGTGTTCAGATTGTTTCCTGTCCATTTTTGGCCTGTTAAGGCCAGTTGTCTTGACATGTCCTGTGATCTTTTCCATCCATTAATTCCCACCTCCCCTTCCCTTACTGTCCACTTTGATCTCCTAGTTATTCCTTGTGGTCTGCTGGGCCATTCCTTGCGCCTCAGTTTCATAATATGTGTACCGTTTGACCTCCTTTAGTGCCTTATGTTTTGTGGATTGTTGTTTTTCCGGAGATCTGCGTGGGGAGGCATTGTCTTATGTATGTGGCTTTCCCTGTAGTTACGTATTCTCTCTCTTTTACGAAATAATTTTACGTTTAAACGCAATAATATTTCGTATTTACGAAATAAAAATAAAAGTGTCGCTCGAAAAAAAGAATATGGAATAGGGGCTCCGTAAATTGGTCACTTGCTATAGATATATTTACTTAACAATAACACAGATATATAAATTCACTAAATTTGTGTTACTTGACTATTGCACTCTCCTCAATCTTCTGAAAGTACAAGTCAACGCAGGATTGTACAAAACATATCCTAATGAATATTTCTATCAATATAAATTAGCTGCAGAAACGTAGGTTGACTAATTAGAAAAGTGTTTCAGTTTAGTTACTGTGCAGTCCTTTATTGTATCACACACCATTACTTAATAGTTTTATTTGCATGTCTTAATAAAACTTTTGTCGTAGTTTGATTTTCGTCTGAGTCTCAGCTTCCACAAAAATAATGAAAATTGCTGAGAAATTATAGTCCGAATGATAATGTTACTCGCCGACGAGCGTCTACATCCGCTTGAAGTACTCGTGTTTCATGCTTTCTCTTCATATCTATTTTATTCAGTGAACTGTGTCATTCCCTGTGTTACTCTTCTAATTTTTATTTGCATTGTTTAAAAATTTCAGGCTGTGTTATATACGGGTTTCTTGGTTTTTTCTTTGGTCTAGTCAGTATCACAACATTAACTGTGATGGGCGTGACAAGATATTTGTGTGTGTGCCATCCTCATGTTTGTAAGTATATTAAACTTTGAAATACGATAAATACAAGTAAAAGTACAACCTCATTTGTTATACAGTCACGTCCATTTATGAATTATTGTCCGCCTTCTGTTTTAGTGCATTAAATTCCCTGATTCCCATCTTTTTAGTGTCAGAAACACGGCATATAGGCAAACGGTAACCATCATTTAACTAGCAGGAAGTTTACTAGCCGGTCATTTCGGAACGGACCTTAACCTGATTCCAACCATCGACCTCCGACTGCCAAGGCGAATGTCTTAACCATTGAACTCCGACTGCCAAGGCGAATGCCTTAACCATTGACCTCCGACTGCCAAGGGTAATGCCTTAACCATTGACCTCCGACTGCCAAGGCGATTGCCTTAACGATTGACCTCCGACTGCCAATGTGAATGTCTTAACTATTGACCTCCGACTGCCAAGGCGATTGCCTTAACCATTGACCTCCGACTGCCAAGGTGAATGTCTTAACCATTGACCTCCGACTGCCAAGGCTAATGCCTTAACCATTGACCTCCGACTGCCAAGGCGATTGCCTTAACCATTGACCTCCGACTCCCAAGGCTAATGCCTTAACCATTGACCTCCGACTCCCAATGCCTTAACCATTGACCTCCGACTCCCAATGCCAATGCCTTAACCATCGACCACAGACTCACAAGGCCAATGCCTTAACCATTGACCTCCGACTCCCAAGGCCAGTGTCTTAACCATCGACCTCTGACTCCCAAGCCCAATGCCTTAACCATTGACCTCCCAAGGCCAATGCCTTAACCATCGACCTCAGACTCCCTAGGTCAATGTCTTCAGAAATCGGCCACGAGAGACGGTAAATATATTAAAAATAAATTAAATACGTACTGATCCTGTTCGTTTTTTTCCATGCTTCGACAAAATGATTAAATTTCTCAGTATTATTTCTCATTTAGTTTACCATTAAAGCATGTGTTAACTTATGTTCGCGGACTGAAGTAAAGTTGATTTTTGGGCCATGAAAAAAGCCACCTTACTGCATACTTGGCATATGACCTTATGCATGCACTCTGAAGTCTAGATCAGGAATCGCACCCATTCTCGTGTTATAACTGTAATTCTGTGTCAGCAACTATATAAATGTAGATAATATTATAATTATTTATCTTACACAATCAAAATGTTCCGTTATTATAAACAAATGCAACTATACTGTATATGAATATAATGCAGTAAACTGCGGTAAAACCTCACTTAAAGACCATCTTAATAATAAGACCACCTCAAAATTAAGAACACAATTCTAAGTTCATTTTGACTGTTTTGCTCTTTATTCAACCTCAATGTAAAAACCGACTCAATATTAAGACCGGTTTTCAAGGGTCCCAATGTTGGTCTTAATAATGAGGTTTTACTGTATAACATTTTATTTAAATGAATTGAACTGTCGAAAACAGTCGACGTAATTCTGTCAAATTTGAAATCATCCTGTCATGATGAAGTGAAGATTCTATCTATACATATAACAGATTAGCTATTTAGACCAGTTCATATACCACTTACTCATATTTCCTTACATCATATTACTTTCGCCTAGACATTCATCATTTTAGTGAATTAGGCTAATCCGATTTAATTTCTAAATGTTTCAGCGCTTTCCAGTCCAGCTTACACACGATTTACTATCGTGTTTCCTTACGTCTACGCGAGTGTTTGGTCCAGTATTCCGTTGAGTGTCTGGGGATCATACGTCGTTGAATCATACGGGACTTCGTGTACTCTACAGTGGAATGACAACCGAGTGTTTATAACTTTAATGTCAATGTTTTGCATATCAACACCATCAGTGATTATGTTTTCTTCATACACATTAATTCTGTATAAATGTAGGAAAAGTAACAGAAATATTCGAACACGGCAGGGACAACAACAAAAAATGCCTCGCCGCGAAGCGTATCTGATTAAGGTGAGACAATTTTTTTCTGACGCCCTCTGTCCTTTGATTTAATATTGTATTGGCGCATTATCACCGAATCCCCATCCGAAAAGTACGGTATGAACGGCATTTATGTAGGATTTTTGAAAAGAAAGTACGTTTATATGTAATTAAATTATACGTATCTAAAGTACCTATGTAGACAGTAGTTTCTCACGGTTAAATGAGTTTTCCAGTCATACTACAGTTCCTCCATTGAATACAAATATGTAACTTTTCAATCGTAATCAAACATATTTATATTTTTTTATTCAGATAACCTTTGCTATGTGCTTGGGATTTCTCATATCTTGGATGCCATACGCTGTAGTTTCCATGTGGACAGCTTACGGTGACGTCACACAACTTCCGGTGCGTGTTACAGTGATCGCTGTGCTACTTGCAAAAACATCAACAGTTGTAAATCCTGTGATATACTTTTTACTCAATAATAAATTCCGTCCTATGATGATTCGTTCATTGAATCTTCATGCGTTTAAAAAGCGGCGACAACAAAGTGTGGACGCCAACGGAACTGCTCAACTTTTAGCCTTGCTCCAAGGAAGCCTCGATTCGAACACAGCTGGCTCTAATCGTAGCAATCAACGGGACTCGATATCATCAGGATGCAAACTCTTATTGAAAACAACGATAGAAATGGAAGTGAACGTAACTCATAAAGATGTGCAATTGTGATAAAGTCGATTTTAATATTCATCGGTGTTGTTTGAAATACACGTGTATGACAAATACGTGAAATCATGTGCAGAATTGTTGATAATTAATGGCATTAATATACACTTTAATAAAGAGCCCAGAAATCCCTTATTATTATCTAAAATCGGCTACTTTCGGTTCAAAAACAAGTCAATAGCAAACCTGCAGAAAGTGTTTTTCGGCACAGCCGTACTAACATGGTTTTGCTATATGCATATCAGTGTTGTGTAAACCAATCAAACCTTACGTTTACCACCAAGGCAATTACTCTTCAACCAAACAACGTTTGTAACATTGACGCATATTGGTTAACATTTCGATAAAGGGTACGCTACCTTACCGAAATCCATTTTGGATATGGAGTGACGAGCAATCGGGATATCTTGGCATTTTTTAGGTTGCACAACAAATCTTGACCTTCAAATTTCGCCGACTATCTTTTTCAAGATATTTCTTGTTTATAATGACATACATTTTTGGTGGTTTGACACTACACTAATGTCACCAGAGAAAGGAAGACAAAAAGTCATGACGCTTTAACATAAACATGTGATAAAATACTACACCCTAAAAGACGACAACTGTGTACACAAATAAAGAGACTTAATATACCAGTATCGTATAGTATTAAATAAACTGATCAATTTCAGCGGCCAGATGTGTAAGCAATGTAGGGCTAACTGAAATGTACATGCTTATGCCTTGGCCGATATAAATCCGTTTAACTGAATTTATCCGACACATTGGCAGCCTAAAACGCACGAGGAATCAGTACGATAAGCCGAGTTAGGGAATATTTGTTTTAAGTAGAAACTTCTATTTAACACATGTGCACAATGTATTCTTATCATCTCATCGACAACTGTCTTGTTTATTCACCAGTATTTGTGCCTATTTCTGGTATTCTGAAGGTTCAATCTCCACCAATTGGTCATTCAGATAAGTCGCACTAAGGGAAAAGTTGGAACAGTATAATACAGGCTGTTACTTCATAATAGCCCAAATGTATTGAAGACTGACCTAGGTTCAAATTTAGTTGGGTATAACCTTGAACTTTTGTTGGTGTTTAGTGTGTAAAGCTTTTAACATATCTGATGCATGTTGAGTAATGATATGAATTCATATTCGATGTATATAACAGGGGAAGACAAGGTTTAACCATGCTCATGTTTGTTTTTTCCGTTGTATTTAGCACAATCAAAGAATGTTGAATCAATGCAACTAGTGTATATATATATATATGTGTGTTGATATTGACACAAAATTATATTTTGTAAGTTTCATATTGGTGTTTTGTTTTGGTATCAAATCGAACCATATTAAATGTTCAATTATGGAAGTGAAAACAAATGTTGGAATGCCTATCATGTGCCGTCATATACAATTGATGAAGAAAAGTCACGTGGCACGCACATGTATCACGTATCGTATAAACCGTGACAAGCGGGATTTTTACAGGATAGGAAAAAATACATTATCGGCATTTCATCGAAAATTAACTTCCCATTTTTACAAATTGCTTTTGCCGTGACACAGACATATATACCATGTTGTCCGTAATTAATTACGACAACCTGACAAGTTAATGTGTCCATCCCAAATTTGTTGTGAAATTGCTTTCTATGTTTCTCCAATCAAATAACAAAATTATGATGTGCTGCTATTGGATGATAAAGAATCGTAGAAAAATCGACAAAGGGCCAAACAAACAGTGAACATGTCATGTCGCGATAAACATCGTCACATCATTCTTAGCTTGTTATCTATAAAAGCTTCATACAATGAAACCAAAATGCTTGTAGCGGATCCGTAGTCCAGTGGTAACACGCTGGACTTGTAATCCAGGGATCGCAGGTCTATTCCCCGCTCCATCACTGACCGTACTAACAGTCTTTTGGACAAGACTTTAAAACCGAGGTCCCGTGTATGATGCTTTACACCGAGCACGTAAAAAAGAACCAGGGGTGCTTCTCGAACTGGGGCATCTCCTGTATCATGCACTATCCTCCAAAAATCTAATATGACTAACATTCTTCCGGAGACGTCGCCCATATGGGAAACTTGTGGCGACGATAAATAAACGCAAATACACCACAATGCTTAGACCATGTATCAGGCTTTCTAGCGGGCATTTAAGTTCCTAAAGAATCTTATTTGTTTATGCACCAGTCAATTGTAACCACGGCCCCCCAGGTCCGGGGAATAGCGGGGACTTTGACTTTCGGTCCAGCCAATCCCAGCCCTGCGGGGACAAACTGCTGGTAAAATCCCTGCCAAATGCCCCCCGCACCCCGGGGACATCCTAGGTAAGGCCCATTCCCCGCTATTTTCAGCGCGAAAACAAAACCACCGCATTCACTCGGCACTGCGGGGCCACCTGGAAGGTAAAAACACGGCCCATTTCCCCCGCTATCCCCGGTATACCCCGGACCTGGGGGGGGGGGGGCGTGGTTACAATTGACTGGTGCATTAATCTTTGCTAAATTTTTCATTGAAATTCCTATATTTCCTGTATATTTTCAAGGTGAACGTCGATTGGGTTAGAATTATTTTGTTAATATATCACACTGTATATATTTGTTATAGTTCTTTTAAAACAGTGGCTTTTCATACAGTTTACCAGTGGATTGTTAGCTTCAGCTTGGTACTGGCTGTGACTGGTGTACAAAGACTTAATTGTTGGATACACAGCCAATGCCAGCTGAAGACATATTGAGCACTGGTAAACATCATATGACTTCCTATATGTGTGAGTTGATATTGTCTTAACTTTTCAGAGGTAAGTTGTTCCTGAAACAGCCCTAATATTTAGAAAAGTGACTTAAAATTCCTAATTTCAGCACTAACATTAGTTCAGAATAGCCCTAAAACTAGCCCTATATTTTGTCAGAAGCTGCCTAAAAGTCTGCATTAGGAGACCAGGATAAAGACCGCCTTAGTTATAAGAAGGTCTGGTTAATGATAAAAATTTGTGGGAAACATTAAAAACTGATCAGTAAAATACGGTGGACGAGATGGTCTCAATTCCGAGCTGTGGTTTCATTTAGGTTTTACTGAATTTATTCAATTTCGTTTATGATTTTAATTCCTCAATTAATTGCAAAAAGGTCAAAATGAGCTGATGCACGCAACGTGAAATTGTATTTACATGTGTCTGTTTTTTCCTCAAAGCGATAGTAATGTAACTAATTATAATAATGTAATCGAATCTTGCTTCATTTCGTCCATGTCGTAACTACATGACTTTCACATTAGTCATTAATTTGTTTAAATTGTTCAGCCTCACTATCGAATGATGTACGCTACTTGATACAACAGTTTCGCTTTTAAAGAGAACAATCAAGGCAGTAATTAATGCAACCCATACACTGAAACTAAAGATGAACTAAAGTTGTTGCTGTTTATCGATTTTGACAGAAATGCTATAAGCAGACTTTTTATACAGTTATGTGTGTGAATCGTGGGTAGTTTAAGCGACTAATTGGAAAAACATGTTAGTGTATAAAAGTAAAGTGTTTATTTTTTATAGTGTTAACACTATTTAAAGGGCCAGCCAATTCTGAGTTATGAGACACCTACTTTCTGAGCACATTTACTTCCCGATTCCTATCCTTTTATGCCAGGTACCATATAGGTAGGCACACATCTACCATTATTTAACTAACTGGCGACTCACCAACCGGCAATATCAGAACGGACCCCTACCGGAATTCGAACCTTCGACCTCCGCTCCTAAGGCGTATGCCTTAACCGCTCGGCCACGGGAGGCGGTTATATGTATATGCACCATTCACTTTGACGAGCGCAAATTAATGTGACACCTCGCCGTTTGATATCACATGCTGACAGGGGCTTTAATTCCAAGCAGCAACCTGGAGATCTTATCAACAACTTGTCATCATTAATAGAGAGATAAGATCGAGACTGCAAGACATTCACACAAACAGTGACACTGTTCCCGATCTCAAAACGATCTCCATGCATCACTTGTACATTCAAATGGGTGATAATTAAGTCAGCGCACAAATAAGTACAATATTTCATAGTAACCCAAGATGTCTGGATGTAGACGAGATGTCGAAATGGGAAAGACACAAAGACGATGTTCAGCATCGGCTTCTTATTACACACACAGTGCGCCCGAACGTAGATGAATAGCGCATTTGTAATCATGATTGCACAGGCCCATGGCCCCACCCGGTTTGCCCAGTAGGTAGAGCGTTGGCCTGCCAACCGGGAGGTCCGGGTCGATTCCGCAGCAGGTCATGTCCTTCCGTGGCAATTAGCTACGGTCATTTGTCCTCAACCTCTGATTCATGTGGGGTAGTTATCACCCGCTTGCGGAAGGGCAAGATAGTACAGGTAGATAATTAACACAGGGAAAACTGGTAAGGGCAACTGATCACCATATACAACAGACTGAATACATGTTGAATATGGCATTATATAAACGCAATAACAACTATATAAAAACAGACTACATGATCTCAGTTACATTGAGATACCTTGAAAGTTATATCTTATGGCCTAGTTGTTGAGATATATACATATTATTCAGAAAGTGCTACCAAAGTAGATTCACTTAAATCTTGTCCTACAAATTTTGCTGACTAGACGATTTTGTTTGCCACGAAGAACGACAGAAATAAGTCGGACATTTCCATAACACATGTCATATACACACGATGTATCTATAGCATTGGTTTACCAATATATGCTCCACAAAAGAAGAAAAAAACCCGCCGCTTTCACGTCCATAGATAAGTATATTTCTATATCAGATTCTAACTATTAGCAAATGCGAGACACAGCAATAACGCAAAGATTGAAAATGACAGTGACAGAATGAATACCAATATTAATTTTATTAAGTTGGTCGCCGGTTCAGGTCACATTTTTATCCACGGAATTTGATGTGAAAGGTACTTAAACGTGCGATGAGACATTTAACGTTGCTAATGTGTTCAACTCAACATAGAAGTTAGAACTGTGACATTTCTATTTTCCAATCATTAAGTGTGTGTCCGTATTGTATGTAGTGATATATTCACATAAAAATCTACCATTTCTATTTGAGCGCTGCTGTGGGATTTACAACCTCTTTTGTAAGTGACGTCGTTTCAAGAAAATGCAACATGTGATGTCACTATTTGCAAGCAGGAAACAATATTTGCTCCATATGGTCACTTATTTTCATATTGCCACACGGGGCAAATATTGTTTACTGTCAGTACATGGTGACGTCACTTAAAGAGGAGGTTGGAAAGCGTACAGCGGCGCTCATTTCTTCTTTTCAAATAATTTAAACATGTCATAGTTCGCAGACTCCAAAACTCTAGAGAGCGGATCGGTTTTTTTATTATCCATTTTATGTGATCAGCTCTGAAAATGGACCATTTGGTGTACATTTCTCACTATAATTACATTTCCTCGGATTATGTTGCAAGTGGGTGTACTAACTCCTCTGTCTCTTTCCATGACACCACCTGTGTCGCTCACTTGGGCTCCTGTTTCCAATGAGTTTGCCATCGTTTCTTGTAATTTGATTACGTCGTGCATAGTTTCAGTATTGTTTATTATAAGATTATTTTTATAAGATTATTTTTATGGTGTTCACACATCTGTAAACCATGATCAGACACATTGAATAAATCCCCGATGTCATTGCGAAGGATGTTGTTATGGAAACATCCCCGAGAGTAGGCTAAATGGCATACATTTGTACTTATTTTTATCAAATAAATGACATGATTTCAGCACAATTATGTGCAAAACATCAGACAGAATTTTATTCCAAAAACTCAAACTTTATTATACTGATTTTATTAAAATGCGGTTAATGACTGAACATTTCATTTTTAGCGACAATAATCGCCTTTTCAATGCAACTGTTATGTCACTATTACTTTTAGAAACCGTCGACTGAATAGGCGACACAAATTTTGCGGCACAGCCGTATTAAGCCACTTTCCAGTCTATTTTACAATGCAGATTCGAACAAATCAGCCTCCAGTTTACAAACACAGGCTGTCCAAAATTTGCTTCGACATTTATAACTGTAGATTTGATTGGCTTACACATCGTTGAATGTATTACTCTGCTCAAGAAATAAATCATGATTTGAATGCAAACATTCGTATCTATGATCGTGCTTCACATCCATACGGACAGTAACTAGACTTTTCATTCCTGAAGAATTAATGCATTTTATGTACGTTATGTTATGTTAATCAGACAAAGTCAACATTCATTTAAACGTTTTCTATAGTTGTGATCGTCAGTCAGACAGCATGGTGACAATTGGATTACATGTTCGAAGAAATCGTGTTTGCTTTAAAATGTATGCGAAATGTCTTGACCAAATCAAAAGGAATGCAGGATAAATATTGTCTAGGCTGTGTACGCCTTCACCGATTCGACAGTTTTGTTATCTTTGATATATACACTCAACAAAATTCCTAATCGGTCAGTTTATATTGTATGATTACTTTTCTAATAATGCATGTATTCACACAAAATTTCACATACCGATATTTGAACAGGTAATGCAGCATATTATTATTTTTTTTTAGCCGGCTCGCTATGAAATTAATCGTATTAGGCGTATTGACGTTTATAGCACGTTTTGCACGTGCGGGGCATGGACACATATTTGCACGTGTTTGTGTACACTTTTGTCATTGCTGATGAAAATCCTTTTTGAAAAACACAACATGGTGAGAATGACTGAAGAAGAACGCGCCCGAGCCGTCGGAATGATACAGGCCGGAACTCATTTACGACAGGTGGGTTTTATTTTTTGAAATTTCATAAGAATATTGACATTATTTGTTTGTAGCCATTATATTGGTGGTTATTTCCGTTTCCAACTTATTTCAGGTGGCAAGAACCTTCAATCTGCGTCTACAAACAAATAATGTCAATATTCTTATGAAATTTCAAAAAATAAAACCCACCTGTCGTAAATGAGTTCCGGCCTGTATCATTCCGACGGCTCGGGCGCGTTCTTCTTCAGTCATTCTCACCATGTTTTGTGTTTTTCAAAAAGGATTTTCATCAGCAATGACAAAAGTGTACACAAACACGTGCAAATATGTGTCCATGCCCCGCACGTGCAAAACGTGCTATAAACGTAAATACGCCTAATACGATTAATTTCATAGCGAGCCGGCTAAAAAAAAACAATAATATGCTGCATTACCTGTTCAAATATCGGTATGTGAAATTTTGTGTGAATACATGCATTATTAGAAAAGTAATCATACAATATAAACTGACCGATTAGGAATTTTGTTGAGTGTATGTACAATTATAATTATTAATTATTATACGTTGTAGCTTATCTTAAATTTTGACACGAGATTAATGCGTAAGTGTCTTATTAATAAACATTTTGTTTTGATAAAAGTACTGAGTCAATTTAAACAAGTTTATTCGTTGAATATCGTGATTCGCATATTGAAAATATGAGCGCTGCAATGGGATTTACAACCTCTTCAGTTAGTGACGACATTTCAAGAAAACGCAACATGTGATGTCACTATTTGCAAGCAGGAAACAATATTAACTCAATATAGTCACTTCGTTTTCATAGTGCCATATGGGGCAAATATTGCTTACTGTCAGCAAATGGTGACGTCACATGTGACGTTTTTTAAAATGACGTCACTTAAAGATGAGGTCGGAAATCGTACAGCGGCGCTTAAATAGTGCCTAGCATGTTCACCGTTGGTCCCACATAGCCATGTTGAACTTTCCTTTAGATGGTTTGTGTAAAGATCGTTATTAAGATTACTACAACTGTTCTTATTCTTGCATGATAATATTATGTGCAATGGCGTCTTTCACCTTTAATATAATAAGAAGGAACCGCAGGAGGTTAAAATGTGGTCGAGTTTTGTTTAAAAATACATAAAGATGACGAATATTAAATTTCAAGTTCGTTCCACATAGTAATAGAGGATGGTATGAAGGAATTTGAATATAATTGGGTTCTTCTAGCAACAGTAATATAATCATCATTATTTCTTAGGTTGTACGATGCATTTACAACAAAAAGTTTATATAATATGCTGATTAAGTAATCTGGAAACAGTCCTCGTCATCCTTAAAGAATGTTGTAAGTTTCTGGATTTTTCTCCTAACAATCCTATATCTAGAAGAAGTGTTTTTCATGGAAACAGATTTGGTTATACTGGTGACTAGTCTAGCTTCTCCATAATGAAGTATTTTAATGATATTTCTTAATGTTCAGTGCAGCCATCCAAGACAACATGAGCGTATTCGAATATAGGTCGCATATAAGATAATTAGATTTGACTAAAAGATGTTCTTGCAATGGACCAAGTTTTTCAGATGCGAATACAAATATGTTCGTGCCATTTGCCATCTTGACCTAATATTAAGCCCAAGTGTTTATGATGTTGGAGATAATTTACTTTTATATCACTAAAAGATTTTCCTAAAGAAACCTGATGCAAAGAACGTAGTTCGGTTTTAACTTTAAACTTTACCAGCCATTGTTAAACCCAATCGTTTATTTGTTTTAGATTAAATATTGTTTCTATGTATTATATATTATTTGGAGTTACCGCAAGGGAACTATCGTCTGCAAACGGTCCTGTTATACTTAAAAGGTTGTCTGCAATATCGTGCACATACATTAGAAATAGGAAAGGATCTAGCACCGATCCTTGCGGAACATCAGATGTTAAGTGTTTAGATTGTGCCCAGATAAGATAACCAGCACCATATTTCCATCAATATCGTATTTTTTTATTTTTGAATAAAAGTTCATTATGCCACAACCTATCAAAAGCTTTTAATATATCACAGACAATAATGCATTTCGGTGTTTTAATGTCAATTCCATGAGTTATTTGGTTGTACGTACCTATTAAATGATATCTTGTTTATCGTCCGCGCCTTGAAAATAGGGAAACAGGTCTGTAATTAGAAGATAAGTTTCGATCACCCATTTAAAACAAAGAGGCATTACACTCGCTGAATTCCATATAACTGGATAAATTCCTTCATTTATTGACCTATTGAATGAAATGCATAATGGTTTACCCACTGTGTGTTGCCGTTTCTTTTAGCATTTTATGATTAATTTCATCCATATCCGATCTTTTCTCGTGTTAAGACGATACGTATACAAGATAGCCACCTGAGTGTTATCCTTTCTATACATTTTTGGATATCCTTCAACTATTAAAGACTCACCAGTAACATTATAACTTAAATATATTTTAGTTAATCATAGAACTGCAATTAATCCTCCAAGGTGCAAGCTGACATTGTGGTGCATCGGAGAATTAAGGATCAATGGATGAAAGGTGAATATATAAAGAGAGAAGAAAATTACAGGTAGAATCTATTATACTGGCATTATGAATAAATGTTCTGCTCTATGAAGCTTTGTACTGTATTAGAATAGTAATTAATAATTGTCCTGTTAGTAATTGTAGTAATGAAATATTTTCTGTCAAAAGTAATTATAGATATTACAATTATAATAGAAATTGTTTAACTAAATACATGTAATTGCAATTTAATTGAACAATTTCTATTTTAGTCGTAATTAATTAATTTACTTTTTCATTATAATGGAACCAAGGTCTGTTTGCGTGATTATTACTTTTGGTAAATAATGGTGAAATATATACCGTCATGGGAGATATGTGTTCTTGGTTAAAAGTACTTTGATGGTAAAGCGAGTTCACTAATTATTATCTTATCACAAACCGGAAGACAATCATCATCAGCTTCCGTTTGACTGAAAATAAAAGTAAGGCTATGGAAGCCCATATTGGAAAAAGCTTTAGACAGAACATTTCAAAGAGTCGGAAGGTGGAAGTATTTAATCTTTAAAAAAATAATTTCCTATAAATGGTCTTTTCAACTTCATCTCCATTTACCCTTACTTTTTAAAAAAAATCGCTGGACTTTTAAGATTTGTGTTGCTATAGTATTATGTCAGCTCGATTTTCACAAGATTTATCACCATTTTGACAACACTGACTATCATTTTCTTACCATAAGCCTTAAGTTATATACGCACTCGTATTAACTTCGGGTGTAATTTACTAATTATGTTTAATAATGCCCAGATGATATCTCCTATCGAAGGACATACGCCACTCTGTGTACTCCTACTTTAGCACTGAATTAGAAAATATACTCAGCATACTGTTCATACCTCCAGCTTTATGAAGTCAACGACAATATGGAACGTATCATCGTGTCTTGACCTATTAATCATCTTTCCACGATAACCGTCGCTATACCTAGAAAGACATGTTACATTAATATTGGTTTATGGCAAATCTTTCACGCGGAGCATACACTCCTTTGCTAGAGAAACATTAACAATATTGGAATCCAAATAGGTCAAAGGTAAAAACTTGCCGACGAAAATGTATTTTTTTCAATTGAATTGACATAATTTGCAAGAAATGAGACATTAAAATATCAAGTTTCTTTTAATATTGAATATTATACTCTCTGAATGAATAAGGTATGCTTAATGACACCATATGCCATTCCCTGTTTCAGTTAATATAATTTGGAATCGCAACTTAATTTGCTCTTTTAATAGTTGTTTTCACATTCGTACTCAAATAACGTCATCAATTCATTAACAAAATGAAGTATACGCCATTTTAAAGGTCTGTTCCTAATCCCATAAATATGTATCGAGATCAGTTTTAGATTTATGTGTTTCCAACTATCAACTTTAGATATGCGCGTGCACTTACTACTGTGTAAGAATGCAGAGGCAATGTTGTGGACATGAGTAAACATATTCGTTCAAACTTATCAACAATGAGAATAGTCTGGACCGTAAATTCTTCATTCTTAAAATAGTACCTTTCCCATTTGTACACGTATGACATGAAATACAATTAAGCATGGGGAAGGTGTATAAAATGAAACTAGGAATTTCAAGAACATGAATGGAAGAAAGATTAAGTTGTTACAGGTAACGCCACATACACAAGACAATGTCTCCCAACACACAGATACCAGATCACATCAATCTATGAAACATTAGAGATTGAGGAGTCTGGCTCACTATAAACAATTACCATGGAGAATTTAATTGAACGACACGGGGGTAATGAATTGAATGGATGAAATGCACCAAAGGAGAAGCTAAGAAAGCACGTGGACACGGGGTGGATAAATGAACACACATATTGTATGAAGTCAAGCAACTGTGCATAGGGAAGGACATTAACATTCATGTAAAAAGAAAAATTGAAATAATCAAACAGCGATTTATAACTAATATACTGGGGGGGGGGGGGGGGGTAACTCGATATGAACGAGAGAACAACATAATCTAGCAAACAATATACTTAAATAAAGGTAACAGGGAAAAGGAAGCGATTCATTAGACATAATCTTAAAAGGTGGTAACATGGAGAGGAAATTTAATAAAAGACAAAACAGATATCAAATATAAATTAAAACATTTAGAAATAAAGCAACGTCAACATTTACGTCAATACTAAGGAATGATAAATATTTTGTGTCACATAGACATATTTTGTTTTCGTTGATGCTGATAATGGACGTCATGTATTAAGTGAAATGATGCCATAATAACGCCAGAAGCTGGGATCAATACAACGAATAGATATACCTCAATGATAATGACGCAATGGATAGTTTTACCTCAATGATAATGACGCAATGGATATGTTTACCTCAATGATAATGACGCAATGGATATATATACCTCAATGATAATGACGCAATGGATATATATACCTCAATGATAATGACGCAATGGATAAATATACCTCAATGATAATGACTTAATGGATATATATACCTCAATGATAATGACGCAATGGTAAATATACCTCAATGATAATGACGCAATGGATAAATATACCTCAATGATAATGACGCAATGAATATATATACCTCAATGATAATGACGCAATGGATAAATATACCTCAATGATAATGACTTAATGGATATATATACCTCAATGATAATGACGCAATGGTAAATATACCTCAATGATAATGACGCAATGGATAAATATACCTCAATGATAATGACGCAATGAATATATATACCTCAATGATAATGACGCAATGGATAAATATACCTCAATGATAATGACGCAATGGATATTTATACCTCAATGATAATGACGCAATGGATAGATATACCTCAATGATAATGACGCAATGGATAGATATACCTCAATGATAATAACGCAATGGATATATATACCTCAATGATAATGACGCAATGGATAGATAAGCGAAAGACGGTTTTATAAATATACAAGCTGACCAACCTGATTCATGCTCAGAGACACATGTACAAACATTGAGCTCAGACACACATGTACAAACATTGAGCTCAGACACACATGTACAAACATTGAGCTCAGACACACATGTACAAACATTGAGCTCAGACACACATGTACAAACATTGAGCTCAGACACACATGTACAAACATTGAGCTCGGACACACATGTACAAACATTGAGCTCAGACACACATGTACAAACATTGAGCTCAGACACACATGTACAAACATTGAGCTCAGACACACATGTACAAACATTGAGCTCAGACACACATGTACAAACATTGAGCTCGGACACACATGTACAAACATTGAGCTCAGACACACATGTACAAACATTGAGCTCAGACACACATGTACAAACATTGAGCTCAGACACACATGTACAAACATTGAGCTCAGACACACATGTACAAACATTGAGCTCAGACACACATGTACAAACATTGAGATCAGACACACATGTACAAATATTGAACAGCACAACACGAGACGGGGACAAAACATCAACATAAACCTAAACCAAAACTCGTATAACAAGGTTTGGTAATAGCTTTACGATAACTATGAAGCACATTGTGTTAGTTCCAGAGCAAAACTTAATGCCGATACAATCTGTTATACTAAGTATGTTAACAGATATAAACGCTGTGAACTTAAAATATGTACTCGTTGACTTATCAGAAGCTGAAACAACTGATACGATGCCGTTAAATCAAAGTAAATTATTGGATAATATCACATTATTTGCCTCACAGTGTAACATTGTGTGTGATATTTTATTGTCGCATTTAATTGAGAATGGTTGAACAAAACATAATTGCTGCATTAGCATCAAATGTAAGACTAATGCATTTTTGTAATTGAACCTACTGACCGGAAAAGAAGGATACCAGAACAGAACAGAATATTTCATTAAAAAAGAAAACGACTTGTACATGTTACATCGTCCTAAAATAACATACAAAGTAAAAATATACAGTTTATCACATGAGAACATGAAACGAACGGAAGGGAAAAAGAAAACAGGGGGATTACAACAAGTTTTAGAGGACAAATAAATCATATGACGTTATTAAAGAGAAAAGAGAAAATGTGAAAAAATGGCAAATATTGTTTGAAGGCGACAATCAAATTATGGTATGATGTTACAGATCTTTGATTTAAAGCATCTTTTACAAACTTAGCTACGTTGCATAAAGTTACTTTGTTTTTTACATTTGAGCAACTCAAGCAATTCGAACATTGACGGCGTTTTACAATAGTATTTAGGGATATATTTTCGACGTAAATCGTTAAAATATGGGCATAAACATATAAAATGAGAACAGTCCTCAATGTCATAAGAATTACAACAATAACGCAACATTCTATCTATCCTATTTCATCCCATACCGCCCCGTTGAAATACGTAAAGGTAAAATGTTTAATCTAAGATCCGCTGATGATGTGTCAGGCCCCTTTGGAAATGCTTCTTCCCCGATCATGAAGGGAAGCACCCAGTACTGTCGTCTTGCCAAATTGAGGACATAATGAATCTGTTCCTCTGCCAGCAGCAAACGCAACTGGACCCAACGTAATTTATGGGTTTAGATCGGACCCGATATCCTCAAGACAGTGTTCTTGAAGCCGAAATGACCTCTTGTACTCGCCTGGTCACGTACGCACTTCGTGCGAACATCACATGGGCTTCTTGCAGTCGTCTGACGGAGTCGTACACAGCAGTGCGTAGCCGCATCTTGCCGTACGTCAATTGCACGTCAACGGCACGGGGTTGTACGTTGAACTTGCGAGTATTAGGTTGGTGTTCGTGCGGACGCTGCAAGACACCCACAAGGGCCCGTATGGCGAACCTAAGATACATGTAGGATGTTTTATCAGTTGCTTTAGTCGTGTCTAATCGAAGAACCGTAGGGATTTGCCCGCAACCCGACCGCAGCTGCGGAAACGCACGTGCACCAAAACGCACGGTGAGTTGTGACCGATGCATAAGCGATGAGCACTATACATTTATTATACATCAATGTCCAAATTAGTTTGTCTGGGCGTTAGCGTCTCCAGATTGTCACAGTTATATTCTTTTATTTCATTTAGTTTGTCTCCGAGTATATTAGATTGGTTTCTACATACAATTTCTGCTTTCAATTTATTGTTGTTGTTTGTTTCAACCACTGCATGATTTTATGAGCTATGGCGTATTAATTTTCCTCTTTGATAGTTGTTGCGCCATTGAGCAATTTCCAGTTGTTTCTGCATTTAAACGTTTTTTGTTCTTATCTTACACAGTCCATTCCCATATCAGTAAATTTCTGGTTGATTGCACTGGCAGTTCTTTTCAAGACATTTTCGAATCGTTGATTTCGCGTTTTGTTTTGGAAGAGAATATAAGTTGCTACAGGGAATACCACAAACGTGCCTCCCAACACAGATCTCCGAGAAAACAACAACCCATAACACATAAGGCATTTGAGGAGGCTCAAGGGTACATACGTAAGGGAACAGGGGCACAAGGAATGGCCTGGTCGACCATAAGGGATAACTAGGAGAAATCAAAGATGACAAACAGCGGGAGATTCATGGATGGAAAAGATCACAGGAAAAGTCAGGACAGCTGGCAACAATATGCCGAAACACTGGAGAAAATAAAATGAACACAATATAAAGTGAAAGAATTGCACAGTTTAGAACGGTAGCGTATATGCAGGCGTTTGTGACTTTGGATTATTTACGGATGCACGCAGTAATAATTCAAAACAGGTAATATTTTTAAATGTTTAATCTTCACCGAGGTACCGAGACACTTTTGACGCTTGTATTTTCTACAGACATTTCCAACGTAGTTAAGTCGTTAGTTTAAAGTTAATGCTTAACTCTTGTAAAGTCACGTGGTTTTCTCCATTCCTATTAGTTTTATTTATTACCTCCTCCTAAATATCGTTTTAATATTTTCATTACTAATACTATACAACTTTCGATACTTCTACATAGTTGCTTAAAAGCTTTCAAATCTAAACTTGTCTCGTATGCAATAAAACGTTGGAAAATTCCGGTATAAACCGTTATTGGATCATAAAAACATCTACGGAAGTTTTAAATAATATGCATTCATCGAATTTGAGAGCTTCGGGTGTCTCTTCTCTTTATACTGCACTCGCTGATTGAAACCAAACTTACGAGTACATATATAATCGAATAACTTTTGGGATCACCTTCATACGGCGTATATATTGCTGTACTTACAGATAGTGTCGTGGTAATAGTAATCGAGAGAATTTTGATACTCGTGACCTTATTCTTATATGGACATTACTTAAACAAGGTTATCGTTATTATAACTTATGTAAGACCTTTCGTAAATTTTGCTATACAAGTTCTATTACTATATTAAAATATAGAACTTGTGTCAAGTCTGTTAGAGACTGGAATAACTAAACCAAAATGTTATGTAGAAAAACTATATAAAATTGTCTTAGTTCACAACAGTTGTAAATTTAATCAGTTATTTGATAAACAGTTTATAAAAACAGACCCGTGAAGTGATTTATTTCCAATCATGCAGGCGGTAGTTCTCATTATGTCAGGACTATAACCCTTTCTTATATAGTAATAAGGCAAAGAACATAGCAAAGATGTTTATGTATGTATGTTTTTATGTTCATAGCTTAAGGAGTTACTTTCAATAAATAAAGTTATTATTATTATTATTATCATTAAAGAGAAATAAAACCATATTTACTTATATCTCAAACATATTTACAGTGGAAAGAAATAATGCAAAAATGACGAAAATGCAACACAATAACTCAATACAAAAACATTAATCACTAAATGATATAGCACCTTGTCAAAATGTGAGATCACTTCAGTGCGTAACAACTGCATGGTAGCATCACACACTGGATAAGTTATCAAGTAGGTGAATGTATAATGAGTATAAACTTTGTGGATGACTGGATAATGGCTAATTGTGTATGTAAATGAAAACTATAAATGATACCTGAATCTACAAAAGTGATAGATGTACCAGACTCGTTTAGAAGACTAAGCATATGAATGACTAGTGAAGTAAACAAAAAGAACACATTTACATATATCACATACATATTAACAATAGAAAGAAATAATGCAATACTGACCAAAAACGATTACTCAATACAATCAAAGCAAACAAATGGGGTGTGGGACGGTACCACTTGTCTATGTAGCCAAGCTGGCAACTTGTTACATATAAGTTTCAGTTTTGTTACTAAACAGTTTTATAATATCAAAGTTTGTGTAAATAGGTAAGAAGGTTTGCATGGAATATGGAATTAAACAAAAACATAAGACAGAAATGTGAAAAAATTAAAAGAGATCTTCAATCTGACTTGTTCTAGAAATGCTAGATTTTCAATCCAAAATAAAGAAAAATGGTCAGTAATAATGGTAGAACCTAAAGACTATAAAACAAGTGAAATGTTTGTCACAATTGTAAATGAATGAAATACAAAGATATCAGAGGCTTTATGTAACGTTTGTGAATATTTAATTATGCACAACTTTGATGAAAATCTAACCGTTTTTTTAGAGATGAACAGCAGACAAGGTTTTCAAGTTTCAGAAACCTGTGACCTTGACCTTTAACATTATGACCCCAAATTACAATATGAACAACTAGACTTCATACTGATACTTCCCAGCAAGTTGATGAAAATCTAACGCTGGGTTTTGGAGATAAAGGGAGAACAAGGCAAACTGGACAGACAAAAATACAACATGATGAACACAAATGTACAAGCAATAACAACACTTTTATAATTATACATTGTAGTTAAATATTATTACTAAACTGTTTACTTCATATGCAGCTTAATTGCAAAAACACCATCTTTTATAGTATATACATGAAACCAGGTCAAAGCATTCAAGCTTTGTTTTAAAAGAAACTCTTTTGAGTTCAATCTGTAAAAAAATGTTGAAAGTATGTTGAAAGTATGTTCGACCAGTTCTATTAAAAGTTGAAAGTAGATTGGGGACACATCATAGGGCTATCAAAGGAAAATTTTTACCAGGTTTGATTTAAACTGGTCTAGCAGCTTTAGATACAATATCCAATATGTGTCAGCGAATCAGATGTTGGATGTAATTTTGGTACAGTACAATCATGTGCTATGTTCAAAGCAAATCAGCCAAAGGGTAAATAGATTTTTTAAGAAAAAATGTCTGGGAATCAGAAGCTCTAGTGACTATTTTGGAATTTGAGTGGGGCTGAGTGGGACTGTGTGACACAATATTTGAGGAAAATCCTCTAATGAACAAATCTACCAAATTTGATTCAAATTGCCCAAGTGGTTTTGGAAATGTAAACGTTTACGACAATGCTGTTGCAGTGGGCAACAGATGGTAAGTGATGGCAATAGGTAATTTGGTTCAGGTGAGCAAAAGACATGGAATTCAGCTTACACTTCTGTAAGGTACAATTAAATATTCAAGCAGATTTGTCTGAAAAGTGTTACTAAATCAATATTCTACTAATAAAAGACATGTACATTGATACAGAAAAAACATATACTTACATGTGCACTATAATACTTAATTCCACAAAAACATTGTTCCATTTCTTACATATACACATAAATGTATAATTGCAAATGCAGTGTTAAACGGAGAAATGAAGCCTTAATGAGGTTCATATTAATATGAAGAACATTACTGAGATATTGCAATATACATGATAATATTTCAATTGGGATAGTGATATGTCGAAAGTAATCATGATTTGTCTGCCAGGGGGGGGGGGGGGGTCATTTCGAATGAGTTAAATAATAAAAAATATCAAAGTGAAACAAACAGCTATAAAACACCGGAAGACTGAGACAAGACATGAATATTGCAAAAGCACATTAACACATTAATCCTAAGACTAGATATCTTACAAACTATCTATATTCAACATATTCAAGTAAGAGGCCCCAAGCAAAATCTAAATCAAAATAAGGGAGGGCTGGGTTTTTGTTTTTTAACTTTGAGTGCAAAATGTTTTTTTTACATGTGGTATTTTGTCATATTTAACTTTTGCCATGCAGTAAAAAGGCTTATGCACAAATATTATAAAGATTGTCCCTCAAGTACATTTCATTGCACTAAAAACAAGCTGATTTGATACATTTAAGATTAAAGGTCTGTTCCAGAAAATACTCCACTCCACAGGATCCAATATATTACCCCCATTACCTACAGAAATAAATTTACTGCTAATGGTAAATTTCAATTTGTAAAAGCCACTAATGAAGAAAATAATAAAGTGGCATGTTAGAGGTTGTTGAGGGGAGTTTTTTCTCTCTCTAAAACAGTTGAAAGCAAGAATAAAATTCAAAATTTTGTTTCCAGGGTTCTCTGCCATTCACCAATACAACATCAAATGTGAAAAAAAACAATAAATTGGCAACAGTTTTTCAATTTTGGCAACAAAAATATTCCAAAAGAATACATATTTGTAAGCAACTGCATAAATGTTCATGCTTTTTATCAAAATTGGTGTGTTCTTTGAATATGCCACAGGGAATCATGTTTTCAAATTAAAACAAATTAGCACCTTCAATACCAGGATATGAATAAATACCGAATGATATCAGAAATGGAAGTATCTAGTTTTTCACATAACTTTGATTGCAGTGTCAGTTGTTTCGAATAGATAAGGGTTCACTGCCCTTGTAAGTGCAGGTGACACTTAATTATGGTTTACACAAGGCAAAATATGAAGCTCTAAATGTTCATCTTGCATATCTGGGAACATCTGCTTCACCATTCCTACAGGTACCGCAACTATTTTGTCATCTATTGTTAAGAAGGAGAACTCATCTTCTTCCTGACAAACACTATCCACCTGATCAATTACTTCTTCTAGTGGAAATTCTGTTTTCTGTTAAAATACAATAGTATAGGTATATTGTAAGGGTATTAATGAAACATATTTAAGAAATATCTAAACAATGTTTGCTATATTTAGGTGTTGAACCTTTCACCTACTGAATTCTGATGAAGTAAGGATGAGTGACCGATTCATGTTTATGATAAAAAAAAATTATTCCTTTAATCTTGCTGCTGCATATCGACCCTATTTTTGATGATATAAATACTGTACTACAGTATATTCAGAATTTGTTTACAATATTTTATTTAGCTTAAGTTAACGTGCGACAGGATTGCAATAATTTGAACTTGCTATTTAAATTTGAATAGCAGAATATCAATGTATCATTTCCTATAATTGCAATAATTAACCTCACAATTTGTCTCTTGTTCAAGACACAAATCAGGGTTCCCACTCTTCCAAGAAAAAATTCAAGGAGTCTTCAAAGGTTTTTTTTCGCAAAATTCAAGGACCAAAACAGCATTGGTACTGCTATTTTATTCATTCAACATGTCTTTCAAATTAACTTTTTCCAAGAAAATTAATTGCAATAATTAACCTCACAATTTGTCTGTTGTTCAAGACACAACAAAAATCAGGGTTCCCACTCTTCCAAGAAAAAATTCAAGGACTCTTCAAAGGGTATTTTTCGCAAAATTCAAGGACCAAAACAGCATTGGTACTGCTATTTTATTCATTCAACATGTCTTTCAAATTAACTTTTTCCAAGAAAATTTAAGTATTAAACTTCAAATTATGAACTTATATACAAGGAAATGTTACACTCACTTCACCAAGAGTTTTCCAAGGCTTGCAAACACTATTTTTTATCTGTTTATGTGAGTTTATTATACAGTAGGAGAACCATGTGACATACCGTGATTAAGGTCTTGGATGTTGTTGAAAGGGAAACATCATTTCTGTAGGTGTTTGTAACACTGTCTGTTATGACGAGTCTCCAGGTTGAAAGGTTTCATTCACACATTTGCACCATAAGGCCACCTATCATTAGTTTGTTGCGTCTTCAAAATATATTGTCTTTATTTTGACATTCTCAGTACTTCACATACAGCTTCTTCCTGCAATAAAAGGTAAATCAATAAAATACTGCATAAGACTTTCCACTGGATAATGATGAATTTTGCCTTTCATCTCAATTAATGTTTTAAAACAGCCATTAATTTGCTGATCGTGTATCTGAAGACATCAATTTGAAGTTGTCATCAGACAATTATCTTAATTTAGATTCTCCATCTATCATTGGCAGTGTTTTCCGTGGACTTTTAAAATTGAAGGTCATTGCAATTTCATATCCGAGGGTCATTTCCAAATATTGGAGGTCATACAGGAATATGCTAAATCGAGTCGACGCTTATGTACTTAATCAATGAGTGAATGACACATTCAGTATGCATGTAATAATGAAAGTGAAAGTTGAAACTGATACATTGTTGGAAAATCGCTGTAAGGTTAGAACATGTGATCGGTGTATTTAATATAACCTGAGAATTTAAACGTTTACATGTTAATTATCACGTATGTTTTAACGAAACATGACTTATTAATGAGGGATACTACTGCAAAATATTAAACAGAGCACAGAGACGAATGCTGGCTGCATCATAACAACACAGGTGGCCGGTGCGTAGCCATGACATTTAAAACCCGCATTGAAAAAAATTATTTTTCAATCTGTTCTTATAGTAAGACACGGACCTATGGTATATAGGTCCGTGAGTAACTGTAAGATAAAGGTGTCCAACTTCATACGTATTTACAATGAAAATATATACACACATTTGCTTTGACGTACTTTTCGAAGCCATTTCTCAACCGATTTTTATCACTGATGTCTTAAAATACACACAAGGGATTTATGCCGACAGTGTATATACTCAAAAAATATTCACGAACAGAATAGACTGCTTTTTTTAACGTCAAACATCAAGAGTGGCTAGTTCGGACAACTTCCTACCGTTAGACCGAGTCGGTATTTTCAGGACAAAACTACTATAAATCGCTATTCACCTGACGAACGACTTCAGATTTCAATAAGAAACATTTAAAAAAGTATATTTCAATATCAAACAACTTACAAATCAACACACAGACGCGGAGATCGCTATTTTTTTCGCTCTCAACTTTCGTTTTACGCGAACGCAGCCATTTTGAAAGGTGGTACCCGGCTCTGAGTAAAAACACGTTACGGAAGCCGAAAACCAAAAAACTTGGTTTTCGGCTTATAAATGTGTTCCTACGCAGAGCCGGGTACCACCTGTCAAAAAGGCAACATTCGCGTAAAAGGAAAACTACGAGTGAAAAATAACGATCTCCGCGTCTGTATGTCGATTTGTAAGGTTTTTTTTTCAATGCGGGTTTTAAATGTCATGGCTACGCACCGGCCACCTGTGCATAACAATAGACTAACAAATAAAATGTAGGTCAACCACGCTATGGGTCAACCACAACGTTGAAACGATTAGTTAATGACATAAAGCATAATATACAACAAAATCACATACCTTTATTTAGATTTTGTAGCTTACAACAGCAAAAATTACGTTACAACGCACAATCGTTCGTTTCTCGACATAGATTCCGCCGGTCTGCGCATGCGCACAATAGGCTCTGTTCGATTTTTGTTCCAATTTATTTCAAAACCGAGTCCATTGCAAAACGACGCTAACAGAACTCAATATGCACGGCGTTGACACGCCGTGCAATAAACACTTCACTTCTTAATTTTACACAATAAGGTGCTAGTGTAAGGTTGTTTAGTGTACTTGAATTATGAAATAAATTATTACAACTGATATTGATAACTTAGGTAGCACTGGACGCAGTCATCGAGAGTGAAACGTATAAGCTATAAGAACGTCTATGTGATAAATCATTCTGTTCTGTTCTGTTCTGTGAAATAAATAAGGTTAAACTACAATATTTCTATTTTATATCCGTGTTTATTATACACATAGCTGAAACGATTATCTACAATTATCGCCATGGCTTGCTCTCATCGGGTAGTGGTTTGGGTAGGCCGAGGCGAAAACAAATTACAAATAATGACACATTTTGTAACATTGCAGGTCGGATTCTATCGATGTGTTATCTAAACAATGGACTGTGTATGTATGTCTTCACTTCACGAAGATTACGAATAATTCATATCGATATTATCGCTGGAATAGTAAGTAGCATGAGGCAATTTCCATCCATGTAACGTTTTCTTGAATTCTAGATTTCTGAATTCTCAATTTAAATTATGCTTCAAGATGGTTAGCAATGATATTAAAGCTTACTTCATTAATAGAAAAAATACATTTTTGTATTTAAATATCCATTTCAGACAGGGCACAATCATGCACTTAAGTCTAATATTGACAATGGAATAGTTATTAAAAGCCTTTTTTAAAGTCACTAACTTTATTAAACAACCTACCGGCAGCTAAAATCAAAACTCGAACTCGCAGAACGCTATATTGATATTAGATTGTCGCGGAAAACTTAATTTGAGAATCAATTAAACCGAAGGCTATAGGGAAGGAGAACATTGAAGTTATATTGATGTATATGTTATAACTTTTCCATATGGTGATTTATTAAATTGCTTTATAAGCCAACAGCAAATCACATTGTACTTTCATTTTACGTTTAATTTGAAATATCGTTATCTCGAATTATATGTCTTTGTTATGTAGAACGCCTGCTGTCTTCAAATAGTCATTTCCAAATTGATTAGTTCACAGAATGCGTTATTTCTTGTGTATCAACTTGCGCTTTCATTAAGTGATTGTCAGGCATATTGTTTTGTAAAAATAGTTGTAGACTTGTCTTGTTCCAGTCACCTGAAGCTTCAGGGATGTTTAAATAAGTATCAATTTAAATTAACTGCCGAAATAGCAATTTAAATTAACTGCGGAAATAGAGTTTTCCAGCATCCGTGTCAACGTGGGAAATCTGGCAATCGGGTCTGGCATGCAAGAATTGTCCATTATTCTACCTACTGAGTATGCAGCTAATACTTCTGAAATTTAGAAAGATTGAAGTGGGAAACAAACTGCCTGCCTTTAAACATTTACTGTGTTTGTCTGTAGGCCCAAATATACCCAATATGAAATCGAAATACAAGTTCATACTTATTTTAAACTACTTTGTTCATGTCATACAGTGTACAGTTACGTACTAAAGCCCCTACAATCATACATTTTTTACATTTACTTCTAAATAGTAAATGCACTAAACCTTTGAATAACATGCCTGCTTTAAAAAAAAAAAGCTAATTATTAAAGTATCAATTTACGTAGGAACAGAGGTTAAGTGTCGTCAAAGAAACAGAGGGATTAGCTTTAGGTGTCCAATCAGCATTAAAATAACGTTTTTCTGATAAAAACAAATGTTATATGCTGCACACACGCATGCATTTTTGTATTTTTTCTTCCCTGAGAAAATTGTTATCAAAGAGTTCTTTCTGACCATGGAACATTGTAAAAAGAATGCTTACATCGAATCATAAGCTAAAATGCGTGTCTTTCTCGGATATTCCGTTTCAAAATCGTTCTAGGAAAGTTTTTCATTTCACGAATGCAATTCATACACGCTCTTTTTACTGGTAGAGAAAGAGCAACGAAAGTAATGCAGAATCCGCGAAAAAGATCTTACCACGCAGTTCCCAGTGTACAAAATAAAATGGCATATCTAATCAAAGCGCTGTTTTCAAAATAATGAAAAGAATAGTCCATGAAAATATGTTTTTAATATTCAAGTTGTTTAAATTTCGAGATGGTCTGTATTTCAGGTTTTACAACATACTAATATATCTTGCCGAGCGTCATATTCGTTTCAGTCGACGAGTTTCATAAAAACAATATCAAATAAGCACGAATGTAAGATTCTATTTATCACATAACACCATAAATCTTTAAATAAACAATAATTTTAATAAATGCCGAAATTCAGAACAATTGTAAACACTAAGCTGTCATTTAAAGTGACGTCACACTGTCCATTTATGACGTCATAAGTGACGTCACACTGGCCATTAATGACGTCATAAGTGACGTCACCGTGGCTATTTATGTAATTATGATATTTATGTCACTGCTTTATGCCACTCCTGGAGTGCAAGTTATGTGATAATATATCATGTTTCTTTCAATGAAGGTAATACGATATTGTATGGACGCTAATGTCTCCGTATGTGATAAATTATTTATATTCTACATAGTGCTAGTTGTTTGGCTAAATGAAAAATGGGGAACTCCTAATGAGACGCATTAATTCTGCGATGTTACATATTTAGTTAAGATTTGGGGGAAAAATAAATTCTCATTTCTTTACTTAATAACCATTTTCTTCACCATTAATTGTGATGAATGATATTATTGATTTAGAACAAGAAATCGGAGCAGGGCAACATCGGATTCTTGTTACACGAGATGCTACAAACAGTATATGTGATGAAGGGGAAGGTGCGATTGGTTCAGAATGTGTTAAAATCATCAAGAAAGGTATGATCCGCCTAGTTTTGTGTTAAACTCAATTAGCCACTCGTAATCAGAAACAAAATTAAAAAAGAAACAACCCCAATACTTCGGTTGCATAGAGGTGACATGTGTGAAATTATTTTAATCTCGTTCCCACGACTTACTAACTCGTTCCCACGACTTAGTATCTCGTCCCCACGACATAGTCACCTCTATGACACCGTACAATACTCTTAACAATTTAAAAAGTTTTGAAATTCACTTTCGTAAATTTAATTGTGCGTTGGCGTTTACCCAGTGCCACTGTGACCGGAGAACTGTTGCGTCTGAGCCTATGTGATGTGATGCAAGACTGTGAAAAAGTATTTAGGATAAGCTGAACTGAACTAAAGTATTAAGTAAGTTTCCACCAGTCTCTCCCAGATGATAAAGACATGTAGTCTAAAGTTGATATTCTGCACCTCCCTCTCGAGTTGAGCAGCATCTGAATCGAAATAGGATGCGAATATTAACGTGCACGATTTATGCCTGGTGTCGCTAAACCTTACGCCCTCAATTAATTCTCTCCGACTTTTGCTAGTATGCAAAATGTACTTAAAAGTTTCTGTGAAATGGGTTTAAATGGATTGTCAGTAAAAATACACAGCCATATTGGATAGAAAATGCTTTACTAGCGGGAAATGTAGCACATTAACAAAAACTGCAGCTGTACGTTGATTAATTTGGAAGCACCATTCTTTCATCGAACCTAGTAGGAAAGTTGTACTTGACAAAAGAGCTATCACTTCATTATATTCGATCATTATTAAATGTTTCATCCAATAGTACGAAGTTTAAGATCAGTGGAAAACAATGACTTAGTCACGCCAACTTTTAAAACAAAATACATGAAAAAATTATTTCACAATGGTAAGTGCTGTTAATTGGAATAAAATTCCCAACAATATAAGATCAGTTTCGACAGTAAAAACATTCAAAAGAGCATTAAAATTATTTTTTATTGTAAAAGGTCTACACTCTATTAAGTTTGTTATGAAAGTTATTAATTATTAGCATTTACTATTATATTAATAGTATATTATATTGTCTTGAATGAACTTATGTGAGTTATATAATTATTGTGTTTCAATTTATGTTGTTTTCTGTTAGAAGGCCATGTTAAGAACTGTACAACTGTTTTTGTATACCTCTTTACATGTAGCCTTCTATAAATAAAGATATTATTATTTCAAATTTTGAGAATATTCACTACATTATGACAAAGTGATCTGAAGCGATAAGCGTAATTTACATAGTTAACATGGACGTTTTTTTATAGTTCAGTTAAATTGAATCATACATAGCACAGCATACAATCAAAATCAACAGAAGAAATATATGCAGTAGCTTGTATGAAATGGTACAGTAGGGTTAGAACTATTGATCAGTATATGAGCGCAGCTGTTCGATTCCCAGCCTATTCTTTAAGTGACATCATTTCCAGAAAACGTCACCATGTACTGACAGTAAGCAATATTTGCCCCATATGGCAATATGAAAACGAAGTGACATTATGGGGTAAATATTGTTTCTTGCTTGCAAATAGTGACATCACATGTTGGGTATTTCTTGAAATGACGTCACTTACAGAAGAGGTTGTAAATACCATAGCAGCGCTCATATATAAAGTAAGTAAGGTAAACGATAAAACCATTTTAAAAAAGCGGAAAACGATAATACGGCATTTATTGCAACCTTTTATTTATATAGGCTGGGAAAGCGACGCCTACGTTGCATGCCCGCCCACATTGCAAGGTAGCTTCGATGTCACCATGGTAGGCGGTGTTGGAAGAAAGAAATGTATGGAACAGTCCATGGAGCAGAGTTTTACAATGTGCGTGAACCAGACAAAGGTTATGTTCAAGCATTCGTGTAAGAACAATCCTACAGCATTTACAGGTAACTATTTTTACTGGTCTTTAACCAGTACTACTGTTTTGTTTTTCTGCCGTACTTACGTCATAGTGGCAAGACAGGAAAGACAGCTGCCCGTTCATTCGCAGGTCGAATCTAATTTTACAGCCGTCAGTATACATTTTGTTTATGTGTAGCTGGTTTTAGTACAAGATTGGTCTAAAATTGGTCTTAGTAATGCAAACAAATGATAATTATATGTCAATGACTTAAGTTTTAACACATTACTTGGTGGAAAATGGACTCCGTGAAAGTGGTCAGATGTTCACAACTGTTTTGACTGTTAATGTCAAAATAGACGTTGTCTTATTGCACAAAGTTAGCCAATTACATCTATATAAAGTAGACATATTCACATTTTGAAATGAAATACATATAGTTTACAATTACTCGCTTTCCGCCGATTTCCGTTTCACTGTTTTAACCAAATAGTTCTGAATGCTCATTGGTCAGCAGATTGGCATATATTTTTATGATCCAGACAAGTTAATAACAATAATAATAACGTGGTGTCCATTATATTGCAGACGAGCTTTTACACTGTGTGGGAACCATCACTTCCGGTGGCCACACTTACCTACAATTCTTCAATCCTCAAAACACGGTAGATAATGAATCAACATTTAGATTTTCATGCATGGTAAGTCAATTAATAAGTGATTCATTAAATCAACTTTAATTTATACTTAAACGAGTGTGTGCGTGTTTGATTTGGCGCTAGTGATAATATTTTACTAAAATGTAGGGATGTCCACAAATATTCCGGTATGACTAAAATACGCAATGGAGATTTGTGTGGGCAATGGGGGCAATGGAGATTAAAAATTCAATTTACAGCGATTTTTACTTGGGCAATGGAGATTTTCTCGTACGCAATGGAGATTTTCACTTGGGCAATGGAGATTTTCTCGTAGCAATGGAGATTTTCTCGTACGCAATGGAAATTTTCTCGTACACAATGGAGATTTTTCAGATGCGCAATGAAGGCTGATCTCAAAAAAGTTATTTTTGTACAAAGTGCAAACATGACTTGTGCTCATGGCATTCAGGAGGGTGTTGGAAAAACAAGAAATGGCAGACCTCCACCATGATCGCTAATATTTTACCTATTGTGAATGATTTTGTTTTCATTTATATCCTGAATGATAATCAAACTAAATATCTAACCACGTTTGCTACGAGGGGTGTTATAAACTCACTTCGGATGGACTGAATAAACTCACGACTAGGAGTGACCAAGTACATTTGTATATCATATTTTGATATTATGTTCGTCTCATCTACATAGATACATTCTACAATAACATAAATACAGAGCCAACTATATGTATATAGCCACTCTCAATACGAGTTATAAGAGACTACACATTGCAATAAAACATCAACATATCACATGTCACGTTAAGATATAAAACATTACACAATATTGTGTATTTACATATATGCATATAAAACTGGAAAAACAGTCGTTAATTGTTACTAAAAATAATAATAAAGCAAAAACATATTAAACCAAGTACATTTTGTATTAACAATTGCATGAAGCAACCGAGAAGAAAATGCCAAGGATTAAAGGACACGTGACGCATATACTCGTACATACGTACAAACAAGTAAACAGTTACAAGGGCACACTAATTACAAAAGGGAGAGAATGAGTTACTACAGGGAACGTCACATACATATAGCAGTGCCTCTCCAAACAGACCTCCGGGAAAACAACAATCCATGAAACATGAGGCACTTGAGGAGGTTCAAGGGTACATACGTAAGGGAACAGGGACGTAAGGAATGGCATGGCCGACCATAAGGGATAACTAGATAATCAAAGAGGACAAACAGGGGATGATTACAACACACAAATGGTGGGTGTAAATAGAGTATCACATTGAAACGGTCAGTGGAAGAAGCACCACTAGGGAGTTAAATCTAGTTTAGGAGCGCACGTAATCCCATACTTATCCTACTATCGTCGAATAAAACGAACACTATAAATGAGAAAATCCCCGTTGGAAAACTGCCCAACATAAGAAACGTCGAACAAAGGACAATGCATGTAGAACCAAGAAATATCTTGAAAAAGATGGTCGGCGCTATTTGAAGGTAAAGATTTGTTGTGCAACATAAAAAATAATGCCGAGATGTTGCGATTGCTGGTCACTCAAGATCCAAAATGGATTTCGGTAAGGTGACGTACCCTTTATCAAAAGCATAACCAATCCGCGTCAAGGTTACAGACGTAATTGCCTTGGTGGTTAACGTAAGATATAATTGGTTTACATAACACTGATATGCAAATAGCAAAACCATGTTAGTACGGCTGTGCCGAAAAAGATATATAAAACGAAAGGCCAGTCAAAGATGTGCTCGATGACTTATCTGAATCTAGAGCAATGACCAGATACCGTAAAGTACACGACAAGAGAGGAAAATTAAAACATAAGACGCCTTCCTTCCGTTTCCTGGTTTGGGAGGATCAAACATGTCCGTTTGACGCACAAGTAAAGAGGGACCAACTGTGACAGGGTCGACCAACATACATACAATGTGGTGTGCGGTATAGCATTACCATACCTCTGTAACAGGGTCGACCAACATACAGTAGACATTGTATTAAGAGACCACCCAAGGGACGGCCAAAAAGTGGTCGCTTAATAAAGTGGTCTCTTAATAGATATCAACAAATTTAACGAAAGTTAAAGTACAAATGAATGTCGTACTGAACAATCAAACGTATAAATACCATCCACTTTCCATTCATATGTATCTATGGTGTGAAACAAAGCTCACTAGGCAATAGAACACTGGACAAGTGCCTAATTCTTAAATTCCACGTAAGTTATCCAATATGACAAGCTTCATGTACGTTGAATAGTGTAGTGGCCTCGTGCTTAAAATTCAAGAATGTTCTTATCACACGCGTGAAATTTTCTAACTAACGCAAAAGTAAAAGGCGAAACACAGACACACACACATTTACACGGGTACATAATAATTTTCAGTCTATAAATAAATAACTGTACAGTGTTCTCATCACAGTAACACGAATCTGCGCATGGTGTGACGTCATGAATTCAGTGACGAAATTTTGACAGCTATATTAACTGGAATAATTCTAAAACTTTATTCCACGTGCGTATTAAGACAGGCTGATAGTAATAAACGGTTTTTCCATAAGGCAATGATTTTACAGGGTCTTTAAAATGGATTACATACTAAACAAAGTGAGTGTTTACACATTTAATAAACCCAGACTTAAATTATGCGACGTGTTTTTGTCTGACATTTTTATTCTCTCAGTGAAAATAAGAAGTTTGTCGGTACGACGATCTTTCAAGTAAAGATAAAAACGGGCGAGACGGTACACAAATTACATCTCGCATATTTCTTCTCGGGACATCGTAATGTAAAAACTCTGTGACATCAAGCAACGTTAGTCGCTTAGCAACGACGTTACATGAACTTGGTTCTTGTAGAAATTATGAGCGTTTATGCTGTGTAATCCATTTACATTCGAGACTCGCGCTTAAACGGACACATATATGACACGATTTTTACATGACGTTTTATAACTGTGTCGCCGAGTAATTACCTGGTCGCATTTATCACGCCTAATTGTTTATTCAATTGTTTAAAGGACAATGCGCGAATGCAGTTGTGAATAAGGTGTGAAATACACAAGGGGATTAAGTGCATGCGGTCGTTTAATGGATTATTTAACTATCTTTTTTACCTGTCCGGACTGGTTTAATGCGGTCGCTGGTCGCGTAATAGAAAAGTCGTTTAATAGATACAATTTATATAGTAAAAACGCTCGGGCGGGAATTTAAGTGGTCGTTTAATAGAAAAGTCGCTTATTACAGGTGGTCGCTCGAGCAATGTCTACTGTACATACAATGTGGTGTGCGGTATAGCATTATCATAACCTATCTTAATAGACTTTCGGATGCGTATAATAAACAAAGCAAAATGCTAATGTGCAAGGATCTTACTTTGTCAGTACATCATTGTATCGGATTCACAATATTTATCTTAAACCATAAAGGGGAATAATATTCATATGTAGCGATTTATAGCTTCAACTGTCAGTAAATATAATGGGGGTAACTTTTGTACCTTCAATTCTTCGTGAATTCGTTTAGTTGAAATCGTGAATTCGTAAATTCGTGAATAAGTTAAATTGAATTTTTGAAATCGAAATCGTGAATTAGTTAAATTGAATTGGTTAAGTTGAAATCGTGATTTCGTGAATTAGTTAAATTGAAATCGTGAATTCATGAAGTTTAAATCGTGAATTCGTGAATTCATGAAATTGTAATCGTGAATTCATGAAGATGAAATCGTGAATTCATGAAGTTGAATTTGAGAATTCTTGAAGCGGAAATGTCACCACGAGGCTTTCCTTATTTCCTGCTCGACTTCATACATCGACGCACATAACATTCGTTATTCTAAGGAAGTAAAAACCATTACAGTTAAGCAACGTAAACGGTTCTGTCAATGAACATTTCGCTATGAACAGTTTTTTTCAAGAATATATTTGTTTTACAGGAAAAAACATAAGTTGATTGGTCCCGAATAGCATTGATTTCAACTTCGGCAAAATGTGATATTGTTGTTATATAATATATCTGTTCTAACGGTGGCAATTATAGGGGCATTGTTTCAGAAGCTAAGTTGTTTTCAACCGTGTGCAAATTGTAAGTAAGCGGTTATTGTGGCAAGAAATATTATCATTATTCGGCGCAGACGTACTAAATTGACATTCCTATTTGCATATCAGTGTTTTGTAACCAATCAAATCTTACGTTATCCACTAAACCAACTTCTCGTCAACCGAACAACGTTTGTAACCTTGACGCAGATTGGTTAACCTTTCGATAAGGGGTATGCTACCTTACCGAAATCCATTTTCCATTACCGAAATCCACAATTATACAACATATGCACCGTATATTGCTAATTTCTCGTGCTTTATCATTTCAGTCAATATCCAGTGATGTAACACAAGCTACGATGGTATATAAAAGCTGTACATCACAACAAACACCGACAATATTACCGGTATCACACAATGGTTCTGTGATTGGATCATCTTACACAATAAAGACAGGAAATGGCGATTGCTAACAGTGTTATATGAGATAGACAATATAATTATATAGAAATATTACTGTCAATAGACTACAAATTTGAGTTTTCCGAACTCTTGAAAACGGCATCATATTTACGACTATCGAGTTCGACTATTTTTCGTTCTGATGTTAAAAAATATTTATTCTTGCACCGACAAATGTGGTTTCGACAATCGTAGAATGAAAGGTATTTTTGGACGGTACCGTTCAGGTACCGTCTATAGTAGTGTGGAAATTTTAGAGGCATACATCAATTGGTTCCCGTTTTCATTCTTCAAAGCTGCTTACGTGAACTGGTTCCAATGTAACACAAGTTAGTTTTGAGACCTTATCGTAACCCGAGCACCTGTTTGCTTGTCTCTGAGCGCAATCCTAAATTGACCAATAAGAAGGCTGCATTCTGAGTCTCGTCTCCTAACTCAGTTTGATCAAATTAGACCCTAGTTTTTTATAGCTATGCTCAAAATTCTATTCACAATGACATAGTACTTCAAAATGTGTTCGTACATGTAAATTAATACATGAGGTGATCAAATTAAGAAACAATTTCCGCGGGTTATACGGCACACAGACAGGTTATATTCCCAAATATATTATGCCAACAACCTGTATAACTAATAATATTAGTACTGATTGTGATATTTCAACGTAACTACCAATGTAACTGGAAGAACTGATTTCTGAGTTATACAAATATAAAATCATGTTTAGAAGAACACGAAAAATCGGTCAATGGCCCTACCGGGAACTCAACCCCGGGTCTCCGGATTGCCGGTCCGTTATTCTAACCACTACACCACAGCGACTTAACGTCATTTTCGGGTCAATTCAACTTATAAAGTGAGGTAAGGTTAACAACACTTTGGAGGAAGTACGGGACGAATTTTTACATTCGCCACACAGCACTTAACTTTACTTAAAGTCAAAAGAATGTTTTAGCAAGGGGCTCGTTTACAGCCAATTGCTATTGTAGGCGAAATCCACGGACTCTCATCGGATGAACCATCCCAAGTCTGTAGTTCTGAACCGCCAAAGTTTACATACTCATGAAGAAAGTAGTCCTTGCAACAAAACATAGCGGTAAGCATTTACGATATCAGCTAGAAAACGGATTTGAGCTGTCATGATGATGATCCAAGACTGTCTATATCAATTCTCTGTATACAATCTTGTGTGTTAAACTCCTATATTACAAAGAGGCGCAGTGGTCGAGGGGTAGAGCGCCTGACTCCTGATCCGAAGGTCGAGAGTTCGAGCCCCGCGATGAGCGGAGTTTGATCACGAACTTCACAATCCCTAAATTTGGCGCGAGTACTGGTTGGTAGCCAGGAAGCAGTCATCGAGAGTGACTAGTATAAGTTGTAAGAACTTGTTTCACAATCGATGTAAAATAAAATAAGTTTGAACTGAACATAACAAAGTGTTCTTGATGGGTAAATATATGTCAAAGTGACGTCTGTGATCTGCAGTGAGCCCCTTGCTGTTAGCACGTTCAGTGCTTTGATTTTAAATCTAGTATTGGGATGAGACATGTCTTCAAAACTAACGAAAAGCTGCGTCTTTCTATTCTGCCCATCTAGATACTGTAACTAATGGGCAGATGGTTGTTGGTTGAAACATTCATTTATAACGCACCGACTCTTTATACAGATCATATTACAATAAATCTACCAGCGCGCTATTTACAACCATTACCTTAACAGTAATTTAGTTTATTGACGGGTTTGAAAATGTACCTGCTCGTGCTAGACTTAAAACTCAACTGTACGCGGCATTTTCACAGTGAATTGACGTTTTTTATAAGAAATACATGTATAATTATATTAACCGACCGGAGTGTCTTTTCTGCTTATGTAATAATTATAAAGTTTCACTACGACACATCTGTTTGACAGTAGGTAAAACAGCAAATACAACAAAGGCAAAATGATCAGTGAACATTTCCCTAATTCTCAAAGGTCACGTGCCAAGTTGTGTATATGCAACGTCGAGTTTAACTTATTTGTTTTACATGGATTGTGAAACAAGTTTACAGATTATAATATTCACTCTCGATTGATCTTTCCTGCGTTACCAACCGGTATTCTTGCCTTATTTGGAGATAAGTGTAACGGTTTAACGTCACTTAAGGCGAGATTCGAACCCACGAGGAGTCAGGCTCTCCCCCTCGACCGCTATGCCTCCCTTGTTGATTTAGTTACTACCTGTATAGTGAAAAATGTCCATGCGTACATACTTGAGATTAAGGTTTGCTGTATGAAGACACTGTCAAAAATCACATCGACAAGTTCCTTTGGTCGATATATCTCTAACATTCTCTATCAAATATCGACATCTAAGGGAAGCAACACTGCAGTGAAGAACAGGTGTACATTTTAAAGTTATTTCCCTTTTATATGTAATTATAGCGTACACATGTGTAATTGAAAATTTCAGGATGCTTCGAGTCTGAATAAACTATGGAAGAGCGAGGACTGGGAAAAAAAATGCGTGCCATAATTCGCTAAAATGTTTGCAATGTTTCACTTTAATAGGACTACTATGTTTCGTCCCTGAAGATCCACTTTTATCGCACAAATTTCTAACTGTGACCTCATACTGTTTCCTACATCACGCCTGTGTCTCATTGAAACAACAATATTTTGTTATGCGTTGAAAATGTTCCAATGGTTCTTCCGTTGTCTCGCCAATGAGTCCAAAACGGATGTGAACGGTGAGTGTGGTCTTATTTTTTCCCATTTAGAGGTTTATACGTGTACAATTCAAAAATCGGGGAATGTAGTTCCACACACAGGATTGCTTATGCCTTATATTAAATGTAAAAGTTGGGAACTATACCAAAACCCGATCGTCTAGAACTTACATAACTTTCCAAAGCTTGTTGTTGACATCGGTGAAATCTTGTTTTTTGAAAGGTGGAATCGCTCTCTGTATTTTACCACTTCAACGGCACATGTAAATCTTTATATTGACCAAAGCTTGTCTGTATACAAATTGTAGAAACATTTGTGCACGTCATGATGCACTAGACTCGATTTTGTGCCCGGTGTGGTTCCAATAAGCAAGTGCATTTTCAACGCGTAACAAAATGTTCTTGTTCCAATGAGACGCAAGAGTGTACATATACATGTATAGTGTTTGCCTCATCGTACTATGGCTTACCAAATACGTACATTGGTAACCTAGTGGAGTGCCTATGATCCCTGTCGGCAATCTAGTTAATAAAAATGCCTCTCAGTCAAGGGCAAATTATATTTGGAACGTCGTGAAAGTCCGCTAGACGGGAATGACGTTTGTCATCGCGACAGTGGAAACGACTCGACAACAAACATTTTGCCTACTTTCATATTATTTTGCCGTTGCAATGTATCGACTTAATTCTCATATTGCTTTGCCATACAGTCCAGTATCGTCGCATAATCATGTTTGCTTGAGTTCGTTGATGACGTTGTTTTGTTTGACAACATTGCCCTTATCGTTATCTTATGTTTAGTCCCCTCCCTCTGTGTACCCCCTGGACCCGGGATTATAACGGATACTTACACTCAGCACTCAAAATCACAGAGTTCACTCCTATTATTCTAAGTATTGAACATTTGAGTGTGAAATAGGGCCTATGCATGAAATGCCAAATGAGCGCAGAATATTCTTGTTGGTCCATTTTCGTTGAGATTTTATTGTAATTATATATTATGGGAGTGATTATAGGGTTCCAGTGTCTCGCACTATTCGCAGATTTAATTATTACTCGTAGATCTCATCGAATTACTCCCGTATCTAATATAACGCTCAAATCTCTCAAACAATTAGCCACAAATAATATCTACCACTCATTTATCATACATTTTGCAAAAGAGTAAAATTGTGATTTGAGTTCTGAGAGTAAGTACCCGTATGAACCCGGGCCTGGTCTATTTGGGATTGTTTTGTGTCTCCCTACTAGGAAATCTGCCGCCGCCCTCTTCTATAGATCCGATTAGTGGGTGTGACATTTCCTGTTCTGCGTTCTTTCAATTACTTTCAAAAAGTACTGTATAGCGGGTTATATAGGCGGTTTTTTATTTTGGCGCTACTGGCGGTCAATGTCTAATAGGTCAAAATAAAACTCCGCCAAAAAGTAAACGCCATATGTTTTGGATTAATGATGAGTAAATCACTGAATGTTCGAAAATAATTATTTTACAGAAAATGGCAATGTGCCAAAATTAAACACCGCCAATAAGGAGAATGCTAAAACCCGCCAAAATTTGACACCACAGAAATAGATCGCTTTACAGTATGTATTTGTATTATGTTTGGCATGTTTGTCAAATATGTTTTGTTGATTTTGTATCTGTACACATTTTGATATCACAATTTGCAAAGTTTTAAATCATGCTTATATGAACGCTTTGAATGTTTATATTCATTTTACACTTGATCCGTTGTTTGTTTACGAAACAAGAAATGTTATATTTTAATAAAGTATGTTACGTGCATGTATAGGGGACTTTTTCTTTGTGTTTTTGCTCAGATGGAATCCAAAACAACGAGTGAGACAAACACTGTTATTTAAACCTTGTATAGAGTGTCTCTGTGGTATTTGAAAAATCATAGAATATCCGCAAGGACAATAATAGTCAATTCAATTTGGACACAAACAAAATATTCCAATCGGGTAAATTATACAATAATGGTTCTCATACGAATGCCGAGATATGAGTTGGCAGTACACAAATACAGCTACATTATAAACTCAAATCATACTTTTTTTATGGAAATTTGGACTTAAAGTAAGCCATCCATCATTTGTTGAAGTATTCTGTCCATAACGTTGGGTAATATTTCTTCTTTATATATGGTATCTAAACACAATTAAAATAAATTTCTACATTGTATAATGTATGTAACATTTAATCTAACAGCAGATGCAAGTTATAATATTCTAGGCAGTCCTTCACTATATATTTTTTAAATGGTGCTTTTATTGAAAAAAGTATGTATTTATTGATAAAGGGGGGTAATTTACTAAAATACTTTAAAATATTTAAAAACATGTTAGTTTAAGTCTTGAAAGTGACATAAGTTGGCAACAATGTCAATTTTATTATGTTTTACAACTACAATGAACTTCATTTGCCATAAATAAATCATGCTTTAGAAAGAAATAAGCAATATTGCAAATTCCGATATCATCATGCGTATGTAAAATTTTGGCAGCATTCTGTTCAAAATGACTTTTTGAAAAAAAAACACGGGAAATGTTTCTGAAATTTGGATATAGTTGATGTTATATGTTACAACTTATTTTCATTGAATTCAATTTGACGCCAAACTGATATTTGGGTTTTCTAACATAGTCAATATTTTATGTACGCATGACAAATTCCTTATTTTAAATATTTTATGACACAAATGTCCCGCCCAAAACTTGATTTTTTCAAATATTTCTGAGTTTTCTTAAATTGCAAGTCTGTTTAGTACATAGGTGGTTTCACTATACGAAAACAGGAAGAAATATGAAAATAAATGTGATTTTCCATTTATCGGTTTATTTTTCAATGATAAAGTTTGTTTGTGGAATGGTAATTTTTTTTTAATTTTCAAATTTTATCCGCATTATTATAAAGATTGAAACAACAGCTGTTTCATTTATCACAGACATTATGCCAAAGATGGATGGCTTACCTTAAATACGTATGCAGTAATTTAAATATTAATGAAAAGTTCTTCTAACCACATTGTGTGATTGGTTTAAAGCGGCATTACATTTTACATTACATAGTACTAAATGTTCTGTGCACGAGTTCACGAGTCTTCACTGTTAAAGGGAGCGAAAATCATTAGTTTACCTAACTTTAGGAAGTTTTCAGTAATTTCACCATTATTCTGAAAAAATCAGACATATGTGATTTTACAGAGAATGTATACAATAAGTATATAAGATAATGGTATGGTAGTTTTAAAATATGTCCCTGAAAGAAACGAGTCCAAAACGTGAATATTGTTCATGTTGATTTAAACTAACATTATGATGACATAAGCCATTGATTCACCAAAGCTATTTGTGAAATCGTATCTGCCATAACAGAAAAGGAGCATCGTTTAGTCTTTTAGAAAAGCGTTTAAGTTATAAATAATATTTCCAGCATATTGACAACGCCTAAATTAATGGCAAGCAAATAAACATGTATGTTTTTATGTACCCATAAAGTACAAACCAATACCTACCAATAGCGAATATGTTGTCAAAACAAATAATTATATTGTAAAGAAAGAAAAAGTGGACTAAGTCCTGATCATTATGAAAATTTATATCGAAAATCATTAGAAATATTTACGAATTCTATTTGCAAAGCTTAACTAATTAAAACTGTCATGAAAGCATTACTCGTGAGTATCAAAATCAATTATATGAACTTGTGAAAAATGACACTTCCATAGTTTTCTTCATTGTTTTTAATGTTTGCTTCAGTAGCGGAGCAGTGCCATCTATTTGGTCCAAATGCATTAATCGATCTAAATCCTCGTCTTAAGATCATATAGAGGTATATCACTTGCTTCTACGGTTTATAAAATATATTGTATAATTCTGAATTGCAGTTAGTAATATGTACAATGCATAAATGCATATTAATGAGACTAAAATACATAAAATATATACTGATGTCTGTATGAACCATGGTAAGAATGTGCAGTTTCATTGTTTGTCTTCAAATTTCCCTTGTTTAATTCATTATAATCAGTGTTTGCAAAATGTAATCAATATAATAATTTCAATGAGACAGATTTAAATTGCACAATTATTTGTACAGTTTTCGTAACATGAATACGAATTAAAACGGGCCCATTATCCATACAATTTAACGTCGTCCGTAATTAATGCATTGTGTCGAAAAACACAAATTAAATCGAACCTGAACGTCAAACAAGGTTAGTGTAAATAAATATAAAACGGCATAAAAAATAACTATCCAATAAATTATCAATTAATATATTATCACCCATATGTTTGCTCTTCAAAGAACAGTACCATTACAAACGACATTTAGTTAGTTGGCTAGACATCATTGGAGTCGTCTGCTTGTACCAAAATGGTTGGAATTTCTACAGAGCTGTTATGCTGCCTTTGTGCATTTATTTGCAGCATTTTGGCAAACCAATGGACATTATATTCTTACACACCCAAGAACGCCTCGTATCCGCTATTTAAACTTCGATCATGTCGATCAGACGCTCAGGCTACGGAGTTTTGTGGCGCCAGGCTGGTTAATGGAACGGCTTGCGAATTGTTGACGATGGACGCATGTGAGGCGATAAGCAATGGCTTGGGACATGACCTTCATATGAGAAAAACTACCGTTCGACGTGAAAAGCCATTCGTCTTTGAAACGGTAAGACTTTTCCACTACAGTTATTCATTGTTTTCTTAAATGTCAATACGTTAGGAAATATAAGAATTATTCCCAATGTATACATTATAATGATTACTTCCTACGTGTGAATAGAATTCAAAGTGTCATTTTTCCATTTAAGTGTGTTGAAGAGATCAAACTTAATATTTATATAATTACAAGCATGTATCTATTAATAACCAGCATGAAAAATGTCTTCTGAGATGAAATAGGGGTTTTTAGAATACATGTATGCCTGTAATCAGTGTCCTGACAGGCATTGGTTCATGTGGCTTCTTTTTTTTCTTTAGAAATGTTGGATTTTTTAAATACTTATTAACAAAGGGTACTTGGAGCCTTATGATATTTTATTTACTTCAAATTACCATATCAATTGCAAAAGAATGAAACTTGTGAGCTATACATTATCAATTAAGTTACACGTATTCTTTGTAGCTAGCGCCGGGCCTCAGAATCCTACACGAGTATATTCCTGTATATTTTCAACCGGGAAGTCAGATCAAGGTCGTTTTTACACCACTAAATGCCTGGAACATGTAAGAAATATGTTTATTTCACAGACCAAAATTCTGTTCATATTACTTGTTAATGACTTACAACGACCAACACTTAAACTGACAAGACTCATAATTGACGTCGAAAGTATCAACTTTGTACTGTTCAGTTTATTAAACAAACCATCGGTTAATATCGCTCTTAAAGACCGCTTCAAAAATAAGACCACCTCATAGATACGGTCGTTCTCTCGTTGGTGTGGTTTTAACTTTCCCGGTATATATCAACTCGATGATCAGATAACCTCACAACATGACCGACTTTCTCTAGAACCAAATTGTGATCAAAGACCGCTTGGAAAATAATACCATCTCATAGATACGGTCGTTCTTTCGTTAACAAGGTTTTAATTGTCCCTGTCTATATTGAGTCGACGATCAGGCCACCTCACAATAAAACCGACTTTCTTCAGAACTAAATGTTGGACTTATTATAGCAACTTGTTTTGCATGCTATACTATGTATTGCTGTTATTCAGTTTGGTGTATTTAAGAGATAACCGATCCTTCTATGACTAATAATAATGCAACGTGTTTTGTTAGCTCCTCATTTGCCTAGCTTATCACTTTATTGTAATTTCATATATCAGTTGGTTAAGGTACTTGTCCGTTTTAGTATCTTATACGAGCGTATATATGGAGAAGGTACACTGTTTTTGAATATTTCTGAGAAATAATGGAGAAGTTTTTCGTTTACGTTCAACTTGCTTAAGATCTTATGGTCACCATGTGGTATCCGAAAGGCAGCCGCAATGCGACAGCAGGATGCCCGTGCGTTCACCGCAAGACAGTGTCGAGTCATTTCGCGGGAATAAAATGGCGCTTCTCCTAAAACTACATTTTAGTTTTGATTTTTGCTACTTGTGTCACAGCAGTGAGTAAACATCAAAATCTTAAGTTAAATGTCGAATCAAATTTTGGACAACCGAACTGCGTTTGTAAACTTGACGCTTTTTTGTTCCAATCTGCACCATGTAAACCCTTGGATGGAATAAATCAAGAAATAAGATTGGACAATTCCTAACGTATAGTTTGAATATAGACATATGGACATACATATCTATAATTGTGCTAAACATCCATACTAACAGTAACTTTACTTATAATTATTTTCGCGGTTTTATGTATATTATACCCCAAAATAAAACCGATATTATGTTAATCAAAATAAAAACAATGTTATGTTTGTCAAACAAAGTCAACAGTAATTAATACATTTTCTATAGTTGCGACAGTCAAACGGATTTAAGGTAAGCCATCCATCATTGGTTATGGTATGTCATCTATAATGTTGGATAATTTCTCTTTAATATATATGGTTAACTAAACACAATCAAAATAATTTTCTAAATTGCATAAATGTTTAAGTCTAATTTCACAGCAGTTGCAAGTTATTTAACATTCTTTTTTTTTTAGATATTAGTTTCAGTGTTGGACACAAGTTGGCGACATTGGCAATTTTCTTATGTTTTACAACTACAATGAACTTCATTTGCCATAAATATATCATACTTTGGAAAGAAATAAGAAAAAATGCAATTCCAGTTTCATCACGAGTTGGTAAAATTTAGGCAGCATTCTGTTCAAAATAAAAATTTGCAAAAACTAGACGGTACATATTACTGAGAATTTAGCTCATGTTAAATGTTACAAATAATTTTCATTGAAGAAAATTTGATGCCAAACTGAAATTTGGTCCCTCCAGGGCTTCCGTATGTGTATGTTCAAATGAAATATTCCCATTTTAAAATGTTTTATGACACTGACACAACTGTCTCGCCAAAAAATACGTTTAGATTCTTTTCAAAAAAATGCTGACGTTTTTTTTTTTTAATTTGCAGGTCTGGTGAGTACACAGGTGGTTTCACTACATGCAAATATGAAGCATTAAGAAAATAAATATGTAACTTTCCACTTTTCAGTTTATTTTTAAAGGCTTAATAAGTTTTTTCAAAAAAAGGGCCATTACTTTTTTTGGAACGGTTTTAAAATTTTATCCGCATTACTGTAAAGATTGAAACAACAACTGTTTCATTTACCGCAGACATTATGCCAATGATGGATAGCTTACCTTAACACAAAAGACGTCGTTTTTTGTTGTTTTACATTCACTCACTACTGCTCAGTTTGAGATCATTTCTTTTATTTCAGCATTTTTGTCGCTTTTTATAATACGTCAACTCCAATTTCCGCCTTCGCGGAGTATGAATACGACATAGAAGTCATGCCAAATGGTACTGGACGAGTATTTAGTAGATCTAGACTGCTAAGTCTGAGCTCCTACACCCCACTGATAACAAACGAGACAGCTGAAATAAGAATTTCTTGCGAAGCAGATTCTCTCCAAGTAAACATCATAATTACAATACATTGTACAGATGAACATTTACATGTATAGATCTGAGAATAAGTTGTATGATCGTTCGTACCTTCGTCCAGTCGTCTGTCCTCCATCTCTGATTCATGCAGAGTAGTTGCCAGCTTCTTGTGGAAGGGCAAGTTAGTACTGGTTGATAATTAATTCCAGAAAAACTGCTGAGGTCAACTGAGCGCCATTAACTGAACATTGTTCAGTAAAAAATGGCGAAAACCCTAATAATTACAAATTTAAAATAAAAAAGTTCATGTATAATGGTACATCTACTCATCGATACATATGATTAACAGAAGATATGTTAGATAAACAATTAGAAAAGTATTTCACTGTATTCATATGTATTAACTGTATGTCATTTTAATTCATCGCACCAATGTCTTGCTTGCATGTATACAGTTATACGTCTGAACTCTAAGTTATGAGCGGTGGCTCATTATGACTCGCGATATTACTAAAACAACTACAAAAATGAATTGTAATATTATACATTTTGATTGATTCTCAAAGTTTGAATAAATTATTTATCTGAAGTTTATTCAAACCGATGTTATATGGCAAATCGTGTCATTTAAAATCTGACATTGATTTCTCTTACAAGACCGTATAATGATTTGTGTTTATGTTACAGGTATACGTGAATGGAACAATGTTTATGCCAGCAAGTCATGTGATCCCTCCCCAGTCAATTGGACAGCTAAGAATTTTTGGGGCGGGAATCAGGGATGTTATTTTGCACTCAATTCAATATGAGGCCGCTAACATACCGGATGACGGAAACTGACGTTGCATGGACTGCAAGAACGGAATGAGTTTCATTTTATGTCTTGACTAGTGTTTATGTCATATATACAACGTGTTAAAACGTTTGTTCACAAAGTTTGAAGTTTAAAAGTTTTCTAAATACTCATTCTATGTCTAACCTAACCGTAATGACTCTGGGGTTTTATGACCCTCATTAATGACTTACGATTTGCGTCGGTGATCTTCCGGAAATTGCCGAAAGATACGGAACAGTAGCGATCGATTGCTTCCATTATCGATTAAATTTATCGGGTATTATGTGAGAAGACAGATTGTTGGATATGGTTATGATATACTAGTGCATGTACACTTGCCTCGTTGTGTATTTTAGCCATTGTTTGAATGTCCGAATGTATTGATATGTAATTTAGTCATTTTGAATGTCCGTACGCATGAATTGAAATTGATTCATTGTTTGAATGTCCAGATGTTTGGATATGTAATGTAGTCATTTTTTTGAATGCGCGTACGCTTGAAATGTAATTTGGTCATTGTTTGAATGTCCGTACGTATAAATGTGTAATTTAGTCATTGTTTGAATTTCCTAAGGTATGAAATATAATTGGGTGATTGTTTGAATGTCTATATGTATGAATATGTAATTTGGTCATTGTATGTAAGTATCAACGTGTAATTAGGTCATTGTCAATCGGTATATATGAAAAGAGAGACAATAAGTAACTAAAGGAAACGCCACATACATAAGGCAGTGCCTCCCCACACAGACTTCCGGAAAAATAACAATCCATAAAACATAAGGCACTTGAGTGTGCAGTTTGGCCATTGGTTGTATGTAAGAACTTTTAGACTTTTTTTGTTTTGCATATATATATATATTTCAACACGCAAATTTATATTGGCACTAAACGTGTACATGTATATATTTAACATTGAACAGTGTCGTCCTTCAAAAAAGAACGCAAACGAACAAAGAAATGTTGTATTAACCATCACAACCCATGCCAAATATTTACAATTCACTATAAATACACATATTATATAGGGAAGGGCCCTAGATAATGTTGTTCAAACTTTTGGCCCAACCCTTCTGTATGTATGTGCAAGTTACTTGTATGTTTGTGCACATATGATAGTTATATGTATAAATACAATAAAATATGATTAAACTAAACACATATTATAGCATAAGTGCATATTGCTCCATTGTATTATGTATGTGAGTGTTTTGTTATTGCATAACCAGAATTATCAAATCACTAAGCATCCAATTATTATACTCGATCGTTGTTATTTCTTCCTCCAATTAACAGAAAATACCATCTAATGCTTTAATATATTCGATTAACATAGCTATAAAATGAATAGAATAAATGTTCTACTGTAATTTGATTTCATTTCGTTTTCCCGTAATAATTGCAAGGGAGCAAATCGGTACACTCCCACGTTGTTGAGTTGGTCTTCTACGCCGAATTTCAGCAGTATTCCGATTATGTACGGTGGTCAGTTTTCCTAACCCGTGTTTCTGGATGGTGTACAAGTGACTTTGGGTGCTTTATATTCAGTCAAATTGCCACTGAGAGCATGCACCTCATCAGTGGTTCACACATACTTCCTAAGATTCAGACTGTCGATGGCTCTGCACAAACAGCTAACCGACCGGCCGCAAACTAACAAACGATGGTAAGGTAAATTAATGGTAGGTAAATAAACATGTATATTTACTCATAAGTTACAAACCAATACCTCGCAATAGCAACATGATGTCAAAAAAACAAATTTTATGTATATTTTATCGCTTAAAGACGAAAAAAGTAGACTAAGTCCTGATCATTATGACAATTTATATCGAAAGACAATCGATATAATTATTTATAAATTCTATTTGCAGAGCTTACATATTTATAACTATAAGCATTAATCACGAACATCAAATAAATGCTATTCTATATAAAATATCACGGACAGATAAAGTGTAAGGTTCTATCCCGTTTCAAGTGCTTTAAGTCAAAGGCCCGTTTTCAGAAACTTACACTCCACTCATACTTCACTAACACTCACCTAAGTGACGCTCGAGTGTAGCTGGAGTGACAGTGGGGTTAGTGTCGGTCAAGTGAAGATTTGGTATTCCGGCACAAGTCTCACTGACACTCGACTCATTGGAGTAGCTTAACAGTCAATGTAGACGAAGTTGTAATGGTCTAATTCTTCAAACATTTGATGAAAAATGCGAAATCGAACATGAAATGTGTTTGTAAATAAATGTACTGACGTAACCAAAGGAAAGTTTTGATGGTAATTGTAAATGAATAATTAATATCCCGCTCTTACGCATTTAACCTAAATTGTTAAAATTGAATTGAATTTTAGACAATCATTTTTTTGCTCTTATAATATTGATGAGATGTTCTTAACACTTATAATAATGTAATACATGTACGTTATATCATGAAACTGTGGCATGACTAAACATGATGGTATTATATAAATTCTAATCAACTCTATCGAACCTAATTCAGCATATTTTATGGATCCTCTTTGTTTTAATGAACAGAACTTGCTTTCACTTTCGGAAACAATTAACAGAAAAACCGAGTTGCAGAAAAGGACATACTAGTACACAGGAGAATTTTTACAATTGAGCACATATTCAGCGAACATTGTTTGAGGAAGAGTTTGTAAACAATACATAGTTATGTACTTGTACAATGTATTTACATTAATAAAGCGACGAAGTTTGTCATCTGTTCCATATAGGATATGTTAATCTTGATTAATACGTAAACACCGTTGTAAGAAATAGACTTTTCAGAACAGATATGACTAACTCAAAGTAATAATTGCTAAGTTTATTAATCTGTTTAATTCTATAATCAAATATATATGTGGCCAATACATTGATCAAGGCGAGCGTATCTGTTGTTCGATACTTTAAAAATACTATCTCCTAAATCGGTATTCAGAAACGACACTTGAGTGTAGCTGTATTCTATATAAACTTTATGAATACCAATTTTTATACGTCATTTAAAGTTATACGCGCAAATGAATTAACTAATACCGCTTGTGATTTATGTATAATTACCCTGACCACTCGTTGTCAAAAATATTTACAATTCAACTTTAAATACACATATCGTAGCAGTGGAAGAGCATATTGCTCTATTACACTCTGTGTGTGCATGTACCTTATTGTTTTGTTATTGCATAACAAGAGTTATCAAATCACAAAGCATCCAATTATGATATCATTTCGTTGTTATTTCTTCATCCAATTAACAGAAAACACTATTTAATATCTTCGACAAACATAGCTATAAATGTATACAATAAATGATAGATATAGCACCCGTGATGATTCTATTGTAACTCGATTTCATTTCGTCTTCCCTTAATATATACAAGGGAGCAAATCGGTGCGCGTCTACGTTGTTGAGTTGGTCTTCTACACCGAATTTCATCAGTCGTTCACTTATATACGGCGGTCAGTTGCCCTAGCCAGTGTTCCTGGGTTACCAACCGGTACTACCCCCGTTCCTCGTCGATTATCTGACAATTCCCGTCATGAATCAGAGATGGTGGAAAAGTGACCTTTGGATGCTTTATCTTCAGCCAAGTTGTCATGGAGACCATGCGCCTCACTCGTGGCTCAAACATATCTCTTTATATTCAGTCCGTCGAGGGCTCTGTCAAAGGAGCTAATCAAACTAATAAAAGATGGTTAGATCAACGAAATCTTCATGAATAGCTGATATACTGTTGAAAAACTCAATCAACCAATAATTTTGCGTAACTAAGCATTATTTCAAAGTTAACAGTCATTGGTCATCCACCAACTTACTGTACTTAAGTATTCACTTCAACTCTCAAGATGCCTACTTAGTAATAACAGTTTTGTTATAAGGGTCTAAGGGTTTTAATGTTCTTCAAGTTGCATAAAACCAATAAAAACTCACTTGGACATGTATTATACTCAATGAATATATACTTCATACTTAAACAACAGAAGCTTGATAATAATGGGTGACGGAACCCCGTCTTACAGATGGACGCTAGATAAGCAAAACACATTGTATTTATCATAAGATGACTATGAAGTGGTACACTTATATGAAGATGTGGTACTAACCTGTTATTGTTTTGACATGTTTGTTTTTTCGACACAAACAACTTGATACTGGAAAGAAAGCTTATCCTTGAGTATATAATATATATTGTACATGTCCTTTGTTTATAATATGTCCCTTTCTGTTAAATGTACATTGTATATTAGGATCAAATATCCTGCAATTCAACAACAACGACAACGACAACAACAACAAATAAGGATTATCAAAATAATGGTGTTGATGATAAAGATAATGATTCGGTCTGTTGTTGTTGTTGCTGCTGCTACTACTGCACCTAAAAATGACGACGAATATGGTGATGCTGAGAAATAAATGCAATATCTCAAATCAAGTTACGGAAGAAAGTAGATTGTCAAGGGCTGAATGAATCAAAATGTAATGTAGAAAAGAATGCATTTAGGGATGTTCAAATTTGTCAAATAGTTTGATAATTTGCCGCGCAACAGTGTCCACCCACATCACTAATACTTTGATTCACATGGTAAACTGAGGATAGGCTGGTGTTAAGGATGTACTTCCCATCACAAAATAACATAATAGCCGTAGTCATAGGACAGAGCGATTATGAAATTTGAGATTAATTTTATCTCAACTTTTAAAACTATTTTTTCAATATCAGCTTATTTCGATCGAATGCAAAGTTGTAACATGTGTTGGTGGCTATATTGATTTCACAGGTGGTTTATAACAGAAATATCATAAGGCTAATTCCATAATCTTACCTCAATTTACACAATTCACTTTTGAAAAAGTAATGTTTTAATCACAAAATTGTGATTACCTCGGAGATTAAAGATGTATCTGGCTCATCTGAACCTAAATGTGTTTAATGGGCTTCATCCATTATTGTTGATATTTAGTCTAAAACATCATTAATAAGAACCATTGCCACGTTTAACCGTTTTAAACAATCATGTTTAATCATATTACTAACAGACAAAACTAGTAAAGAACACCAGCTTGTTTTTTTAATTTTATGATAAGACAAACGTCTTTTTTTCGACAAATACACAGATTAATACATTATACATGTATTCTGTGATAATGCATATTTAGTGAAGTTTTAACTAGATAAAGTATAGTTTTCATGTTTGTTGACAAATGAGCATAATATATCTTTAATCTACAATTAAATAACCTTGGATCATGCATTTGTCCAAAATATCAGCAAATTATGCACCTAAAAGTGTTATTAATGAACAATGTCGTAAATTCGGTTACTTAAAGAAAGAAAATTAAGTAGTTTATTTCCTCGAACAGGGTAAAGATCAACTTGTTGCAAAAATGTAGATCTACATGTAGGCCTACTTACAAAATAGTGAATGGCTGTTTGGTTAACTATAAATTTATTCCCATCTTATTTCGGGAATTCAAAAGGTAGCTTAATTGTATCTGGATACCACAGATATAAACAGCTCTGAAAACATTCTGCAGAATACACGATTAAACTTCATAGCAGGTGCGTAGGTCCGCTGCACGTGCGCATTTTGATAGAAAAATGTTAGCGTAGGCCCAACATATATCTTTAGATTTACCTGGATATCATGAATTTTACATGATATGAATAATTCGTAGAACTCGTTTGTAAATTTGTTAAATGCGCGCTGAAGATTTACATGGCGTCAGATCTCGTCAAGCCTGCACCTAGGGTTCACGTTTAAATATGCGATAACAAACAATCCACATATCTAAAGCCGTATTAGGAGTGGCACGTGCAAATGGGCGTGTCGACTGTACAACACCGTTTCATTAAGAAAATAGTTCCCTTATGAATATAGGTCATCCTAGTGCATTTTTACGTTTCAAGACTTTGCGTTAAATTTAACATTCTAAATAGATAAGAGTATCTCCAACAAAATTCTTGCATGGGTTTTTATTTGAGAAAAATATCAACAAAAAGTTAATATTTCTGTACAGACGGAGTGTAGAAAGTTATCTAAAGAGCTATTATTTTCCCAAATTAAATATATATAAAAGAAATTATCGATAAATCTTATGGTGATAATGTTCAGAATGGAGGAGTCCTCCACATAAAAGTTTCAACTACCACGTATGAGACAGTGCATAATATAACCAGGTCGACAAAGTACATTTTTACGGAGTCTGTGTTTACAAACCGAATCGGACCTATTCGGGACGAAACGAAAGGTCAAATGTGACGTCACATACGCGGATCAATTTATAGCTGCATTTCAATGAATATGTTAGCTATGAGTGATTGATTAAGCATTTATGTATCACATGTAAGAATAAATATTTGTTTTGGAGACAAATTTAGAATCAAATTATATATTTGTCGGCATTGTATGATTAAATGGCAATTATTTATTGAGGATTACTTTCTCTGCGTATGAATCAAGCACCTGCGATCAGTAATTTTACCGGCTAATTACTAATTTCGTACAAGAAGCAATGGTGTCCTACAAAATGAACAAGTTACTCAGGATTTTTTCGGGAATTTTCTTATGATTCGACTTCGAAGGTGGGGGTAAAGTAAACCACAAGCTGTAAGTGTTTTCGAATAAGTGATTAACGTGAACTTGAGTGTCAAAATGGGCGAACGAACGGAGATGTCGGGTTCGCAAGTTGTGCATGTTCGGGAGAACAGTGACACGGAGTTAGAAGCTATGTTCAGTGTATTAAACGCAAAATCAGCAGTTACAGGCATTCCACTACGTCAAAGAAACTTACCCCGATCGTTTTTCACACCTCCCGACCCAAATAAACAGATTATTCATAGTCGGGAGGGAAGTACTGACTCAACTGGGTACTCGAACCCAGCGCATAGTGTTCAGAGCGGAGGGCCAGCTGTGATTCATGGACGGACTCAGTCGTCGCCAGCCATGTTACAACAAACTCAGTTCAGTACCTTACCCCCACCGCAACACACGCGCCAGCGCTCTTGTGATGTTTTACTTGAAGAACAACCTTTGCCTCCAGGATGGGAAATGGCCAAATCTCCACAAGGGCAAATATACTTTTTAAAGTTTGTATCATTCGGTTTACTGTGTTTGCATAGAAAGATTACATGGATTTATTCATAAATTTCATTCGGCAGCTGTTTTAGTCCAAAAGAAATGTTGACACTTCACTGTCCAGTGTGTAGCCAATTATGCCGAAGACGTATTGCTGAGGCTATCGACATGACACTCATTATTTTACACATCCAATTTTTTATTATAGTCATACCTTTTTTTCTAAGTATGTGTTAATTAGTTTTGCCACACCAAGTAACAACTTTTTTCAGTCCTTAGGTACAACCCTATTTCGGACTTGGCGTTACTGAAATGTTGCTACATCGGGACTCGTTGATGACGTACATTACCACTCATGACAGTGCTCTTGTATTAATGTTAAATTTTATACAAGTTAGAATGACGGTTTTGATGTTTTATATTTTTCATTATAATTTATACAATATTATGTATCACTGGAGTCTAGAATACAAAATTGTGACAAACCTATGTCTAAATTCAATACAGGCATGACAGTGATAAGAAATGAGATTGATGGTTGGTTGTAAATCATTGCTAATTAATTTGACTGAGGTTATTGGGTTGTCTATAAACTCACTGACTGTAGTATATTATTAATAATTATTTATTGCTATCACATTTAATGGAAACGTTTAAAATTTACTTAATGTAATGTATGCTGTTTCAGTTCATTATTTACCTGACAAAATCAAATTGAGTAATGGGATAATTTTTATTTTATATAAAAACATACTTGTGTGAAGATGAATTGAGCTTTTATTAAGAAATCAAGACTTCAGTTTCAAAACACCCTGTTTTAATCATTATTTTAAGTTTAATATCAAGGAATATTTTGATGTAACATATATGTTAGTACAGTACTATTATTATACAAATTTATTTGAGAACGATGTACCATTTTTTTTACTATTTTAGCCCGGTAAATAATGACTTGATATAAAGTAATATGATAGTATTTACTTTAAAAAGTTTATACTGACTCTGTAGGTGATGTAGAATGTCCCAGGGTTAGTGTTAAGTTGTATTCATGTGTTCCATTTGACCCCGGAGTTGACCCTTTGACCCCTGGAATTTCCAAAATGCCACATTTTGACCCTCTTGATTCTGGCTGAATGGTCAATTTTTCTCTACATTATTTTGGCTATAAAATGGTAAATCGGCTAAAACATTATCAAAATGACCCTTGAGATTCAGCACCTAGTGGAACCCCTGATATTGGTTATATCTTTTAGTGTAAATATGAGGCCAAGTGTTGACCTTTCTGATGCATATATCATGTCTGAAAGTTGCTGGGAACTTCATTTCATCTGATAACTTGTTAAAATTTATTTTGTGGTAGAAAGTTGAGGAATCTTGGTGTTGGTATGTAAATATGTCTGTTTATTTCAATTTGGATTTTTTTTTACTTTGTGTATGATTATTAATTATTATTGTCACAATGTGTATAGTTTGTCAGGTGATTTGGTCAGTCCAGTAAGTGGTAAGTATAAACGTTGATCACCAGTTCAGTCATGGGTGTTTAAAAGTTAATACCTATTTCAACAAACTTCATTTTATTCGATTCTTCTATTCTAAAATAACCTTAATGTTTAATTTTCTTGTAGCCATGTGACTCAACAAACTACGTGGCAGGATCCACGAAAGCCAAACTTTAACATAAAGCAGAGTAATTTACCTTTGGATCAGCAGACTCCGCCACAGTCTCAAGTGTCCCCTAATGTCTCCCTACAGAATCTCCACCAGTTGCAAAACCTACAGAACTTGCCCCTGCCTGAAGGCTGGGAGCAAGCAGTCACACATGAGGGTGAAGTGTACTTTATAAACCACAATGAGCGCACCACGAGTTGGTTCGATCCAAGACTACGTAAGTTATCACATTGGTTCAATACAATACCGCTGATGTTTAGTGCTTTACACACTAGTGCATGTACCTCATTATGATACATATTATGATAAGGGTGTGTTTAGATTTAGCCTGCCGATTCCTCAGTAGATTGGGCACTCAACTGTCAATACGGAGGTTGTACGTTTCACCCCTGGGTGAGATGTATGTATTCGGTGACAATAGGACTATAGTTAATACACCCAAGATAGTTTGTTCTCTACCTCTGATTAATGAAGGAAAGTTGTCAGTTCAATGCGGAAGAACTTGTTAGTATTGCTAGCACTGGTTGGTATAAATCAGGTAAAGTGGTGAGTTGTAATTTCTAGATGAACAAAATATTCCAAGTAGGGGAGAAGTATGTTGTTTACACTGATACATTATTTGATAATGAATTCTTTACCCTCTTCATATTTTTGAATCAAGTACTCTATGTCTCACTCTGTCTGAAGATAACTTGTCCATTTGTTAAAATTCTGACGTATAGATTAGCATCTTTAATTACATTAACATGAGGAAAGGTATTTGATCTATGTGCAGTTAGGAGAGTCCATTGCATTGATAGCTGCGGTTACAGCTTGAAGTTACTCTGGGATTAACATACCTTAAAGTCACGAATATATTGTAGTGTGATTTAAACATGTTGCAATGCTGTGCATTAACAACTTTGGTCCAATTTTGTGATAAGAATTTTATAAACTATACACCTGCAGTGTGGTTTCATATACAGATTAGTTAATTGCTGTGTAGTCAGTTAGGAATGTAAAGTATTCATTCTGTGTGGACATTTTCATACTTTATTTATTCACCATATATAACTTATAAGTGTCATGCTTAAATTAATAGGAGGCGTAAAACAGCCAATTAAAGTCCAGAAAAGCTTGCATATTTCTTGGTTAAGAGAGTTAAATCAGTGATGTAACTTAGTGTGTCAATCCCCTATATGTATACTGTACATCAAGATCGCTATTTATTCGTGACTAATGTGTCTAATTTTCACTACATTTCATCGGAAATTTATTAAAGTTCGACGTGAATTCAACATTTGTCTAAATATTATAGAATGAAACATTAAGTTCAGTGTGATTTCTAAATACTGGCTGAAATAAGCACACTTGGCATCAACACAATTCAAGACTTGGCATAATGATCAAACAGAAAAGTCAGTCGATTTTTCACAATAATTAAGCTCAATGCATAATTCCTTATCATATAGTTCTATCAACAATTAAAGTCTATATAATTATTTGATTCAATTCCTGTAGTAATTTAATTTAACTTCATTCTTAATTGTTGTTTTTTTGAACAGCTATGCATATGCAGAGACTTAATGTTCGAGGACAACCAGGTCCTGTTCCTCAGCTTGGCCAGATGCCAAATCACTCCCAACCACCAATGGTTGGACAGCAGCCCCGTGGGATGCCACCTGTGGCACCACAACAAACAGCTCTTCAAAAATTGCAGGAAGAGAAGGAACAATTGAGGAAACGACAGGAAGAATTAAACAGACAGGTTGATAACTTAAATATTATCTGTGTATTTCTATGCATCTGGTTTGATTAGTACATGAATTTCTCGTTGATTTCTACTGATCCAATCAGCTGCTTAGACATAAATTGTCATATTGATTTAACTTGCCTGTGGATTAAATAGCTGATCAAGTCCGCCCAGTTTGCTCAGTCGGTAGCATGCTGTACTGCTAATCCAGAGGTTGCGGGTTTGAAACCCGGGCGTAGTGTATGTGTTCTTCTATTACAATTTGACTGCAGATTATGTGCTTGAATATACTATAGGCTGTTTCCCCTTATCAAAAAGTGTCGATTTCCCCCCAATTCTTTGTTTATTTTCCCCCTCTGACTGAATTTCTTTTTATTATTTTTATAAGCAAACGACATTGTTTTCCCAAATTTGGTATTTATCGCGCCTATTTTTCCAATTGAAAAGACTCGGGCAGTAAATAATTTTCAACAAAAATTCACTGGTTGCTTGAGGAGGAGTGGGTAAGTTACTGGATGTTAACCCCAGGAGCACCTGTTAGCTCAACTGACCAATGTATATAGTTGAAATACTGTTGAGAAATGGCATTAAACTCAATACAAACAAACCAACAAAATAGCAGATTACTTTTTGGTGTACAAAACAATAAACAAAACAATCTAAACTAGAAATGGTTTAAACTTTCAGTGACATTTGATATCTTGGTTTTTGAATTGAATGTGTGAATTGGTGTTGAGTAACATATGCAACGTGAGAGACATTGACGATGTTAGACTGTGTTTTACATGTTTAGTTAGTCATGTTAAACAAACATTGCAAATATATAGATATATAGAACATTGCTCTATTGTTTAAATTACAGTTTATGTGATGAAAGGTACATCATATTTTGTGTATTGATGAAATTTCGTTTGATCTTAGTACTTTATCCCAAACTTAAAGTGAACAGGTTTTGTTCAGACTGAAGCATTTTTGCTTCGATATTAATATTTCATAGTGAGGGTGAGAATTACATAAAGCATTGTCTAGTACTGGTAGATAATAAAGGACCATTGCTTTGGTAAACTGATTTACTTGCACGCAAAACACCTTTTAACTGCCTGTGAAAATGTCATTGTCCTGAAATACTTTGTATTATGTAGTTTAAGCTTATTTTTTTTGGTCAATTTTGAAACAAGTATTGTGCCTTGTAGTATTCATTCTTAATTGTTTCCTCGATTACTGACCAGTACTTGCAGCAACATTAAGAATTGAGAAGTTGGCTCAGAGGGGGGCTTGGGCTCATAACCTTCTGATGTTCAGATCATGAGTTGGGTGCTGTATCCCTGCATCCACTAGGCCACCATTTTTGCTTATATACTTGAACATATTGTGTGAAGACCTTTTGCTTTAAGATTTGATTGTTACAGGAGTTGGCATTGAGAAATTCTAATAATGAGTTGACAACGATAACAGACCCATTCCTGGGACAGACGACGGCAACGGATTTACACGCAAGACAAGGCAGCACAGATTCAGGTCTAGGTAATTCTAACAGTAATTTTATGTTGTTTATTAACATAACATTGTTAATACGGTCAATCTAGTATGAACAGGCTACCAGAGGGACACAAATCAGTTCTCTTAAATATTATGTGAAATTGTGGTTGATTGTCGTGATTTGGTAATGACACTGACACTGGGGTTTTCTTACAAGGTGGCCTACGTTACTAGACAGACAGAAAGAAAGTTTATATGCAAAGGACCGCTAACTATATCCAATGATAAGTTATGTATTTCAATTAACATTTCACCAAGCACTTGAATTTATCAAAGACTTACACAGGGGTTCCATTTGACCCTGGGGTTGACCCTTAGATCCCTGGAATTTTCAAAAAGCCACATTTTGACCCTAAGGATTCTGGTTGAAGGGTCAATTTTTCTCTAAATTATAGGCATATTGGCTGTAAAATCCGGTTGAACATTATAAAAATGACCCTTGACATTCAGCACCTACTGGAACCCCTTTTTAAGTTAATGCATGCTGTTGGCTGGTGTTGGTATATAATGTATAAATATATTAGATAGAAAATATTTAGTAGTTAGAAAACTCCATATTAACTTGCAGGTTATATTTAGTATTACTTCACACTGAAATTCTTTGGAAGTATTTTACTCGTGGTTGTGCTGGAAATGATAGTATGGCATGGGTTCTATGTGAGATAGAGAACAAAAATAGACATTGCTAACTTTATTAGGGCTATGCCAGGAAAATCTCCTGAGGGTGGGGGGTATGACAGTCAAAAAATAGGGGGTCCACAAACAAATTTTATTGTTTATTGTTTTTTTACCTCCATCAGCAAACTTTGACCACCCATGCAGGTAATTTTATTGGTCAAAGTTCCTAACAACGCCCCGTGATAATTTTGTCTGGAATAGCCCTTACTGTGGAGATTATGGTATCCACTAATCTGATTTCACAAGCTAATGTAAGCATGCCTTCATTCACAGTTTGCAAGTTTCTCCACTGTTACTTTAAGAAGTCTCTTTCTTAGCGAGATTAATAGTGAGCGTTGTATATTTTAGGAGGAATGGGTAGCGGGACCAACTTCATGTCGAGAACTCCTGAAGAATTCCTGAGTAACGTAAGCGAAATGGATGCGCAAGACGGAGGTACGTAAACCGTTGTCTTGTTTGTCTTTTTCCATACGTCATCAAAACTGTCCATATACATGTAAACTGAGTATGAGACAGGATTGTAATTTCTCGGGGGGTTCTTCAGTTGCTCGCATGATTGGGAAAGTATTTTCTCAACTTGGGGATGTTCTTCTGATAGTTCTACTTTTCAGTTATTTGCTATTTAAATATATCAGTTCAAATGAATTGTTATTAGATACTGTAGGCAGTCTGTCACGTCTTGCGAATATACTTTTTAGGGGATTTGGTTATGGACTGGTTTTGTTGGAGATTTTGTATCGCAATATATCACAATATGCTACAATAGTATCACGATGTGTATCACGATATATTATAAGTACATTTGTTTTTGTGTGGAAATAGAGTAATTATTGAAAAAAACCATGACTTTATTCAGGTTTAACAGCATAGTACTTGACTATCTTCTGGGGCAAAACTCAGAATATATATAAGTAATACTTATGTTTTAATAGTTTTATGACTGGGAATGAAAGACATTGTATAAGTTTCATGAAGTTGACAGATATGCAATGTTGAGTTGGTTGTTTCACCAGAACATCCGACAGTAGAGTTGTATATCAAGCAGACGGCAACATTTTCTCTTTTTCTTGTTTTATTTTTCATTTTACTGGTTTGCAACCCAGAATACTCCCAAACGGTAGATTTTAACAATTTTACCTCTACAAATTTATCCATGGTTGTTTTCATCGGTAGTTACCGGCTCACACGTAAACTGTCTGTCGTGATCATAAAATGTTTGAAATCAACTCACTGCATGGCCATTCTGTAACGTTTTATACTGCTCCCCTTGTGCTAAAAATGGACTGTCTGGGATACCCTTCACACAGACAGAAATTTGACTGAAAACACACTGTTTAAAACATTCAAGGTATTAGATTACAGATAATGTGTATATGTTGATTCTAATGAATACAAAAACAACACAGCTTGAATTCTTACCGATGTGTATTGTGTCTGGCTCACATCACAATTTACCAGTAATAATACCACACTTCCCTAGATTTGGTCCATTTATAAAATATGTTGTGGCAGTTATCAAAATGAATTCAAATCCAAAGTTTAGAAAGATCTTATTCTATTTAAATATTGTTTTGATAATTCCTAAACATGTCTTTTATTGATTCTCTATTCTGTATAATAGTTTACATCTTGTGCGAAGTATTTACATTGTTAATATTAATTACTTAATTTTTATGTGTTTCATATTGTTTATATCTGAAGTTCGTATATATCGCTATGGTAACAACAGTGAACACTATTATTGTACAACTGTTGTTTTGTATTTTTGGTGTTTATTACCTTATAATTATAATGATTAATGTTCATAAAACTATATGATAATGTAATGATTCTGCAGTGTTCCAAATACATTCAAGTTTTTATGCCCAAATTATTTTATGATCAGGTCATCGTCAAGGTGATTTCAACAACATGGATATGGGAAATATGGATGCAGAACACTCAAATATGGATAGTGATGATCTTGTACCTAGCTTACAGGTAAATTTTCTTTCACCGAGAACAAAAACGACTGTTGGTTGTGTGCCCCGTGTTCTGTTGATTTTTGTGGTTAGCGAGTCCTTGTTATTTTTGTTTTAGCGAGAAGAATAAGGCTGTCAGTTTCTGCTTAAGCAATTGTTACTTCCATTTTTAAAAGACATTCAAAATGATGTCCTAATTGCCAACTCTTGATACCAGTCCCTCATTTTAATTGAAAAAAAAGACAACAGCAGTGTGCTTGTATAAGCTGGCTGTTAATAATGCTGTATAAATGGTAGTTTGAGAAGTGGAAATATTTGCGAATTCAAGAAAGTGACAGAAATTTATCAGTTGGCATAATTTACATTGTTCACAGAAGTTTCTTTTTATTTACTTTACTTTTAAATGTAACAATACTGTCTTTGGTGGTTAGCTTACACTTCTGCTTGTGAAACGTCTAATATCTCTGAAATAATCCACTTATTCTTGGGAACAATTGTAAACAAACAGTGAGGTAATCAGTCAATTAAAATACTGATCACTATTCATTGTGTACACAATAAAGGTATATTTGTATTCTTTACTGACTTTGAATTGACGGAAGACATTCTGGAAAATTTGCCTAGTACTTGTTATGTGTTATGTTCGTTGATCTTTACTGTAAAAGTATTAATAATGTGTTCCAATATGTTTTCGAAATCATAGTTAGGGCTCTAGAAAATTAAAAAAATATACTTGACAAGTGAACATGTTAAATTGGGCTAGTGGATTTCTAGAGCCCTGCAGCCAATTGTATAAAACTGGATAACAATGTGGTTTGGCCAAGTAATGAGCCAATCAAATTGATTGAAATTACTGGTAACCTCAGGTTAAAGTTAGCCTATTTTTATACAATTGGCTGCTGATGTATATGTTTAATCCCTTTGATTGACGATAATGCGTCCTGAGTCATTTGTTTTTCATTCTTGCGTGGAAATTCGTCAATTGCATTAGGAAGAGTGGGTTGGCCCAGGTAAGGACAACTGATTTCTGTACATCACTGAAATACTGTTGAAAAACTGCGTAACACTCCAAACAAAAATAAAATGATGTTATATTATTATATTACAGGCTGATGACATAAGTAATGAACTACTGAATGATGTAGAAACTGTACTGAACAACAAAATGGACGATAGCTTGTTAACATGGTTATGAGACCATGTACATAACCAATATTTGCCGTGCAGCAAAGTGAACTAAATGCCAAGGCAACTATTTATACATAGTGTATTATAGCAACTGAAGATTTAGTGATTCAAATTTTGGAATGTTTTATTGATCAGAATAGAATGTTTGAAGGCACTGCCATTTTACCCGAATGGATTATTAAACGAATTATGTTTTGATACACATGCGATTCAAAATGAGTTCATTTATATCTAGTGGTTGTACAGTTAGTTCAGTTGATGTCTGTATTCTCGCAGAACATACAAATGCAAGTTCATGTTATGTAGCTAAAGGTTGTACGGTAGCTAGGTACATTTAATTAAAATTCAGCCATTTGTTTCGTTTAACATGGCACATATGTAATAAAGGAGCAGAATTGTTCAGGATACAAATGACTCCCCTGCAAGAAATTTTCTGAACAAAATTCTGTCTGTCCAAATTATGTATCTATCCATATACTCCTCAAGATAGGTTACGCGTAAGAATCACTACGCTGTTAGAATCACGTATGTGAATCTATATAATATATATTTTTCTCTAATATTTTATTACATGTATCAGGGAAAAGATAATAATGATGTGTCCATAATTATGTGTGAATCAGAGTATATTTTGTATTTGAAAATATGAAAATTACCAAAAAAATACAAATGTGCATTTCATGGTTATTATCCATATATTCATGTGTAGAGAAATCATTATTTCATGTTACATGTCAAGAGTTTTTCACACATTTGGTTAATTAATCATTTTATAATCTCATAATCCCTTGTATTGATGTGATTACTTATATCATATATTTCCATTTTATTCACTATTTTTATATGAATTCATTTATATGTGAAAACAGAGGTCAAATCTGGTATGCATATCGAACAAGAGCATTAATATTTAATATATATTCTCATGAATATTCATTAACTTAAAGTGTGTCACTAGTGTGTTGTTTAATTAGTATTCAACTGTGATATTTTATGCATTTAATTGGGTACGGTTCTTGAATAATTTTACATTACTAATTTATTTTGCCTCGTACTTCCGTCCTGGTAAATTATACAGCACTAGGTTGAAACAATGGTTGTATTTGTCAGTGTTGTGGGTTTTCAGGTGCCGGGTGAGTGGTTGGGTTCAGTACATCAGAAAGGCAATCTGTACTTGGGTCTATCAGGGGTTCCACTAGGAGATGAAACTCAATGGTCAATTTGATAATTTTTTACCAGATTTTACCATTTTTTAGCCAAAATACCTATAATTTTGAGAAAAATTGACCCTTCAGCCAGAATCCTACGAGTCAAAATGTAGCTTTGGAAAATCTAGGGCTCAAACTGTCAACTCAAGGGTCAAATAGATCCCTTGGTCTATGTAGACTGTAAAATTAGTGCATATACATCATACATGTTTGTGCTTCTATGAAGTACTTGTATAACAGCCAAATGTTCATGATGATACTTAAGTCGTACAAACTCGCATCAAATGTTCCAAACTTGTGAAAAAAACAATTTGATTATGTTAGTAGTACATGTACAATGGTAGAGCAGTCATTCAACATTATTTTATACTAAACCAAGTATTACTGTAGTAAGCTGAGTCGGTAGAGAGCTCAACTGCTAACCTAGAGGTTGTGGGTTCAAAACCTAGACAAGGTGTATGTTTTTCAGTTTAACAGAGGATACTGCATCCAAAGTTATTCGTCCTCCATCTCTGTGATTTTATGTGAAGATTTTAGTTGCTTGTGGTGGAGAGGTTAGTACTGGTTGGTAACCCAGGAACACTAGTTGGGTCTACCAACTCCTGTTCATTCATGAAATACTGTTGAGAAATGGTGTAAAACCTGATACAAAAAAAAAACCACATTGCAGTATCAGATTTATTAATGGGATATTAATGCATTTCTTTAACATATTTCAGATTTGACCTCTGTATGTCATTGACTTGATTGTTTTAATTGATGTTTATTATTATATTGATGACAACCTTTCTGTCCCTTTAGCTATGCATAAACATACACTGCCAAGTGTTTATTTTATAGTATAATAAAGCAATTTAAACTGAATTAAGTCCAAACAGTGCCCTTGTTTATTTTCATTCTATATTTATTTGTTATACTTACAAGTAAAACATGCTATTTTTTCCAGTGATAATTCTGCTTTTTCTTCGTATGCATGATCGTAAATTATTGACTATTTTCTTCGTGTAATGAAGTATTGGTAAATATTTTACCTTCTAGGAGCAACGGATTTCCGCTGAAAAATATTTTAACATTATTGCCTATCTGTAATTGCATACAATTTTACGCCTTGCCTCTCAAAGAAAAAATTCAATACTGGCGTTTCAGTGTCATTTTCCTTGCAAATATATCATACATTCAAAAATCATGTTTTTTTCACTGTGTCAACTCTGTTTGGGCTAGACATTGGTGAAATGAATGAGATGATGAAGTACATTATAATGTATGTTTATTTGCGAGGTCAGATTTCCATCTGAGACACCAGTATTTCAACGCAAGGTGTTTTTTTTTAACATTTTGTGTCCGAGCATTTCCTTTCGCCTGTGTTATTTCTAATATGTATATTTTAGAGTTTATTTTGACCATCTTTCTAGTTTAGAAAGATTTATCTCTCTGCGAAATCTATGATATTAGATTTTGCTGTAGCAACTTAATATAAATGCCTGCGGTCTTGCAACTTTGGTAGTTAAATAGCCATACATTTTGTTCTTTGTTCATTCATATATTTTTTATCACTTAAATGTATTCTGCTGCATAGTGTGTTACCATATTTTTATAGCAAATAGTACAAGATATACATAATGTTACAATTAAGTGTTTGTACTCCTTAGATTTTATGGTATGGCTGCAAATGATTTTTGTGTTATTTCGATGGAAATCTTCGTGAGAATCCATTGTCCAATTTGGTGCCTTTTTTAAAACATGGATTTGAGAACAATTTCTGTGGTGTCCGAAAAACCGAATGAAAATGCCTTCCAATTAAAAATCGTCCAGGTCTACTGTTGCCATACAATTTTTGCATAATTACTTTTGCTGAAACTCTGCCTTTTGTTGGTCAAATTTCAGTTGGACATGCCTGAACATTTATGAGTTAAAACGGAGGTAGTTATATACATTATAAGATGTTTTAATGCATCTTGGTTTGCTGCTGATTTTGTTTTTCTTAAATAGTTATATTTCAGATTACTGTCAGTTAACTAGTGAATAGCTTGAAATTGTGCCATCAGTCACGTTGATAATTGCACATGCCTGCTCAGACTAGCAGACCGCTGACTTAAATTGAACATGTACCTCGATTGTAAAAACAACATTAAACTACGGTTATTTAATGATTGGCTTAAATTTTATCTCGAACATGTTCCACTGAAAAATGACTAACATCATTCTCTATGCACTCCAAGCAAATGATTTTAAATGTTGTAAACCCCACTCCTATTTTAGATGTTGTGAAAACAGACAGAGTAATTCTATTTTTGTATTACAACTGATATTTTTTGAATCACATCTCAGTTGATAAATAGACGTATCATTCCAGAAGAGAACTCGGAGAATATGAACAAAAATACTTTTACTAAATACGTGGAATGTACATTGGTATAGATGAATATTTACTTCAATTTGTTGTAGGTTGGCCACAGATTTTTATCGGCTTCGAGCATGCAAATTAATTGTGTGTGTGGAGATTTGAAGTGTTATGTATTGATTTCTGTTCATATTCTGTGAAATTCTTTTTTCCGTTGCCACGGAAATTTCAGGAGAAAGAGTTAATTTTATATTTTATTACACAACACCCGTCATTTTGTTATTCTGTTTGTCTTGTTTGTTTTGAAGTGGATTATTTCCCTGACACCTTAAGTTGGTGGAATCATTATTGTTATATTTTTGCACTTTCGACACACAATGTAAGTGTTCTGTGAAAAAAGATATGAGGAGTTAAATGGTAGAAAGGCAGAAGGGATACTCTCCAATGTGGAGGAAAGGAACTAAGAAAAGTATGCTCTTCTTTTTGGAGATTTAGATTGAAAAATCTCAGACAAAGAAACCAAAAAAGGGTTGACATTCCATGTCCATGATGTTGAATTACCTATGGTAATGATTTTAATTAGTATCCGCTAATGGTGGACAATGTCCGTTTTATCACATGCGTAATGTGTTGCTATGGTATTTATCAAACACAACATTTGGCTCAATGGTGTAGTATTTCTTGAATTTCGACCCTTTTGTAGAAACACTACATCCTGGCAGATGGCAGGGAATATGTTTGAATCTTTCGTGTCCATGTGTCACGATGTGGCCAGTAAAATTATCTTATTCTACTTTGTCATCTTTTACTTTGTACAGTTTAGTTTATTCTACTGTATTTTAAGTCGTGTTTTCCCCCCTTCTATATGATATTTGGTGATGCCTTCGATGATATTTCTGTACATTTTATTGCTGTAGAAACTCTCATGTGTGTTTTTTATCTGTTAGTAGATAATAAAAAAATGGGAGCCCATTTTTGTTGGGAAAAAAAATGTACAAAATTGTACAAAAACCAATAAACATGTGCAGTGTATGCGTTTTTTATATAGTGCAGTAAATTTATTTGTTTCTAGAAATTTCTTTGTACAAGAGGGATAGTTTTGTGTCATTATTTTCATGACTGGAGTATTATGTTAAAACCTGCTTTAATATTGGTTTATATTAGAGTATTTTGTAATGTTTTAAGATAAAAATTGTTGTATCACATGTAACTCATAGCAACGATACTGGATGGAATTCTGCATTATAGAATGATGAAATAATGATCGGAATAACCATAAAACAGACTCTATGGTCAATTAGTATGTTCCGTAGATAGTGCTTTCATAGAATAACATAATTTCTTAACAAAATATGATTTTAACTAGTGTGTCAAGCCTCCAATATTGCTATTAGTGCTCTGAAGGGAAGTTGACTAATGTATTATTATGTATGATGATTAGAACACACCGTCCTATGTATACGACAAATGTGGTAATCTTTCTTGTCGTAAATCATTTTGTTTGTGACAGCTGCCAATGTGTGGCTGTACAGTCTGTTTGGAAGATGTCAGTAGAAGAATTTACTGTTCGAATTGTAATGCAGAATTCCATTTAGTTCATTTATCTAATGTTAGCTGTTTAAATTTTAATATTATATTTAGATACATATCTATGTGTAAATATGTTACTAGTGAAATAAAATTTGATTTTTTGCAATAGTAGTATTGATAAATACAAGTTCTATACATTTTTTCTGTTTTGTAGTTTCACCCTTTTAAGCCATAAATGTCTATAAATGGTAGATCCATTGCTTATTAACCTATGACTTTATTCAGAATTGCTTTTCTTGTCTGTACCTGTCAAATATTTGGCAGTGATCAGTTTGCAAGTTGAATAGTTGCTATCTCTTATGTAGTTCAGTAAATATTAAAGTCTTGATATTTTTCCCTTCAGCATTTTTCACTTTAAAGACCTGTTAAAACCAATTATTGTGCAAAAGATATCGTACTTTAAAGCCATTGATTGGTATTGTTGTTGTATTGACCCATTTAATATCTGGAGATTTTAATGACTTGATAACAAGTGCTATAAATGTGATTTTTATGCAGAAATAAATTTGTGATAAATTTTGCTGATAAAAACCTGTGTTTATTGATCCTTTTTTTATATGACCTTGAAGTTTTGCTTCCATTCTATTGTATATTTATGTATGCACACTTTTCATAGACTCATGAAGTTCATATCATAATGTTTTTACTACATTATATGCATTTTTTCGTTGACTGTTGAAAATCAAATGTGGTTCTGAAATTAAGATAGATCTATTAAAGGTTTATGCAATTCTGTGAGAGGTAATTAAAGGCTAGACATGTCTTAAGATCTCATAAAAAAGTTCACTACATGTATGTGACCCGAAAGGGATGAAATGTAAATACCAATAAATAAAAAAAGAAAAAAATGAAATTTTGTATTGTTGTTTTTTTCACTCATAATTTGCAGTATTAGCTGTTTGCACTTCCTCAGTTTTGTGGAGTTGTTTTCCTGGAGGTCTGTGTGGGGAGACATTGTCTTGTGTATATGGCGTTCCCTGTAGCAACTTATTCTCTCTCATTATACGAAGCTCGTGTTCTGTTGAAAGGTGACAGAAAAGTCTCAGTACTGAACTTGGTGAGAGCCGTGGTGCAGTGGTTAGTGCGCTGGACTTGAAACCCGGCGATCCGGGTTCGATTCCCGGTCGCGGCAGGTCATACCCTTCCATGAAAATTTGACAAAAATGTCGATTTTCCTCCTCATGTGGAGAAGTTGCCGGCTCCTTGTGGAAGGGTAAGTTAGTACTTGTTAGATTTCAGTCCAGGAAAAACTGGTTAGGTGAACCGGCCGCCGTATATAACAGAAATATCGTTGAGAAACGGTGTTAACACCAACAAACAAACAACAAACAAACTGAACTTGGTGGTTGAATTCTGAGTCTGAATCAATCTCATTAAATTGACATCCAAAAATTGAGATATTGAGGTATGGAAGCTGATGTTTATCGGATTTTATGAATTTGAGTCCGAATCAGAATCTGTTCAGTCGCCCTTCTCAATCTTCGTCTAGACTTGTAGACAAATAACATTGCAAAACAAAGGCACATGTCTTAACTGGGCACAAATCTCCAGTCCTTTATATGTATATATATCTGGGTATCTAAGATTTTGTATTATCAGCTTTTATGGTACTTAAGTCTTGCACTCAAGATGAGATTTTAGGCAATAAGTTGCTATTTTACCAATTTAATATGAAAATTTATGTTACAATATCTTATCCATGGCCTACATATGAAATTAAAAATTATTTGTAAGCAAATTACATGCATAGTTAAAGGCACACTGATATAAATTAATTTATCAAAGATATTTTGCCTCGACTAATTACTTTTCATGCGTAAAAAACCCAGCACTAAGTCAGTAAATACGAGAGCAAGCTTGCATTGAATTCATTTTATTAAACGGCTTCAAGCATGGGAGATGATCACAACACTCTCCTTTTAATCCTTTTGTACTTGAACTAAAGAAAAACTACATGCACCGGTTAATCGATTACGCTACGCTTCAGTTACCCGATACTTGTAAGGGGAGATAACTGTGTATGAGATTGCTATAAACCAACAATGCCCTGCGAACAAGTGTATGACCTTGTACTGAGATATAGACATGCAAGATTGACTCAACGTGATATGGCTGTAGACACTATTAGCGAAAAGAATAGGCCCTGTATACCTATGATGCCCTTCGAACTGGAAGTAGGCATTTCTGACCTTGTACTAAGTGGTAGACATGCAAGGATCACTCGACAGGGTGGTCCGAAGTGAAAATAGCTTGCACACAGCAAGTTCACTATGTATGTATAGGGACTGCATCACTTACTGTCGGGAATATCACCGTCTAATCGTTCATGTGGACTATTCGCCCTACAGTGTGAAGTCACAGTCAAGTCGAAGTTGTTTTGGGCTCGGATTCATGTGCAATGCACCAGTCCGTCTAGACGAGCGCACTATATTGAATTTGTGTGAGAATGAGAGTCAATTTTGGTCCGGTGTGTAAAATTTCACTGCTAGTTTTTAGATTTCAATCAAATTTGCAAGAAATGTATACATTTTGCACTATATTGAAAAAAATTTGCTATATTTCGCTTAATTATATGTCACGGACATATATATGTACTTAAGGCACTTGCTAAAATTCTCTTCATTTTTTCATTTAAAACCGACGTATTTTGCTACATTTTGCAAAATGTAATAATTAACCTTTAATTGATTATGTACAATCAAAATTGTGTAAGGGAGATAACCGTGCATTTATTTTTGTATGTGTGATGCCTTAGAGCAAAGCGCCTCCACGCTGAAGAGTTTGTCTTTATTTATTTTTTACAGCGGGAAATCAATTTCCTAGTTATCTTAGTTCTCGGTGGACGGGACAATGGAGAGGCAATAATTCCTTGTTTCACGTACTTCCTTATATTGCAATATGAGTTCAGCTAGCAAAGTAAGACTTTATGAAGTTATATATACGGTATATTTGAAGTGTATATGTGTTCGGTTAAAACTAATATTCGTCTACATGCAAGTGTGTATATATATTGACCTTCTCGTCTGTTCTTTTCAGTATTTGTTTCTAATTTTATATTATATTCTTCACTTATATTCCCCTTGTATGGACTTAATCTACAATAATGAATGATTTATATGTTGATGTGAAAACGTGTGGAAGAAAATGGGCAGTGTCTAAGTTCTAACTCTTGTAGTGCTTGATTGAATGAAGTTGAACCCAAGCTCTATCAACACTGTCATTCATAATTTACTGCAGACTCTATATGGAATGTATATCCTTTGTCATACAATCTTGTCAGCTAAAAAAGTAAAAACAATTCTTAAAACATGATTGTTTTACAATGATCTTTGTTTCAGGTGGGTGAAATATTTACTGCTGCTGGGTCAGCGTTCAGTAAACTGGGAGAACTGACGATGCAGCTCCATCCATCAGCAGAACCAAATCCATCAAGGTATATTATGGCAATCCAATAATAAATCAGTAATTAATTGGATGAAGTTAAGTCTTCAGCACAGCTCAATTTTCATTATAAATGAACTATTTTGAGACAATTTTATTTTGTAGTCGTATTGGAATTTGGAAATTTAATGAATTTTCTAATTAAAAATATAATTTTTAACATATAACTGAAAAGGGAAAAAAGTTCAAGTAACAATTTAATAAAATAAAAACCTCAAAACAAAAGTTCCAGGTTTATTTGGTGAAACATGCCAGCCTTATAAGCAGAGACCTGATTCTACTCAGGGGGAGGGGGTCGCAGCCCTTGGTAGCCTGGGGAATTTCAAGCAAACTGGAGGATTTTGACAATTTTCTGGTCACGGTGAAACTGATGTAGACATGCAATAAACTTCATATATAGTTAAACATATCGGCAAATAAAGCACAAATTGTGTCAATAATATATATATCTGCCTGTCAGAAAGTTGTATATTTCTGGTTAAAATAGTAGTTTTCTAGGTTTTTGGCTTTAGGGGAAAATTGGATTTGAACAGGGGGAAAAATATACTCCTTTTAATGGGGACAACGGAGGATTCAGGGTCCTGATCAGGGATATTTGAGTCCCATTTACAGTATCCTTTTCAAATGGATGAAATGTTTTCATGGTTTGATATAAAATACTGATGGCAAATACAAGTATGAGAAAAAATGTATGGGTTTATCAAATAGATTGTTTATTTTTCAGTGGAAAATGGACTGATCAAGAAGTTGAATCGTTGAGAACATCAGTGAAGAGATTTGGTGATGATTTGAATAAAATAAGTGATGTTATCAAAAGCAGGACTACGTAAGTATGGAAGTTGAAGGTAAACTTTGTCGGGTCTGCGTGGATTGCAGTTAGTTTGATTATCCATTAGCATTAACCATGAAGATTTCACTGAAGAAATTTCATGAAATTGTTTATTTAACACAGATGCTTAAAGTTAAAATATTTGAATCAGGGTTTTCCCAGACGCAGAAAACCTGCGTCAGATCTGTCGCAACTTTTTTGTCTTGGACACATATTTGCAGACTTCTGGAATTTCGTAAACAAGCTGTATCGGAGTGGCAGATTTAATTGAAGTCAGATTTTGTATGTGAAAACAATGTTACCATTCAAGTATTGTAATTGTGGTTGAGCTTTTGCTGATCTTATTAATTTGAATAATTTCTGTTCATGTATTTGATTTGTATAATGTATCAAAATTGAGAGGCAAGATTTCAAGCAAAGAACATTTTGGTAATACCAAGTATAAAAATTGACATTGAATGATGTATTGCCTAATATTACAGTTAGGGGTGAGACGATACAGACGTAACACTATACGATACATATAAGATATACCTATACAATATATATCACGATTTATCATAAAGAACAACTAAAATGCCACACTTGTTAGCATTAATGGTAAGGAACTATCAACTAATGGCATTAGTTAAAAATAGGTACTTCACAATACGTGTCTTCTGTTACTGTTAAGAACAAAACACATATGGCTAAACATGACTAAAATATTTCGAATTGCAATGGTTTCAATGCACTCCAAATTGTAATGAGTAAGATTGTAACAAATCTCTGTACTGAGTTCTCGTTTGTGTGTTGCCTAATGTGTGACAGTTGTTTTACGAGTTCAATTTTTTCAAGGTAATCTCAGGCAAGTTTACACAAGAACATTGGATAAATGATATAAAATTAAAGAAAAACACTGCGTGGACGAGAGTAACATTTCTCGTTACATTCAATGAATAAAATTGGCGGATCAATACATTGATTTTTATCAAAACGTACAGATACTTGTATAGATAGATAGCTTGCAGTATGAAAGATCGATGAACCGTCTCACCCCTAATTACTGTTAAAACTTATTTCATTATGTGATGTCAAGCTAGCAAGTGTTGTTTTTGTCTTTCAGAACACAAATACGCACACAGTTGAAACGTAAAGCGTATGAAGATGCAGGCCTGCCCCCACCATCGGAACCATCCCCAAAAAAACAGAGTTCTCAAAAGCAGCAGGTTGTTGTTGAACAACAGTCAGCGAAGAAACAGGAGAGGAGAGGTTCATATTCTCTAAAATAATGATTTTTTTCTGTTTCTTGAATAATTCTTGAGAAATTGTGGATCCCATCAGTCTCTTGTAGACATAACCCAAGTTTTGTGGGTGGATAGTTGTAATTAACATAAGCGTGTCAGAAATTCTGTCTGTGAATATTTTTGGTGACTAAGCCTATCTGCTGTAGCATCCATACATGCAAGCTATTTGTTTTTGTTCAGTGATTTTAATTGAACGGAAGATACAAGTTTCACTCTTGTCATCAGACAAGACGGCCAGGGAGAATAATCTAACTCTTCAAAGCTGTTTTATACAATGTGCATTAATTGGAGTGGACATATGATTTGTTAACTAAATATTTCCTGTTTTAAGGACCTGAAGGCATTAAGTTTTATATAATTTATAGCATATAGGATCAATAATCCTTTTTACATGAATGTCTTCTTTTTCTTAGTAAATTTTTCTTGATTGACCCTATACACTCTTTTTCACAAATATATAATGTATATTTGATGTCACTGATTAATTAAAAGGAATTTGTGACTGTGAATCTTGTTATATCAAGCCCATTGTTTAATTTCAGAGGTTACACTTAGTGCATTAAATGCTCCAGAAAGTGACGTGGATATTGAAGGTTTGGGGGACACTGGTGGATCCAAGAAATTAGACTTTGATTCAGGTAGACATTGTTAAAAAGAATCAAATGTATTCTGTTCAAATTGTTAAAAAACATGTGAAATGTTGTCTTTTTCTTTCAAACCCAAAATCAGATTCTCTATTGAATCAGCATCTCCTTTATTAAAACTAGCTTAAAGGTCACACTTGTGTACCAAAATTGAGAGAATGGGTTAGGCCAGCTGGATGGCTTCCTCACAATTTCTATATTCAAGGTGAGATTTGAACCGGCAGTGAGTGGAAAGTGATTTGACGTAAGCAACCACAACATTCGACCAGGAAAGCCATGACAAAATGGACTTGCTTCTAATGAATATTTATTCTGCTGCAGTCTAATTTCATTATAGTCATCTTGGTACCGGAATAATTTTGGGTATTATTGTTCATTTTAGATTAGGAAATTTACCTTTAAATATTATTGGACTTTACTTACACACTAACACAATGTGAAAAGTTTTGTAGTGAGCAGATAGATTGTATATTGTTATTAGTATTATATTATAGTACAGTGCCTTTTGGTCTCTGTTTCAGATCTTGATTCAAGCCTTTTATGACAGCATTGAGGAGGTTATCGGTGATGCATACAGGACATCTACATTTTCTGATATCTCAGATCTTTTGATATGAAGATCTCTCCAATGTTTTTATTACACCCAACGGTGAAGGAATTCTGCAGCTTTCAAATGGAAATGATTCGTTTGTTTCCAGTTTTGTGGCCACACTGTTCTGACGTTTGCTGAGCTGTTTTATAAGATAGGGGGTACACTGTTGGTGTAGAATGATCCTATGTTTTCTTTATACAGGCATGCAAATTTTTCGCGGGACTCTGTGGATTTGACGCTCGCAATAGCCGTTTTGAGACAATTTAAGTCATCTTATATGCTTAAAAGCCAGGAACTTCAGCGGCCCCTGGACCCCTTGCCGAATTTTCAGCTCATTTTGAAATTTTGCATTTTCATGCCTGTTGATATAAGCCTGATCTTTTGGCATTATAGGAATTCAGACAAAGTTACATAGCATTCTTGATATTCCATGTAAAGACTCAAGTTCATTGTATGACATTAACAGTTTGATTCAGCTTTCACACTTGATCAAGCACACACATTGTTTCTCTCATTGCAGCCCTTTTTTATGTTAGATTTGGGGCCAATTTTGGGCACCATTCCCATAAAAAAAAGGTATATATTTTTCCCCTACTTGGAAAGAAAATTCCCCTTTGATAAAATTATTTGAAATTATTTAAAATTTGAGCCTTATAAATAACCCAATTTGGTGATTTATGACGCAAACTTCCCCAAACACTGAGAAAAATGGCTGCATTACATTGCTTTTATTGGCAAATTTAGTTGCATCTGTTGAAGAAAGTTTCAACTAATCTTGTATCACTGCAATCATGATTGACCTGTACTAATGTTCAAATTTTTGTTATTTCTGATAGTTTGCACAGTTTCATGTACTAGGTATAATACTATTCAGAACAAACATGTTTGATCCTAAATCAGTCTTCAAATGGTTCAGAATGCTATTTCAGAATGTGACTTCTGTTTTTGTATTGTTGTACAATTTCTATTCTGAAATGCTGGCCAGAAATCACTGGCCTTGTACCCTGTGCAAAATATCAAAGATTTTAAGTACTACTTTTATTTTGAAACATTTTATTGCACTGTATTAGATTTAGATGTAATTTTAACATTTTGTAGACTCCATTACTATTCACAGGCAGTGATTCAGATCCAAGTTGTATAGTTCATTTTGTACCTTTAGAAATTTCTCCTTAATGGCATATGGAATAGATATTCATGTAGTACTATGTAACTGTTTTATAATAACATAAACTCCTAGTTCGACAGAGAGATAAGTAATGAAATATTTTACTTAAACACAAACTAACTTGTGTATACTGTCTGTTCTGGTTTATTCGACAACCTTTTATCCAAATACAAGGCATCATCCGAAATAAATATCAGGTCCTGATGTATCTTCTTATACACCGATTGAAATGGGTTATTCAAAACCATGTATTATTCCATATAAAATTTTGAACCCAATGTATTCGAATGAACGTTGTCGGACTGTCCTTCCATTGGACTGTATTCTGATACTTTAATTGAATTGTTGCCCAGGATAAACATTTTGTCGCATTATTTCCAGAACCCCATAACATGTTTTTCGTGATTTTTTTTTAAGAAAAACAACTTTTAAGTTTTACCCTCTTGAGATAATTGTTACATATGGGGTTATGGAATTACATTTAATTCAAGTTATTTGCATTCCAGATATAACAATATCAGGATTCTGGAAATAAAGCGACGAATTCCTTTCCCAAATTTTAGGGGAATATTATTGTATAAATGATTCTCGGTGTTATGTATACAGTATAATTATGCTTCTTTAGTATTCGACTTTTTTAATATTTTATTTTCAACAGTGTTTTAAATGTTGTTTGTATCGTCAGTGTTATAGACGTCACTCTTTTGAATATGTGTACCAAGGATTTGGATGATTCGCAAGTTTTTGTAACGTGTAAATTGTACATATTTCATGTAGTCATAAATAAAACGGGATGAAAGATTCCAATTTATATGTCGATATGCAATTTTTCGTCATGGCTGGCTATTGAACCACGACTTTCATAACACCCAATTAGGTGCCAGTACTGTTTTTTAAACAGAGGCAGCAATCGTCATTAAATAATAACCTCTATAGGATATTACATTCATGTTCATAAGAATGAATATTAATATAAACAAGATTTCAGCAACAATAGAGATACTTATTTAGCAGTTTTTTTTCTTCTCTGAAAACTACCTTAATCTTTTGAATACCTTTAGAACTAAAAGAGCAGATTAATATTTTATCGGTAAAAAACTACTTTTTTGCCCATACAAGAAGTGGCCATCCATCACTGCAAGGCAATTCAGATGTCGTGTTATTTGTTATTTACAAGTGAACGATGGGTTTTATGGCGTTTCTGCATCTTCATTTATGATGCAAGTTTCAGGCTCTTCAGGGTTCCTGGTTTTTCCTAGTTTTTTAAAAGTGCTCCAATGTTTTCCCTAAAAGCTCATAGTGCATTGTACTCCTATTTTTTCATCAGCAGATTGGATAGTCGAGTAGTTTCTAAATGGGTTTCTGGATATTTTCTTGAAGAAGACGAGAGGATGTTTAGTTGACAGGCTCCTTTGCCGAGTGTGGTCTGTTGCATAGTCCAGCTTTTTCAACTGATGGCTGAAGAGGGTTGCCTATGCAACAAAACTTTATAGGAAGCTTCATTACAAAGAGGAGATGCGCATATTATCACACGGTTTTGGTCGGACTGTTTTTCATAGAGTAATGGCCCTTTGATTATGCAACATATGGATTAAATATTTTCAGCCATGCAAGATATTCAACATCATATTTTTTTGATTTTTCAAGTAAGTTTTTGTTGTAGGTTAATGTTTGTCTACGTAGTGTTTTTCATTTTTTGAGCTTATCTTGAAAATGGGCTACATCCTTGTCGTGGTGCCGAACGTCACACATGCATTAAGTCAAATCATCCTAACTATCCACATTACATTAAGATTTTAACAATCAACAAAGTGAGATTTTCCAATTTGGGGAGCATCCATCGGTTCCACTGATATTCTTGATTGGTATATATATATATACTGCTCGAGAGCCTGAACTAAGTATAAAAAACAAACAAGACTGATGCGGATAACAATTATATTTATCATACTTGGAAAATACTGCTAAATATGCTCAATAAACCTTATTCTTATATAATATAACAATCCCTTGTCAAGCAATTTACATACAAATAATTATACATAGTATTCTAATAATATATCAATAGTTGTTTTAGTCTAAATATACACACAAACTAGTAGATCATACAAAAGATCCACAAATACTTACTAATAGAGAAGTCTATTGTAGTTAAATCGGTCACCACATTTATTACTGTGCCTGTAAAAAGGGTAGTAGGAATAGTTCGAATACGTACTTTATCATTCAGAATTGCCCCACTAAATAGATAAGATGAATTTTATCATGATAAATTTACTGAAGCTACAATATTGACTGATTTGGGAACTTGCAACGAAAATGACAAAAAAAAATTACCACATCTGTGCATACCTGGGTATTATTGCTTTGATATCACAGAAAATATTCACTGAATTACATCAACGTATTCCCAAACGAAACATAGTGACATAATTGTACTTGGAACAAATAATAATTTATAAGCCATGAACATTATACACGTTGTAGTGATAGACACTTAACAGTGGCCTATATTCTATGAAATTTATGGTCAAAATGGAGTAAATCTGAATGAATACCAGTATGAACATTGAAGTAAATAATGAAACATGCCCAAGAAATAAAGCTCTATATGATAATTTTAGAGAAAAAAATTCTAACAATTTCAAATATTCACAATTTCAAAACTATTGACCAAACTTGTGTACAATCGACTAAATGAAAAGTGTTTTAAATACAGCGTATTGTCTTCTAACGTTCAGCATTTCAAATTCTACAGACACATTGATAACAAAAAAATAAAAGGTACATGTATAAAGAAACTCGTGATTATTATGCTAATAATACTGAATCAAGATTCATTATCTACAATAAATGTTTGTCCATACAGTTAACCACATATACTCGCTATATACAAAACCGAAGACATTTGTCTTTTACCTCGTTATCTGACGGTTAAACACTTTGTGATATTTTGGGAAAGCATTAAAATGTTCTTAAGACATGAAATATAACAACAACATAAACAACGAAATGATCCAACAGTTTGGGAAATAAATGTTTGAACTTTGTAACAACACGCTTGTGTCAAGTTGATCAGATCATTACAAACAGATAAATAAGAACTAAACCTTGCAGAATCATAAACCACTGTGTTAAATGTGAATTAATTATCAATTAACCGATTAAACACTGAGTGATGATTGCGCAATAATAATCTACCTCTTTACTAAGTTTGACACAAATTATGCATTCTGAAATCTCTAATCAGGTGTTCAGTGGTGTAAAATTATTCCAATGAAATCAAACTTCCCAGTACAATTGTTGATTAAAAGAGTATTAGTATTCATGGCATATACAGTGATAATCACTTCATGACAAAACAGTATAAAAGAACAAAAAATGTAAAAAGTAAAGTTCTGATTATAGTTTACCAAAATATAACATAAAATATTATTTGACAGCAATAAAATATTTCTTGGTGGGTTGTTCAACCAAACGTCCTCAAAATCAATCCCCAAAGTTGGAAATAAACCTGCATTTTTGTCCATACTGCTTTTATTGCCCTTTAATAAATCAAAACGTTGTTACTCTACAGTAATTGATCATAATTATCAGCATATAAATCAAACAGACAGGCTTCTTACGAGCATCTGATGAAATTGTTAAAGTCGAAGCAAGCAAGAAAAGATATTTGTTGATGTCGGCAAGTTTGACCCCGACTGACATGTATATACTGGCCTTTCATTGGATAAAATGATCAAATCTCATAATTGTTTGAATATATGATCACACAAATGGCGGATCTAGACAATCATGAAATATGTAAATGATGTTCATATACATATGATTAACATTCAAAGCATTTTCTCTATAAAAAAAATTCTAGCACTTTTAGTGGCATATTTCATCAAGAACGCATATAAAGCAATCAGACTTTGGCTATCATGTGTTAAAGCTATCTGGACTTAAGCTGAACAAAACAAGTATATATTTTTAACAATCAATATGAAAGTGAGACTTCAACGTTGGTTCGAAGCTTTCAAGGTGTTGCAATGACAACAGTGACCAGATGTCATGCCCACAGGAGATTGTCACCAGTTCTCTCCCTTTATCCCTTCTACAGTACATGTATATATAATACTAGATAACTCTAGAATGGATAAAGGGAGATAACTGGTGACAATCTCCTGGGGTCTAACCTTACATAAATACAGTGAAACCTCTCCAGAGTGACCCTCTCTTGAAAAACACCCTCTCATCAACAACATCATTGATTTTTCTGCAGGAATAAATTACTATCCTTTTAACCTCTCAAGAGCAAGAACCTCTCAACACCAGCCGAGGTCCATGACTTACAAGGGGGATTACTCTAGAGAGGTTGCACTGTACATTAGTACAGATGTAGGGATGATTACATACCAGTAATTAAGAGTTCATGCATGTATGAACAATATGTCGGCCATCATGACAAGAGTGTAAGAATATAAAGCAATTGATGGCTCTGTAGTAATGAACAATTTAAACACTCGGCACTAAAATAACACCCTGACTCGTAAAATTAATGACAAAAATTCACATCAAGCCAGTTACCAGCATCAAGTTTTTTTGTCTATAATTTATTTCAAGCACAGATGCCTATAGCTTCGTATGTCTGCATTCTCATATCGATACCATTATATATGGATACATAAATACAAAACAAACAGGGAAAACACAGCACAAACATAAACAAATAAAACATTAAGATTGAACATGACACTCGTATAATCTAGCACTTGTAGAGTCGGTACATCGTGTCGTTCTTACCGCCACTATATTGACTGTACACTAATCAAGTTACCAGGACTAATTTCTAGACTGCACCAAAATTATGCCCAAAATAAGATATTCTAGCTCAACATGCACCATTGCTTGTATTTACAAAAAACGCAATTATACTCCAATACTAAAATGAATCCTTTTGCAATAAACATATTTTGTATACATTTCTGCTATCAAGATAAATAACATTTGCAATGGATCATCCCCCACTATGTCTGAATATGTATTAACTATGGAGGGGTATGTTTTAACAAGAAAAAATCAAGACTTCTTTAAATGTTTGGTGCATTCAACATCTACCATATAACATCTGTACAATATACGATATTGATAGAGATCTTAATGCGATCTTCAGCACCAAAAAACATAGAATTTACCTTGAAGAAAATTACATGCCGTTATATCCGTATCATGACTTTTAGATGGAAGTTGAAGCACAATGGTTATAACAATACGAGAAACTAACAAGCAGAATGGAACATTGTCAAAGCTTTTTAACTTCACAAAAACAACAATTCTAAGTTCATAGACAACAAAAATGGAAATGTAATCATATCTGTTAATGATTTCAATATAACCAACATCAGTAGATGTCAATACTTGACACTATAATTTCACAGCATAGATAGCTGTAACAATGTTTTATACATTGTATGAAATGAAGAAATCTCTTGGCAAAGATATTTAGAGGACATATTTTGTAAAACAATAAGTAATTATTTATTGGGTAACATTAACATTTTACCAAGACATGCTTATAAATAAAAGAAACAAGAAACAAGTAGATAGAATGATTACCACATGATATTATACAGAGTTCTATATTCATAAAGTTGGAAAATAAATAGCAGTAACTGCGATGGTAAGATTATCATAAAAAAAGTCTTCAATATGTCTAAAATGTTCGACCATCAAAGTGGCAGTATTTGTCTAAAATCTTTCAACAGAAGCCATTAACAACATATGCTGCACTAAACAAACATCAAAAACCAATCAGTACTAATTGATATCCGTGAAATTTCTAAACAAAGAACATTTTCAAATCATTGTCAAGTCCTTCCCTAAACATAAGCTTAAACTATAACTCCCTCATTTTTTCTTTGTACTAGAAAGTGACACGGACATCGCCGATTTTACTTTCGGCTGAGGAGCCTTGGCTGTTGGCGCCTGCGTAACCTTGACAGTTGGCGCCGGCGCCTGCGTAACCTTGACAGTTGGCGCCGGTGCCTCCGGAACCGCTACCACCTCTTGCTTTGGCTTTATTGCTACAGTGGTATCCGACTTAGGTGTGAAGGGACTTGACGTTGCGACAGAGGTTGACAATTGTGCTTCCGTGCTCATTGTCTTGTCGATCTTCTTCTGTATGTTCTCAAAAGAATCCTGACCAAGGTAGTCTATCTGACCTGTAGTATAAAATTGATCATTTAAATCGTTACATCAAAACAAAAACACAGTAACTGAATATCGCCAACACACAAACTTGTTAATTTACACACTTACAGAATTTTGTTTTTGATACCGTAATGGCCCTGGATGGCTTATCTGAGTTTCAGTCCAAATGGGTAAAACAACACATATAGATAGCAGCTCTGCCAGTTAGTGATCAAACATATAATATATAACATGGCCTTAAAGTAATATTATGCACATTTTTTGTTCATTTGTTTACCTAAACCAACATGAAAAATATATTTCCTGTAGTTCGATAAACATGCATTAACAAAGAATGAACTTGTGTATTGATCCATTGATCCATATTTGTTGAAGAAAGATGTTGGTACATAATAAAATGTAAAACAAACTTCCAGTTATTTTAACAATCGGGCTATTTTACAAGATTTATCTGTTGGTAATATGATAATAAGATATTATCAATCGGTTATACATTGCAATGGTTCTTATTAGAGATGTTTTAGAAGAACACTGGATGAAGCCAATTCAAACATGTTATGTTCAGATGAGCCAGATACATCTTTAACAATTTTGGTACAGGGTCAACCAAAGAATGATTGTAAGAAAATATTCTGATTTTGAACAAGCAATTTCAGAGATTTTCAAAGCTCAGTTTATACATATGTAGAAAATAAACCCCATGTTCCTTCTAAATACGAATCAAGGGAACGGTGACCATTCACCCAAGTGGTCATGTTTTAAGACAAATCATAGTCATTTATTCACTCCTGGTAGAGGGACACATATCTGTGGAATTGTTTCATAATCAACCGAGCAGAATAGTAGATGTCATTTGCAGATTGCTCTTTTTACACAGTCAAAGTACCCTGTCTCCCCAACTTACAAAGGGACCAAACAAAGCACATCCCAATCATACCGAATCTGTTGTGTGAAGCACTAAGTTGATGACTAGCAGACACATTGTGATAAAAAAAGCTCACATTGAGCACAAGTTTTAAGTTGAAAAAGGGGCCATAACTCCTCCAAAACTTGGTGGACTGTAACCACAATCCATCTTGGCCTGTATTTTATCATCCTATGCTTATATGCCCAATATGATATTAATCCATATATCATGTCAAGAGTTACTGATATCCTGAAACCAATTTTTCGTACGGATGCACATGGGTAATTATTAATGCCCCTTCGCCATTCTTTGAATCAACAGGAAGGCCATGAAGCAGGGCAACGATGTCACTCTCATCACATATAATGTTTCTCATATAAACATTAGCACACCCTTCTTACCTCTTTCCCAGTTGAGTTTTCTCTGTGCATCAGAAACAACCTCTGTAGACCCAGGCTGACAATGAATAGCCAATGACGCCAACTCACCCACCAGTCCAGCCTGATCAATAATAATAATAAAAATACAAATAAATCCATACAATAATCTTACAAAATAAATGAAATCGAAAGTTTACTGAGCCATAAGTTAACAAAACCCCTAATAATTCACATGTATTATACAACATTTTACATTGTATTATTATAATTATTATATTTTTATTATTGTGTTAATAGCAGATAATTTACCATTTAATCAGTTCAGCAATAACTCAACTGTAGCACATGACAGATCGTAGTATACTAATGCATAAAATCATAGGGAAATAATCAGGAAGCATCTTCGAAATAAACAATGCCAACAATACTTATATACTAATATAATCAAATGATAATATAAAAAACAAGATTAGACAATAAACTACAATATTGTCAAATAAAGGAAAGAACTAAGGAAAGAACTAACCCTCTACCACCGTGCACAATCTATACAAGTAATTCATGGCAATACAAGTGTAGCTCAACATGAAGTAAGACTTTCCTACATTAACCATTGATGTTGTAAATTGGTTTTTAATTTAAAGTCCAAAGAAACAATATAGAAGGAAAGACATCTTGAAACAAATATGGTTAATATCGTAATCACTGTTCACATAGAGAAAAACAATGTGCTTTATACTCTTGATTGAATGGTGTAGAAATTGGTATGGGCTAATATGTTTTTTGCAATGGAGCTATAAATCACATAAACAGCCAGGGTCAAGAAGTGACTAGCTTTTATGGTGGAGAACGACCCCTCCAGTACATCTGGGTAGAACCACTGGCCTGGTATGCACTTAACTGGAACACTTAAATCACATAGAAACAAAAACTTTTTTATTTACCCAGAGTCCAATAAACTTAAAGTAGACCAATGACAAGAACAGAGTTCAATATCTGATTTTTATACTATGTTTTGTACTATGGGAGGACGCATAAATATATATACAATAAAGACTAAAATGATTAAGAAAAATGGAAACTGCATGAACCTGCATTGGGGACAGAACAGATCACAGGTCAATATTTATGAAACATATCTCATAAACATAGGCAGCACATAATAAACATCACTAGAAAATTATTTATAAGCCACTTGGAAAAATAATGACCATACACAGAGACTGCAAACATAAAGTTTGCTAAAAGCCAATATCAAATACCCTCAGAATCAATAAACAATTTATCGTCAAGCGATAGAACCATCAAATGCCACAGGACCATAGCCAGACATATGACATCTATGCCATCGCACATCCTCTTATCAAGATGCAACTTTCTCAACTAGTTAACAAAGACATTCCTTGTCATCAGGTAACTTAATTGAATACTAATTGATCGAGCTCCAATTCTATAGCTCTAGAAAAACATTTCTGGACAAGCTACCAGGACAAACTTGAGAAAAAGCTTAATACGTATACTTGAGACTGATTCATCTGGTCTTAACATTAAGTATTAAGTATAAAATGTCATAAAGTCAAGACAATAGTTGATGATGTATTTGTTATATTTGCCAAATAAAGAGTGAAAGTAAGAAACAGCAGCTGAAGGCCTGCCACATTCACAAAACATGGCCTCCCATACACATCTCACATTTCCCACGAGTCAAAATATAAATCTGCAGTAAAACAGTATCAGATGTTTCAATAAGATTGAAGATGAAACTGAAGAGAAATCAAGTACAATGCAACAGAAACAAATATGAATATAGAATAATAATAAAAGGTTTTCATGGTATGTCCCTGAATTTCAAGTAACTAACCTAAGGATGGCAATACATAAGTTACATATTGTTTTGAAAAACAGACTAACTCATCTCTTAACACAAAGAGACCTCATGTGTGTTGAAAAACAAGTAAACCATGAAATGGGTGAAGGCATGGACTAGATGGTAATACTAGCCAGTTCTACAAGTAATCAAATAGAAATGGTTTTGACAGTTCTAAATCACAAAAGCTCAGATATAAAACTTATGTGATGTAGTAAAAGAGAGAGAATAAGTTTCTACAGGGAACACCACATACATAAGACAGTGCCTCCCCACACAGACCTCCAGGAAAACAACAATCCATAAAATATAAGGCACTTGAGGTGGTTAAATGGCACATACGTTAGGCAACAAAGGCACAAGGAATGGCCTGGCAGACCATAAGGAATAACTAGGAGAACCAAAAAGGCCAAACAGTGAAGGGGGGGGGGATTAATGGATGGAAAAGATCACAGAACAAGTCAAGACAGCTGGCAGCAATAACCCGAAACTGGGCAGAAAATAACCTGAACACTATATAAAGAGAAAGAATTGCATAATTCAAACAATAACCCAGAGTACTTTATGAAATGTTCAAAATTTATTGAGACACAGACTCAAGAAAAAAAGGATAAAAATCTGTTAATCACGCTAAACTTTGCGATAGGTGATTTAAATTTTAAATTTAATACGATTCTTATAATATGGCCAATGTACTTGAATTAATTCATAGTTAAACTGCGTTTACTTTGAATACTGCCAAATCCAATGATAAGTCAACGAGAATTCGGTCATTAGTGACATAATAAATCCAATATCACAAATGTAGTTTTTTCATTAAATTTAATTGTGCAATCATACAGAACTGTTAAACATAGCACAGTTCCATGTCAAATGGAGCAATGTAACTTTGACATTCAATTTAGTGTATCAAACAAACAATTGAAAGACACTCATACTGACAAAACCACGATGACAGACAAAAGAACAGAGATTATATGTATCAACACTGATATACATGTAGATACATAACAGACAACTGAGCAAACCAAAGATGAAAGAGATCAGTATCTCACACAGATATCTAAAATCTGAGAAACATGCACTAACTGAATGAAGGAAACCTTGCAAATAAATACTAACACATGTACGTACACCAGGTAAATCTCTTTGTGAAATGCCAATTTATTTGACATTTTTAGCAGTTTAAAAAAAAAAACCAAGGAATTTAACTGCCATGGAATTGATATAAACACTAATTGCTTAATTACAATTCCATGACAGCCAAAATAAGTGGTATCAGGCATGAGAATGCAAATTTTCAAAATCAGCTGAAAATTCGACTAGGGATCCAGGGGCCACCGAGAGCTTTTAAGCATCTAAGATGGCTTAAATTGTCTCAAAAACAGTCCTTGCAAGCGTCAAATCCGCAGCTTTCCGCGAAAAATTCTCATGCCTGTGGTATCTGTGCGCATTCCATATATCCTACTAGGGTGTTGTTGAAATGAAATATAACTTACAGGTGAACCACTCCTGTTAGTACTGTCTTCCATTGGACCAACTGGTACAGATTTCTCGGTAGGTTCACTTATAGTTACCACCTTTGATTCATCTGTATTTGTTCCAGCTGGTTCAGTTTTACTTCCTTCGTTTGTTCCAGTACTTAAAGTTTCAGGTTTAGTTTCAGTTTTAGTTGTTTCAGAATAAACTTCTTCACTTTTGGTTGAGGGTGTGAAGTCTGGGGGATTAGGGTCAGGCCCTTTTGAAGCTTTTTCCCACCCTTCTGTGATCCAGGGGGCGCTGTAGGTACCCAAAGGGGGTTCCTCGGGGTTAACGTCAGATAAAGGTTCTTCAGAATAATGTGATTCTAATTCAGAATAAGTTCTAGGCATGACAGTTAGTTCTACTAATTTTTCTTCTGAATCGGTCTTATTTTCACTAGTAACTTCAACTTCATAGAAAACTTCATCCACCTTTGGTGGTTTAAATGGATAGACAGTATGAAATGTTTCCTTAAAAGGAAGAATATTTTTGTATTCTGAATCTAATGCTGGTTTATCGTGACCTTTTTGTTCACAATCGTCTTCATTCTTTTTGTTTGGTTGCTGAGTAAAAAGCGTCTGAAAATGAATCGAGAAAATATGGCAGGCCATTACATCAGAGAGTATAGACTGGAAAGACAAACAGAGATAAAGATAAGCTTCAACACACATCACACACAAAAAGCAAAGACAATACTGCCATATAATTCTCAGACTCATTCCAGACACCCTACATATTGAAGATATTTTGAATTAAAGTGACTCAAGAAGTCACGTAGGGAAAAGCCGCATAAAAAGGACGCTGTATTTTAGTCATAGTTTAATTTTAATGACATCAGTGGGAAAATAACAGGTTTTTCTATAAGGGCGGCTTCTGTTTATTTCAATAAACATGTAGGTCAGGAAGTATTCACAAAAAGTTATACCTTAATACATGTAATAGTAGTAGCCTCTTCCTTGTCTAGGATAATGTTCCCTGTCTTATTTAATGGGGGGTGTCGGAGAATAGTTTATTTGTAAACTTTGTTTGAATTAAACATTTTTTGGGGTAAATATTGTTAGAAAATCGAAACATCTATGAACAAATCATGAGGGTCATACAGAAAACCTGTCGAACTGCATCACAGACAGAAAGTGTCTTAACATTTGGCCAAATACAGCCACCAATTGTCCAGAAAATCACTACCTAAATTTGTACCCGACGTATTTTACCTTCCATACCAACACTTAATGTGAATAATAAACAAATAATTTTCTATTCCTCAGTTCAAGGATTGGGATTAGCAATACCTATAAGCCATTAACAACACTACAAACTGTGAAGCCAACTCTTAGAAGAAGCAAATGGAACACAGATAACTGAATTTTAAACCAACGCAGACCGTAGAAAGTATCAAAGTATACATTGTAATTCCAATCAACAGTCAGGGGAGCTTGCTTTTACTCATATTGTTATAAGTAAAAGCTTAATTGCAAACCAAAGTGAAGCCATTCTGCTCTCAGATCACATTTCTTAGACCTGGCTGGCCTTTTAACATCAGCCCTTTTTTCAGTTTTTGGGGAAGTATGGCGGGTCCTTTTTTCTTTCGAAGTGGGGGAAAAAACAAAAATTTCTTCGTGGAATTGGACCCAATATTGGCCCCAAATTTGCCACAAAAAGGGGTGCTTTCACGTCAAATTCTTGGACCTGCCTGGCCTTTAATCAATGAAGGGAGTTACATTCATACAGTCATATGGAAAAAGAGCCACCGGAGGTCAGCAAAAAAGGTTCAAAGACAGTCTCAAGGTCTGATTGAAAGCTCTTGGCATCTACATTGACTCATGGGAGAGCCTAGCGTAAGACCATGCTTGGCGTACTGCAGCAAACAAAGGTTTCAAGGATGCTAAAGCTACACGTTTGGTGGAAACGTGAGGTTTGAAAGACATTAAGGGCAGCAAGCACCTCGACAGCAACAACCAAACATGTCAAACATGTGGCAAGTACTTCCATGTCCAGATTGGCCAGATAAGTCATCACAATCACATTGGCAACCTCAGCTTAAATAAAATATATTGAACAAGAGACCCACAAAGGCTTTATATCACTTATCTGAGTTATACTACAATGATGCTTCTGTGTGCTAATAACTGGAACAAGAATGTTTTCCAACAATCAGACTGATTTAAGCCAACTCTGCAAAGGGTTACACATTCCCACCAAAACATGGTAAATTGGGTTTCAGAGAATTTAATATTAGCAATTCTCAGGTAAAGGACCATGAGCAGTATTGGCTTATCAACTCAGAGAAGTATAAAGGTAGATGTAATGTTTACTAAATGAAGAATTGGACCTGAAATTCTGAAAGTGTCACAAATTATGAGCTGCAGATCAAGGTCTGAACTGATTTAACAATTACTTTTACACTAATTTCTACTTGATAGCAGGTCTTGTATATTTTGGCTGGCATGAATGTTACTCAAATTGCTCTGATATACATGGAAACTACTCATGATCCTCTAGTGTGGACCTTTAGGGCTTCTTTCTTTGGTTCCGGCAACTTGGTACAGTCACGTAAATATTACACCTCTTTATTAATGGATGATGTTTCATCCAGCCTGTTGAATAAATACCAAATAGACAAGGCAAAATTCTATCACCCAAAACCCGAGTGTTCTAATGAACTTATAATAAACCATATTACCAGTGTTCTTATGAATTATAGATCCCAAAACCAGTGTTCTTATGAATTATAGACCACAAAACCAGTGTTCTAATGTACTATAGACCCAAAAACCAGTGTTCTAATGAATTATAGACCTCAAAACCAGTGTTCTAATGAATTATAGACCTCAAAACCAGTGTTCTAATGTACTATAGACCCAAAAACCAGTGTTCTAATGAATTATAGACCTCAAAACCAGTGTTCTAATGAATTATAGACCTCAAAACCAGTGTTCTAATGTACTATAGACCCAAAAACCAGTGTTCTAATGAACTATAGACCCCAAAACCAGTGTTCTAATGAACTAGTAAACTAAGTATTCCAGTGTGCAGTCATTTTAAGAACAAGAAATAATACATTCCTGTGGACATTGCTGACAATGATAATTTTCAGTTCATATTTAAGACCATTCTGAACATCTATTTTTCTGATCTGAGTTGAGAAAAAATCATTCAAGAAATCTGAGAAGGTCCTACATTGCTCACCTGAATGAATATGTCCCTATATATCACCATTGAACAAATTACAGTACGATGGTTCTCTATATAAAGATACAGTCTTGCCCCGAATGGCTACGTTTTATATGATCAAGCTTGTTTCAGCAAATTTTGGAACATGGTCACCCAATGATCATTTCTGTAGACGTTGACTAAATGGACTACTTAAACTTACTTTTCTAGCATTTATATATAAAAATTGTGGAACATACCTAATTAGTATTCATCAATTAATGCATCAATGTTGCAATCTTAATTATGTAAGAGAGCACTGCAGCTTAAAAACTGCCATATCCACACATCATTGCACTGCTAGTCATAGGTATTGATTTTGTTTTAGGTGTGCCTAATTATATTTAAATACTGGTAAAAAACATATAAATTAATGTGTCCAGACAGAAAAGGGAGTTTCCACATGAAGTAAGACAAATGTTTATGCAGTAGGGAATTTTGTAAATGAGCATAAATCCTCCACTTCATAGTAACCATGGCAACAAATGTCCAATATCTAGGCTTAATTGGTAAACAACTTGATAGCAAACTGCAAACACCTCATTCACTAGACTGGAAACAATTTACAATGGTTTTACATATCAGCCACATGTTGAACAGTTTTACACTGTCTGACTGTTGTAAACATTAACTATCATAGTGTCATAAGACTACCCCAAACCTGTTAAGCCATGTGGTCCGATTGAGAATAAATTTCATTGTGAAGCTACCACAGTGCTAAACTACTCACTGAGTGCTTACATTGTTAATCACAGCATCTGCAGAATTACCCTGTGGTGTCCCTATGTATGCAAAGCTCTTCAATCTGCAGTGCTTGAATGCTGTGAACCCAATATGCAGCCCAGCATGGATCAGTTCACTTGTGCACGTGACAACTTTGGTCTTACCATCAGCATCAAGAAGACTGAAGTAAAGTACCAGCCAGCACCAGGGAAAAACTATGTCAGACCATCAGTAAAAGTGCTTGGAACAAATCTCCAAGTAGTGGACAAATTCACATACCTAGGTAGTACATTGTCAAGAGCAGAACACATAGATGATGAGATCAACAGCAGAATAGCAAAGGCTAGAGTTGCTTTTTTGGAGACTCTGCTCTGCTGTCTGGGAGTGTCGAGCCATCTGACTTGCTACCAAACTGCAGGTCTACAGGGCAGTTGTCATCACTATTTTGCTATATGTCTGTGAATCCTGGACTATATATGCCAGACATCAGATGGCAAGCGAAAGTGCCCGACTCTAACATTTCGTCCCGGGTAAATCTCCCATCCATTTTCACCATCTTTTAGCATTCCCAAGTTTGCTGGGCTGGACATGTCTACTGTATGTCAGATACAATATTCCCAAAATAGCTACTTTTTTGGTGAACTGTCATATGGAAAAAGAGCCACCGGAGGTCAGCAAAAAAGGTTCAAAGACAGTCTCAAGGTCTCATTGAAAGCTCTTGGCATCTACATTGACTCATGGGAGAGCCTAGCGTAAGACCATGCTTGGCGTACTGCAGCAAACGAAGGTTTCAAGGATGCTGAAGCTACACGTTTGGTGGAAATGTGAGGTCTAAAAGACATTAAGGGCAGCAAGCACCTTGACAGCAACAACCAAACATATGTGTCAAACATGTGGTAGGTACTTCCATGTCCGGATTGGCCAGATAAGTCATCACAGAGCCCAGTCAATGGCTTGATGTTATGTTCATCTCCGCTGAGCAAAGAACAAACAACAACAACAGTGATACATGTTTTTACCTGTAATGATGTTTTTTTTGTTTTATGTAAAATAACGAAATAATATGGATTGTTTTCCTTCCATAACAGATCTCTTCAAGACACCACCAGGATTTCAGTAATATGAGGTGGTCAATGACTACTACCGGATTCAGGGGGGAGGGGGGGGGGGGGCATCAGGTGCTCCTCCCCCTAAAATTCCCCCTATCCTTGCATGTATGTCCGAGTATAAATATGAAAAAATATTACATCAAATACGCAGTTCTGATTTATTATTGTAGCATTATATTCTATAATGATGATATTTATACATATGCTAAGTAATTTAAAATTATCCGGATATGTCTAGAGCAAAACCAAAATGTGGCTCAGAAGTTACACCCCCTAAGCCCAAATCCTGGATCCACCTGTGATGACCCTGGGTAACCAACCAGTACAATCCGGGTCTGCAGTCCAAGGCTTATACTTTAATCACAGGACAAAGTGTATCTTAAATCAAATTGTTACAGCTGAGAAGTTACAGCTTATCCTGTGCTCTGATCTGTGGATAGCCACTCATACTTTGTTCACTGGTGGATAGAACCAGGTGTATCAGTGTAGACATTACTTACTTAGGATTACCAGGTGAGCTACAAATAGCAAGAACTAGTCTTTGATAGATTCTTTTCCTTATTTATCATTATGGAAAAGCAATGGCTGGATTCCATAGATAGTTCCCACACCTACAATAATTATCTCCCTTGTTCTTAATCATCAGCCATTTGGAAAGGCAAAACTGATAAGAACTTATAGGAGTAATTCCCAAATACGTGTAATTGAGAAAATACCAAGAAAATTTGGATGTGACAACCACTTTTTCTTTAACTTTCTGAGCCATGTGCCTACATGAGTATACTAAATATGTTATTTTTATATGTCTAATTGTATTTTATCATCGTTTACATTACATTATCTATAACTTTAAGGAATATGCCTATCAAAATGGCCGACTATTCAGAACAAGGGAGGTAAATATTGTAAATGTGGGAACTACACTGCAACTCCATTAAAATGCGATCGGAGGGGGTCCAAAGACTCGCGATCGCGTTATATCCGACTGCGTTAAAATCTTAAGACATATGAACAATAGAGAAGAGATACCAACTTACCCCACCCACCCAATATTATAGCGTTGTGCATACGACGTTTTCATAAACTTCGTATTTGTTTTAATAAATAGGTAGATGAAAATATATAAAACTTATTTATGCATTATTATTTGAAACTATTTCAAAACAAAACTCATTAATTATTTAAAACAAAGCTAAAATATGGTCATTTCTCTTTCGGAACCGCGATATTTTGGCGGCGTTTGTATTATTTGTTACCCGTGAAGATTACCCCCTGTGAAAATTGCCGATTTAGAGTGACAATTAATTCAATAATTATATCTAATTGTATTTTCGTACCTATCGATATTTATCCGTTTTTCCCCCAGAACAAAAGAATAATCCATCGTGTAAAACTGTTGATTGGACCAACAATCACGCGTGTTGCAGGTTTTGCACCATGCCCGGTTGTATCTATATAACATACTTCTCATTAAGCATTTCATGTCAATCAAAATGTGCATTTGACAAAATCACCACCCATGACGGTCAACCTCTGAAACTAGAAGACGACGCGGCGCCTTTGAACTCTCGCATCAAACATTGGGCCGACTACTTGATCTAACAAGTCGAGACGCAGCGCCTTTGTTGCCTGCGAGAACATTGTTTTTGGCTCACAGCACTTCAGACATTCCGGTCCTATTTGTCTGCTTTTGCCTTGACTTAAAAGGTAAACATGTTGATACACAGCTAATTTTTGTGACAGATTGAGAACTAGTCAACCGACACATCTAGTAGATCTGTGTGAACAACAAGTGCTGTATTAATCGTAATTAGCGCATCCGGATAATGCAAACAGGTTTGTATTGTCATTTAGTTTATTGACGATTAACACTGCTTTGTTCCATGATTGACATGCCCTACGGTCATTTATTCAACTAAAAGAAATCTCGCCGGTTCGCGATCATCTAATTGGTCAAGGTAAGGAGAATAATTGAACTTGGGCGTGTCTAGACGACTCTGCATCAGCTACACCTGTGACGTTATTGATTCAGCACAATCCAAGGTCAAATTACGTTGATGTTAATGGAATGTGTTGAAAAACATTTGAAGGTTACATTTGTGTAAATATTGATAGTTATCATAATTGGACATATATCTCTTATGTTGCGTATATTCAGTTTAAGTAATCTCTTTGATTCGCGATCGCTGTTTTTTAACAGCAAGTGATTTTGCGAAAGAGCAGACAGCAAATTGCTGAAAAATGCGATTTTGATCCATTTTTCTTCCTTACCTTGACAAATTTTAGGATTTTTCATGAAAATAATCCCGAGCCACAATGACATCGCCATATAATGGCTATTGCGCTATAACCGACTGCATAGTAACAGAGTTGCAGTGTATCTATTGAGAAAACTTGGAGCTCAAAATATAAACTATAAAAACTACCAGGTTATCATCAGCTTTATAACAGAGCTGGATGTATTTTAATATAATATCAACAATTGTTAGTTCAGCAAAAATAAAATAAATTTATATACTGAACTGAAATGCAAAACAAATAAATGCAATAAAAGAGCCACTCACAAATTAAATGACGCATGGTTATAGTCTACAGATAAAAACAACTGGAAATCAATTAAACAGAAGATAGATAGTTTGCAAGGTTATAATTGTGTTGTAGGCTAGTTAATGTTCCATCACAGCAATACATTAGAATACTTCAGACTAATATACCAGGCTGGCACCAATCAGGATTTCTAGAATCAATTAACAAGGACAAGCTACAAATTTCAGGGTGTCACATCAAGTGTATCTCCACCTTCAAACATTCTCCAAACAGTACAGTACAGACTATAGGTCTGACTTGTTTTTCGTACATTGGCTGCATTCAATTCTACTTCCACCCCTGAACATTTGGGCCAGCAGAACGGGAGTCACTGATTACCACAGAAGGGTCCCTCTACACCATTCCCAGCATTTTCTCAAATATAGAAAAATCAAAATTGGCTAAAAACCTAAAATACCACAGATTGCACAGAATAATTGCTCACAGAGATACACAAAATTCACACGTAATAAGGCTCAAAATAAACACAAGAGACCAGTACTTCTGCAATCAAGTCAGTTAAATTTATTTGAACTATAACATAAAATAAAACACATCATCAAATATAGCATTTAGTTTTCACACAAAAATTGCCCAAATATTTCGTCCATTTTGATTTTCAAAAATATTCATACAGATAAACCCATTCATCAGAATCTACTAGACAGAAGCAAACAGGAACTCAATGATCAAACAATCGACAGAAGGACAAACATTCAAGCAACAATGCAACATGTTGAGACGTCATATACATGTAGCTAGACATGATTAAATAATCCACTGACTCATATAGTGCCAAAACACTGAACTACAGCAACTCAAGACCAACCACTTCACCAAACAGACATGGTATCTCTGCAGAAAACATAGCAAAGCCTAGGTATGGTATCACAGGTAAGGTAGCGAGTATTGATGGCAATGCAGGTCACACCAAAGCCAGTCCTGAAACCTTCTTGCAACAACAACACTTTATGACCAGATAATCCCGCCTTCAGCTTTTAAACAGGAAAGCTAAAAACACCACATCATTGAAAATGTCACCACAGGAATATGACAATGCAAGTTCAAAAAGAAAAAAGCTCAGGAAATCGAAATTGCTTCAAAGATTGCCTGGCAATCTGTCAGATTAATGTTCTATTATTGTCTCAAAGAAAAAAAATGGTCAGACATGTTACTGATGTTTTGAATGCATGTTAGCTTGTACACATTAATAGTTTGGAAGGGACCTTGCAGAAAACAACACAACCTGTACGCAATTTGTCAGAATGTCCTGATTGACCCCTTTTTTCGACACAAGACAATAAAGTTATTGGACTCCCAACCCAGAACATGAATACAGTGCATCCATCTTTGCTCATAGAAGGGGAGTAAACACAACCATCTACAAGCAGGACAGTAGTAAGTGTGCATGGAAGGAGCAAATAAGCAACCACAAAGGAACGGATACCATCTCGTATAACAAAGAGGAAAGAAAAAGTAACATCAGTCAACAGAGATTTTTTCAACAATGACATTAAAATGATTGGATAACCCTAATTTCAGCACAGTTAATCTTTCAATTACATCCCAAACACACAAATATTACCCTTAACAAGAAGATTCTACACCACAAAATGGAGCATGAACACCAGTGCAACAGGAATAGATATGCTATTATTCTTATGTATAACTTTGGCTGTCTCCATTTAAGCAATGGAGTTCCGGTGCCGTCATACATTTTAGAGTGTCAAACTAAATACCACAAACTTATATATGTGCTACCTTACATTGACATATACCCACTTCTCAAATGTATATCAACTTAATCTAGGTTCAAACTGCAAACAGAGATAATTTCAAACCCAAGCAGGTCTATACACTAGTAAGATATAAAGATAACATGGGGTACCATCCCTCATGCATATTTAATGCTAAGGAAACAGACATGGTATCTAACAGTTCTTTCAAAGAGAATACTGGAAAAAATAAATGTTATTCTGGTTTAAGGGGTGACCCAAAAATACTGTGAAAACATGGATATGAGGAACACTAGGATGGCAGGGAGAGTAAAAGACAGTGGTAGTGATGCCACGTCTGTAACAGCAAAAGGTTCCGTTTCTATGGCATTTTTTCTGTAAAAAGGCAATAAGCTGGAAATATCAGAAAAACTGAAAAAAATGGGAAGGCTACAGATTTTAACTAGAAATGAAGTGAATGTATAAACAAGTATGCAGTGGTGTATAATTATGGTTACTATAAGCGAGATAGGACTACATCATGTCATCCATGTACAATATATGGCTGTGTTGTATATATAACACATATATCATATATTGGACACAGGATGGCATATGTACATAGACAACAGGAAAAAACAGTCTGAGAATTATTAGTAGCATTAATAACAACAACAACATATAAACAACAACAAACACTACAACATGCCAGAAAAATATTAAGGGAACTTTGATATGTAAGAAAGAATACATTGTAGAACATGCTATGGCATGAAGTTTGTCGAGTCAAAATACTTGGAAAATGAAGATTTCAAAATATGTAAATGCTTAAATAATATTTCAAATTTAAGCCAGTGATATTTATACATGTTGATGGACTGGCAGTGGGTCTTGCAGCATTACCCTGATCCCAAACACCACTTAATACATCAGCAATTTTCATTATTTTGTCCAATGAAAGATATTTACGTTTATTTTCGTGTCTTAATTATAGAATATTTTCTGGCATGTTAATGAAACAAGATTAATAGAATGGAAGAAAACAGAATTATTAAGGCAAGCAAATTATACAAATCATCCATTTTATCACACAACCTGATAGTTTAGGTATATGTACATATTCTTTGTGCAAATACTTAATCAATTTATCTTAATTACACAAGGGAATGCAGAACTTCAGAAGGTTGGTCAAATCGTGCACAAGGATATTTACAGTATATAATAATGCGCAATATAATATACGGAAATACATGAGAGAAATCTTTTTGACTCAAGTGTCCAACAAACTTACCTTTCCAAGTAACTCATAGCTTATTCAACTCACCAGATACTTATTTATGTATATCAATGAGGCTTACTGGACTATCATGATTGACAGTAATGTTATGTGTTTCCTACTTTAGTCATAGAAAACATTTTTGACAGACCAACTTACTGTATCTCATGATGCTCAGTTTTCATTTCTTATTTCTTATATACAGTAAAACCTCACTTAAAGACCACCTCAATAATAAGACCACCTCAATAATTAATAACAATTAACACAATTTTCAAGTCAATTCTCACTGTTTTTCTCTTTATTCAACCTCAGTTTTAAGACCATCGCAATATTAAGACCAGTTTTCAAGGGTCCAAAGGGTGGTCTTATTATTGAGGTTTTACTGTACAAGTTATACCCCCCTCTAACCAGCTCCTTGCATGCAGCCTATGGGATATTTCATCAAAAAAAACCAACTGTATCTACCTCTTAACAAAATATTTCAGATTTAGGTATATTCAAGAACAAACAAAGAGATTATTAACTTCTAATTAATCTAACTGTGCTCAGCGTGACATCCCATAGCAGATATTTCCCACTAAGTGGATATGTGCCAAGTTAAAGTACTACTGAATACTAAAATGAAATGTGAAATTAGTCTTACCACTGTTAGTTCCTCGGACTGTGAAGCATGCGGAAAAGAAAATAAACAAAACAAATATAAGAACAGAACAAAACAGAATGGAGCAAAAACATCACTGAATGTAGAATCAAACTGGGAAATGGTAACATGCTCAACAAGTTGACTCTTTATCCTTCTGATACTCTTCGACAAAATGAGTATTAAAAAAACACATTTTTTGTCCAAAAGTTTCAAATGAGAACATACTGGTAATGCGTAAGTTTCACTATATTTTTATGGAAATAAACGATTAAAAAAAAAAAAAAAAAAAAAGTTTCACTATAAATGTTTAAAAGACTCATAATTTATCTGTTTGAACACCAGATTTCAAAGGAGTCAACATGCTTCAGCAAGTTTTAGTAATTTTGTTCAATACTCAATGAACAGATTCAAAGAACAGTTGAAAAAACACAATCGCAAAAACCAAATCAAACTTACAAGATGCATTTGCTGTATAACATGACTTAATAAGCTGAAAAACTCGTGATTATAAGATTTGTATCAATGTGCTAAATATGTACACAGTTATCTACTAGTATGAGCTAAAACATACGACAAAATGGAACACTGAGCCTTCCAGCATTTGAATACTGTAAACCTGTGACCCGCTAACTTTTATTAGACAGAGTAATACGGTGGGACCTCGATTATTCCACAACCTTCTATCCGAATACTTGGTGTCATCCAAAATAAATATCAGGTCCCGATGTATCTTCTTAGGGATGTCGAATTTAAATGGGCTATTTGAAACTATGTATCTTTCGAAACGAAATTTCGGATCCGATGGATTCGAATGAATGAGATCCGACTGAATTTATCTAGTTTCAGTCTTAGGCCATCGTTAAAATATGTTTGTTTGGAATAAACCTATCAAGAAAAATTGAGTAGGGGCCATTTTCAGGGGTAGACAGGGTTATGCAAAAGAATCATTTTTTAATGATGGTCGTGCCCACTTAAATTTCAGTTACATTGAAAACATACCGGTAGACACAAGAGGTCACAGATATACACTGTGTACAAATGCAGGAAGACTTTCGTGTTACACATATAAGACAAATTTCTATAATTATAGATAATTTCAGCAGCTAATCATCACTATGAACCATGAATAATATCACTTTTTTAAACTCTGATGGTACAAATTTTGTGGTTTGAAACGAAATGGTTTGAATACACGCTTATAGTACAATACAATATTGAGACAGCATGTTATATATGGAGCACAGTCAACCACGGAGAAAATTTATAACATAATTGGTTACAATTTTCTAAGAAAATTGCATAATGATACAGCTTATGTCTGATATTAAATGTAGAAGTTTAAACTCTCAAAATAAATGACATTTAAACATTATATGCGAGGTTACTTCATGAACTAATAGTTTGTAAGCCTTACATCAATTTTAATTCACTTTTACGACATCCAGCATAAATACTACCAACTAGTATAATTACCGCATTATGACATCAAAACACCAGACATTTACTTTTGCAATGAATATTGTATAAACCAATCCCCATAATACTTCTAAATTATTTCAAAATTCTCATTTTTACAGGGGTTCCACTAGGTGCTGAATCTCGAGGGTCATTTTGATAATTTCTTACTGGATTTAACCATGAACAATTGACTCTTCAGTCAGAATCCTTAGGGCCAAAATGTGGCTTTTTGGAAATTCCAGAGGTCAAAGGGTCAATTCCAGGGTCAAATGGAACCCCTGTTTTTACTGCAAATAACTTTCATTTCACAAGACTTATTTATGTAATATCCCCAATTTGACACCATTACAGCCAGATGCAAAATTAGCAAGTCATTTATATGTCTCCCTTACATTTTCTAAGAAAAAATACAAACTTAGTCTAGATTTGAAAAAAACAAAACACAATTACGATAGATACCTGATTTATAGTAAAATGGATGTACAGTTACTGAATGGTGTGAATATTGAATACACCACCTTAAACAACAGTGCTATATTATAGATTGCACAAAAACATTAGACATACATTAATGATGAGACCATAAACCAACATCCAAAGTGTAGTTTAATCATAAATTTATATATGATAAATTTACACGAAAATGACGTCAGGTCGCTGTGGTGTAGTGGTTAGCATAACGGACCGGCAATCCGTAGACCTGGGTTCGATTCCCGGTAGCGCCATTGACCGATTTTTCGTGTTTCTCAAAAATGACTTTATTTTATATTAAGATACTTTAAGCCTTGTATGAATAATGAACACAACAGTAATATTTAATGAATAATTTGTGCAAAAACCAAAAGATGAAAGTGGTTGTGTAGAAACATATAAATATCTATCTAACTCGTAAACTACCACATAAGTTCACAATAATACAAAATAACTGTGTGCTGCATCATGCTAGACCAAGCAAATTGAAATGTTTAAAATCAGAGTTTATTTATAAGTAAAACGAAATTCTCAAAAGTAAATAATTTCGTCAAAAATTTAGAAAATGCTGCATAAATTTCAACCTTCATATTGTTTACGAAATTTTCTTCTGCCTCAAAACATCATAGTTCCCCACCTTTCATTCAGACATTTAATTACATGATAAAGTCTACTAGAGAACTTGCCAATTTACATCAATAAAAATGCCTGTTTTGAAATGTTCAAGCTATATAGCCAATTAGTTTTATTAGCCACTACAAGATTTGTTTTAACCACAAAGACTTGAACAATTTGAGTGATTGGTTTTTTTGTTTTAAAAAATTATTAAATATAAAGACTGTGGACACTTACAGGAACAAATGAACAGAATTTAGACAAAAACAACAACGAAAGCCCAAAATGAATACTTAGCATCACATTGAAGATACCTTGCAACTTTGATTTGGTTTATTTTGCCAGCATCTAGATAATCTTTGATAGGCCAATTTACAGTACTGTGCAGGAGATTGTATGAACGAGTACCATGGCCCCTTCGACCAGGACCACGGAGCCTCTTTTTCAACTAAGTTCATTTGCATATTCGACTTTGGTACATAAACATAGGTTTTCTTGATGGAGCAGGGGTGAGAGACGACCACAGTAGGTAATAATCGTTTTTCCTTCCTCTTAAGGCAGCAGTAATATAAGTATGAATAATATTGTAAACAAGAGCACCGCAGACGGATGTCGACGCTAGTCCGTGGTTTACATGATCATAACAAGAAATCAATGTTATAAAGGTTACCTGCAAAACAGACATTCAATGCAAAACAAGTGATGTTTGTACAACATGATGCCCCCCCTGTGACCTTGACCCCATGACCCCAAAATCAATAGGGTTCCTCTGCTACCCAAGATGAATGTGTGGACAAAGTTTGAGGATGATAGGTCAAGGGGTTCTTGAGTGAAACCAAAAGGTTACGGACCGACCGACAGACGGATGTACCGACCAACATGTGCAAAACAATATGCCCGCTCTTCTTTAAAGGGGAGGCATAAAATCAAATTCCTTGGAACTAGAGGTATAACGTAGACCATAACCCACATAGGTTATTGAGCTATAAATAAGAGTACACAGCTTCAAGCGAATAACTCAATTATACCCCAAGAAATGGAAAATAAACTTTTTTTAGAAATGGAAACCTTGACCCCTCCCCAATGCAATCCCAACCATCATACCTAAATGCCCTATACCAATGCTACATCATGTGAAAAAGTTTGATGACAATAGGTATTGTCAACAACTGAGCAAAACGCAAGATGTAACCAGATAAACACATAGTACATTTCACATTGCTTAACAGCCCTGGGGCGTCAATAAGAGCAGTGAGCAGGTAAAATTACCCGGTAACTTAAGCATCATCACCCGGGTACTTTTCTTGTATGAGTGATCATAATTAAGGGGAGTACCCTCAGACCCCGCCTAATTGTGATGATTTCCCGGCTTATTCAAATATTAGTGACATCCCTGACAGCCCCTATAACGAAGTAAGAGGGCAAGAAGAGAATAAGCCTATTGTATATGGATTCATAAATGGGACTTGAACTTTCTCAGAGATGGAGCTTAACACGAACTTGAACAAAAGTTTGAACATATATGATGACGACAATCAAGCTATGACAACAGCTCTTCATTTTTCTTAATAGACGAGCTATAAGTAGGAAGTAAATTATGTGACTAATTAAACTTCACTGATCTACTATTATTTCACAAGAATAATGTAGCTTAGGAGTAAAAGAAGGTTCAAAAGGCAAAAAAAAGTCTCTAAGCAAAACGTATCACACTAGAAGATTGAATAATGTCAGGTAAAACAAAAAATATTGTTGTCATAGTAACTGAATAACGGTTTTCTACACACCAGGTTTTTGAGGAAAAAAATCTAACAATTTATATATTACCACAACTAAACATTATTATGTGAAGAAAGATATAGTTCTGTGAATAAAAAGCCGTAGAGAAGGCAAACTAGTCAAAGCAATAATACCAAAGACAGTTACTGCAGTGATGTCAGTTTGAATATCCTTAAGTTACATTACTGGTTCACTTCTGGTGAATAATATATTATAACTTAAATGACAATTTAAACCCAATTTAGGACCTCTGAAAATTGAATAAACTTCTAAGTTAGCATTTCGAGTGATGAAACTTAAAAACTAGTTTATCTACGTCTGAATACAGAAACAGATTAAGTCTCGCTCTCACGTCTCGAATCAGGCTTAAACTATCAATCTAAGTTTATATACCAAGCATTATAAGCTGTACAGTATTGAAAAAATTGTAAAATTCATTGTATTACATAACATTTCTACCTTAACTTGAGAGAGTAAACTTTGAAACTTTAATCTGATAACAAGACTTAAAGTACAGTATGTTTTAACTCATTTACTGTTTTAATAATTCAAGATGCACATAATTTCAAGTCACACACAAAATCACAAGCAGTATGTTACTGTTAGTTCACCAAAATATCATTCCTGAGCAGTTTGTTAAATACATATTATGAGAAAAAATATCTACAATCTTTAATGCGGACCTTGTAACCAGGAAGTAATAAATCAGTGCTGTTCAGGGCACTAATCTTACAAGTAGGAGCAAAAACTTGTACTTCATTGCAAGTCAAACATGGAGCAAATGCTCACATTTTTGTGCCAAGTGGAAAGGTCATGGTCACATCTGGTACATGGAATTTATAAATTTTTTTGCTAACATCATGATCCCAAAGTGTGCTAGTCTATCAGTTATAAACTTGAAACTGCTGGCTATCTGTCATTAAACAATCATTGAAAAAATATGAAATTTAACTAGTATACCCCCAGATTATAATGATAGATATTCTGCAATAGTATGTAATTGCTTAAACATTTGCTCCATGTTCACACAATGAACACGCCCCTAGACCTTCCAAAAATAATAAATTCCCGAATCAGCTGAGGCACTAACTACAAGCAAGCTTTCTTACCAAGGCTGGATCAAGAGATGGCTGAACGCTCTGCATGAAAATATTCCACCAAACTTGAAGGAACTCTTGACTATGTCCAGTACCCGGCAACGGTTTAACTGTTCTAGTATTTGTATCATACGTGTGATGCCATGGTTTGACAGCACCAATAAAATGAACAATCTTTACTCTGTCTTTAAATCTGAAAAAGAGAAACAAATGACCTCATATTTTTGTATAACATATAGCGCTATATTACGCATTATTAAGCAGACTCTTAAAGGTACATTGTCAATATTTTTTGACAAAATATGCTTAGTCATACATATGAGAAAATCTGTGGTAATTGCCTTCATACTGATTTTCTCAAAAACACTGCATTGTAATTTTTATTGCTTGTTTTCAAAACTACAAATACAAGTGTCAGATATGTGTATTTTCTAACCTGACATACATGCCTAATTAGCGCTAACATAGGAAGTCAGTCTAGTGTTTTGCAGTTCCATGAAACTTTAAAGAAAAGTAATGAAAAATATCTTAGAGAGAAGGTATCAACATGCCATTTTCTCAAAATTATTTCATAGTAATATTCTGTTGGTAAATAACACTATGAACCTGTATGTACCTTTAAGGATATACTAGCGTTCAAATCACTGCTTAAGGTCATTAAAAACCGGCCAAAGTCCTGTATTTTTATTTCAGGAAATAAAGCACATCCCCTTTCAGATAAATGTATTTGAATATGGTAAAATATTTAGGGATCGATCCGGTCTATCTTTTTGAAAAACCCAACACAGCATACTTAAAATTTATATATTTACCAGAGCAGTCAAACCACACTTAAAGACCACCTCAATAATAAGACCACCTTGAAAGTAAAAACACAACTTTCAAGTCCATTTTCACTGTTTTGCTCTTGATTCAACCTCAATATTAAGACCACCTTAATAAGAAGACCAGTGTTCAAGGGTCTCAGGGGTGGTCGTATTATTCAGGTTTCACTGAACATGCTTTGTGAATTGTGGAAGTGACACTTTTTTTTACTTGTTTAGATTTGACATTTACACAGTTTTTCATACATTTGCAAATTCTCAAAACCCTAAACTGTAAACTTTGGGTCACATTCTTGACTATACAAAAAATTCCTTTCAGGCCAGCAGTGACAATAATATATTTAGAACATGTAGCAGTTTTAACACAAAATACTGCACAACATGAAAGATCACCGAAATTCTTGTATACAATAATATTCAGAGGTACTGATGACAAAATCACCATTTAGGAAACTACCATGTTCTACAAATTCTACACCTGTAAATACAAAACTATCACAATGTATTCAGTGTTTTATCAAACACTGTTAACAAGTGGTGGAAACATGTCATAGCAAGGAACAAAGGAAGAAAGGTATAACTTTTTGTCATCCCAAATACTTGAATGACAGATACCACTCTGTCACACTGTAATATCCACAGTGTTATCAGTTTTACATATCGTAGTACTGTACAAAAACTTTTGCACATAATGTGTATACAGACAAATTCTTCTTGTTTATTGGTATTAGACCAAACAGTCATTTCATTGGTGGCTTTATGACTGCATGAAGATATTTGAACCAATCCTAACGCTCGGTCTTAAATTGGTTGATCCATTGTCTGGCCTAAAACCGGAAAACATGAGAAATCTAGCCAATTATCCAACAGTTGACAAATGCAACAATATATAATAGTCAAGCATGGGTATCCATTGATTACTGAACATTACACTGTTCAACCATGGCTAAAGTAAGCATGTGCTACATGATACCATTCAAACATAAACACATATAATGATTTTATCAAGTACATTAAAACCTCACTTAAAGACCACCTAAAATATAGCTTTTTTTCAAGTCTATTTTCACTGTTATGCTATTTATTCAACCTCAATATTAGGACCACCTCAATAAGAAGACCAGTTTTCAAGGGTCCCAAGGGGAGTCTTATTATCAAGGTTTTACAGTAAGTGTAAATTACATTTTAAACAAGGCAATTTAAACAGCATTCAACTTATGTTAGATCATAGCATTTTAACCGTTAAAGCTTTCAGTTACCCAGTAATAGAACAGAAAAATAACCTTGCAATAGAAGTTAATGATTCAAGTATGCAATAAACAAAACATCTTTAAGTAAAATCACCACTGTATATAGTGCTGTTATCTTGACCACAAACAGATGTATGAACTTACGGGACCGAGCAATGTCAAGGAAATGCTCTTGTGAGTAAAGATATAACTGCAGTTTTGGTTTACTTTTCTATCAAAACACAACCGTGGCTTTTTCTATGTCAAGCTTACGGACAAACACGAACATTTCAATACCCCTATTGTGAGATGTAATGGGTAATATATTCATATGTTCATGGTTAATAAAACAGAACAATACAATAAGAAGACACTTCCACAGCAACTTGTTGATACTTACTGAGTAAATGCTGGAAGATAGCTATAAAATGCCTGTGATACAACGTTGTATATAAAAGGCAAATGCTTCGATATGTCTTCTGTAGCCCAATTCTTGTAATACATGTTCAACAAACCTTGATCACCACCTGAAATATATAACATAACATGTTGATATACTACATTTACAAATGGTAAAATTTCTGGATGTGAATTCGAGCAGGTCGAGAAAATATCAACCAGCGTAGTTTTTCTCCTTCAAAGAAGTACTTTTTAAAATACTTTATTAAAACATAATAATACTTATTACGAGTAATTCACGAACACTGCTCCGTGTTAAAAACTTAAAAGTCTTAAATCGCCGATTCACAAAATTTTAGGCTCGCGAATATATCAACTTGTACAGTATTGCACAATCAGCTCCCTGGCACGATGTCACTGAAATTTCTCACATTCTGATTTTTCTCATGAATGTCAAATATTCCATTTCTTCCCCGTTAAAAAATATGCAACAAAAAGAGTCCCTGTTCACCAGGGTTAGTATTTATACACACAGGAAGCTCTCTAGTTGGACGGCTTATCATTTTGTCACAAAAAACAATATGAACACAACATAAAGATGTGTACAAAGTTCATAAATAAACAGAGCCACCTAAACTATACTGTGGCTAACACTGATTGCATTATCAGTATGAGCCAGACCTCTAGCAAGTTTTCCAAATAAAGAAAATTACACATGTAAAGCTAGGATGGAACCAAAGCCTCCAGCTCAACATACGCACTAAATAATTATTTAACAGGCCCGCAGAGGACTCTCAAATGATAGCTATAACACATAAACAAAGGTTCAGACATATATATCATAAAAATTATGCCTTGTTAACACAAAGAATATAATTCTTATGTTCCACAGTCCCCAGCCAATTAACTTGATCCCTGATCCAGACCTTTTTACACAAATATACCTGTACATAACATAGGGATAAGCTGCATACATCAATTTCCATTAGCCAATCATGCAATCTTTAATTCAAAAGACGAACACGGAAACTAAATAAAGCAAGTTTTGTCAGCAATGAAATTATGCAAATTGAAGTCAGCAGGAACTGGTTAATTTGTCCAAGTATTAAAGATCCATAATATGAGCAAAATACTTTCTTGAAGGGAAACCTAAGATGTATGCATACTGTATTTGACCTGTTTAATGCTCTTAACTATGTCTCTGTGGTACTTGTTTAACTTTAAGAATATATTATTTAGAAAAATTCTTGCTAAGGCCAACCTTAAAACATTGTTTGTTTGTGGTTATGAGACCCGGAATTTTAACAGTAGGTAGTTTTTTTTTTAGTTTAATACTGAAATGGCTAAAAGACCCGAGAATATTATTTTCATTGATGAACCTGGAAGTATAAATTGAGTCGTGGCATTTTCACAAGTCGGTCACGCAACTGCAAACAAACAATTTTTTTATTTAATTACTTGACGTATATCTATACATAAATATATCATACACACAGCTAAAATACTGTTCAAAAACAAAGTGAAAGTACAACGCAGTTTGATTTCATCAATATTTCAAGAAGTAAATCATCAACCAGTGTCATAGAATGATTGATGGCATACAGGCTATACCAGACAAACAGATAAAGATGTGAACCACTGTAAGCAAGATCTTATCAACACTATAAAACCATACACAAGCAGAGAATCAAGGCAACATGGAACAATAAAATAAATACAGTCAGACCTCGTTCATTCAAATTCATTGGGTCCGATATTTTATTTCGAATAATAACCCATTTCAAATCTACGTGACTAAGCAAATACAAAATGTACATCGGGACCTGACATTTATTCGGATGATACCAAGTATTCTGAAAGTAGGTTGTCGAATAAACAAAGTCGGACTGTATACTGTATAAGAAGATATTGTGCCGAGTTAAAGAATTAGCAAATTGGCGATCAGACGCTTCGAGAGCAGAAATGTTTGCGAATCGCTTGACAATACAGTATTATATAACATTCATTAACTGGGACAGTTGGTTCTATTGTTTCACACAAGATACATACATTCTAATGGCCACCGAACTTTAATACAAGTGAAGTGTTATCTATCTGATGTTATTCAGTTTGGAATGGCAAACCTAGACTGTGAACCTAAATACTGGTCTTGGTTTTGAAACAGTAAAAGCTTCTCCTAAGCCTGATCACAATTTACACCCTTCCATCATTCATCTCTAGTCCTCAATTCCTTCCATACAATTGAAATTTCTCTGAACTTATATCTAGGGCTGTCATCGTTAATCGTGGGATTGATGTATCAACAATTTGTTCATGTCAATGACACACTCAATTCAAAATTTGGGAGTCAAGATACAATTAAAGACAAACTGCATTAAAATAGTACCATAAAATCATTAAAGGAACTAACAGACCTTTATATTGCAAACAAGCTTGTTCATATTGTCAAATATATTTACAAGATGATATCAATATAATTTCCTGGCAATGACAGCCCTACAAATGTCAGGGAATCCAGGGATTTCCCTGACATAGAAATCTTGAGTCACTGACTCCCTTTTCTTTCCAGAGACTTCCATTTTCAACTTACTGTGCATCACTCGGACCTCTAAAATAAACTTTTGTCAAAGTTTAAACTGCATATCTGGAACACTACAAATTTACTATTGACTCCCCAATTTATTAATACGAGGGTCGAAGGACCCCTAGCTGAAAAAAAACCTACGGAAAACCCTGGAATCTATATAGCCATTTAAGGAACTCTTGATGCAACAGTCACAAACCACAATATTATATTCAGCATCAGACCTAAGCACAGTGACTTGTATTTCACCACAAACAACATCTATATCTTGTGTCCTTGGAACTTGGATATAAAACACCCTCAGTTTTTCCGAAAACGATATATGACAGTGTTAGTTTTTAACTTATAAATGAAACAATATTGCTGATGCATCACAATTCACTGCATAAACAGTTTGTTTTACAGTTGTTATCACATTATTATTTATAAAACCAAGTGTGAAGGTAGCTTTCCTGCCACATCATACATCAGTATATATAAAGACTTAACCCACCTACTTCTTATTGTTTGTTCTAACTGCTGTTTTCCTAGAAATGTTTGCGAACATCATGTTTTGTGTTTTTTTCATAACCTGACTTAGTCGTGGCTTATATCATTCCCAGAAATATATCAACCACATTACATTGCACCAAGGGGACTTTTCCCTAGCTTTTTGTTATAACGCAGTGATGCCAACCGGCAAAAAAACACTAACATCAGTTATTTCTAGGTATACCATTTAACTAACAGAAATCTCTTGCTGTTTGTCCATAAGAACACATTACCTATAGCTGCCATTCCACCACAATGCATACATTACAAGTAGTGAAATTCAGATTTGTCTTAAAAGGTAACTTTAAGTTAACGCTAACTTTTATCTGTGGGGTCTAATGAACAAGGACCCTTAATTAGCCTAACAATTATCAAGATGTTTCTACAAAAGAAGTGAAATAATTCCACGTATCTGCATGTTTGTTTAAAATTTTAAAGAGAACATTTGGGTAAGAAAAACTACGGAAACGCTGGTTCGAGTCATTTGAGCGGCAACACCATCGATCATCTATGAAGTAGGGAAAATCGATTTTCATTACGATTATCACATCCATACAGTGTACATTTTAAGCTAACAAAAAAAAATAAAAAATAAAAATTCCTTACCTACCTACCTTTTCCTACCCTGGCTGGATAGAGTCGTGGAAGGGAAAACAATCATATTTAAAGTTGGCCCTACTGACTGCTTCATTGGTTATTAAGAATATTTTGTCAAGTTAATAAGACAAAGTACCTTTAAGGTTAGTATATACACTGGTACCTACCATCAAAGCTGCCCTGTGATGTAGCAAAGTCTAGAAGTAATTGGTATGTATCTAAGGACGGTTTGAAGACAAACACACCAGAATTGAAGCAGTCTGGCCAACCAGCGTCTGGCGCTGCTGATAACTCTTCTCTGTCAAACAATTCATCAACATTCTGTAAAATCTGCAACACACACAAAATACCAAGGCCCGAAATTATAACCGATACTCATCACTCAAACTACAATATATTACCCTTATGAGTCTGATAGCAGATATTTGAGTGAGAAAAATGCATGAAATTGTAAAACAAGCGCTGAATATTCTTTTCGATTTGAGTTTGATTATGAGATATGGGAGTGATTATAAGGTTTTAATGCCACACTCCACACTCAAGACTTAATCACGTACATTAACACACCGAAGTGATATTGCTTGTGTTTAGTTCTAACATATTTATTTACATATTGTTGTGAAACAAGTTTTCATAACGTAAACTAAACATTCTCTATGACTGTTTCCTGGATGACTGCACAAGTTCATGATCAAACCCTGCTCCATGCAGGGCTCAAACCCATGACCTCACAACCATTATACCTCCGTAGTTAGAATCCATGGGTCAGAACTTACAATATGATGGAAGAATCGATGAAAAGTTAACTGCAAAATAATATCATTGAAATCTTATGCTATAAGAGGCATACCACATACCACACCTTAGCTACAAAATTTCTGAGCTGAAATATCAAAGTACTAAAAAGCATGCAAATCTTACTAGAGTATCAGCATCCAAGAAAACTGCTTTGTCAAACTGTGTGAGTCGCCAACAGTGTAATTTTGTGAAGGTCACGTTGAGGTCAGGACGTCCCAGAAGAGATAAATTGACTGGATCATTACTATCTAACACATTCACTTCTTGTATAACATTGAAAACTTGTGATAGCTGCGATCTGAAAATATATATATATACATAATCATTAAAGCTGAGCAAGCAATAAAAATACCCCAGATCTGTAACAACAGACAACACCAGAGATTGACTGCACATTATAACTTCCACAATCAGTCTCGCGATCACTGAAACCTTGCCATCGACTCCAAGGGTCACCTTCATACCCACAATCATCAAATCAAGTTTGATTCCCTTAATAGGCGCAAGTATTAAGCCCTTTTTGCTCGGACACCACAACCAAAACAAAATACAGTTAAACCTCACATAAAGACCACCTCAATAATAAGATCACCTCAAAATTAAGAACATGATTTTCAAGTCCATTTCCACTGTTTTGCTCTTTATTCAACCTCAATATTAAGACTACCTCAGTAAGAAGACCAGTTTTCAAGGGTCTCAAGGGTGGCCTTATTATTGAGGTTTTACTGTATTGTATACATCTTCAGCAACAGGGAGAGGGGGAGCAGGAGGGAAAGGGGATGGGGTCATGACCTCGGATATTTCAAACTCAAAACAAAATACTACAGTCATGTTTGCAAGAGCCATCTTTTATAATGCTCCATTGCTCCATTATTTGACAAACAATCATATTATGTATCATGTATTTTATTATTGAAATGATCAAATTATGTAACTGCGGACGTGACCAATGATGTTTTATTATTGAAATGATCAAATTATGTAACTCGGGACATGACAAATGATATTTCATTAATAAGATGAGAAATGATGTTCTAAACGTTAGAATTTATTTGGACTGTGAGTAAGTAACAGTGTGCAGTTAAATCATAAAGCAATTATCCAGCAGAACTAATTGTTCTAAGTATTTCATCCTAAATTTGGCTTTTTCATCCTAAATTTTGCTTTGAGAAGTTCTGACCAGAATATGCAAATTAAAATCAGAAGTAATTTGTAAGAACTACACCTAGCTCAGACATACATATTGGTATTTGCTCGAGTACGTATCTGCACGCAGTGTTCAGTAAATGTCTTAAATAGATAATAGAAATTCGCTGCACAGAATGCAACAATATGACTGCAGTTCTGCAAACCAGACTTAGTATATAGCCTAACCAGGATGCTATAAACATACATGTATATGCAAAAAACTGGAAACCATTTTTCTTCCATTAGGAAAATCAATCATATATTGTACAATTAGCCACACAGACATCTACGAAGTACTTACAGTAATTATCGTATCAATGACTGATGTAAATACATAGCATACCACTATAGTTTACAAAACAGTCTGGGACAATACTGTAACATTAAGACAGTTTCACGTGGTCAATATTTCTCGAATTAAAGTAATCAGGTTGATTCTTGAGGTTATAACGTTCGAAAGTGTCTAAAATCAGCACAACAATATTTAGCGAGCATTTCTTTTTACGAATAAAATAATCTTGTGAAAAATTATCCCCACGAAAAAATCAAAATGACACTTTCATATATCTGCTGCAGAAGGCATGAGTAACTTTCAATTTAGAACTCGCCGAGTTATATGCTCGATGTTTTTTCCACCCGAGACGTCATTGTAACGGTGACTACTTGCGCTTCCAAACTCTGTGAACTGAGGCAATGACAATCAGACACACAAAATATCTGTGACATAATACTGCCTGGCAGATCAAAGGGGTTAATCATTCGGAAGATATTTTATATGGCTTGTGAGTGCAAGTTTTGAAACTTTTGGCTCAGATCAAAGGTAACAGAACTGCTAGTTGGTATCATTCTTGTTAATACATGCATATGCACTTGAAAATAAGTGACTTTTAGCAATTTACATACCTTTATTAAATCCCCCCTTTCTCAAAATGTAACGCCCAGGGGCATTTATTAGGGTATATTCGGTATGTTGATAAATGGGAATAATTGCTTCCTACAAATTCACCCTTCCCATTCAAAGATTATAAATTATACTACTATGAATTGTATGTCACATAGTTTACAAAATACCGCCAAATACTATTTGAGAATAACTTACAGCACTATGGATCATTATAGTAACCTATAACCCGCATGGCTGACTTTGTAAGGACGAGGTAGCATTTGAATTATAATATGTCACCGACATTCTAAAATATCTACGTTATAAAATGTATGAATGGGACTGACTAGCTCGAGTTTATCAATGAAATATACAGTAGACTGATAGCATTCGGGTTTTGGGTCAAAATGCAGACATTATCAATGAAGTTTATTGATATGTAACTAAAATACACCCACTTCAACACACACAATTTTGCCTAAGTAAGCAATTTTACACTCAGCAAATATTTGCTTTTAACAAAAAAATTAAACTTTAACATAGATAACTGGTATAGCTGGATGTTATACACATCATACCTACATGACCGAGATGAACCAAGTTTGTAATTGACCCTAGTTAAGTGACCTAAATTTGACTTCAAATTCACTGTTATAGCCAGTGACAGTGGACAAATTGACAATCATTCCTGCAGTTTAGCAATCTTGACCAAAATCATAGAAAAGCATTGATCCTATATAGATAATGAATTCATTATTGTATTTTGAAATACAGCATTTGGACTTCAGTCTGTGTAACAATTTCAATACAAAGTAATCATTTCCAACATTAATTTGAGCAGCTGAGGGATCAACACACATAACACAATACTTCACTACTTGAGGAATGTACACATAAAATGCAACAAATAACATACTAACTTCCTTCAATTTAGTTCTTAAAACAAATTCAAACACAGAAATATCAATAAAATAGGATATCCCTTTTTGCTTCAACACCATCTCGTTTCCCATACAGCTCGGGACAGAAAGTATAGTATGAGCTGTTTTATTAAATGCGAACAAATGAATATATTGCCGGTCCAATTTGTTCCAAAATGGGTGTACCACGTTTTTCTCGCTTCTCTAAGTACTTGACGGAGAAAAGTCACAATTGTGGTTTCATAGTTAAGTAAATCAAACATCTGCCCTGCATTCATTAAAGGTGTTGGAGGCTAACATTTGCATGTCGGTTACCTGCGATACAGGGTTAAAAGGGATACAAAATAAAACAGTTTCGTAACATGAGCAACTGCTTGCAATAACTGAACTCAGGGCCGTTATAGTTTTACATAGGGTATATTTTCTTACTTAAATTGACATATATAGGTCCTGAAAGTTCATGCACCAGTTCATGGACAATCTTACAGCACTATACAATCTTCATATCACATACAGCCATCATTAGATCAATACAACTTCATTCAGTAAACCTTAAAACCATTCCTAACAATCTGTTTCCATGCTGAGAAAGTAATCAAAATTCCAGGACATTCAACACATCAATAAAACATTGTACATTTATCAAGATGCAGTGGCTCAGGTTGTGTTTTCTAGAGAGAAATCATCAACTTCTAAACAAAAATGAGGGCCCTGGTGACCCTGTACTGAAGAAACAGGGGTTTCATTTAAACTAATATTCTGACCTGCAGGTTTCAAGTAGATCACAATACTCAATGTATCTTAATTATAGAGTGTCTATAAAGCTTTTCTATAACTTGACCTAGTGACCTAATTCTTTTACCCAAAATGACCCAATTCAACTGTGCAAAGAATAGATAAAGATAAGCATCCTGGCCAAGCATCAAGAAATTAGATATAAAATATGGCTTCAAGAGAGTCCAAAAGATTTTCAAATGATAATGCAACAAATCACCTAATATTTGACCCCTTATGACCCAATTTTAATCTGGACTTGTTGACCTGGGCCAATTAGTATCTATGCTACATTTTTTTTAGAGGAAAAAGTTTAAAATTTAAAATGTTGCTTCTTGAGAATTAATACAGATTTTCAATGATTCAACATTATGACCTAGTTTTTGACCTAGTTTCATATCAGAAGTTTATTTTATTAAGGCACATTAAATGCTGATAAGGTCTTTGGATTACAAGGTAGAAATTGGGGCATATGGACTCATTTGACTCAGTCACCCATTTACAGACCCGAATTCACCCAGTTTTGAACTGAATTATTACAAAAAAGCAGGTAGAAAATGCGACCTCCAGAATGTTAGCAGTATTTTTCCTATTATCAGTAACCTATCTCATAAGCTAGTTTTTCACCATATATAATCCAACATCGAAAGTGACCTAGATTTTAATAAAGACAATTAAAACATTCTGATCTATTTTGATGACTATATCATGTAAAAAAAAGGGAGACTTAAAGTTTTTCTGCTACTGATCTGGTGACCTAATTTTTACCCCAGTTGACCCAGTATTGTGTTCATTGGAGATTGGTTTTATGAAAACATTCTGGCCAAATTTCACCGAGAACGGGTCAGAACTCATAATGTAAGGTGTAAAATACAGGCATAATGTTGAAAACAGGAGGAGGACATTAAGCAACAGAAAACGTGCAATCGCTTATCACTGACCACCTTGTGCTCAGGTGAGCTAAAAACAATGTTTTATGCAAGTAATATCATATATGAAGATTGCACATATTTTTTCACTGTCCCATGCATTAATAAGAGCACATTTATAATTTTGCCATTATTTATTTTTTCAAATTGCAATGAAAACAAACTTGAATTTTTCTTACTCATAAATGGAAACACATTCACCTCACCAAATACAGTATAACAGCTAATGAAATTGATCTAATGGTTCATGGTAACACTGAACAGAACGGAACATTAACACAAAGGAACATTATGATTCTTATAATTGAAGAAGAAATCTGTCCTTGCAAGCAACAACCAATGACTATATTTAACAATCTGTCACTGAAACTAATTTCCTAGTCCCAAGTTAGATCGAACAGTATACCACTACACATGTTGCCATTTAGACATTCCTTTTGATTTTTTCCAGGCAACAACCACATTTACATACCATATGAATGTCAAATGTTACCAGTATGCTTAGACATAATGTCTACCTATGAATGTCAAATGTTACCAGTATGCTTAGACACAATGTCTACCTATGAATGTCAAATGTTACCAGTATGCTTAGACACAATGTCTACCATGTCTTTACTGCAAATTCACCTTCCAGGCGTTATATTACAACCATTTTTACACAAACCTTGACAGAGTCTAGTGGTTCAGTTAGTAAGCAGGTGTGGCCGATCGATTTCAATTCAGCATGCATGTTCATGCATTTCTTTTGAATTAGTAATAAACAGTGGTTCCATTTGACCCCTGAGTTGACCCTTTGACCCCTGGAATTTCCAAAAAAACTCATTTTGACCCTTAGAATTCTGGCTGAAGGGTCAAATTTTCTCAAAATAGTTTGGCTATAAAATGGTAAAATCCGGCCAAAAATATCAAAATGACCCTTGAGATTCATCAGCTAGTAGAACCTGTGATAAATTAATTAGAATTTCGAGTTCATTAAAGACCTTAAATATGTGAAAAAACCTAAGTTTGCCATTTTATCATGGGTAGGAAAGTTTTCAGGGAGGTTAGTAAAGATACTCTGACATGATGACAAGAACACGAAATGGGAAACTAATACACGACACACATCCCAGATAAATGACAGAGAAAAGGAGAGAGATTTACAACTAACATCCAAGGTAGTAACATGATCAGATGTATGGCTTGACAGCATGCATCAGTCAAAAATACCTCCAAAGAAAGTGCTGTAATTGATGAGAACTTCAAAATATTTCAGAGCTGAAGAGTGTCTCAAATTTATACCGTTCCCCTTGGCCGAGTGGTTAAGGCATCCGCCTTTGGAGTGGGACATCGAATGTTTGAATCTCGGTAGCGGTCTGTGCTGATATGGCCAGTTGGTGAACCGCTAGCTAGTTAAACATTATGGTTACCATGTGCCTACCTGCCTGTTAGCTGGCATTAAAGGATAGGGATCGGGAAGTAAATGTGCTTAAAAAGTACACAGTAGGTGCTTCATAATTATGTCAGAAATAGTTAACAGAAATAAGACCATTAAAAAAAATGATTTAAGCATGGCCTTAAATCTAAAGGTGTGTAAAATGAATTTGGTTAAATTTACATACTAAATACATGTGTTTTACTAGTTCTCAAGCAAAACTGAAAGTAATAACTCAAGATCCTATAATCGAGCAAAGCAGTCTGACAACAAAAATTTGCGAACTCTTCGACGATTTTTAATTCGATGACAGCAATTAATAAAAAAATTAATTGATATTAGGAGTTGATCTGCAATGATATGACAATATAGAATGTCCAGGACATGTGTCTAGCTACCAAATCCTGCCAGTGAATTTGGTAACTGTCAGCCATACAAATAAGTTACTTCCGAAAACGTAACAGAGGAAATATTTCAATGATGACACGTACTGTACATGCACTTCTGGATTTGCAATCTGAAGTTTTTCGGTACAAATATATCTGTCATGAAAAGTCTCAGATATATATTGGTACACTTTTTAGATACCATGCCAACAGTATGACAGGAATCCTCATTCACATCAAGGTGAGGTAACATCATAGACATGTAGTCAGTATACAACAGTAGAGTAAGTATTTCCAGAAACTACCGTCAGAATCAGACATTCATACCACATACTTAGGTATCTAGTATTTAACACAACAAATATATGTGAACTTTTGCTATGGCATGGGGCCACCAGGCAGCAATCCAATTTTGTCGGTGAGTGAATCAGGTTCCGAATTATCACATTGAATATTGGTAATCTGCCGATGGTCTGGCGGGGCAAAACCCCTGCCCAGGATCGGTGCTTTAACAATTTCTATGGTCAGCACTAAAACACTGAATACTCCATGACTTTATAACATTGCCTTTTTCAACTTGCTCTTCTACAAGCAACTCAAAACCAACCTATTTAGATCTATTGAGAACATATGATTAACGACATATTAATTGAATGCAAGAGGAATCCCCCCCCCCCCAATATTACAACAGGTACTGATAAATACCAGAAATAGTACATATAGTTACCCACAAACATAACTGAATGAACACAAAGTCACAATAAAATGTAAGTAATGTAAATTACAAGTAAAGGGCTTATTCTCTGTCTTAAATGGGGACATAACTATAAGCTCCAATAAAGAGTTTGCATCAGGAGTGTATGTCATACACGCGCAACGAGAAACCTACAATACCCAGCATTCCATTTTAAAACATTTTACGCCTCGTTTGTCATCCGCCAGCATTCTGACACCACAATGCCAAACACTCCCCCCATTATGACTGCAGTATGTTCATACATTTCTGAGATATACTGAGCATGATGAATGATTAAACATGCTATGATTAGGTATGCAGTATCAATGAATAAATACAAAAAATCTTTACATTTTGTAATCCAGACGGTATTGTTATAGAAAGAATCTTAAGATTAGATGGTACAATTGAATACAGCATTCAGCCAAACCATTCCTTGCTCCCCTATTCCCATACATTTTTAACGTTGTCTCTCTTCAGTTCCTTATGTTTTGTACACTGTGTTACTCCAAGGTCTGTGTGGGGAGGCATTGCCTCATGTATGTGGCCTTCCCTGTAACAACTTTATCTCTCTTTCATCAGAAGGCCAAATAAAACATAAAGGAATTAATCAAGTATCCAAGAAGAAAACATATATGCTTTCTTTGTTACATATTCTAAACATTTCTTGTGAAATGACAATATGTGTCTAGTACCAAAGCTTCCATCCAGCGTACATATCTTGCAGACCTCTCCACTGACTAAGCAGTTAAATGAAGATCTAGAGTTGATGAGACTGGTACCACATCTTCAGAATGACAATAATTTGAAAACTATCATCAATACAAAAAGAGCTTACCTCATTGTATTGGAAACTCCAGTTGTCACCATAATAACCAACTGAGCTGAGGTGTTGACACGACGTAGCGAACTCCCTAAGACTAGACATCCTAAGGAATATGTGTCGTTCGTTGCTAATGTTACAAACGCCTGTTTACCTGAAAAGATAACAACACATCATTAATGAAACAGCAAATTAATTAAAGATCGCATCTTTTCAAAACTAACACATAAGAAGTGTTTGCATATTGATCTTGCATAATACAGGGTGGTAAGAAAATTCGTTCACAAAGTTTGAATTTGAGTATCTTTTTAAATGCTCTTTCCATCAATGTCACTTATGGACCAGCAGTTTACTCCTGTGTAAGGGTTCTAAATTACAGATATTCATGAAATAATCAGCATCTATCATGATGCAAAATAAAACCATTGTACACAGCATTATTTTCATTTTATCTAAATTCAAACTTTGTGAACAAGCTTTTTTAACACCATGTACAGTAAAACCTCAATAATAAGACCACTATTTTTTCTAAAGAAAGATGGAAGTCTGATTATTGGGAGAGGGTCTGGACAAAAAATTGGAAGCTTGATTATGAATTTTTTTTCGCGAAGTGGTTGTAATTTTGAGGCGGTTTTTGAGGCGGTTTTGTGTCTCATTGCCTTCATCGTCAACAGGATGGTCTTCTCGAAGTACCGCCATATTCATCGTCTCAAGAAAATAGTACATTTAAGTCCTCTGATTTTATTATAGATTTGATGAGTATAATGGCCAATTTGTCTGGGATATATCAATTGTGGAATATAAACGGCGTTTCTGGATTATTGGTGTCATTTTTGGCGAATGAGTTACCCAATAGTCGCACATTAAGTTCTAATACGATAATATGAAAAATGTGCAGTCTTGCCTTGGAAGCGCTCCCAGGACCCTCAGTCCTTTGATTAAGTGAGGTTTTATAGAATATCAAAAGGAATAACTTAGACAGCATAAATCAATATCATAATGAAATGTGTAAGAAAAACAAAGCCATAGACTGAATTGTCATCGAACCGCGTATTGTTCTCAGCAGTCTGTGATGTCAAATACTAACCGAATGAACAAACAGTGCTTTTTGCTCGAGACAAGAATTACAGCATGAAATTACAGTCTGGCAGCTCCTACATAGATCATTGCATGTTTGGCAACAGTTGAGAACTTCTTAACAAAGGCATCATAAGAATATGTCTGTTTTCTGTGAAATCCATCCCAATCTAATATTTACTCCCCCAAACCAAATTTGTAAATGGGCAAATTTCCTGACAGTGATATATACATACATGTTGTGATCTGCGTCTCAATATGTATATACATGTATACTCACATAATATAAATGTATGGAACAAATATTTAAACAATGCAATCTTTACCTATAATCCCAAATGTTTTCCAGCTTATTACAGAAAACAGACATTTGTTAGGCTTGAAAAAGGCTCAGATTTGAAGCTGACCTCCAAAGATCAAGGTCACAAGCTTATAGACATGTTTAGCTCACACAGCTCTATATTTTCTACTTGCAAACTGGACAATTTACCTCCAGTTGACCCGAAAAATGAATATCAGCAGACTACTTTGATTTATTGTCCTAATTTTAAGAGTACATTATTAAAGTTGACTGTCATTGTATGTAAATATCATCCTTACTGTCTGCAAGATACTTAAGTGATTATATTGTTATAAAACAAATTCTAAGTTCATCATTTAAGTGCACTTCAAGATTTTTATACATGTTTTGTATTCATGCAGGGGATTGTTTCAGGATTTGTAATTTGTAATCAACAAGCTTCACTTGACCACTACTATAACTCAAACTTGCTATGGTGATTTTTTTGGGTGAATGATACTGCCGAATATAGGCTGTTCCCCGGGCTTACCAAAAAGTTTTTCCCAATTCTTTGTTCATTCCCCCCCCCCCCCCCCTAAAAAGATTTGAACAAGAACTATAATTATAACACATAGATAACTGCAAAACGCTTTTGACAGTTGGTACTACAAAATGAAGCCTAGTTCAAATAGTCACGTTTTTAATGGCGTCAAGTATATATATTTATAACAAACACCAGCCATAGCTGAAAATGTATTTATATAAACAAAACAACCATTTCCTTCTTTTTCCAAATTTGGGATTTATCGCGCCTATTTTCCCAACTGAAAAGGCACAGGCAGTAAAATTATTTTTAAAAAAATAACTGGGATTATGGATAAGTATTAAAGTCAAAATATGTACCCAAGTTAATCTCCGCAGACGGAAACAAGAAAAACATGGACACAAGAAACCCACTGACATAGGAAATAGTAACAATAATTGAAAATATTCCAACTGGAATTTGCGGCACTCAGAACATACAACATAAATTACCCTTCAACATAAACAGAAATAGAAGTCAATTCTTGTTACAATTCCTGGCACGGTTTTATACCACAATCATCAGACAGCGGTAATAAACTGCACAGATTTTCTATCATGAACACCATCCATGCATTACACAGGAACTATAAAAACATTAGAACCTGCAGTTTGCTGCATAAAGCATGTTACCAACAGTCATAAGGACAAGTACATCAAATGACAATTGGTATATATAAAATCAAGACATGCCAATTTTCTGAATAATAACAACAGGGGACTAGAAATTATGTTCAAAGACACTTGTCAGTCCCAGTCTAATGGAAATCTAAAATTTGACTTGTCCGACATAGGAAGGTAGTTGTCCGAGAATATCAGCTCCACAATCTAAAATTAGTGATCACATACATGTATGTATTTGTGGGATTCTAAGGTTTGACTTACAACTGAACAATTAGAAACAGACTTGTCTGGGACGAACTTAAACTCAACTGTTGGTAGCCTGATTCAGCATTAGACAAGTCCGGGATGTCAGGCTTGTGGATTTCTAGAGCCCTGAACAGGCATTCTAGATATACATCACTTGTCTTGGACAAGTTGTCAAATTCAAGGGCAGTAACTCTGGTACAATTCCTGTAATACTTCATCTATGAATTGTTACCTCTATAGTATAAGAGGTAAGTTCAATTTTTAAGAATCAATAAATGGAAGACACACCCTTCATTCAAAATGTTAAAACTTTATTTTGATGATCAATTCTTGAATTTGATGAATATAACAGCTGTATTTACATTTTATGAAACAGAGAGAATACGTAACTACAGGGAACGCCACATACACAAGAACACATACTAAATTCAGAAACAAACCATTGAATTGAAAGTTGGAGAATAAGTACTATTGCCAAGACTGGCATGATACACTATTGAAATAAATGCAGAGAGGAAATAAGGGCACATGATGTGGCACCAAGGTCCCAATATAATCTTATTTTATTTCCCAACCATGACAATCAGGAATTACATTATATCCTGTAACATTCTAATGCAATTCATTGATTCCTATGAAACTTTGTTTTTTGCTATCTGCTAATCTGTATCTAAAACTAGTGATGGATAACTTGCAAAAATATGTGTAGGGATCACAGATGGGTGAAAAAATTGAAATGCAGTGTCTTCGAAACTCAACCTGAAGAACCATACTGACTTTAGCAGTAACAATGATTCATACCATACTGAAATCATGGAGAGTTTTCTCGTACAAAACATAATCAACTATAAAATTTCCCACCATTTGTCCCTTCAATACTTCTTGGACCATGCATTGAATAGCTTCCACATTTTCCAAAATAAGCGACAAATTCAAAGATCTATACTGGTATATACCGCTACAATCCGAAAACTATCATGTTTTGAACAAGAGTACAGATACACGGAACCTTGTATCAGTTTACTACTAGTCTAGTAATCATACATAGCAGGTATATCTACCTGGCATTTTTACGTTTACTCCTACTCACAAATTCCAGCTATACAATTTCTGATTATTGATAACAATATCTCCTGTTAGGTTAACCAACACATAGAAACATAACTACAGCTAATGTACATTCCAAACACATCGGTGATTGTTACTTTTCAATGTTCAAACCTAAAGGACCATTAAGTAAAACATAACGTCAGTAATTACCTCCCACTAAAGGACAATTAGGCCATTCATAAACATTTGTTTGTTTGGCCTAACCCTACCCAGCAAAACTTTGGTGGGGACTGCCCATTCAAAAGTATAACTCAAATTCGCTATTTCTTTCCTTATCGTGTTAACCTAAATATCGATAATAGGGGTGATGTATACAACCTGTTCATTCGTTCATAATTGAAAATATAATTTAAACGACCTGCCCACCCTATACCAAATATAATAGATAAATCAATAATGAAAGTCTTATAACATTGGGTTTATAGATGAGAACACTGTTAGTGTGCACACAATGACTATTGGTCAATATTTTGCAACACACGTTTTTTGATGGCTGACCACATCACTGCTTGTTTACAACCATTCTGGAGTAAATAGCAGGGTGTCACTAATTCTTGAATTAGCAGGACAATTATCAAAAAGCAGGTGGTCTAGGGGGGGGGGGGGTACTCCCTATAATTATGATCATTCATATTAGGAAGTAGCTGGGTGATGACGTTTAAGTTACTGGGTAATATTACCGACTAGTATTTCTATTGTTAATTTTTATCTAAACTTCCTTATTTTACCCTGATAGTGTAATGCAATATTACAACTTTTGCTAATAATCACCCTTCAGGATAATCACCCACAGTTACAAACCAGTCCTCATGCCAAAATTATAGAGATGTGTTAAGTTTGAGATGAAATCTTACTCAAGTATCTACAAGTCTCACAAAGAAGAACAATGCATGACCAGATGTAGCAAGAACACTGAAGGGGGGGGGGGGAATGTATGTGTGTCTTATATGTATAATTATTGTGCAGTTATTTACCATTATCTTATAACTTCATACCATGTATTCACATTTTATAACCCAAAAACAAAGCCATCTCCATAACAGTCAAGTAACATCAGCTGTTCCTACAGTTTATTGCAACAAAGAAAAGGTTACTGATGTTGTAAATTTGTTTCAACACTTCTCAACTGAACAACATTAACCTTATATCAAACATTCCCAAGAAGTAACTATTTTACCATCAGATATTGAAAGATGTTTATTAAAGAACAACCACCTTGGCAGCAAATATTGTGGAATTAACAAGTAAAAGAAGCATTTACCAATTGTGTTACTATATGGCATACATTTTGAATCCATCTTTCTCATCACATCTATTGACTTGAAAGCCATTTTAAGACTTGATTTCAACAGCCCAATAACGCAGCACTACTCAATAACAAAGTCCGATAACGGAGCACTACTCAATAACAAAGTCCAATAACAAAGCCCAATAATGGAGCACTACTCAATAACAAAGCCGAATAACAAAGCCGAATAACAAGCACTACTAAATAACAAAGCCCAATAACGGAGCACTACTCAATAACAAAGCCCAATAACAAGCACTACTCAATAACAAAGCCCAATAACAAGCACTACTCAATAACAAAGCCCAATAACAATCACTACTCAATAACAAAGACCAATAACGGAGCACTACTCAATAACTAAACCCAATAATGGAGCACAACTCAATAACAAAGCCAAAGTCCAATAACCGAGCACTTACTCAATAACAGTCCAATTACCAAGCTCTACTCAATAACTGAACCCAAATATAAGCCACAACTCAATAAACAAACCCACTAGTCAAGCACTACTCACTCACCCAACCCACTAATCCTGCAGTCTAATCCTAACTGTGCAAATTAATCGAGTCAATTAAGTCACTTAAACCCAAGCCAATAACTGTGCACTAAAGGGTAATTGAGTGAAATGCACTAACCAAAATCTTTAGTCTGTGTAAATGTCTGGAACTACTCAACAGTTTATTGACTGGAGAAAACTCAGTGAAATTTAATTACACTCAGATAACATGTCAAATTAAGATAACACAAATTGATGTTGATTTTGGGCAATTTTAAAAGTCCAATTTACAATTGTAATTCACTGCTCTCTGGAGTTCTTACAGTATATAACATTCATCTGTAGCATTTTCAGTCCAATCTAAGGTCACATTAAACATTCTTTGTTTGCTCTCCCCAACCATGACATGCAAATAGCAAAGCCATATGTAAGTACAGCTGTGCCACAAAACTGACTGAAGATTTGACAGAAACACGATTTGAGAATTGAATTACAGACTTATGCCAAAATATATGCTGATACAGACTGATTAACTCACTGTATAACAGCAGCCAGCATAGCTGTTAAGGTAATCTTCATAATTACATGGAATGGTAACGGAGCAAACAGGGTCAGAAATTGTCACCGAGACGTCAGCAACATATGCTACAGTAAGCCAGAACACCTTATAAAACAACCATAAACAGAATATGGTACAGATGTAGAACATAAAATACCATACTGATTAATGTCATACATAATCTTATATATATCATATGATTGCACAGTAATCTACATTTCTGTACTGCACAGATAACAATAAATCTTACACACATTCTATTAATCAAATCAACCCATAATGCATTAAGATATATGATGTATCTAAGATCAGCTAAACAGGGGAAAAGCGGTAATTTCTTATAAAGCAAACATGCTCCATGGAACTAACCTTGATTCAAGTTGATTGCTAAGTATAGTGCTGAGGAATTCAAATTTAGAAGCTATTTCAAGCAGTATGACAGTTGTAAAAATGTACTTCCATAAATAGCCGATTTCTTTAACAATGATAATTACAGATGAAATAGAGTACTTAACATATCAAAGACCATCTCAATAATAAGACCATCTCGAAATTAAGATCACAATTTCTAAGTCCATTTTCGCTGTTTTGCCCTTTATTCAACCTCAATATATATATATAAAGACCATGCACCTCAATAAAAAGACCAGTTTTCAAGGGTCCCAATGGTGGTCGTATTATCGTGGTTTTACTGTTAATACAGTAAACCTCAATGAATGTCCATAATAATGTTAAATATTTATGGTCAATACCTGCTCTGTAAATACTGAACAAGGTAACCATGATATTTATGTATTACATGATTGACCATGGACCAGCACAAGCCAGAAGGGTGACGTAGTGATTTGACAAAAACTTATGTCACATAATGTGTTATATATTAGCTGTTCCACAAGAAAACTTTTTGGTTTTATTTAATACCACAAATATTAAAATCACTCTGGAGAGAAAGGTTGCACTGTACAAACATTAAATTTTTACTTTCAACAAAATCACTATGTCACCACGTGGTATATAAACCTCACTATGTGGCATGTATGTCACCACGTGGTATATAAACCTCACTATGTGGCATGTATGTCACCACGTGGTATATAAACCTCACTTTTTTTCTCTTACATAAGGCCATCCTTAATATATTGTTTGCTTGCAGTTACACAACCGACTCATGAAAAATGTCGCGACTCAATTTATTTTTTCAGGTTCACCGATGAAGTTCTTTTAAATTTCAGTCTTTTAGCCATTACAGCCCCTACCTACCCACTGTTATAATTACAGATCATGTAACCACAAACAAACATTTTTTTAAGGATGGCCTAATCACCTCCCACTTCACCTACCTTTCATTTTCACAAATCTTTAGATTATCACAAAATATATTCGCAGGAAACCTTGTTACAGATAATACACCGACAGCTATATCCAGATCTCTAAATATGAACACAGCTTTAACCAACGTGAATACACTTAACAGATATTAATAACAGGAAAATAATCTTCAAAGTTATTCAAAGGTTATTATATTAACACAATCACTGCAGCAGATTTTGCAGTAACAATAACCACTATCAACACAAACTCTACAGTAATATTCCTACCGATTTCCTCTCACTAAGAAAAACTGAGAAAACGAAACAACAGAACTTTATATCATGCTTCCTCTATATATAATCCATCTGCAACAAGTGCCAATCTAACGTACATAAGCTCTACACACACACACACGCACGGATACTATATACTATATACCCCCCTGCATCAACACTTCCACCATACCCAAGACATTACCTCTGAAAATAATCATCAGTAAAACAGAGTACAACCTGTCTACATACCTTGCAGTATTTATAGAAAAACATGAATCTGTATGTACTGATAGAGCTGCTGCATGACGTCCATAATGTAACGGTATGTCAGTGAAGGATATAGGGACATGTACATGTGGACCGACATTCTCAAGTTCAGAATCCAGAAATTAGGAATAATTAATTTCAAAAAAGCAATTAAAAGTGTAATTAATTACAAAATAGATAAAAAATCTTCTCAAGGGAGTGAGAAGTATAACAATAGCCACTTCCAGTACTCGATCATTTATAAATGGACTTGATAAAAAAGTCTTGTCTCAATTATGAATATATTGGAATTATTTTGCTTCCTTGTCCATTGTATTTCAATATCCACAGCAGGGATGGCCTCAAAAGTTACGTACTTAACTTCTAATTGTTTAATGAAATTCCTAGATTTCCACTAATGAAATATCACAGATCTCTCCATTCTATATTGATTATATACCACACTATGACAATATTCTTTTTTTCTAAATTAGAAATACAGTTTTACAAGTTATAAATCTATTTACAGATCAATTTTACAATCCACCCTTTAGTACTAAATTAATTGTTCTAATTTCTATCCTACTTATATTCTATTTCTGCAACTCAATTACCAGAGACATCAGAACATTTCATTATCCTTAAAATGAATCTTTGCAATGAGCGTAGGTGAATTAATTAAGATTTCAACAAAATATCATGAAATTCTTAAATGCATGAAAACATTGCAATATTAAGGAGTTGGAATAAGTTGCTTCAGGGAACGCCACATACATAAGACGGTGCCTCTCCACACAGACCTCCAGGGAAAACAACAATCTCTAAAACATAAAGCACTTGAGGAGATTAAAGGGTACATACATTAGGAAATAGAGGCACAAGGTATAGCCTGGCAGACCATAAGGAATAACAAGGAGAATCAAAGAGGATAAACAGTGAAGAGGGGGGGGGTTAATGGATGAAAAAGATCACAGGACAAGTCAAGACAGCTGGCAACGATAGGCCGAAATTGGGCAGAAAATAACCTGAACACTATATAAAGTGAAAGAATTGCACAGGGGAAAGAGAAATATAAAATACATTCAAAACAAGAAAATTATATAATAACCACACAGAGAATTACAACCTTGGAAAGTTCTGTCAATAAAAATACTGGGACTCAAAATGAATGGAATTACATGTAGTTAGGTACATTGTTGGTTCCATCAATAGATTATGTTTATTCCAAAAGGATCAAATATTAAATAAACAAGACAAGTACTAGGAGGTAGTCAGATAATCTTTGGCTATTGAAACACCAACAGGCAGTTAAAATGTGCCAAACTTCTCTTAAACATAGCAAATGTTATAATAAAAGTTCATCGAATTGCAAAAATGTAATTCTTTATCAAATCTGACTATCACCCCAAGATCATTATTTCCTGTGACATGTCATATGTTTAATGCAAAAATATGTAATAATTTACTGTACAAGAGCATATCATCACAAGTCAAAAAGAGCAAGAATCAGCGATTTCAGACTTTGTCAGTGAGATATATTTGTGGATCAATGAAATGAGTAATGTTACATTAAGTAGTAAGTATGTGAAAATATTAGTCTTCATGATAATTTTGTGACAGCTTGGATAAAAGCTAGTCATACTGGACCACGAACACGGCTTGCCCTTTCGGGCAGACGAAATGGATTTTTTACTTGTCCGACGGTAATTTTACTTGTCTCGGGCTTTGGGCAAGTGGGTTATCGTGAAGACTGAAATATAGTTCAGTGAAAAAAGAGATTCATTCAGACTGATATTTTCACTACTTTCCTGAATTCGTGAAATTACCGACACAATTCCATATCACATTTTACCACCTTTACAGTATATATATACATATATATATCACATGGCAGACAAGTATTGCTACGTGATAAATCTACATGACTGCAACAGCCACTTGATGATCATCACTACAACGTTATCATTCGGTAGTCATGATTTCATTGAGTGGTAAACAGTTAAATATCTAGACAACAGGATGGTGATATCGTACAATACTGATAATTGGGATAATTGGCGGATGTCGTTCAAACGTCATGAATGAAACACTGGTATAATAAATATCTAATATCTTTAAAGGCAGATTATAGTCTCGACTTTTTGTCAAAATATGCTTGGTCATAAACATGAGATTATCGGTGCAGTGTTTTCCCCGACGCACAAATCTTGCGTCATGGTCACACTTTTCTGAGAAATGACCCCTAAAAATTATTTGCGTGCATTCAGGTGGACACAATTTCTTGAAAATTGAAACCACCTCAGGTTAACTTTACAGCGATTTTCCGAAATTTTACTTTCACTTTCATAAAATTTTACATACAGACTGTGTCATAGATTAAGTACATAAGCGTAGACTCGATTTAGCATATTTCTGTATGACCCCCAATATTTGGAAATTACCCTAAGATGTGAAAACCAGGGGGTTGCAATGACTCTCAATTTTAAAAGTCCAGGGATAACACTAATTGGTGGTAAATAACTTCATACAGATGTACTCTACAACTATGCAACGTCACTTTGCTTACATGTTTCCCAAAACCACAAATACAGGAGTCCGATACCGGTATTTTCTATCCTGACTTATGCACCCAGTTAACGCTAGCATAGGAAATACATGTATCTGACTTGTGTTTTTCAGTCCCGGAAACTTTTAAGAAAATGATAATGCAATGTTGTAGAGTACATCTGTATGAAGGCATTAACATGCCATTTTCTCAAAATGATTACTTAGCATATTTTGATAAAAACGAGACTATCTACCTTTAATAATTACAGTGATAAAACACTGAGAGGCAAGATTGATAAAACAACCAAGAATACACCAGTAACACATGAACTTTATTTCTCATTATCTCATCTGATAAGCTGATAGATAATAACTAATATCAAAACTGCACAAGCAGATATGCAGACCAATATGTTCTTATCATACACTTAAGGATACTCGAATTAATATGCATCGTAAGGGCTGTCTTTAATGACGATTTTTGGGGCAGTATATTCACAGGGTTTATTTTGGCTATTTGGGAAGATGGACCCTTCAAATTGGGTTTTTTAACAAGTTAATCTTTCTTAGAAATTGGGAAAAAAGTGAAGAAATTAATCAACAATTGCCATACATGTATATATAAACTGCCTGAGAGAGAAAAGCCTCTCACTTTGTCAATTTTTGGCTGAACTGAACCAAAACATTTGCTTCAGATTTATTGGGATTTTTTACATTCAAATTGAAAAAAAAAACAAAAAAACTTTTTGTCATTGGGAATTTAGCTGAATAACAGCTATAAAAATGGCTGAAAATAAACCCTGATATAAGTACCGGTACTGTAGAACAAACATTCAACAATTAAAACAGATTTAGCTAATTTGTTCCACTGCAAACAAACGTCCTAAATAATCCGGTAGACTAAATCAATCAAGACAATCAAATTATCTCCAATCAAAACAATCAGTGTCCCAGACTGACAACACATCAAAACAATAGTAATGAAATTTTAACCAGACTGAATCACTGATGAGATTATTTATATATCCGTACTTTATGTAAATCATGCTGTGTTTGAATCAAATATGCTTAGTAAAAAATACTATAAGCACAGACATGATCAAAAATAGCACATTGGGAGTATGCATATTGCTGGTATCAATATATATATTGGATGAGAAGTATCGACGATACATCGATATATATATCAAATATTGTTTACTGGAATGCCATTTACATGCTTACAGATAGATCATGATTTCATATATTTTGTCACTTACATGCTTATGTATTACTTTGACCATCTTGTTTCCTCACGATTGTAACGTATGTGTTTTTTTGCAAAATAAATAAGAAAAATATTAATAATCTTCAGTTGTTTATTTTTCCTTGAACACATTTAATAGGCACGCCAAAGTCTTAGACATAGCCTTTTGACAGCGCTCTAACTTCCATTTTTGTTTTGGGTGAATTTCATCATTTTCAGCCATGTATTTATCGTTCATAAATATAGTTTTTTTAAATATCTATCAATAATCAATCAACTGAAAAATGTCAATGATACATCAATATTGTTTCTATCAATGTAAGCTCTAGGAATATCATGCTTCTAAGACATTTTTAAGTATAAGAACAGGTCACAGATCTGAGTTCAATCAGATAAGCATCAGAAAGAAATGCTTCTAGTTATCACACAACAAGTGGAGAACAATACTACAAGGGAACCAGTATTAGGATCATTAACGACTTTCTTTCTGTGGCTAGGATCAATCAACATGGTAGTAGATTATCACCTGAATACAGTCTCTTATCACATTAACCCATCACTTATGGATAATCACTAGCTCTGGTCCTAAGCAGGTAAAGCACATCTTGTAGAGCTCAACATGTCGAAACCTATCATCTACATTGTATTCACAGACAGACATTTATCCTGCTACAAATTAAAATTTATCATATCATAAACCAACATCTGTCTCCGTGTAGTTTTACTTCGGAGATTCCACTAGGTGCTGAATCTCAAAGATTGTTTCGATAATTCTTGACCAGATTTTACCATGTTATACTATAGATAAATAACCTATACATAATTAAGAGAAAAATTGACCATTTCGCCAAAATCCTGAGGATCAAAATGCGGCTTTTTGGAAATTCAAAAGGTCAACTCAAGGAAATGAAACCTGTCTATTTAATACTATTTCTAAGGAAGTTATATAGAAAAAAATTAGGATCAAAATGCCGCTTTTTGGAAATTCAAATGGTCAACTCAAGGAAATGAAACTTGTCTCTTTAAATTAATACTATTTTTAAGGAAGTTATATAGAAAACCATTACTTAAGCTATATATATGTCTTTGTATTTGTTTGCAGCTTACACAGTAATATCCATCAAAACATAACTCTAAATAATTTCACAGATTGTTCTATTTTCTTTTACATCTAGCTATACAATGTTTATATCAGTAAGCCATTGTTATAAAATTTCATTTTATAGATAATGAACACAAACATATATCCTGATCAAAAGGCATTCACCATTTAACAAACACAGGGCCCTCAATCCTCCATTATTGGGGCCAAATATCAGCCCCATTCCCCAACCAAAACAGTATATTTTTTCCGCCATTCAAATTAAATTCTTCCCGTCGTAACCAAAACAATGGAAAAAAGAATGATTTTTACTAAAAAAATATGATTTTCTGACACGCAGACATAATATCTGATTTTCGTGGGTTTTTTTACCGATACATGCAACTGTGTGAGGAATATTGTATGTCTACACTGGTTTGACCTTGACTGGAAACTTCCGAAAGATGAAGAAAAAATCCCTTAATTTGCTTGAAATTACCAAGGGCTGCAAACTCCTTTGTGTTTTTTAGAGTTTTGTTATTTTCGCAACATTGAAAAAAGCACCACAATACGACATTGACGGCACAATGATGAATCATACAAATATAATTGGCAAGGTACCCAAACATAATTATTTTCAAATAAAGACAATATAGACACTGTGGTCGATAATATCCAAGGTCGAAATTACCCTCCTTTGCTCTATATGGCTACTGATGGTTTACATGCTTTTCAGATCTATAGATATGTCAGTGTATAGGTTTAGATCTTATAAGGAAAATATAAATTTTGAATCAACATTTTGAATCAACATTTTAAAATAAATATTCACTATGTTACAGATGTTGGTATTGGCGTCTTTTTATTTGCTACATGTTTTTTAGCAAAACTGTTTCATGTGTTTCGACGTTCCGCTTGACATTGAATGAAAAGAAGAAATAACAGATGATAAATATTAAAGGTGATAGGAAAAGTGTTAAACGTCTACAAATTTGGACCACAGAGAAGGGGGTGTGGCATCATGTGAAAATGTAGAAATATTGAAAAGTTCTTCTTTCAGCCCTTTTTGTGTGTAAAAACTTGTGACTGACAACAGGCCAATCTAGTATGATAAACATGGACGCCATTTCTACAGGATTAAAACATGAAGTAGATTCAATGCATATATAAAACATATTATATGACCTTAAAATGTCATTGTAGTTTCGTTTTCGACTCTAAAAATAGTTCGGGGTCAGGGTCGTTGTTAAAACGTCGGCTTCCACCGAACGAATATCGTGCACGTCATGCGAATTTGAGCCACTCTTTACACCCGTATTTTTACTTGTCATAGGAATTTACGGGTACAGTCGATATATTAACGTAAAAATAAACATTCGCAGATAAAACTGTGTCTGAAATATATTGCAAACTTCCGAAAATTGAAAGCGGTTTTAGTCTTAGAACATTCTTACCTCTTTCGGACATTTTTACACTCCACTTGCTGATGCTAAATATAGTAATGAAATGAAGAGCTATCGACGTCTAAATAACGACGGCAACAAACCAATATACGGTCCCATCTGTGGCGAGACCTAAGATGACTGAGTAATACATGCATTCGTGAAGTATTAGCCGCCTATGTAATTGCCACATATAATAAAACGCTTATTTTATCGCTTTTTAATTATAAGATTAAACATAACACATGCAACAGAGCATACCGATCGACCAAAAAGACTACAAGTCTTGTTTTCTTTATTTTAAGGGGAAGCAAATGATGTTGCAACAATTGCAAATTTCATATCTTTACTAGAAAGTGAGCAATTCGTTATATCTTACACATGACGACGAAATAGTTTATATAACACGCGCCTTGTCACACTGTCACACAGATATTACTAAACATGGCATTTCATCAAACAAAATATAAATAAATAACAAGTTCACTACATAACGTTCCACAGTCAGATTATATGTCAAACAATAAAATACAGGTATATCCATGACAGCTAATCATCGTCTCCTTATACATACGACATGAATGCGAAGTGTAATGATTAACCAACAAAGTTCCTGCCCTCTCACCAAAATCCTTTAAAAGAGATAGAATAAGTTGCTACATGGAACGCCACATACATAAGACAGTGCCTCCCTACACAGACCTCCGGGAAAACAACAATCCATAAAATATAAGGCACTTGAGGTTAAATGGTACATACGTTAGGGAACAGAGGTGCAATGAATGGCCTGGCAGACCATAAGGAATAACTAGGAGAATGAAAAAGGACAAACAATGAAGAGGGGATTAATGGATGGAAAAGATCACAGGACAAGTCAAGACAGCTGGCAAAATAGGCCGAAACTGGGCATAAAATAACCTACGAATTGAAAGAATTGCACAGGCGAAAGGGAAATATAACATACATTCAAAACACAAAAAGAAATATAACCATACAGCGAGTTACAGCATTGGAACTGTCATAAAATACTGGGGGTTAACTCGATTTAACAGCTAGCTAACCTCACCCTTTATCGCTATATGGACATTAGCCATGTCTGAATACTATAGCATAAATGTTTTCGCTTCCAAATGTCTTAAATTGTCTCTAATGCTGTTGTATTACGTGTTCATTCGTGCTTTTAGCATGGCTGTGCCCCTTGTGTGTGACGTTTACTGTAAGATTTCTTTATTCCTTTTAATTTTTAAATTTCAAATACACTTTGAAAATACAAAACATCTACAGGTCATTATTTGTTCTTCTTCTTCGTATACAATACATATCCCTCCCCGGGGCATCGTCGTACAATATGTATCTACACGGTAACAAAGATATTGCTCATACATGACTGGTGGTATCAGCCTTGTAAAACACATATTAAATGAAGAATGTGTATTAAATAAAGATATATAGGTCTATACCTACCTACTCTTTTTTCGACACATTAGTCGAGACAAGTATGTTTGACTTCGAAATTGCTGGGATAAAGGCTATTGTAATACATTTTTTCCAGGTCCATGATAGATAACTCGTACCTGAATCTAGTCTTACAGCGGCATATATAACAAATTAAGAATTACGCTCACTCACAGCGCTTTGATTCCACAGTCGCTACATACAAATTATGATGGCGTCGGAGTCAGCATCCGATGCTGATGGGAATATTTTTATAAGAATATATGTATAGCAGGGATATAAAAAGGGAGATAACTCGTGACAATCTCCTGTGGGCATGTAACATATCTGCCAGCTTATGTTCTTATTATGGCGTCATTTCACTTTATACATGGCGTCATTTAGTATAAACACGATTCACTTCCCTTTGTCTCTATTATTATTTAAGGCTATTTATTTTGTTAGATTTTGTTCTGATGTTTTAGTTACTGAGAGCAGGACTGACTGAGGACAGGTAGTACGTGGGTCTATATTTATATACACAAAATATACGTTGCTGTATCCAGCATATGGGTATATGTACCAAGTGTTTTAATATATCAAGCGCTGCACATATTCGATCAGTATACATGTGTTGCAGTACTCATTGAGCACTAAGGTTAGTTTCGAGATTTATCGGACCACTTTTACTCGGTAGTAGGTCACTACATCCTATGTCTATGTGGGTACGAGTAAATTAATTTGCAAGAGCTCGTTTTTAACCATTGTAATATAAATAAGCTCAAGAATGTAGACGTATTTTTTAAACAAATTGCGAAATATATCACATGTACCGTATGACATCCCCGCATACTTTATATGTGATGATCCGTTGTGGCAACATTCAAAATGTCTGCGCCCTTTGCGGTTTGTTTGGACTTGTTTTGTTTTGACATTTAAATTCGTTTCTTTGCCAGAGTCACATCTTTGTACGTTATTTCAAGAGTTAATAGCTATTTAAAGAAATTATTTGAATGGTAAGTATGGAATCCTTCTATCAATGTATATGATTCTGTGTCGTTTTTGCCTTAAAATGTAAAATCATTGTTTTGAAAACTGGTTGGAATAAAATCACTTTTGAAATTTTCAATTTTGAATTTATTTTCAGATCCAATGTGATGAAATCATCAAAATTTACTTTAGCGGAATCTAGTGCACTATTTTTATTTAGGGATTGGTCTACCTGTTTTTTACACACCGAAATGTGACCATTGTCTATTTTGGTTGAACATTCTTAAGCTCTAAAGTCTACATGTAATGTTGCTTGCATAGCTGTCAGGGGTATGTAAATGCTAAGAGTAAGAATTAAATCTAGGGTTCAGAGAGTGATTGCTCCCAGCTCAGAGATCAGACATTTATATGGCTGAATGCCATTTTATATTTAGATAAAGTGTTGGACTAGGCTGTTACATACTTAAACTTACGGTAAGGTAACCGGTCAACTCGTACCGTAGTCAACTCGTACGTCGGTCAACTCGTACCGTTTTTGGTCAAGTCGTACCATGGTCAGCTCGTAACGTAGTTAACTCGTACCTTTGTCAATTTAACTCGTACCTTTGTCAATTTTTACCTGTTTTGGTCAACTCGTACCTTAATATTTGGTCAACTTGTACCTTATATAACTTTAATCTGTATACTAATCCATATTTTTAGTGCTTTTTTCAGATATCATTTAGGATTGACATCAGTTATTGAGAACATTTTGCCAGAGGAAGCCTAGGAAAATGATACTCATCAATTGATACATCAATTGGTGCATTTATTTGTATACTTTATCGTTATGAAGATCGTTTGCTCCAAGAAATGTGTACATTATACAATAATATAAAAAGAGATATTAATTAGCATAAAAAATTACTTGAATTACGAAGGTACGAGTTGACCAACATGCGTTATATGCCGTCTATTAAGTAATGATTAACGGTACTGTGAAAGTTTGATATGTTTACACTGGTCACAAATGAACCACACAATACAGGAAAATCTTACTTTTAATCATATTAACTCTATTAATAAGTATTTGTATGACTTGAATATGACTTGTTTTACCGAAGGTACGAGTTGACCAACTGGTATTAATTAGCTGCTGCATAATAAGTACTAACAAACATTACCAGTATAGTTATACTGTTCAAAATTGTTCACCGAATACAGGAAAATACAGTAACACTTAATTATATAATGAATAACTGTTAATACTAACTGTTAAGAAAATGAAGGTACGAGTTAACTACGGTACGAGCTGACCACGGTACGAGTTAACCAAAAACGGTACGAGTTGACTACAGTACGAGTTGACTACGGTACGAGTTGACTGGAAACCTACGGTAACATGTCATATTTCCTATTTGTTGAATCACTTTCAAATTATATTTTGTTTTATTTGGAACAGAGTGATTGAAATCTAATTAATTGCAATGGATGACACAAGATCAAGCAAGAAGGATGGTAGCCAGTGGCATGACTGGGTGGGAGATTTGTTTGAACCTGTGTTTGGTGCTACCATTGAGGATCTTGTAGCCCATGAGGAAGATGCGAAGAATAAACCAAGAATAAAACACATCTCTGTTCATGATCCTGAGGCAGTTAGACAGGTATAGATTTTCTATAAATAATATACTGCTATTCATTTTGTTTAATGTTGCTATATGGCGCATTGATAGCTTAGGTCATTTAGTGTGCGTTGGAGGACGTTTCTACTTGAATTTGCCTAACCAATAATAATTTGGTCTAACTTAATACCTCCATATCAGATTAATGCATAGCAGCATATTTTAATGCAGAACAATGATATGGTAACTAGCTTTTGTAACAATATTCAGGAAATCTTCGCTACATACTCGAAAGTGAAAGAAAAAAGTATAATGCTTTTGTTTTTACAACTGAAAAACATTCAAATGAATTGAACATAGGCAAATATATGTTTTATAAGTTTATAAGTTTGGCATTGTAAATATAGGAAAGATAACAGATTTTTCACCATCAAAAAAAGAGAAGAAATGAATTGCGCTGTGCTGAAACTCTAGACAATATGACTGTACCAATGAAGTTATGATATTATAATCCGGAATATTTATTCATACTCACCTATTTGTTGCAGGTTTATGAAAAAGTACACATGATGACTGTGTTAGATGAGGAAATGAGAGAACAACAAAAAAGACAGAAAATGAAACCAGCCATGAAACAGGCAAAGAAATCATACGAAGAAGATGGCTTCAGAGGACGAGGTATTTATTGTCAAATATAACTTCCAATGTTAAAATAAAATCCACAGGAAACAGTATAGATGAATTCAATGAAATATTCACCCTGAAGTCTGAATTGATATTTCAACTAAAAAGATTATTTCAGCTTACATTGTTCAATTATTCTTCTGTACTTGTAAACATTTCAAAATTACTTACTCAAATTATTTTATTTGATAATGGCGATGATAATCAGGTTTTCATTTCAGGAACTTTATGTCTTTGAAATGTTTGCCATGTCATTGAGTCAAGTAGACTTTCAAAGAGAAAATAAAATTATTTTGTATATAATTTCTTTTAGTGATGCGAACAGTCGAAGAACATAAACCCCCAGGTCATGTGACTGTTGATTTGAACCAATCATGTATCTGGGACACTAATGAGATTGGTGTACTGAGAGAAGCATATAAAACACTGAAACAAGAAAGTATAGATTCAATGGTTTATGTAAGAGAAACTAAGAAACAAAATGTACATCTGGAGACTCTAGTCCAGAAACAGACTAAATTAATAGCGTCACAAAAGTTGAAACTTTCGGAGGCCAGAAATGCTAATAAACGTCTTCAGATAAACGTGAACAGTTTGAGTGAAGAAGTGAAATACTTAACTGCTAAAACAGGTGCTATGGAAGAAGTGATGAGAGAAATTAAAGTTGAACAGTCTGATATGGTGAAAGAACTTCATGACAATCGTGTTACTACAGACATAGAAAGGATGGAACGAGGTCGTATTCAGATAAAACTCGATGCATTAAGGAAAGAAGCTCTTGCTGAAAAATTAGCTGCGCAAGACAAGATTAGAACTCAGTGCAAAAAAGCCATTCATGACTTAAAAGAACATGTAAAGAAATTAGAAAAAGAATTGAGAGAAGAGAAGGATAAAAGAAAAATTACTGAAAAAGGATTGAAACATCTTAGGAATCATTTTTCTAGTTTAGATGTCCAAGATATTGTACCTGGTAACATAGTGTACAAGGATCAGCTAAGATCTGTTCAATATATGTAAAGATGTAATGACTAACATTCATGTGAGGCTTATTGATATAATCTGGCATTGAAATGTTTACTTTTCTAATTAATTAAAAAAAGGAAAGCGCTAAAATTGTATTTACGGTAATAAATAAATTGAGAATATAGGGAAGGGTGTATTTGTATTGACTGATGAAACTTTGTTGTTGATATTTTTTCATCTAATACTTTCACATTAAAGATGCCATGAACAATTCTCAGGGTTCCACTAGTTGCTGAATCTCGAGGGTCATTCTGATAAATTTTTGACGCAATTTTAACATTTTATAGTCTAATTACTTATAATTTAAAGAAATATTCACCCTTCAGCCAGAATCCTTAGGGTCGAAATGTGACTTTTGGAAATTGCAGGGGTCAAAGGCCAAATCAAGGGTCAAATGGAACCCCTGATTATATTCTAGTTCATGGAATCAGACATAAGCTTCAGTGTGGTAATATTCAGAAAGATTTCAGCCCTGCACTGCCATGTTTGCGTGTTATTGCACTGCAGTTGTCTCCCCTAGTCCACACTGCTCAGCAAATCTGAATGTAATACACACTCTTTGGTTAAACATAGGTGTACCAAATAGGGCCAGCATTTTTCATTTGTGACAAATATTTCATTCACTCTTTGTTGTGAGTTTATAATTTTTTACCTGACAAAATGAAGTTTTACCACACTGTGGTAGTCAGGCACTTATTGTCGAATTTTGGTGTTCCACTTTAAGTAATTGTTCAAATTAGGGAGAATACATTTATTTAACTTTATAGCATACATTGTTTATACATTTCACACTTAAAACATTGACAATTAAATTCAAATGAAAACTATGAGTGATATAATGCATCTTGTATGTGTGACAAGAAGTTGTACAACTGGTTTGTTTTCATCAAGTATGATCTGATATATTAGTTCCTGTGGTATGTATCCTGGCAGGATTTTGCAGATGATCTCGAGATCTGTCTCATACTACCAAAAATTCAAGAATTGATATTTTGAGATACAGAATGCATAGTTGATCCAACAAGATTGTAGTTTGTATGTGGACTAGATTTAGCCTTACTAGTCCTTGTATAAATTGAGATCTTGCCTCGATCTCACAAAGCATCTCAAATAAAAATCTCCGCTCAATAATGAGATTTATCAGAGCCTGAGTTTGAGACAAATCTCACAAAGCATCTCTTAAAAAAATTCCTGAGAAAAAACTCATCTAATTTTTGTCTTGTTATATACCAATTTTGAGTACGTTCTCAGATGAGAAAAATCTTGACGACTTGAGACAATATTTGAGCTATTCATCTCGGCTTGAGATGCTTCGGAAGATCGGGGCCAGGTCATTGTCTAAATATTTTTTATATATCTAAAATTATAATTGTATTTTAGTTTCAAGTTGCATATTCTATATCTTATGTTGTTTGATGTTTGGTAAACAGTGATAATACATGACAGTTGTTACGTTGAATACATAATTATATGTATATTTATTGTCTACATTTCATTGTGCCTTTTTATTCTGATGTTTCTAAGCTTGATAATGTCTGAAATGTTAACAATTCTAATGTTTTAAATAAATACAGTATTTATTTTTGATTCAATGTTGATTTATATATATTGCAGCCAAGATCCTTCCTTGTGGAGATTGTCACAAGTTATCTCCCTTTATCCCTTCTTTAGTATATCATTCTTTAGACCATCACAATAACAAGACCAGTTATCAAGGGCCCCAAGGTTTTTCTGTATATATGCATATTGAAAGGATAAAGGGAGAGAACTCGAGAAGGAATAAAGGGAGAGAACTTATGACAATCTGTTGTGGTGTTGCCCTCCTCTTGAAGATTCCTTAAACATTGTTGATCTGTACGAGTTTTCAATGTGTTTTGGAAAACAATCTATGACACTTCTATTTTATATTATGTTGGTGTATGCATTTATTATACATATAATACATATAAAGTGACACCACTGGGTAATTCTGTGTGGATGGAAATGTAAGAGCTCACATAATATTCCAGTGCAGGGTTGTCTTCCATGATGAAATTCAGGGGCTGGGACCACAATGCTAAACCAGAGAAAGTCAGTGTTGTTATAAGGAATCCATGTGCTGTGTATCTTATGTAACACACATACAAGTAGGGGTTTCATGAAACATGCCACGTTATATTGCAATACTTCAGCATCGTATTGCAATATGCACCATAATAAATTGCTTCGTGGACCCAATATATGAGTGTAGATAATTATCTTACTTATCACTTTTATTCAATTCCAAAGTCTTCAAATGCAGGGCTCTAGAAATGTTTTTCAAAAACATTTGCCCCGTACTAATAGAAATGTAAAATTTGACTTATCCAACATAGGAAGTTAGTTGTCCGAGAATATCGGTCAATTTAGTAACAAATAAACATACACAATGAAAGCTCCACAATCTAAAATTAATAATCACATGTATGTATTAGTGGGATTCTAAGGTTTGACTTACAACTGAACAATTGCTTATGTTGGTAAGCTTTAAAACAAGCTTGTCCGGGACTAATTTCAACTCAACTGTTGGTAGCCCGATTCAGCATTAGACTAGTCAGGGACGTTTGGGCTGGTGGAGTATTAGAGCACTGAAATGAGTTGCAAAGGCAGGACAAGACAAAACAAAACATATGTTTCTTATCGTCCCATTTACTACGTTTCTTAAGTGTTTACTATACATGTATTCTGTCCATTAATGCCCTGAACTTTTCTTTGAATTTGACCCCAATCTTTAAGATCCACATATAAAATAAACACTGGTACTATGTTATTAAAATAGAAATTTAAGTTTATTTAGAACTAAACCCTTCATGCTGAATATTTCAAATTGAATTTCCATTTAATCAACTAAACAGCAGCTGGTCAGAAAACATGTTAATATGCTAAGTGAAAAGAGTAACTTACGAAAGGTTACTTTGTAATTATTATTGTTTTGTCGCCGGAAATATTAAGCTTATATTCCATTATTTTGTACAGGTATTGAATGTCTTACAGCAATGATGTTTGGTAAGGCACCATGAATCGGATAAGATGTCAATTTTTTTTTCATATGGAAGCTAAAATTAAATACAAGAATCTGATTGGCTAGAATATCACTTTCAGCTAAACGATAACTATTCTTTAAGATGATTCACTTATAGTACGTTCTTTGCTGTAAAAATCTTTGGCAATGTCCATGATTCTTGTACTACTTCTAGTTAAATGTGGTCTACGGCATCATAAAATCATCATCATAGCACCCGAGTAGATCTACTCTCAGACATGGATAATGGCTTGAACTGTAACTGTTTGGATATAACCGTACAAATCGTGCCCTGATTGGATCAGGTAGGGTGGATGTGATGTGGGTAGCACTTGATGTTCCATTCAGTACCTGAAAATAGAAAATGTACTGCTTGTAGTAAAAGAACAGACGTTACTGGGATTGGCCAAGGGATTTACAACCTCTTCTGTAAGTGACGTCATTTAAAAAAAACGCAACATGTGATGACACTATTTGCAAGCAGTAAACAATATTATTGCCGAGAACTGCTGTCTCAATCTAAATACACGCTAACTGTTTCAGGTTTTTTTAATTAATCGACAAGTTTGCCAGATTAGATAATTGACGATTCACACATAGCATATATATGTGTGTACGGTAAAACCTCACATAAAGACCACCTTAATAATAAGACCACCTCAACATTAAGAACACAATGTTCAAGTCCATTTTCACTGATATGCTCTTTATTCAACCTCAACATTAAGACCAGTTTCGAAAGGTCCAAAGGGTGGTCTTATTATCGAGGTTTTACTGTATATACAACGCGGACTGGAAAACGTTGCAGTGTAAAAAATCAGAATAAAATGACGTCACTAGCCAATTAAGATACTTGTAATGAAATTGTCTCATTACGACTACAGCAAAACCTCACTTGCTTCGCGACTCGTGCTAAAGTGCACATGACGTGTTGGCACAAATTTAAAACATGACAAAGATGTATTCTTTATAATTGTTGTGTAACATGAGCTCCTCTCCGTTTGAAGATAATTTCAAAAATTGTGCGAAATTTCACGAAAATATATGAATCTATGTGTAAACAAATGCTGAACACGCCATTTCTACATCAGTCACCATTTAGACCCAACATAAATCTTCCAAAATAGATATATTTATAAATGATTTTGTTTTCCGAGTCCCCAAATGATCGATAAACACGAAACACAAGTTTGATTTGATTATTCTAAATTAATTCAAAACTGTCCGAATTTGATCAGTGAAAGGCTCTTGTGTTGAATCAGCGTCTTTCATTTTGTAGAAATACAAAAATATTGATTCAAGAATTTCAAATCAATTGTTAGTAAATAAGTGTTATTTATTCTGAAATTGTGGACTAAGAGTCGTAAGACATGTGTTCATAGCATAGCTGGAGGTAAGTCGCCGATCGAATTTAGACCGATTTCGTGACTGTCATTTTGAAACGGAGATGGCATTATGTTATAGGAAGAAAACTGAATACAAATCTCCGAACGACAAAATTTCATACAAAACAAACTCAAATAGTTACCAGTTTGGCGGTTGAGTTGACGCTATTATCGATGACGTCATGGAAAGTTGTGCCATTAACGCTGTACGTCATGAAATAGCTTCCGGTATAGTACACACTGTTGTAGCTTTGTGATATCACAGCGAATACACGCGCTAGTCTTCCTAGAAATACATCGGTTAGTAATGAAAAGCATTGTATCAACAAATTCTCTCAAATACCAGAAAAAACAAAATCGATTACGTAGACAGTTATGATAATAAAATACTAATGCATCAAGAAAATTACCAAGATTTGGTGTGTATTTATTGTTACTAAAAATAATTTTTACCAGCGGCTTCCATATCGAGGGTTTGGTATCAGAACCCTATACATTTATTAAGGAGATGTTAGATTCTGGCGTTAAACCCCTCGATATATAGATTCACATTGAATGTACTCATTGGATCCGTCTTGTACCTCAATAATTCACCCGACCCTCTCTGACCTACATTTATTTTTTATTGTAGGCCTGTTTAAGAACGTAAACATTTCAATATTCTGTTTATAGGCCTATATCTGCCATTCGTTCGTCTGGCTATGCCCCAGATTATATCAAATCATTACAAGTTATGGTCCTGAGAGATACGTACCAAGGTCAATCTGTAACCACGAGTTTGAGTTCTCACCACACCAGCCCTTGCCTCCACCACCTGTACCGTCCAGACGACCATCTGTTGCTGTGAAATTTTCCCGCGTTAAATACGCTGACATCATTGCTTCCGGTATTGCTGTCGTGCTTTTCAGACCGAGGCTGTTTGAGGAACAAGCTGCGAAAATAATGATACATGTACAAAATTCTGTTTTGGGCAGTTAGTCGATTAAACTAAATTTACATATTGTATAATTTACAGTAAAACCTCAATAATAATACCACCATTAGGACCCTTGAATATTGGTCTTTTTATTGAGATGGTCTTAATATTGAGGCATTCTCGACAGCTCTCGGATGTTTCCGTACCACTTCGTTACTCTACGAACATCCGTGTATGTCACGTCGAGCACTATGTGGCAAAATTCAACATTTTGTGCGGTCAAAAATAATTCTCGTTAAACGGATTTAACTTCAATAACTTCGAACAATTCACATAAAAAATGGATTTATCGTTGTCATTTCTAGTTAAAAACTCACATATTTCAGTCGTCATCTCTTAAATACATGATTATGTGGCAAAAATCACCTACCATACAAAACACATAATTCTCAGTTTCTGAGATAAAATATTACGTCGAGCAATATTGTATGTCGTCTGATAATATGGAGTGCATAATAAACATAGCAAACGCTCAATGCCAACACCCTTAGGGAGATGCCAAGGTTGGCCGTAGTTGAGAGGTTGTCGCACTAGAGAAATTAAAATGGTAGCATTTTTATCTCGGGGGAAATTTATTTCAGGAGAGTTTGCACTATGGTTAGTCGAATATTCAAGATGCCGTATTGGTAAATGAAGTCAGCATGAGGCAATATAAATCATACTTATTTCACAGTTCTGTCCACTGTAATTTTCAGTACAGTTGCACCAGTAAGGCGTGTCTCCGATCATATCAATACACTCTCCCCCGTGTCGACATGGATGGCTTAATAAACACTGGTCCCTCTCTGAAATAAAATAAAGAAGATAGAACATTCCTCAAATTATAAACCTTTTGTATAGGGTTAAACGCCATTTTCAACATGCTTCTGTTACAAATCGTGTGATTTATTATCAACTGGTAATAACAGCAAGCAACTGACAACTTTCCTGCATGAATCAGAGGTGGGGACGACGAATGACCTTAGCCAAGTGTCACTGAATAACAAGATCTGCCATCTCAAGAATCGAACCCGGTCCTTCCGGGTAACAGCCCTGCACTCCACCAACTGAACTAACCGGCGGGCTAATTATAAACGGCTTCCTTGCTAGAATTACTTTCAAGTATCAAGTAGTACACACTTTACTTTTTATAGAAAAATCAATTACATCTATATCGTTCCTATCGGACGAGTACATTTACAGCCACACAAGAGCAACATCCATTTGAGCGAAGAAACAATATGTTGCTAAAGAAAGAATTGCTTTGGGCGGGTTGCACTGTCTCGGGACGGTATACAATTTGAGTACCTTTCTTCAGTGGTCTTTATGTTCGGTACAATATGTTTGTTTTGCGCTCCGTTTTAACACCCTTGTATTACCGGCCGTAGGATTAATCACAAGACGTGATGGTCGTTTTTTTTAACCTTTGCACATTTAGTACAACCGAAGATACATGTGTTTCAGACTTGAGGCCATAAATTAACAAACAATATAAAACATTGAGACAGGTAGATAGCATAAACCTCATAAAATCATAACATACCGTACTTTTTGAGCAACAATTTCAGCCAATTTATAATGAAATTAACAATTAAGTATTACAACTAACACGAATAATTATAACATAATGCAGAAAAAACTTCATAAGGACAATGAAATAGAGACACCAAGTGTATCGTTATATATGTGAAGGGTGGAGTGCACATACAGATATATGTAATATTCTGAATCGATTCTCCGAGATTCTACATAGACCGTACCAATTATTTGCATCCGAAAGACTGCGTCAGCATATTTGTCATATGAATTCGTGGCTCGTACAGTAAAACTGTATAGCGCGTCCAAGTCTGGAACTGTTCCTGTTATGCGGCTACCATTAGAATCAATGACAAGACCGGGTGGCATGGTTCCCGCAACTACTCGGTATTCCATCTTCATATTTTCTGGATCCTGATAAACAACAATATAAAACTTAAGACCCGATGGGGTTCCGTGGATTTAAACCTCTACATCCATTTCTGTTGGGAATCACAATAGACTGGTGTGGCATATTTATGTATAGAATTCACATTTTTATGAGGCAAAATATCATGGCATTTAAGTTAAACGCAAACACAAGCTCTATTTCAGATGACGAGTTTACAATTAAGATGGCAGCTCTACTACACCATACACACACTAGTGCAATGAAGATGGCATCTCTACTACACCATACACACACTAGTGCAATGAAGATGGCATTACAGGTACACCGTACTTACAATGGCTTCCAACTTGACGTTGATATTTTCACCACCGTACGCTGTATGGAAGAATCCTATTGATGCATGGTCTTTCCATACCGGTGGTAGTCCATTGATTACCTGAAGGAAACAAAAGAAATCTCCTCTATTTAAGTACCTTCATTGGAACATACGTAAGTCATGTTGAGGACTTACAGGGTGTTAACAAAGTTCTTTCTCAAAGTTTTATTGTCTTTTTAAATTCTCTTTCCATCTATGTGGCTATGGACCAATTGTGCTTCTTCTGCGCGAGAGTTCTAAATACATGAATTACAGAAATTCATGAAAAAACAGTATCTTTCATTATGCGAAATAAAGCCAGTGTACACACCATTATTCTCATTTTACCCAAAGTCAAACGTTGTGGACAAACTTTTTAACACCTTGTACTTTAATTAATAACATATTTATTTTTTCACACAGATTTTAACTGGAGAAGGAAGAGTCGTCATTGCATGCAATCTCGAGCGGCTCTCTTGAGCAACAACCTCTCTTCAACAACGTTAAAGATTTTCCCAAATAGTGTTGCTCTAGACAGTTTGCCTGCTTATTAGAACTTATGAGAATAACCGTCTCTATGGCATTTAATCAACATGTCTATCACTGACATTAAAATGAAGATAAACCAACTGTATTCAATGAGAGCACGTTAAGCCGATTTATATCCCCCATAAAATCGTGAAATATTTGAAGGGTTAATCGCGCAGTAAAATGGTGATACTGGCTTTTAACTTTCATTGTATGCCATTAATCGGTATAAAAGGATGGTTGCGATATGACATATACAACAAAGAACCATGAGAAATGAATGGAAATCCGAACACTCCCCATTCAGATACATAGTTTTAAATTGTAACGTTCAGAACAGTTTTAGATGATTTTTTCTGAATTATTTCTATAACTGCGTAATAGAGATAGAACTATACGAATTACGTTAAACTACTTGAATATCATTAACATTATATGATATACATGTATATCAAGTTGAATACAATTCGAAAATAAGGCATGTATACTTGAACAGTAAAACCTCAATAATAAGTCCACATTTGGGACTCTTGAAAACTGGTCTTATTATTGAGGTGGTCTTAATATATTGAGGTTGAATAAAAAGCAAAACAGTGAAATGGACTTTAAAATTGTGGTCTTAATTTCGAGGTGGTCTTATTATCGAGGTGGTCTTCATGTGAGTGTTTACTGTGGTTACGTGCAATATGCTCTCACAACATTCGAGTCGGCTGATTGATGAAGTTTGTCTCAAGTGACATTCTGCGTAGCAATAACAATGTTAAGTCTGTCGTGCATATTAATGATCTAATAGAAACCAGTCCTTACCTTCACCAATTGCATCAGATCTTCCCCCTCGAAGTACACACTGCCACCATTTGTACCAGGAATAATGTAGACGCTCGCATCAGCTCCAGACTTGAAAACAACAAAACAATCATCAAGTTGTATGAATCAAACAAACCGATATAAACCTGCTTACCGTATTAGCATTAATACTAATTAAAAAATGGCTATTTCGCTATGTTTAGTTTCGTATAAATTAAAGAAAGACTCCAATAATGTTCAATCCTTCATGAAAATAAACATATTCGAAGTAATCGTTGCTTAGATACTACTCAAAACTTGATAAACTAGAAATTTTCTTGAAAATCGATTTAAAATGATTTCTGAATACATGTGCATGAAAGTGCTTTGTATGATCTATGCAGACATGGCCAACTCCAAATTATGGTTTGTACTGAAATTTGAATTTGATTTGAACAAAGGGGGACTCGATTTTCAACAAAACTGATCTTTGAGCAATGTTTAAACTGAATATCAAAGATAATTTTGATCGCTAAAACTCTGCATTGCGACATTGTCATAGCTACGTATTATCGTACCCGCCAACATGGTTTTATATTTCGTGTTACCTATTATCCTTGATAAGGCTGACCAGTGCAAACTGATTAGTGTTAAACTCATTGATAGATTTGATGTTTCACAAGGGATGACTTGACGAAGAAAGATTCACATAAAATAGTTAAAACTTATTTATTTTACATCGATTGTAAAACAAGTTTACAACTTATATCAATCACTCTCGATAAATGTTTCCTGGGTTACTAACCAGTACTCGCACCTAATGTAGGGGAACTATGGACTTCGCTGTTCGGGATTCGAAACCACGAACTCCGGAGCCAGGAGACAGGCGCTTAACCCCTCGACCACTATGGCTCCTTAAAAAAGTTATTAATCAATACAAATGTAGCATAAAGCACATAATACCTGGAGAGTCACATTGCCATTCTGATCAGCTGCTATGGAAATGTTTGGATAATGAATTTGCAGGATACTGAAATATGGTTAAGGTATATATCAGTGTGGGAATACAAATACAGTCGGACCTCGTTTATAAGTCGACCACCGTTTATCCGAATACTTGGTATCAGCCGAAATAAAAATGTATCTTAGGCACGTCGAATTGAAATATGCTATTCGAAACCATGTATTATTCGAAATAAAAATTCGGACCCGATGATTTCGAATGAACGAGGTCCGCCTGTGTAGTTGAAATTTCGGCTATTTTAACATCGAACTTTTGCAACAAATATTAAAACTTAAGCTGGCTATTCTTAAGTCTGCGTCCATTATGGGTCAAGGCTGTACATAAGATCCTATTGATAAGGTGGCGTTTATATAGCTTGCACGAACAGTAGACAGAAAATCTGGCATCTTCAGATGAATGAAGTGAACTTGTTTTAAAGCTGTATATACGTATACTCTAACTACCAACGACCAATGTCGTCCTATTCTGCAGCATATTGGCGGTCCAAGTCAGAAACATGCCATCTCGATGTGAAAGTCAAACCTGTTTTAAGACAATTATTAAACATCGTCTAATTATAGCGTTTTAATGATTATAACTCGTATATGTAATGTGTGTTATAAAATAATATAAGCGTATACTTGGTGAGAACGGGCTATTTTTCATAACCTTTGTATCAGTGCGATCATCAGATGTTTTCTGAGCGAGACAGTATGATGAACATTGAATTTTTTATAAAAAAGATAAATAGTTGTAATACTAGCTTAAACTGCTTACCCGCCATCCTCTGCACGAACTTGCCAGCAAGAAAACAAACACACTAAAATAACTACAAACCGATGTGTATGTGCGGTCGCCATTTTCCTTCAATTTACGGAAAAACACGATCATTGCCGATCTTGTGTATCCGCCATATTTGTTTCACATTCGGTTGTTGGGTGAATCAAAAATTTAAACAAAACCCAACAGAGGGAAGATTACTGATATCAAAAAAATATCTATTCATGTTAGACTGACACTGAGACCCCACGGATAGGTAGCCCTTAAATCAGGTCACTAGAGTTCTGTTAAAATATGGGATATTAAGGTAGCCTTCACGTCGCACAAGATATAGTTTCTTCCATAAAAGGATACTTCTAACTGCTCATCTTTTCGTAGCCTCTCATGTTCGAAAAACCGACCGTTTTGTTGTTCTTCATTCCAAGCTATATTTCAATGTATAGCATTATATTGTTTTGTAAATAGCTCTGTGCTATAATTCGATTTCTTTGTCAGGGGGATGTGATTGACCCACCTTTAAATACAGCTCCCCACCATTTCGTGATTAATGATAACGTAACACATGAAAGGTTAATTTTGTTCCTATCCCTAAATGGTTTCCTTAACTGAACGCCAAAGAATCAAAACCGAACTATAATGCATAGTTACTGTTATATTATATATTGTTCTCATTATCTCTCGGAAAAAATATATAAAATCCTCAAATGCACACAGTACATCTATCCGAATACTTTGTATCATCCAAAATAAATATCAGGTTCTGATGTATCATATGCACGTCGAAATATAATGGGCATGTCAAAATCTATGCATTTTTCAGTGTGCTGAGTATCTTATTGCCTGTTCCTTTAGATCGCGATTCAACCGATACGTTCTATTGGATATTTTAGTATACCAGTTATAGGATAGTACATGACTTGTTACAAGTCTTTAATACATTCGTCCATGTTGTATGGGTCTTCTTAACTCTCACACTCTATAGAAAATTTACGGTGGTCACCGACACATACGAAATTTCATTGTGAAACTTAGTCCTCCATCAAGCACAGCAATGCAAACATTCACGGAATCAGTGCGACATTTTTATGTTAAAAAACTAAAACCTCAAAACACGCTCACTTGATAGTCTGGTTCCCAGTCGCATTATAGTAAGACCGATAACTAAGTGGTAGGGAGAAGCAATCCAGGTTGGCTCCTTCATAGTAGGCATGTAATACAGCATAAGAACGAGCAACTGTTAATGGAAAGGATTTTCTGAAATAGAGATAAAAATAATCGAAAGGATTATGTGCTAAAATCCGAATCCATTGAACAACAACGCTACGCGATTTCAATATGCCCGGCGTTGATAGGCCCTGCAATAACGCAGAAAAAGGTGATTGCAATCATACGAAAAAGGCAACATGCTAATACCCTGTAACCAAAAAATATTTTTATTTAACACACTATTTAAAAAATATTGGAGATTCGTTAGTCGACATTAAAAAAACACATGTTCAAGGATGAAATGTTATGACGAATTTGTTAAGATAAATTTTAATATTTTAGTATACAGAGATGCATTAAACAATAGCGACTTATCACTGTTGCACAATTTTACAATCATTTTAATGCTACATTCATTTCGGTCGAACTTGGTCAATACAGGTAGGGTCGAATTCATTAATGCATCTGTTGTCATTTTACAAATTGTTTAAAATAAAATTATTTTGAAACGACCCCGCTATCCAAAAATGAAGTGTCAAAGAATGAGGACATACAAAATGTGGAGGATTAAACTAGTTAGTGATAACCAAAATTTGATAAATGAATGCCCCCCAGGGAATTAGGCTTGCTATAGCAACGTAACTCTTCTTCGACAACGCAGGAAATTCTTCCTTGTACCAGCGCAGTGTATTGTGGGGGATATTTCTGTCCATTTTGATTCAAGATGGCGAAACTTTTCGTGATAATTTTGTCTTTGGCAACTACAGCATTTGCAAGGTAAATGAATAATCGTCAATTTTACAATTGTTGCTCATAATCAACCTTAACCTCATGTAATATATCTATGTTTTAATTGTCTATTTGTTCCCACTATTGCAGCTTTCTTGAAGTTGATTATCCAAATGTGAATGTTTCCGCTGAGCGAAATGGGGACGCCATTTTCGAGGTATGACAGAAACTTGCTACTTACTCATCCAGTAAGCGTATATATGTAATTTAAATGTAAATAATAGATTCTGACGAGGTTGCTATCTTTTGCCTGCAGCTGACACTTTTTGTAAAAGATATTGGTTATCTAAGCAATTTATCATCTCTTAGGAGTTATGACAATTATACAAAAGTATACAACAATTCTTCGTTTATTGTTCATAATTAATGCATACTGATTATGTTGACCTGATCCAAGGCATATGCTGTTGATCGTCTCTGTCCGATATCGACACTATGACAATGTTGTATGTTTGGAAATATTAAGTGGTGATATGAAATCGCTAATTTGTAGGTTTGAAAATAAGTTATGCTCAGAACAATCAGTCAAACCGCAATAATAAGACCACCCTAGGTGCGGATGAAAGTCGGTCTTAGTTATGAGGTGCTGTGATCATCCAGTTTAAACTGTGGAAGACAAACTGGAAGCTGATACCTGACAATACGATATTATTAACGACGTTGTTTTAATTTTATGCGGGAGTTTATGGTATTCATACGTTTACACAATATAACAATATGTATATGCCTTTGTTTTGACTTTAGGCTGGAGCGGGTGGAAGTGTATTCCTTCGCCCAGGGGCGGGCGGTACGGTGTACATCAATAAAACAGACTTGAAGAAGTTCATTCAGGTAAACGTCTTGTGTTAATACACTGTTTCACGATTTTATCTAATATTATAGTACATTGTGACTGTTCTAAAATGACACTTTAAACGATAGTGTTAATCTAAGTACTGAACGAATTGTTAGGAGATTAGATATTATATGAATATTCATTTGTATGGTAAACAAATATTTTACCATGCATTTATTTGAAATGTTTGAGTGCAATTCTCAAACTTAATGTTAAGGTAAATTCCTTTGGGTAAGACTGCAAATTACTTCAAGTACGGATTTGGCGAGGCATATATTTACACCTGGTTACAGATTTGGCGAGGCGTACTTAACAGAACAGCAACCCACGTGAGCAATGTTGCTGTAATGGTTACCAATTCTTGATTTTTTTTCCAGAAAGTGAAAAGTTTGCCACCAATATGGAGCAGGCGTTCCGAACATGATACATTAGGAACTTTCCTGTCTGGACAATACATTGATGCCAGTGTTGAAGCTATCGTAAGTTCTTCTTCTGTATTTCAATTTGCTTATACACTTAACAAAACTTGTGTGCAGGTATAAATATGACCATATCTTGGTCAATATTAGCCTGATCTTGCTGAAATTTTCAACAAATATAGCGTAGATACCTGGCATAATATTTATTTATTTCATGTCATAAATCCACAGATTGAACAAATGAAATCAATAAATGTGATGATGCGAAAAACTCTGTATTGCAGCTCCCACTTTAAGATGGTTTGGTTGATTGGAAAGAGTCGAATAGCGTGTGTACCCACCCTGACTCGATACATCATGTTATTTAAATCAATAAATTCGGCAATGTATATTGCTTGTTTGAGTATGGTTACCGGTAAATAATATGAACGCTTTAGTTATTTTACTTATATCATTGGACGAAACAAAGGAAATAAATTCGATATGTTACGGTTTTATCCCGGTTTAAGCCCTTAAGCATTTAGTTAAATATGGTTTTACAGGATCCTGACGGAAGTAACATCATCTACAGCCTTATATCCGGTCATCTGCCTCCCGGTTTAAACCTGAATATGACTACCGGTCATATAATGGGTAGGGCACCAGACATCGATGCAGGATATACTTTTGGTATCCGAGCAACAGACACACACGGGAAGTACGCTGATGGAGTATTCAGCATCAATGTCCGAGGTAATGCTTTTTATTTTTTGCGCATACATATACTAGTACTAGTTAAAATGCTAACATACAGTTCTACGTCAGTGCCAATACAGCTACGGAACACTTCATTAATTCATTTATAAAACTATGTACATTATGTATTTTAAATCGATTATGGAACGTTTTCTTACAACATGCACGAATCATCCGATGTCTGCTTCATGTGGTACGCATCAGATCTCGCGCTGAGTTCTGGGATTATGAAGTTTCCAGTACGCAACCCAAGGCGTGATTCGAACTCCAAATCTTCTTATCAGCACCCAGTTGTATAAACAATGGTTAAATTTTAACCATGATTTAACCACAGTTTAACCACTTGGTTAAACGTTTATACAATTGAGTGAATGAGTCAAGAATTTTGCCCTTCTACCAATATGCTTTACAGTTGATTTTAGTAAGATTTTATTAAATTCTAATAATAGTAAATTAACAAAAACAAGCCGATACAATACTGTCAAAGTCGTAACCAATCTACACCATTTAATTATGCGATGATGATATTACTACGACATTGCAGCATAGCTTTCTATGCTGGCATATTTGTCACTGCTCGGGTTTATTGCAATACAAGTCATGTCTACAAATCACCATCACAACCCGGTGTTAAATCACACTAGTCACAGTCCGATCCTTATAAAGCTGAGCGTAAGCAATGTTACTGCAAGGACAACTTTAAACAACATTGTTATGTTGCGACCGGGGCTCAAACCTGCGACATACTCAACCCAAAGCGAACACTCTATCACTTGGTCACTGGGTATGTGCACGATTATTTAGTGTGCTCTGATTGCGTCATACAGTAAAACCTCAAAAATAAGACCACCGTTTGGGCTCTTGAAAACTGGTCTTCTTATTGATATGGTCTTAATACTGAGGTCGAATAAAACGTAAAACGGTGAAAATGGACTTGAAAACCGTGTTCTTAATTTTGAGATTGTATTATTATTGAGGAGGTCTTTACGTGAGGTTATACTGTATATGATTAAATCGGTCTGATCCATGCTTCAATTATTATTACAGAGAAGGATCAATGTAGCAGCAACCCTTGTCTCAATGGCGGCACGTGTCATGATGATATTGGAATGTACAACTGCACGTGTCCATTAGGTTATGGTGGAGACACGTGTCAAACAGGTACACGTGACTATATGTCAGATATATCGTATATTAAAGCACAATTATTTACGATTTAAAATGTTTATAATTTACGATATCAAAATCACTTTACTTCAGAGTCACGTGATTATGTTACAATAATACTACGAATCTTTCCTGATAACACTGATACACTTTAGTTAGTTGTCACATTACTTTCCTGCTGCTTATAAACTACCATAGAGTTTTAGACTTTTTGGTACAATCATATGTGAATTTTGGGTTTCAAAAGCTACGGGCATATGACGTAATACAACTTCAGTTAATATGTATTTCACTGTATTCATTTTGCAATATATGACAATGTAAGAAGTGACCATTTAGAAAGGCACTTGAGTGTAGAGTTTTAATATTTATTGTCTTTCGATTTAAAATAAATGGAATCGCTAAATAGACTGTGAATTTGTGTTGAATAAGGTTATAGATTCGGATTTTCTTGTAGCGTGTATGATCACTGCTCTTGGCGTTGGGCACAGTTTGAGGACGATCCCGGACGCCCAGATGTCCGGACACTTGACATACACCACGTATAATCCTTGGGACGGACGGTTGGGTTCTACTACTGGCTGGGTTGGTAACGACGCTGGTTCCTGGCTCCAGGTATATCATGTTGCTAGACTGCCGTCAAAACAGTGTTTTATAAACGAACAAGAAATATCTTTTAAAAAATATGAACGGTGTATATAGAATTATGTCTAAATAATCGCCCTATTTCGGACCTCTGATTTCGCAAGAGGGGTACGCTACGGGAAAGAGAATTATATTTTCGAGACTTCCCGTTTGGTGCATCTCTCCCCTTTAAATATGAACCAATCAAATCGTCAAATTTGTTGCATATTTAAACAAAGCGCTTCATATACAGCATTTGATTGGTTTAAAATGTAGGTCAAAAATGCCTGTCGTTAAAATGTGTATTAGAACACACTAGAGACAATATATGAAAATGGCGTTACGTTCAAATGCGTAGTAAAACACATGAATACAGCAATATTTAAGTCAAGCTTATCTCGAATGATTTTATTGGAGCAAAATGAATGCGTATACTTATCGCAATGTTGTTCAAGAAGGAACTGACGATTTTTGTTTTAAATAAAAGTATTGTTACTCTACAGGTGGATTTAGGAGAGAAGAGGGATGTATATGCTGTTGCCACGCAAGGCTACAAATCAAGCAGTTATTACATATCTACATTCAAGGTCTCATACAGCGTAGATGGCAACACATTTGTATACGCTGACACACAGGGATCGTCAGTAAGTAAAGATGACAGTTATTACCATTAGAAAAGCATTAAATTCCTAGTGATATTTGTATTACACAGCATTTTAAGAAAATTCAGTAAAAATCACTTAAAGACCACCTAAATATTGAGACCACCTCAAAATTAAGACCACAAATTTCAAGTCCATTTTCACTGTTTTGATCCTTATTCAAACCTCAATATAAAGACCACCTCAATATTAATACCAGTTTTCAAGGGTCACAGGGGTGGTCTTATTATTGAGGTTTTACTGTATTAGATTATTAATGTTGCCGTGAAATTCATACAGCTTTCATGCAGTGATCAACAACAATTTCATACATTATTTGTAATTAGTTGAGTGTGCAGATATTATGCAGAAGGGTTGAACGTGCAAAAACTTTAAAAATGGCAATGTATTATTTTTTGGTAGCCAAGTTTTAACAGTCCCAGTACAGTAAAACCTGGCGTAAAGACCACTTCAATAATAAGACCACCCCGAAATAATGAACACAATGTTCAAGTCAATTTTAACTGTTATGTTCCTAATTCAACCTCAATATAAAGACCATCTCAATAAGAATACCAGTTTTCAAGGGTCCCTATGGTAGTCTTATTATTGAGGTTTTACTGTATTTAGTAAGTATGAGTCGATGTAGGTTGTTTACAAGTAAACGTTAAAAAAGCAAATTTTCTTTATAGTTGTTACAAAATCTTTCAAACAGTATGAATAATCATATATTTATCATTCTCAGAACATTGAAAGTAGTTATAATTATTTTTTATTTCAGACTTTCAGAGGGAATTCCAACTATGATACGGTACAGAAGTATGCCCTTGACACGCCGATTAAAGCCCGGTTTATTCGTTTTGTACCACTGACCTGGCACACTGGTGGCCACCCGGGGATGAGGGTAGAAGTGTATGGATGTTGAATACAACAGGACTTAAATGAAAAACAAAATATACAGAAAAAAACCGCTCTCAAAACCAACGCAACATTAAGACAACTTAGTTTAATAATATGTTATTGTATTAAGACAACTTCGTCAGGTATACCGTGTTTACATAAACCAGTTTTTAATTTTTTGCTCCATATTTGAACTTGATAATAAGATCACGCTACAACAAAAATGACTTTCTTCAGGGCCAATGGTTGTCTTATTATCGTGGTTTAAATGTACTATATGTATAACCTTATCTGTTTTGTATCGGTCACTGTTAACTGTCACTTTTGCAGAATAAATGAAATATTGACTTACTGTTTGTTGTCTTTATTATATATACCCCATTGCCAATAAAAACGCAACTAAAAATTGTGCGCGTCAACACGGTGACATTATAAAGAGATACATTAATTCTCAAACATGATTGCCTAAACTTAATCAATTATGAAATATGAAAACTAGGGCCATAGTTTGATTTCATTTGATGATTGATTTATACATTTGTAACAATAAAACACGTTTAACACTTGGAACAAAATGAGAGATATATTGAAATAGTTGCGTTTTTAATGGCGTTAAGTATACATGCATGAATCACGCAGGACAACCCATGAATCACGCAGGACAACCCATGAATCACGCAGGACAACCCATAAATCACACAGGACAACCCATGCATCACGCAGGACAACCCATATTCTTTACTCATAAAGAGTTTAAGAAAACTAACAAACAAAAGAATGATAGAAAAGTGTTTCCTTATTGTCATTTCATGTAATTCACATATTTTGGTAAAGTAGTATACAGACTTTGATATTATGTCTGTACATAAACTGAGAGTGATAAGGAAGACTCAAACCCCAACATTAAATACATTGTACAGTGGCACCTCTCCATAGCGGCCATATTCTGAGCAACACTCGATTTAGATCAAAGTTTAGATTTCACAGTATATACTTGTGTTATTATAGTGCACATGATTTAAGGATTAACATTTTTACAGGATTTCAATTAAAACATGGTTAGCAATTGTTGGCGTTTGTTGTTGTTACAGTAAAACTTCGAAACCTCGAACAGTTTTGGCTCGAACACAGTAGATACCTCGAACAGGTTCTTAAGTCCCGACGAAACCCCTTCTTATTTCATATTATCTAACAGTAGATCACTCGAACAGAGATAGGTCGAACACTCGAACAGGATTTGGGGTCCCTAGCTATCATTTCATTCATTGTTCACTATAGATAGGTCGAACAATATAATAATTCACACCTTTCAATGACCGCTTAATATACTAGTATACTCATGTTATTCGCACTTCGTGATAATTACTTGCCAGTTGTACATGTGGAAACTCCCTAATCCGAACACCCCTCGGACAAACTTTAAAGGTCGGATTAGAGGAGAGTCCGGACTGGAGAGAATTCCTCTATTGAATGTCCGTAGGCAAGACATTCTTTCAGTAATTTGAATATGTTCGCTAGAGCAAAGACCTAAATACCATTTGGCTAGAGGTTGTTTGCGTTATCGCGAAGTAATATATAATGTCTGAATGCATTCTTTTATTTGACTTTGCAGACTAATTTAAGCTACAAAATGTATATAAACTTGAAAATTCAATTTATAGCCCAAAATCATAAGTTATAAGAGACCAACATATTTATGCAACTTTCATAAGAGGAAGATTTGCAATGCGATATGCAAAATACATGATGTGTGAAATATTGGTTGATATTTGAATTCTTCCATAAATTATGTAAATTATCATTATAATGTGTTTATTCGTTATAGAAATGTAGGAAATTCGATTATTCAGAATATGAACCGCTGTAGACGCCTCTCGTTTATTTAAAACTGTATGAAAGCATTGAATATAATTTCACTGCACAAGGTGGATATATGAATCTCAAGCAAGTATTTCAATGAATCATTTTACAGTCAAATGATTTTAACAATAGCTGAAATTAAGTATGGGTATTTTGCGACATTTTACCGTCCATAAAACCTGACAAGCTATGCACTTAGTACGATGTATTATCAAAACACCATACCTGAAAACTATGCACCATAGCTTCATTTCAAAAGATTTTTCGTAGAGGAAAAAAAAATAATCTAGGGTAAAAAATTTGAATTGTGATTTGTGTACCTAATGGACCCTTTTCTGCGCTCACAGCCAATGTTTTCCAATTGTTTACAAAATAAGTACATCTCGTACCCGGTCTTACCTTGTTTCCATCAAAACTTAATGCATACGATGATAACGTCTAATGGTATGTATTCATAAAGACAATTAAATTATTATGCCTTCTCTCAATTCTCAGTCATTATACGATCTGACGTATTTTTGCGGAAAATTATCGTCCGGTTTTGGGAGATTTATTTTACCTGTAAAATAACAATCCGGACAGAAAAATTCGTTCGGATTCCGGAGTAGGGAGGATCCGGACTGTGGGGGATTTTTTATATGTTGTACTGGAGGAACTAAACCGAGAAAATTGTCCGGTTGCAGGAAATTTCCGGATCGGAGAGTTTCCGGATTAGGGAATTTCCACTGTACATGTACTATGTGACAGACAATTCATGCGTATAAGAATAAACGAGAGAGAATAAGGTGCCACAGGGTATCATTTTTGCTTTGCTTTCATTTCTTTTTTAATTTTATTATTATGAATAATGCTGCGACTATTGATCGACGTGCATTCAGTATGAAAACCGGCGACTGTCAATTAGGAAATATACGCGTATACCGTAGATGCCTCGAACAGTAGATGGCTCGAACTAATTGCTAGGTCCGACGGCAGTTCGAGGTTTCGAAGTTTTACTGTATATCAAACTTTACTCTCAAATCGTTAACCACTGAAATTTCTAAAATGTTCAAACTTAAACTTTTGGATGATTTTTGAAACACATGTTTACTTTAGTTCTTACTTCAACCCCTGATCTTATACATACGTACGGAGACATGCGATGTATATTACGCTCGTCAATGAACTATGTATGTGCACGAACACGTGTAAAATCCACTGTAAGTGTTAGTTGCAACGCGTTACATTTGACAGGTAGTCCTAGCATAGTCACTGATATGTTGTAAAAAAGCTTATTGTCAAAAGCATTCATTCGTTATTTGTTCGTCCGTCCGTCCGTTCGTTCATTTCAAGGATTTCAAATTTTCGTTGTACAGACTGGAGATTGTGTGCTCCATAGACAAAGCTACCAGGGAAGGCCTCGTTTGTTCCACAACTTGTTTCAGTCACAAAGTGCTCAAAACGTTGTGTTGGAGTTTACGCCGTTTGTGAATAGAATTTCAGTTATGTACTGTGGTCAGGTGACCACAACGGTGTTCCTGGGTTACCAACCAGTACTAACCTGTACTTCCGCGAATAAGCTAAACAATGAAATACATGTTCTAAGGTCCAGATAGGAATTAAAGTATGATATTCGTTTATATCTTACTTGGATGTTACCACATGATATGATAAACGCCTACAATATCACCAGGGGCATTTAACTCATCAGTAGAAATATTTATCCGCCGCAATAAAATTTCGTATTTAGTGAATACATGAATGATTTCCCAAACTTAAAGTCTTGGTCAACAACTTATTTGTGGCTGTTGTGAAGACAAGAGATTATGTTGTAGCTTGAATGACTGATTTATCATCTATATGATTAAATTGATTACAAGTGGTGTGTGGTTGAAATTTGGTTACTATTTTGACTATAAGTAATATTATTTTCAAAGATATTATATTAACAAACTGGTGACCATAATACTGCACTGGATGAAATAGAAGCGATTGTGAATTTATCATTTTGATAGCCTCTTTGAAGTATTTTACACAATGTCATAATTAACTGGTAAAAGTTAATTTGTGATAAATCAGTAGAAAGTGATGTTCACATTGATTGGACTTTAATAAGACTTTAATTTGCACATTTTGTCGTCTAGCAAGTGGATTTATTGATATGTAGGGATTTAAAAAAATATTGTAAGTCACTTTACCGAACAAGAAAATCATACAAACATGGTAAGTTCGAAAAATCTCTGATTTCTAGTTAAATTAATGTAATTAATCGATGTTCCTCACTTTTCAATGTGATTCACTGTGAAAATTGATATTTCCAGTTGGATATATAATGGCGAATGAGCAGAACAAGTTTTAGTATCGTGATGTTAAGTTCCTACTGTGGCAAAAGCAAAGTATGCCGAAATACTGATTACCAGTTAGAATGTTTGTATGTATTTTGTATTGTAAGTCAGTGAGCATTTACAGGGTCTCTCTGTTGCTAAACAGATCCTGTAGACGTTAATATGCATTTTCAGGTTTATAGCAGTTTGTTTATTCAGTATGCTTACAATCTTGTCCATATTTTCAGGTTTCTGACCGTGCCTGCTTTTTTATTACATGTCTATTTTGTCCGGACGGCTGAGATAGTCAGTTTCTAGTGTTAGAAAACTTAACAAGACCCATGCCTAAATACTTGATTTGACTGTGGTATAATTAATTTACGACTGTTAACTAGTTATCAAATGTATGCTTCCGATAATTGGTTCGACATCGTGTGTACTAATAAAAGCGTCATTGTCGCAAACATACTCGTACATAGGGGTCCATTCAGATATGGCCGCCAGCTAGTTAAATAATGGTTACAGTGTGCATACCTGCCTGGTGCCTGGCATCACAGGATATGAATCGGGAAGTAAATGTGCTCAGAAATTAGGTGTCTCATAAGTCAGAATTTTAAATAGGGGTGACACTTTAATAAATAAACACTTTTACAGTTGAGATGTTATTTTTCTTTCAGTACGGACATTTCCACATCGTGTTGCGTAACTTCATCATAGAGACGCAGGGTGGGGAACAAGTATGGGTGAAAATAGTGTACGTTTTTCTCCTTTTGTTTTGATAGGCCACATATTTCAGTATATTTCACAGATATATGGTAGAAACTAGTTAAAGATATATATTGCTCATTGTTCGTTTGGGTTCCTAGTCAAACACTTTATCTAGTTAAAACTTCAATAAATATGCATTATCACAGGCTACATTTATAATGTATTTCTCTATATTGTCGAAACAAGACGTTTGTATTATCATAAACTTAAAAAAAACATTCACAAGCATGTTTCATGTTTTTGTAGGTCAGAAGCAAAATGTGATCCAGACTTTGAAACAAATTGTATTTACGATGACGCCGTTGTGGACAAGATACTAAAACTAGCTATTGATATACTTGGTAGGGGAATAAGTTTCCATTTGTCTTCTTTGAAACTCTTTTTACAGCGGTTAATGTTTTAAATACAGTCAGACCCCGTTTATTCGACAACCTTCTATCCGAATACTTGGTTTCATCCGAAATAAATATCAGGTTCCGATGTTTCTAAGGCACGTCGAATTGAAATGAGCTATTCGAAACCATGTAATGTTCGAAATATGATTTCGGACCCGATGAATTCGAATGAACGAGGTCCGGCTGTACTTCCATAATATGATAAAGGTGCCCGTCCTGCCAGGTCAGCTCAGTCGGAATATCATCGGACTTCTAAGCTCGAGGTTATATGTTCGAACCACGGATGAAGCGTATGTTTACCAGGACAATTGGACTGAATATCATATATACAAAGTCATTTGTCATTCACATTTGATTGTAGCGGAGAAGTTGTCAGTTCCTTTGTAGAAGAACAGGTTAGTACTGGTTGGTAACCCAGGAACACTGGTTAGGTCAACTGACCGCCGTATATAAGTGATATTCTGATGAAAAACGGCGTAAAAAGTCCAACCACACAAACCCAAAGATATCTTCGACACGAAGCATTGTCACCTTGACATTCTATTTTGTAAACCAGTTTGCAATATTTCACAACGAATCATATTACACGTAAAATTAATACCTTGCTTAATCTTTACAAATAGTATAATATGAGCGCTGCTATTGTTTCTACAACCTCTTCTGTATTGATAACAATACTGGCAAAACATTAAGCATTTGCTGAAAACGAGTTCTTGTCCTACGTTTTCTTAATTTCGCTCGTATGGTTAAGGTACAAATAACAAAATACAGAAGTGATACAATGGTTATTTCTTATGTAACTAGGTTTTCCAAGGGAGCCGCTGTTAATGATGCTAGGAGAATATTATCTGAACTTCCTGAGAAGAAGAGGTTACGATGAGATGTTGCGCAATCTTGGTTCAAATATCCTCGAATTTTTACAAAATCTCGATTCTGTTCACGGACTTGCGAGACGAGATTACCCAGATATGGTGGCACCATCTTTCCGGTGCGACGAAGATTCCGCCTCTGACAGAATGGTCCTACATTATTACTCCGCTCGAAAAGGTCTTCATCCAATCGTGAAAGGTTTGTATTAATAATATCAGTCTGCACTAACTGGTTTCTTTTCCTTGCAAAATTCACACTGTGTTTCGGATTTTTTCATTTTCTTTAACCATTCTCGAAATTTTGATATATAGGTCTAGTACAAAATGAGCGCTATTCAAATGTTAATATAGTTCGATGGAAACTACTGTGCGCACAGACGTTATAACAATGGTAGCCAATGGCAACCAGAAAAAAGGTCAACATAAATAGTAAACGAATAGGCGAGTTGAACTTGAAACTCATTCAAGGGTGGATATAGCGTTGTCATCAATTCATCAAATTTCGGCCCCAAGAAAAAATGTTGTCTCCATTGCCCCGCCAACTCTTACGGCTATGTACCGTTCACTATGGGACTCTATGAGTAATTCCGAACGTCTCATGCCCAATCATTAGCGCAAAAGCTACACCCATCCCCGCTGCGCTAGGCAATCTACCGTGATACTAGCCTTACCATTTTTTGTCAACGTACAGTATCATATCTACCACAGGACTGACGATTGAAGCAGCCAAGGCGTTTTACAAGATGCAGGTTCAGATGGATCTAATAAGCGTTGAGACAGAGTTTGTAGCAGAAGAAAAAGGGGAAAGAGAACACGTGACCTACAACATTATCGCAAAGAAAATCAAAGATGCCGTTGTCTCAGAAGGTCCTCCAACATTTATTGCACAAACCAAAAAACACAGTGAAAAACAAATATTAAAAGAGGTATGTCAGTTTATTTTGTTTTTGGGAGATATACGGATAAAACTGAATAATGAAACCGACATTGGCAAATAGCGGTCACCTGTCTGAACTGTCAGTACGCATGTCTCAACATTTTGACCTTTATTTCTTGGTAAAAGTAATCATATTTGTTCGATTTATTAAGAGTTTGTGAAATTGTCAAACTAATATTATTTTCACGATAGCAATAGAGGAAATCAATATCCGATTGTAAACGCATCTTTTAGAACATGTCGTGGATTTTCCAAATAGAAATAATTGAATGCATAAAGTAATCAAGAATTCCATTTTACCACATTGTTTTCCTATAACAGGATGTCGAAGCAGTAAGACGGAAACTAGAACAAATCAGAAATCAACTCGGCGAGGGAGCACTGCCCCTCCAGAAGAAAAAGTCCGCCAAGGCAAAATGGCGGATTGCCGCCAAAATAACGGCAATGCATAAAGGCTTCGTCCCAAATTATCCGGAAGTTTCTCCAATAAATCCGCGAATGTTTATCGAAATCTTTCCGTATCACTTAATTATTGATACGGATATGAAAATTGTGCAGTCAGGAGTCAAAATACAAATGATGATGCCAAACATAAGAAACAGACACGCACAGTTAACGAACTACTTTACTATTCGTTATCCAAATTGTGTGGATTTAACGCATGAAAATATTCAGCGATTCGTACTCAGTCCTTTCGTACTCGAGTTGAAGAAAACAGAAATGGAAAAAGACTGGACGGATAGGCCACCAATACAAATAAAAGGTAATCATAGATTGTCACAACGGTATTTCATGCCATTCCATTTTTAATTACATATTCTCCACTGTTTAAGCCACCATTCTTGTATTTCAGACTTGTTTTCAGAATTTCAAAAAAGTTAAAATCAGAAGTTATATGATTTCAGTTTCAAATAAACTTAAAGCGGATGTCCTTTGCTTCATAGTCATGAGTGGTAAGAGCTACTAAACAGCTGCTTAAGTAATCTTAGTTCCACGTGATACGCTGTACATATACGTTTTAGTTTTTTCGATAGTTCAACGTCCCCTCCAAATGATAAAGCCGAATAATAAAGTTGTTACATGTATATCATGTTGATACGGAAATGCTTCTCGAGGCAATACTTTCTAATAACTATACCCACATCGTTTAATACTCAAACTTAATTATAGCTCAGATCTAATTCCCACAATCGTTTGAATCCTAGATATGATGGTAATACAAAGATAAAACTAAGTGATTATAGGTAATAATGAGAGCTATTAGAAAGGTTTAATAAGGTTTAATAAGGTTTCAAGTCTCTTGTGCTTCAATTTAGTTCAATCTTATTAATCTTTATAGCAATTTTACAACTGATATAAATCTCTTGTGGCCTTTTAACAGATCTGAGTATTTGTGTATAAATGACGAAGTCGTCTATATAAAACAAAATTCGAGAAAAACACAGAGCAATAAAGGTGTTCCTAAGAATGTTTTTGAAGATTCGTGAATACCCCTTATGGCCTCCATCTATTATATAGTCATATCAATTTAAGTTAAGCTTTCATTCTTTTATTTTCTAGGTCACATGTACCTTCTACGTGACAACAATTACTATGCATACATGGCCTCACCAGTGACGTGTTGCTGGACTGATCTAGAACACCGCACCATGAAACTTGCAGATATTCCAATGTGGGATATAACACGTGACCTCCTCATGGCCGATCAGGAGTATAGGTTGGTGAAGGGGGGGGGGGGGGCTAATGCCATTTTTATTTGCCAATTCTAAGTTATAGGCATTTGAATGTAATTGTGTTGTTGTGTTGGAGTCTTTTTTTAACGCCGTAAAGTACATCCGACTTTAATTAAATTACTAGTAATCCTGGGTAACCAACACGTTATAACTTATAATAACATGTTCTTCCACAAGCTTTTGACGACTTACTACACGAACCAGAGGTCGAGTACACATGACTTGAGATGTGTTACCTTCAGTTTTATTGTCATGAAGAACATACAGCTCACCCGGGGTTTGAACCTACCATCCCTAGATAGGCGGCCCAGTGCTCAACCGACTGAGTTTAAATGCAACGATCAACATTTAGGACGATTTCTCTTCATAGTAAATTATAACTTGGAACACGAAATAGCAACAACTTCGAGCGTGATTGACAGGAACTTTTACACTACTTTCTTATGAAAGCTAGCCACAAACGTTTATGTCGTGAACTGGTTTCGCTTTAACATGTTTAAAATACCAGACACAGAGTCCAGAGCCACCCTAAAGAACAAATAATGATAAGGCATACATTCATGTAAAGTTTCCCATGAATCTACGTCAGATCGAATCAATCTTAAACTTCAAACACAATGCATGGCTTATAGGTACGTCGGATTTTTCTGTCATATTATATATTTTAAATGAGCGCCACTGTACGATTTCCAACCTCTTCTTCAAGTGACGTCATTTCCAGAAAACGTCACATGTGACGTCACCACGTACTGACAATAAGCAATATTTGCCCCATATGGCAATATGAAAACGAAGTGAGCATATGGAGTAAATGTTTTCCTTGCAAATAGTTTACATCACATGTTGCGTTTTCTTGAAATGACGTCACTTACAGAAGAGGTTGTAAATCCCTATGTTTCTTGCAATAGGAAATACGTGGACCAAAGTATTCGTAACACCCTGTCTGTGAATCCACACGACAGAGGAATGTCAGCATTCTCACCACGACGTGGAAGTGTTGCCGACGACCCTGTTGTTAAAGAGAAAATTGCGCGTATACAGAAAGATTTGGACTTCGAAAGACAGCGATGTAACACCATGTATTTGTCATATCTTCCTAAAGAAGCCGTGGATTTGGTACACAGAGGTCTTGTACCCAGTGGAGGTATGTATTGTCGCAAGTAAGGAGGTCACTGACAAGAGAGAAATCATAAATACAATACGGTCTCCCGTGGCCGAGTGGTAAAGGCATCCGCATTGGGAGCGGGAGTACAAATGTTCGAAAACCGGTATGGGTCCGTTCTGATATGGCCGGTTGGTGAGCTGCCAGCTTGTTAAATAATGGTTACTGCGCGCCTACATGCCTGATGCCAGGCATTAAAGGATAGGAGTCGGGACGTAAATGTGCTCAGAAAGTAGGTGTCTCATAAGTAAGCAATGATTGGTCCTTTAAAAAATAGAGGTGACACAATAATAAATAAACACTTTGTTAGAAAATGCTACCAGTAAGTTTCATTTAACATTGTGTCTGGAATTACCCCAGTCTTAAATTTGATGAAATATTTATGAAAAATATATAGAGGTTCAATTAGCCATTCGCTTCAACGAAACTGGCTATTGAATTATCTCAAGAGAGCTTAGCACGGTGAGGTGTGAAATGTTTAAAATCTAATGTTACATTCTGAATAAATGTGGCGTATTTGTTTATTTAATATACAGTGATTGGTACATTATGTATGCCTTGAGAAATTTTAGTTGTGTTTCGCCATTTCTGATTGTAAAGCAAGCATCAATTTGTCTGTACCGATTAACGATCGATTCAGTAAATTAATGCATGTTCATCGAGTCTTACATTTATATACATGTATATATATATTATAAGTGCTTAGCCAATGCATTCTATACATATACACGAATATTCCAGAAACCAAGTGCGATGACCTTAACAAAAGCGGAGAAATATTACATACTCCATCTTTAATATGCTATATTTCAGAGTTTTACAGCCAAGTTACGGCATTGTTTTGTGACATCGTTCACTTTCTACCGATGGTTGCTAAGTGCAGTCCTGACGAGGTGGTTGGAATTCTAGATTCACTGCAATGTACTTTTGACAAGATAACAAAAGCCCAAAATACATACCGAGTATAAAGTTCATTCATCTTTTTAGATAATCCATTTTAATTCTCGATTGTTGTACCATTCATAGACATTGGCTCTCTGATCACATCTTATGACAATGTCATTGTATTTCATCTTACCTGAGTTGTGTTGAAGAAGGTATAACATCTTAAACAAAGCAAAATGTTCTTTGTTGAACAATTTATATCCAACAATAGGACAAACGCTCAGAACAACATAGAATACAAAAGGTTGCAAGACGAATCATGTGGCAATAAACACATTTCTGTGTTGCTGTACCTTGGACAAAATTTCCCACATTTTAAACATGCCATCTTTGACTCGGCTTTTTATAAAAAAAACAACACTTTAATCAACTCGATGAATGATCAGGATTTCCATGGCCAAGCGGCTGTTGCTCCTATGTTCGAATCTCTTGCAAGAACGCCATTAGCGGATGGACATTTAGGTTTTCTTCGTAGATTCTGGAGCTTTGTCATGCGACATTAATTGTCTTGGCGTAACAAAACAACTTTAATCATAAGTAATTGGCACAAGATAGCCGAGAACCTCGCACTTCGTCTCGGAATAGTTTGATTTAAATTCGATGCATGGTAGTAGAAAAGAAACTATTTGTAATGCTCTAGTAATATATTGGAATTGGATTGAATATGAACAAAACTTATTTCTTGACAAAGTTGCAAAATAGTACATGCTCTGTGTCAGATGTTCTGTATTTTAATAAAAAAGCAGACTAAATCATATCGGTGTTTGGTTCCTTTCAATAAAGCGTTGATATTACAGGTTGAATCAATCGGCGATGCCTTTTTGGTAATTGCTGGAATAGGAGAAAATGATGAATCACATGTGGAGAGAGTAGCTAACACAGCACTAGATGTCCTTGTTGCAACAAGACATGTCAAGTCTCCGCTAGATGGTGACCCAATACAGGTAATTTGAATTAAATTACAATTGCGTCTTGTTTTGTTTTATCTTTGTACCTCCTCAGTCCTTAATGTTTCGCCCACTGTAGTTTCTCTAGGTTTGTGTGGGAGGCATTGTCTTTTATCCACAGTATTTCAGTTTTATACGGAAGCCAGTTGACCTAGCCAGTGCTCCTGGCTCACCAACTAGTACTAACCTGTCCATCCATCAGCAACTAACAGCTTTCCCTCATAAATCAGAGTACAGAGGTGGATGACAAAGCTTTGGGTGCATTAAATAGTCAAAATGACGGAATGACATACGCATCGCCATTTTGGTAAAGACCATCATCCATAAATAACAGAGATGTCATAATTGTTGGCAATTTCTTGATCAATGATCCCAAGTTCTAAGTTCTAATAGAAAGATAACAGTCCTTTATGTTTTACTCGATATCACCACAGTTAAATGTCATTTTATGCCGCAATATATTAACATTGTACAAATATAATTGTCCTGTTAGTTTTGTAAAATGTTAGAAAATTATTCTTACTGCTTTTAACCAATCTGGCCAAAATTTTACCAAGGTTCATAAATGAGATGTCTCCAACTCAAATTCCAATTTGTGTTAGAAAATACAAAGTCATTCAAAGGCCACGTATGTAACTAGATTTAGACATACTAGCACAAAGGGCAATGGAAAAACACTGTTTTGGTGGAAGATTTTCAGCACATAAGCTAATAGATAAATGACTTGAGAAATATCTCACTTTGTGAAATAGTGTGCAATGGGGGTAGGGCTCCATCAGTATGTATTATCTTGCTTATTTCACTATTTAGCTCATGAAATTACATTTCACTGTAATATTATTTTAGCTTCGGTTTGGAATGCATACCGGTTCCATTGTAGCTGGTGTCTTAGGGGAGAGTATGCCTCGTTTTGTTGTCATGGGAGAAACTTCCATTGTGGCGTCCAAGTTGGAAAGTCATGGTGACCCCGGTAAAATACACATAAGTCCAACAACGCATGCGTAAGTATTTTGTGTCCCCCTCCTAATTTGTATTCCGTTTTGTAACTTAGGGATCTGTGCATGGGGCCCAGTTTTGTGAATGTTGCTTCCAACGTGAATATCTTTCTCGTTTAATCAATTTTGGAATGCTTTAAAATCTGTTAATTACACAAAGTGTTATGTCTTGCAGGATGTCTACATCCACCTAATTACAGAATTATATTTCAAAAAACATGTGAAACATATACATGTATAAATGAACAAAATCAATGTTAACATTATTAAAAGCTGACATTGAATAAATGACAAAAGCTTCACCAATCGGCTCAAAGCAAGAAACAAATTTCACCCACCGCAATATCGTATATGTACACGTATGAAACTGCTAATATATTTAGTGACTCGTCTGCCTTTTTGTAATATCCGATCCTGTCGGCCTTTATTACCTGTATTTATTTTGTATGTGGGGAAGATATTTTCAACAAACAAACGTGTTTTATTGGTAATGGCATTGACATTGATGCAGGTTTGCGTAGATTTTCTATTGCATCTTTATTGTTCGTACTTCTGAATCATAATGTCGGTATCCTTTTCGATTCAGTACGCATTTAACATTTCATTTCTAAGATTCAACAGACAATAAGAAACACATTATGAAGTACAAGCATGTACGTTTTATGGCGCAATGTACAGGATATGCAATAATATCTTTCCTCATCTACGGTATAATAATTTGTCCATAGGGCCCTGCAAAACAAACCCTTTGCATTTGAGGAACGTGGTGAAATAGAACTCCGCGGATATGGACCGTTAAAGACATATTACCTGAAGAGAAAGGAAACAGCACCTAAAGACCCCCCAGGACTAAATGACGGCAATGCAGAAATTACATACATAAACGAAGGCAAGCTGGACACTCCGTTTGTAAAGACCAACAAAGTTCATCCAGTGAATGAAAGTCCTTCGTCAGGAGGTATGTAAGGTAAATTGTGTCAGGTATTCTATTTAATATTAATCTACGTGCCCGAATGATGTCATAGACGAATTACGCTACACTTTTACGCGAAATTATATTACATTTGTCATTTTAATGTATTTATCAGCAAAAGACAACATATATATGTCATATATTAAATGTTTAATTTGTTTATTTTAACTATTTCAGTCGGAAGCCGGCCCCCAACTGGCGAAAGTGAGTTGACACAGTTTCAGTAAATTTGGGATACTGAAACAAGAGGCGTTAAACTTACGACCGAGGAGAGAATTGATATTCAATTAAAATAATATAAACTTAGTTTTATGTATAATACATATTATGATGGTAAATTTGGTCTATGTTGAACATTTGCAAGTTTTGTTTTGTATTTCAGACACACATACCGAATAAACCTTATTATGAAACGCTGTTAAGGTGTTGAGGCTAAAACAATTTTTTATTTTATTTCACACCATTTGTGATTTTCCTGAGTTATTCAATTATATAATATAAAGTAAAGTTATATATAAAAATAATAATGCTTCTTGTATTGTTTTACTATCCTGGTAAACGATAATTTCTTACCATCAAAATGTTTTTAAGGAAAGTATAAAAGAGACACCGACAGAGTTGAACTATAATTAACAATTGATTAATTAAAAAAACAAAAATAACACCGAAGTTTTGATTGCATCTGAAGTGCATCCTTGTTGTTATAAGAAGAACATTGTATACTATCATGTTGTGACTTTCATAACTTTAAAGCAAAAACGTAAAAAAATACAAAGTCTCCCTCTCCAAAACAACACCCTTTGGGATATGCACATTTCTGCTGTTGTTGAGATGTTGTTGTTCTAGAGAGGTTTGTTTTGTGATATTTTACTCCTAGAACATTAATAACGTTTTTGATGAGAGGTTGTTGTTCAAGAGACAGGCGCCCTGGATAATTTGCACTGTATACAGAATACGTGGTACAAACATCAAACACCAAACAACACCAGTGTTATGAATACTAGTTGTATACTTTATATTTGTTATGCACTCGAATGAACGTGAACTAGTTTTCTGAGGGTTTTCACTTCTGCAGAGACGTTTAATTAGAAATTCAAATACGACAAGATAGAATCGTTGTTTGTTCTTATCATAACTGAGCGCGGCCTTGACAAAACCTGTAATAGTGTCGTTGGTCATGACGTCGAGTATTTCCCAATCAAAGTGTTGACGTCAGAAACCATGCGCTTTGTCCTTAGATGTTTTGGAGGCTTAATTGTGATGTTTAGAAATAAACCAACAAGGAAATATTTCTAAGTATAGCATAACTTATAAAAAACATTTCAGCTCTTCAAATGGACAGACAAAGTGTTGTTTTTTTCATTTGAAGAGCAGAAGATTTTTTACGAATTATGTACATTCTGACGTGTCGTCATCATTTTGTAGCTTACGTTTGCATCTTGTTCTTTACATTGCAATTGCTATAAAGCGAAAAGTGGATGTTCGATTCTAATGATTTTTGTATGAAATGAAAGTTTTTAAAACATATATCTGTTAGACAAAAAAAACCCTGAAAATGGATTGTTGGTCACTAATATAGGTTTTGTCGTGGCGCAGCTCAATTATTTCCCATACAACGGCTGCAGCGTCATGGAGAAGATATACGAAATATATATATATATATATAACACTCTCTCCCGCCTGCTGATGTACAGTTAAACCTCCCATAAAGACCACCTCAACATTAAGATCACCTTATTAATAAAACCGTAGTTTCATAGACCAAACAAATTTCTCCTATATTTTATCCGATAATTCGACCAACTCAAATCTAAGACCAACAGTTTTTAGGACCAATGATGGTCCTATTATCGAAGTTTTACTGTACAGATTAAATTCAATACTTCATGATGAAACATTGGAGAATAGGTGATCGGAACGTTCGTAGACTAATGCTTTAAGATGGTCACTATCATATAAAATAGAAGAAAACTACATCTGTTTAAAATTTATTTATGTTAATTAATAAATGTTCATACAAAAGTTACAGAGTTGCTAACACATATGTTGGTGTAAAAAGTGACGAGCATTGTCGTATTGTGCCGTGAATCAGTTGATATTTCCAGAAACCGAAGACAATTGATACATACATACAGAATTACCTCGTATAAAGATCAACTCAAATTTAAGACCGACTCATCAATAAGAACATTTTTTTATACATTTTTCTTCTATACTGTAACTCGATAATCTGACCAACTCACAAATAAGACAGTTAGACTATGATGGTTTTATTATCGAGGTTCACTCTATTTCAAAGCACGATAAATATGAAATGACACATATGAATTTATACAGGACTGTTTTTAATGTCACAACCTTCTTTCTGGTTTACAATCGTTAATGTCAATATTCATATTACATAGATAAGCATGTTCCGAAGTTAGTGTTGCAAGGCGCTGTAGGTAACATTGGCGACGCTCCTCTAATTCTGAAAGACAAAAAACGATGTTAATACAAGGCGGTATGCCTATCTTCAGCCATATATAGCACTTATTTGTTTGTCATCGAGAGTAATAATTAGCATATGTTGTAAGAACGTGTTTCACGATTAATACCAACTAATAAGTTCAAACTGAACTACTCTCATGTTTTTGTCTTGTTTGCTTTTGTTTCTGTTGACATGTATAACTATTGTTCATGTCTCCGTGTGCTTTGAGGGTGGCCATGTATTTCCTCTCCGACTTCTTCATTCAGTTTTATCGTTTAAAGTATACACGTAATTTACTGGCAAAATATTGAATTGTTTATACAATAATAGGTGATGAAGAGGATTGATCTATCTTACACATAAGGAAAACCGGGGAGAACTGATCATTGAACGCCATATTGCATCGATCCGGAACGAGGCACTATTAAATCTGTTCACCAAGACTGTCCGCTTATAAATACTAAAACGATTAGACAGTTTCAAAATCAGTCCATCTATTCACGTGTTCATGTTTTAGGCATGGAAGACTTGTTTTGTTCAACGTTGCATTGAAATATACAATTTGAAAGCCTCAGTTCTGCTACTACCCAGTGCACCTATCCGCGCATGCGCACACTCATACCGTATAGCATGTTACACACAGAGACGCATATGACTTTAAGATACACCTACAGTGCTAAATATCTACATCAAAACTCTTTAAAGATGCAAGAAGGGGGAACACTGTATGGGACGACTTCATGAAGAAGTTACAACCCCTTCTCAGTAACCCCAGGGTGAGGGCCATAGGAGAAATTGTGTTGCACTGGAGAGGTAAAAATGGTAATATTATTTTTATTGCGGGACAATAATATTAAGTTGCTGAAGTGAGGTTGTTGCTCAAGAGAGGGCCGCTGAGGGGATCTAGTAATACAGTATTTACATAGTAAAAACAATCCCACATGTATATCGATGATAAAAGATAGTTTACATAACAGCAAAAATTCCAATGACGTATTCACTAAAAACTTACTTTGTAACTATAGCAACCATACATCTCAATCTTGAATGCTGGTAGGTAACTTCGGTTCCATTCTAGAGGGTACATCCTCACATAGCGGGTTATCAGAACGCTTGGTAAGGTTAGAGTTCTAGTTCCACTACTGGGGTTACCATATAGTCTCTGTAAGCATGAAAATGACTTATAATTAATTTATAATCATAATTGTAAACTGAATTCGCCATTCGATCATCATTTGAGTATAAATCCGCTTTTTACTTCAGTTACAAATGTTTTGATTATAATATGAATTTCACATTGACATATATTTAATGAATCCCCCGATAGAAATTTACAAAAAAACGATAAGCTTTATAATCACACAATATGAACATTAATCACATACCCTTGCATGTTTCTACGATGCTATAAAATATTAACTTCATGTGGTTTAGCATTTAATTTATTGAACTCGTTGATTTAAAAGAATATGAACCTGACCAGAGGTTCTCTTTATATCATTTTATTCAACTCGTTCAGCAAATTCAATACTAATACAACACGCATTTGATATCCGCTATACACTTACCAAGAGAGCCAACCCACCTTTTTGTACGCTGAATATATATATTTTTATAATGATGAGCCAGATTTCGTAAGATTTACATCAACTTTTCTCAATATATCAATTTATTTGAACCATAAATGTTACAGTTTACTGCAATTAAAATCAGAAGTTGAATCCAGTGGCATTTTAGAAAGTGTATGTATGTGAAATGGTACCTGCGATTAAGTACTTTGGTCAGACTACATTTACAAATTCAATGCATCGCCAAGAAGGGCAATAACTACTCATGTTTCATCCTCGGTACCCAGGCTATTCATAACGTATACGATACCTTTGACAACATCGTAATGCATGAATGTTCATCAGCAATTTTCTACCAATGAAATGGACGATAACACAAAAGAACGAATCTCCTATCCGTACCACATGATGTGGGTGTCATGCGGCCAATCAAGCGGCTGGATATCAACTCATTAATTATTCATGAGAACAATAGTTTTACAGTCAATTTGCCCAGGGTATATGTTATGAATAACATGGGTGCCATGGATGCTATTATGAGTGCCAAGGATGCTCTTGTATGTGTCTCTTACCTGTGTGTTACCGGTGAAATCAGTATAATTGTAGAAATCGTTACCATCCAGGCTGTACTGCATGTAGTAATAACGGGTATAGTAAAGAGACGAGCGATATCCCATATCAACCCGGTATATATCTGTGGTATTGCCTTGAAAAAAACACACACGAGATAAAAATAAGCGGGTGTGATATTTAAGAGACTCACTATACATGCACATGAAATAGAAGAAATGATAATGTTCTCAATGTTAACTCATGATCGTAGCAGTTAGGTTTTAACGTTGTTTTAGAAAATTACGACTGCCAAATTTCACTCACACAACAAAAGGTGAAATACGAAAATGTTTTAAGGAATAAAATATGCAGAGCAGAGGATGTCAAATTCATCAATCAGAACTTTCCAAGAACGATCCAGACAAGAGAAAAGGGAAGATGCAAACGCACCACGAGGAGGCACAACAAGATTGCCAAACAGACCAGGGAAGTGAAAACATGTTCATGTACATGTATATCTATGAATTAAAATAATCACTATTTACCATATTATATATTCTACAAAGCTTCACAAGACGAGTTTTTATACTTACCAAAGTCAATCTGTATATACGAACTAGAGTCTTGTCCAATCCAACCGCTTCTACCTAAACGTGCCTCAGTAGACTGATAAGAGGAACTTGTGTGATAGGCAGACATTTGAGCATCCTTCACATATCGTAAGGCATTCTGGATTCCTAAAGGATTGCTCGCACATGCTGAAACAGAGAAATAACCAAAGCTCATTTAAGCGCTGTCATTGGATTTACAACCTCTTCTGCAAGTGACGTCATTTCAAGAAAGCCAAACATATGATGTCACTATATGTATATGCAAACAGGAAACAATGTTTACACCATATGGTCACTTCGTTTTCATATTGCCATACGGGGTAAATATTGCTTACTGTCAGTACATGGTGACGTCACATGTGACGCTTTCTGGAAATGGCGTCACTTAAAGAAGAGGTTGGAAATCTTACAGCGGCGTTCATTTAGATTCCAAGTTGTTCATAAACTCACATTCTACACATGGTCTAAAAGGCACTGTACACCTATGCATCTTACATAAATTTAAGTACCTGAACTATCTGCTTGAAATAGAACTGGTGAGTTCACAGTTTGAACACATATGCAAGTTTTAATTATGCATTGTACTAATATTCATTTCGTAAAAAGTGTTGTTTACAGATTTTAAATTACCTTTATAACTGAATAATGACTAAACCAGAGATTCAGGACTCACTTTTTGAATGTTAACAATGAAGATTACCTAGATTGCACGTGATACCTCCATAAGGACGAACACAATCACACGTGAACGAGTCCATGTTGTCTACACATACGCCTTCATGCAAGCACGGGTTATTGGTACATCGGTCATACCCTATATAACGAACAAATAAAACAGTACAGCTGATGTTATGTTGTTGAATATAACAAATCGTTTGAAGTATGTTCACTTTCAGCATCAAGTGTCAATGGTAAATTATATAAAGCAATACCTATATATGAAAGCTAGCAGTTACTGAAGGACTTACGACATCATGGCTACGACTTTGTCGCACACCCATCGTACCACACTCGCTAACACATGCGTTTTGTCAACAACTGTCATAGATGCGACATATTGCTTAAATGACTCCGATTCCTTATGGATATGTTACCTATGTTAAATTAAAGGTTCATTAACAAATCCCCACTACAACAGAACACGTACGGGTTACAGATACTCTACAACCTTGTAACTGCATTTGATTTTCAAGCAGATTTGCTCGTTTCGTTTTTTTATCACAGAATATATTAATTATCATTCGGTTTATTTGGTGGTTTTTAACTTATCTAGCGAGCAACATGTGTTACCTCTTAAAACCATTCGGAAAATGTTGTCAGCAAATTTCCCATGAGCGTCAGTGGCTCTAATGGTAAAGGAGTATGTGGCATCAGTGTCAGGCACGATACCCGTGATGGCACCGGTACCAGAGTTCAATTTGATGCCTGGTGGGAAGTCGCCGGCAACTAGGGTGTATGTCACTGCTTTTCCTTCAGGATCCTGTAACAACAATAGATTTATACAGTCTAACCTGACTTAACGGTCACATGTACATAACACGACCTGACCCCGATCTCCCGAAACATCTCAATCTGAGCTAAATCTCAGCTCAAATATTGTCTCAACTAGTTGAGATTTTTCTAATCTTAGACCAGACTCAAAATCGAAATTACAAAAATGAGTTTTTTCTCCGAAAATTTTCAAGAGATCCAAAATGAGACTGTCTCAAACTCAGACTATGATTTGAGCAAAATCTCATATTGAGCTGAGATTTCTACTTGAGATGTTTGAGAGATCGGGCCCCTGTCTGTAACAGTCAATTGAATTTCTGACCAAGTAATCAATGTCCCGCATCGATTTCAACCCAAATAAAGTGGTTAACTGTCTACTTTTAGCTCAGTCCGATGGATGACCGCTATAGACAATTTTGACATTATAAGGTATGATAGGCGGTATTTATTGTACTAACATAATACCATGTGTGGTGTTTACAAATTGCTGTTAAGTACTGCAGTTTACCAACATATTACGAATACAAAACATAATGCTAATCAATGGGCCCGAAATAAAATATGATGTTATTTGTTAAGGAGCAAATACGGAAACATCAATACAACATAAATAAATCAAACCACGAACTTAAGCTGATGTTGAATAAACTGCCGTTCAATCTATTCTCTTAATTGATTTTTAATCAGTTTGAGTAAATACATGTACAATGTATTTCAATATAGCTACATTAAAAAAACATAGCGACTTATCCTAAAAAATGTTTTATGTGTCATAGAGATATTTGATGGCGTTCATTTTAATTCAGAGGTCATCGTTTCAACCACCTACCACCGCTGTCACATTGACATTCAGTTTTTGCCCAGCACGGAATTCTCCAAGGTAGCCATACGGAGTTTTGTCGGAAATAGGTCCATCTGTTTGCCATACTGGAGGTTGACTTTCAATCATCTACAGTGTAAAAGAAATCACAGAATATTAAGTGCAATGCTGCTTAGATATAGGACCATGATCATGACGGTGTGGGTGATGGAAAAGATGAGCGTAATGGCGGTAGAGAAGACGATTATGATCACAGCGGTGATGATGATTGTGGTGCTAATGATGATGACGTTGAGAACGTTGATGATACGTTTGTTGGTGAACACAATTACGGTGTTTATTGTGATGATGGTTGTGATGATGGTGGTGATGTAATGAGGGTGTTAATGGTATTCTTAGTGGTGTAGGTGATGTTGTTGATGTCGGTAGTATTGATGATGATGGTAATGATGATGATGATGATGAATGACTTAGGAAATGATCTTCATGACAATTGATATAATGATGCTGTTAAGGATTGGTTAAAAGTTTACAACAACAATACGAGTGAGAAACATTGAGTAATAGCCATATATTAAACGTTTAAACCCATATATCAGTTTATTTTAGTTCCAGCAACAAATGACATTATATTTTATATGTTTAGTCATGATACAATATTTACCTCAATGATATACAACAAGTCTTCGCCATCGATGTAGACTGAACCATTGGACCCTGGGTTAACATGAACATCACCGTTATCACCAGACTACAACATATAGAAAATGATCAGATGACAACTTGAATACCCCTAACTACAAAAAATATTTTTAACACCGCCACAAAAACTTCACCGCTTAGAAACTGTCAGTAAACTATTGAGATTATTTCACCTCCTAAAATTTTACACGATCTTCTCAAATTGGAATGAACCCGAAAATGTTTTATTTGTCGAATTTTCACCTTTTCCACGACACTAGAGCAATACATGTACCGGAATATGTAAACATATGTAAACATATGTATTGGTTTATGCATATGTATACCTGCTTTATATTTAAATAAATACTACTCCATGGCCCATTTTAAATTGGCATTTGCCATCATTAAGGACTAAAATGCTTTGTTGTATGAAACAGTTTGTCTTTGAACCCAGATAGAAAAATCAGAAAACAAATTCACGAAACAAGTTTCATTTGTTCAGTACTTACCGATAGCCCGATGTAGCCGTTTTGTTCTGTTATAACACTTATACTCGGCTGTTGTATATGCAGCGGACTGAAGGCAGAGGGAAGTAATTGAATAAAACACAATGCGTACAGTGAATAGGCTAACTCATTTCTGTACTGAGGAAGAAATTCGGTAAATAAATTCATTTATTCGTTGAATATTACTTAGAGAGATATGACGTATATCTCGTCAAAAAAACAGACAAATTAAATCTTAAAAAACATTATTTGAAGACCGATTATTTTCAACAATACAAAAAATAGATATCTTACTCATAAGATGCCCCAGCAACGAAATAAATCACAAAAATCAGCAGCAGACACAATTCAATCAACGCCGCCATCTTTATTTGAAAGCCTCGTTTAAAATCACACTGTTTCCGGTAAAAATTAATATCGGGGGTCGTCTCAAACCATTTTTTTCCAAATTCGAAATGTACTTGTAAAAACGTTAATTAACCATATATTTTAATCGGCTAAATATATGTTGTTTAATTTCACATACAGACTTGAATACTTAAATATTAACCGTCACAAATGTCTAAATAATCTAAAAGTATATTTCACTGTTGCTCGTTTCAGAGCGTATTGCTACCTTAAGTCTACCGGCAGTCCATTGCCACTTTCCGTATCTATAACCCAGGTGCCTAGTTAGAATACTATGCCTACCACTAAACTCCGCTGTACTGTTATGAAATAATTAATATGAGGGATTACTGATAAAAAATATCGGTATTACAAGAGCTTTAGCTGTGCAATGTCATGACAGAGAGATAACTTAATGGATAATTAATCAAATTAATCGACATCCCCTGAGATTTATATTTGATATCAAGCGGGGAAATATTAAGAAATTTGGATGTAACTAATCAACAAGAAAAAATGAAACGATTTGGAATTATAGGTGAACTAAATAACGGATAACTGTCCCCGTTTTTTTGTTTCGTATTTTAGAGAACGATCCCTTGTCCGCCATTTTGAAACCAAAAATGGCGTCGAAAAGCATCTTGTTCGTGTTGTGCTCGTTTTTTCTTACAACTAATGCCAGGTATGTTCGTTTTTGTTTTTCTATTTGGAAAATGTTCATTTATTCTTCTTAAAAGGAAATCTCTCTTTAGTTTTCTTATCAATCCGTAAAATATTCAGCAAATATTCTCTATAAAAATGCGTGTGAAATTGTATACGCACTTGAACGAAGCTCCATACTTGCAATCACCCGTATGTAACGTTTTAAGGAATACCATAAAATCTAGTTTGCTTTTTTGTTATTCGTTATAGATTTTGACAATATATCATAGCCTCATATTATAATATATCTAATGACATAATAGTAACATAGTTAACTATGTGACCCGTATACTAGGAGAAGCAACCAAAGACTGATGGACTGTCTATAGCGACTCATAAACAGGGTACCAAAAACCATCATAATTAGTGCATTCAATATGTATTTTTCGTGCGTCGAGCAAATTCAGCTGTGGCGCCATCTCTTGCCCATATACGTTCTAATTACAACTTATATTGGTACATTATGTCCAACAATGTTTTCGGCTTTAAGAAATAAAGCCCCTTTTCGACAACATGTGTGTCTGTTTAATTATACAATACTATCTTCACCAGTCACCATCACCAAAAGGACAATAAACCTATACATCAAATGCCGCGGATCCATATTATTTCGTGCAGTGACTAGATTTTGTTGAGTACAACGACTCCCTTACGAGTTACAGAAAACCCTTTTAACAACACATACACCCAGTCTAGCGAGGCATAGTTTGGGTACAGCGAAACATATCTTATGTTTATTTCTACTATGTTTAACAGAAAATAATTGTTTTGCAGTTTTTTCGAAGTTCGATACCCAAGTGTTGTGGTCTCTGCAGAGACAGGTGGAAACCTCACTATCGAAGTATGTTTCGATTAGGCCATCCTTAAACATTGTTTGTTTGCAGTTACGCGACCGACTCATGAAAAATGCTGCGACTCAATTTATTTTTTTCAGGTTCATCGATGCAATATTTTTCGTATTTTTAGCCACTACAGTACAAAACTAAAAAAACCTACCTACCTACCTACTGTTAAAATTCCGGGTCGTGTAACCGCAAACAAACACTTTAAAAATGATGGCCTTTTTATAATATGAATTATTATACATGTAGTAACATCGGTTAATGCGCCTGAACGTAATTATACTGAGAGACATTGAAAAATTATATAATACTAATTCTTGTTTTTAAGTGTAACTTTCAAGTCACATGAATAAATGTAATGAACATGTGTTATGTTATAAGAAGCGACTCCATTAACATGCTGCATATTTGTTTTGCTGGACTGTAAAAAGAAGAGCTTTAGATGAGCCTTCCTCTTATTGTCTCGGAACAGATGTTTTCGGTGTAGCTGTATAATATTGATTCTGACCTACATTTTAGACCAATCAAATGTGTTGTATATGAAGCGCGTTGTTTAAATATGCGTCAAATTAGACAATTTGATTTGTTCATATTTTAAGAGGAAGGGAACCAAACGGGTGTCTCGAAAAGATAATTCACTTCCCCGTAGCTTACCCCTCTGCGTTCCGAAATAGGGCGATTCTTTAGACATCATTCTATCTACGCCGTTCATCTTTTTTTAAGTTATTTCTTGTTTAATTCTTACATAGAATACATTCAGTTGACAATACTTGTTACAATATAGTCACGTGGTGTGTTAATATTCATATATTCAACAAAATTAAAAACCCGCGTCATTTGAACATTCATTTGTTGAAGGTTTGAAGAAAAGTATACATTCCGAATTAGAATCCCTTTCAATAAATTTCGATATTCAAATTTCGAATGTCCGATTTAATCTACGTGGAATTATATCGTAAATTGTATTCTCAAAAGTTAGACTCTGATCTAGAAATAAAAGTATGTATACAATATAACCAGTTTATAAAATAGCAGAAATATTGACATGTAGTTAAATTTAGCTTAATTGGCAAATGAACTGTTCTCCAATGGCAATTACTTTCAGGCTGGACCTAATGGCGGGAGCATATATATGACCCCCGGAGAACATGGAACCGTTTATATCGGTCATACTGATATGTTGAAACTGTTTGAGGTATTTCATATTGTTCCTCAGTTTTCTAGACAATTAATTGGTTAAATTTCTGCATCTATATTTACAGGTATATTTCTTGTGATTGGTAAAAATAGGCAAAAGTTGACCAAAATTGTCACCGGTATTCGCGACCTATAAACTTTATATGTTCCATTACTTTTCAATAATTAAATATCCAATGTAAAATACTCAATTTTAATTTAAAAATTTTTGAATTTGTTAATATGTGATGTATTTGTATTGAATTAAACACTGGATATTTGGAAGGAGATATTTCATTTCACTTATAAGTAAGATTGCACAATAGTCACCATCGCAATTGTAATGTTTTCATATATTTGTATATATTTTAAAACCAACCTGACGTCAGCTCCTTGTCGAGCTTTGTTATACTTTCATATACATGGATGGCTTGTTATTCACGAAGTTAACTATTTAAGGTTGTCAACAGTCAGCCCCCAATATGGGGACAGAAGGCACCGTATGGACCTCTGGGAACTTTCCTTGGTGGGGAAGCTGTAAGAATCCAGCTGACAGCTATGGTAAATAATATATTTCACATTCATCCGTATTCAAATCCTTTCTATTTCGAACACGAGTAAGTTAGCATTTTAAAATCAAATAACCTTAATGTATTCTTTGGAATTCTCATGTTCGAATTGAATTAAATATGGAAAAAGAACAATCTGATGCAACATGGTAGTACCGATACTTTGTTTTAAGAAAGATAATTAAAATATGTTGTAAGAAACGGAACTGTCACTTTGTACAGATGCATTTGTGACACCAAAGATTACAAATGTGCAAACCCCATTGTAGAATGTAGATGTCTTGAATGAGTTACACTCATACTTATTTGATTTCATTCGAGAACTAAAGAAGTTATTCAAAGTTTTAAGGATTTTCTTCTGGGGGCAATATCACTTCTCCATATCATTTATGTATTGTATGCTAGTATTATATTGTACAACGTCAATCCATTTAGGACCCTGAGGGTATGAGTCTCCGGTTCGAGAAGATATCTGGCGCTCTCCCACCCGGTGTTTTCCTCAACCAGACTTCCGGAGTTATAAACGGTTCAGCACCGGATGTGGACGCTACGTATGAGTTTGGAATCCGCGTGATTGACGAACATGGGAAATATGCTGACCAGACCTTCAAGATTGACACACGTGGTATGAATATTGGAAGGGGGGATCATTTACGTACTGTCTACGGCTATTTTAATTGATATTCAAGGAGACATTGTGGTCGAGGGGTAGAGGATCTGGCTTCTGATCTGAATGTCGTGCGTCCGAATTCCGTCATGCGCGAGTTTGAATCGCTAAATTCACAATCCCTAAATAATGTGCGAGTACTGTTCAGTAACAATGAACAGTCATCTAGAGTGCTAAACATTAGTTTCGATGTAACATAATAAGTTTAAACTAATTCAGTATTTATATGTTTTTACCAGTATTCCATTGCTCTCTGCAACTTACGTGCCGACTATATTATAAGGTATTGATGACAGCGCATACTTGTTAATTATACACATACATGTGTTGTTCTTATGTATAACTATTTGTATTGCATGTTATCCTATACAGCTCACACTGAAACTTATTATTATTTCGTTCGGTGGTTTCTGTCGGTTATAGATGAGAGTTATTGCGCATGCGCGATTACTTTTTACCTTAAATGTTCATGCTTCAAGCAGTACAGTAAAACCTCAATGATAAGACCAACCATGGGTCCCTTGAAAACTAGTCTTAATATTGAGGTTTAATAGAGAGCAAATTATAGGTGGTCTTATTATTGAGGTGGTCTTTAAAGCCACCATTTCACCAAGGATTGTTTTGGTCCCGATAGTAACCGATCCTTTTTTTAGTCGATCGGCGAAAATAGTCGGGAACCTGCGAGCACTGTCGAGCACTACCCTATACCTTCGGGGGAAGATCTGGCGCGATCGCCTCAGTCCTCCGAGGGTCGGGTACCGAAAAAGTGATCGGCTACTGTTTTTAAACATGTTGAAAAACAGTAGCCGATCAAAAGCCGTCGGCCCGTGGTCGTCTTGGTCGTCCGAGGGTCCCCTGAAGGTCCCCTTGTCTCGCCCGCCCTCTGGAGCTTTGCCGTGTACTTGCGCGTACTTTCGCATACTTGCGCCCCGGAAACGTGTCGATCGCGCGAGGAACGTCAGTGATTCGTCCCCCCGCCATGGTCCATTGGTCGGGACTCAATCGGGTAAAAAAAGGGGACGATTGGAGGTGATTCAGGACGACAATCGGGCCGATCAAAAAATTGATTCATCGGGGACAATCTGGTCCAGATCGGGCCGATTGGAAAAAACAATCCTTGGTGAAATGCAGCCTTAAGTGAGGTTTTACTGTATATCCTTTTTTATTGCGAAAACTTTGTCGTACATTTCTATTTTATATTATAACATCATGTCAAGTAATTTAGAATGCACATGCTTATTTATCTAGAACGAAATCAGTGTTTATCATCTCCATGTCAAAATGGTGGTAGTTGTGTGGATGATATGTCGACATATCAATGTATGTGTACGGAGAAATATGGCGGCAGAAACTGTAACACATGTAAGCATATGTTTATAATATATTAAACATTTTATATGTTGTTTAACAGTTTTGTTATCAAGAATTTTTTTCCCAGTACTTCGACATATGGAACACCAGAAAAAGGTCGCGAAAACTGTAGGGTGACACTTTTGGTTATTTTTACCTATTTTAGCCGATCACAAGAAAATACATGTAAATATAGGGCCATTAAAACATGTAAAAATCTAACAACCAACCGATGCCCATTCAGTCACGGTAGGGTTGCATGGAGTCATTCACCTTAAAATCTGCGCACATATTTGACACCACGGGTTATGAACTCCTAGTTGCGTATTTCAACATCAAAAACTGTAGGTCAACGGAAAATGGTATCCCATCCGATTTTAACCGCAAAACCATCAATATTAATCAATATGAAGCACAAGAACCAATCAAAAGTCATCAAAACTAATTCATCCTCATTTTGACTGGGGGGCAATTTCCATGCAGAGAGAGAGCAATTCATATTGCTACCTTAGATAAACACAACAGTTGTAACAATTGACAAATATACAAGGCTTGTAGTCACTGGCTCTACCTTAAATGAACCAATGATTCTTCTGAGGCGGTGTTGGTTACTGATACTTCAACTTAACGTCATTCAGGAAGCGTAACACGTTTATGTGTTTAATGCATGTAAAAACTGCTTATATATTTAGTAAAGGATGGCATTGTTGTCGAGGAAAATGGTTTTTACTCCGCTTAATTTGGAACATTTTTTCTCCGTACTATCTTGGAAGACACTCTATTTATTTTAAGAGCACGATTTACTTTTAAAACGATATGAGTATGATGCCACATGAGGCGTTCAGAAAGTTTTTGAATATTTATTACAGATTGCCAAAATGAAGCAGTGGGCGTGTCTCAGAGTACAAGGACCATTCCAGACGCCCAGATGGCGGGACATTATGCATATGGAAGCAGTGATCATAAAGCGTACGAGGCAAGACTTGGAAGCTCTACTGGTTGGATCGGCGAAGGCACTTCATCATGGTTGCAGGTAAATATAGATAATTGTTGAAATTGTTCTTGCTAGTGCAACCTCCTACGCAGTGACCTCCCCTTACATATATCGGAGCGTAGCGTAATCGAGTGCATGGAATTTGGAGCTAGTGAATAGCCAAACTACCATTCGTTATTAACGCTCCAATATGCATACTTAAATGCACAAAATATCTAATTTTCTAATTAGTATTTTTATTATTTATCCAGTAAATTACTTTTTTAACAAATCTGACTGCCTACTTTGCTTGGAAATCTAGCACCGGCCTAAAATGGACAGGTGTTTGTATATTACAGTAAAACCTCGATAATGCGACCACCGTTGGGACCCTTGACAATTGTCTTTTTATTGAGGTGGTCTTAATATCGAATAGTGAAACAAGAACTTGAAAATTGTGATTTTAATTTTGAGGTTACCCTATTATTGAGGTCATGAGGTGGTCTTTAAGTGAGGTTTTATTAAATTGTTAAATGGTGAACTGTGATGTAGTGAAGCTGGGATATTTAACTTGTCCACGATTTCACGATTTTATCTAAATGTTAACTCATAAATCTTGAAATTATTAATTTCATGGTATCATGGTAACCGATTTCACGACAACGCCAAATTGTTACTTCATAAACCATGAAGTCGTGATGTCCGTGGACTGTGATTGTTTAATAGTGATCGCTTTCATGATTTTATCCATAATGAGATCACTCACACTTTAGCATCATGCAATGATAAATAATGAAGCCACCAGCTGTCTGTCGTAGTTTCCAATCTAACTATCTTGATTAATTCCCAGTTTTTGGAGCGTATAAAATACAGTTTTTTTCTATTGCGCATACATTCATCTGTTTTGTTATGTTCTATTTATAGAACATTTAATTGTTCCCACAATGCCTCGCGGCATTATTTCGTCATTACAGAAGTCGTTTAATTCACTAACACTGGTAATGACAAATTGACACATGTATATTTCCTGTTGTATTAAATGATTCGATGAGCAGAATAGAAAATAATTACAGTAAAACCTCAATAATGCGACCACCATTGGGACCCTTGACAACTGGTGTTATTATTGAGGTGGTCTTAATACGGAGGTTGAATTGAGAACAAAACAGTGAAAATAGACTTAATAAAATTGCGGTCTTCATTTCGATGGGGTTTTATTATTGAGGTGGTCTTTAAGTGAGTTTTTACTGAATTGTGTCCGTTTAATGTGACCGGATGTAGTGTCATGTTACATGTGTGGTCGCACTATGTCTGCTACAATACAAACTGTATCCGAATGACTGAAAATGTTTGAATGAAACATAAAGCCAGACTAACGGCAATCAGCATTGTTAGTTTTGTTCATTATAAGCTTTGTGTTATAAATGATGTTGGTAAAATCCATCACAACCCTCAACAAAACATCAATTAACATTCAAGTCTTTACAAAAAGAAGAATATTTGAAACGCGTAAATGTGATTCATTTCAAGCCAAGTAGTAGCGCTTTATATCAAATGTTATTCAAAAATTCTTAACACGAATCCTTCAACCGATGGCGATGATTTGTTGATTGGACTGTCAATACCACAACTGCGTTTTTCTCTTTTTTTGACTGTAATCTAATTACATGTATTTCTTCGTTAGATTTCAAGCACTGAATCAATGAACGACCGAGGGTCACCAGGCATACTTTATGTACTGCGTATACGCATCTAACGGCATCGCGTATCTTTATTGAGAAGTTAGTTTAATATTTTGTGCTATATATTAGTCACTCTCAATGACTGTTACATTGGTTCCTAAGTATTCACTCTTAAATCAGGAAGTGTGCGGTTAGAGATTCAACCTCGCATTAGGCTGGTATCAAACACACGACCTCCGGACCAGGAGTCAGGCGCTAAACCCCTCAACCACTACGCTTCCCGAATAGTGATGACTATGTTAGTCCTTGTTGACAACCAAGCCTATAGAAATCCACTAGCCCGACGTCCCGGACAAGTCTAATTAATGATTCCGGCTTTCATTTAAGCTAAACAAAGGAAATTTTGTCTGAATAATTGTTATTCACTGTACACTTTGGACAAGTTTTATTAAAATTTATATTGTAATAACATTGTAAGAGCAAAAATATACTTTAACATTGTGAAGTCTGAGTTTTAGTCTTAGAATGTTTACGAATAAGACCCCAAATCAACTTTTCACGTCACGTAACCGACATATGTGACTGGAATACTGTTAAGAAGAAGAAGAAAACAAGAAATACATGTATCTTGAAAGAAGATGGTCGGCGCAATTCGAAGGTTAAGATGTGTTGTGCAGCATAAATAAATGCCAGCTGTTACGATAGCTGGTCACTCCAGATCCAAAATGGATCTCGGTAAATTTACCGAAATTCAGTGGATTTCGGTAAGGTGACATACATAACACAAGGTACATTACTCCAATAAGTGCTCATCAATTTTGCCTATCAAAATGGATGATGATTAAGAACACGGGAGGTTATTATTGTAGATGTGTGAACTATCTGATAGCTGCTATGGGATTTACAACCTCTTCTGTAAGTGACGTCATTTCAAGAAAACATTTGATGTCACTATTTGCAAGCAAGAAATTATTTACTCCATATGGTTACTCGTTTTCATATTGCCATATGAAGAAAATATTGCTTACTGTAAGTACATGGTAACGTCACATGTGAAGTTTTCTGGAAGTTACGTGTCTTAATTTTAAGGTGGTGGCCTCTAGGTGAGAGTTCCCTGTAGCAACCTATTCTCTCTCTGTTGACTGTATAACACTGTTATTTCCCATACTTAATGCTTACAGGTGGATCTAGGTAACTTGAGAAATGTACAAGCCGTCGCTACACAGGGATACTCTTCATCATACACATTGTCTACGTACTATCTGGATTGCAGTACTGATGGAAACAGCTTCAGCCATGCCTCTCACGCCAATGGCACGACATATGTATGTCTTTATCATCTTAAATGAATTAATTCTTATCTGAATCGCTCCCTAGTCCACTTCCACTTCCCCAAATGATTTGGTTCCTTTTGAGAAGGCCGGGTCCATGATTATATCGGATACTTATGCTCAGCACTCGAATCACAAAATTGTCTCTTATTAATCTGAAAATGTATTTTTAGCATGGAAAATGCATGAAAATGTCAAATTAGTGTTGTATATTCTTTTTGGTATATTTTCTTTGTGACTTTAATGTAATTAGGAGATATGGGAGTATTTTTTGTATTTTAGTGCCGCACTCCACACTCAGAATTTATACTTAATCCCATAGTAAAGAATGTTCAGCACTCATTATAAATTTTCACACTAAATATGGGTCACTCTCGGACTCATATGAGTAAATTTCATGGTTTGAGTTTTAAGTGCTGAGTGTAAGTATCCGTTCTAATCCCGGGCCCGGGTCGAGATCATAGCGAGGTTCGATCCCGCGACTGTCGGTCGTGTGACCGATAACTCCTCTGCTACTCGGCTTATAATCTGTGATGTAAACATTTATGGATTATATACTCAACTTTCAATACAACATACAACATATCAAGTGTATATGTAAATTTCACTCAAGTGTATATGCAATTTTCATTCAAATTTCATAGTAAATCAATGTTGAACTATTAACTGTAATGGTATCATACAGACCTATCGACCTCTGTGTTCCAATTAACGGTTAGAGTAAATATGCTTTGAATTCTTATATCACCCCATATGAAGACAGATCTGTATTTTCGAATTAAAAATCGTTTCGAAAACGATGAATGACATTTTTTGCGACATACATAGCGTAAGAGCAACGTCAATATTCTCTTTTTTCAGACGTTTACCGGAAGTGGAAGCTCGTATTCCTCAACCACGAAGCAAGTACTTCCGGTGCCGCAGACTTGTCGATACGTGAGATTTCTACCAAAGACATGGACAAGTAGTCACCCTGGACTGCGCGTGGAGATATATGCATGCGAGCTGTAAAAACATGTGGAACTTCAAATATGATTTGAGTGGACAATTATTGTAAAAGAATACTTACCTATGCATGGCTTAATAAGATTTTTTCTCTTATTCCAATTTTTTTACCCGTAATAAGTGTCAAATGTGCACCTTATCTAATATTTTGCTAAACTAATTTATTCAATTTTAGCTAAATCATTATAACAAGATTATCTACGACTACTTAAAATAAAATTGACAGTACATCAAAGACGATGTGTAGTATTGCATTTCATTATTCTTTAGACTCATTAACATAATATGCTATGCTGTTCTGTTGTTATATTCGATACCAACAAGAAACACCATTTATCTCTCTAAATAAACGGTACATATCTGCGTTCATTAATATTGTGCTCCTCGAATATCAAAAGTCACGTGATGATGGTTGAATTACACCCAGCCCCACCTCACTCAGCATCGCTTCTGTCTCCTCCCCAAGAACATATTAAAAGAGAGAACAAGTTGTTACAGGGAGTGCCATATACATAGTACATTGCCTGCCCATACAGACCTCCGGGAAAACAGCAATCCATAAAACAACAGGCATTTGAAGAGGTGCAAGGTCAAATACGTATGGGAACATGGGGCTCAAGGAATGACCTGGCCGACCATATAGGACAACTAAGGAGAATTAATGATGACACATAGATTGGAAATCCTTGACCAGTAGTATAATGAACTGAATTCCCCTTACATAACAGAAACTATATGATAACATTGACATTATGACCATTATCATTTTGTCTGAAACGTGCTCTCTGTCAGTATGTACCAACATCAGTAGAATTGCGGGCACAAATTACAGTTTACGCGAATACATTTCATTGTTATTTAATGACATCGCCGATAAAATAATCTGATTCGATTACCTGTGTCACTACCCATTAAATTATGTTTTTACATGTGTAGATAAACGGAAAAAACATTTTGAAGTGGAAATAGTTAAGAATGTCTTATAAACAAAACAGAGAAGATCGAAACATTCTATTCTGAAACGGATATGTGTGCATATAAGGTAGGCCAACTTAGTGAATGCGAACACACTCAAAGTTGAAACATCATGGTGTTTTCTCAACAAAACAACGACGAACAATTACAAGCCCAGTTTAATGCACTCTTAGGAAAATGGCTGCCAGTTTATGAATGTATATTAATAACGGCCTTCGTGAATGTCAAGGGGGTGATGGCTATTTAAACATAACGAATATCTTGAAAGAGATATTTGTTATGTTTAAAGGTTAAGATTTGTTATGCAACAGAAAAAAATGCCGAGATGTTACGATTGCTGGTCACTCCACATCGAAAATTGATTTCGGTAAATTCACCGTACCCTTTATCAAAAGGTTGACCAATCCGTGTCAAGGTTACAAACGTTGTTCGGTTGAAGAGAAATTGCCTTGGTGGTTAACAAAAGATTTTATTGGTGTACAGAACACTGATATGCAAATAGCAAACCATGTTATTACGACTGCGCCGAAAAACAATGTATTTAATGTGTTATGTCGAATTAATTTGCCATTTAACCACATGCATAGAGTGCGATTTTGTTAACTGTAAACGCATAGATATATTACCTGGACCATTACATTTCAATATATGTGTACTGAAATGTTCGTGTTTGTCCATAAGCTTGACAGAGAAAAAGTCGCGGTTGTGTACTGATCGAAAAGTAAACCAAACAGCAGTTGTAGTTTTACGCACGAGAGCATTTCTTTACCTAAATTGACATGAATCAGTCCTGAAAGTTCATACTCCTGTTCGAGGTCAATCTACCAGCACTATACTATGCAGTACAACTAAAACAATGTCAATATCTAATTACAGTATAGAAAATCAAAAGATGAAAAAAACAAAATTACGAGGTACATGTAATATCAGAAGTCTTTGTATTGAGAAAATGGAGAACACGGAGGAGTTTGAGACAACATAATTTAATCATATTCGTTAACATGCATTCAATTTATGACTGAATGAAAAACAAATAATTGAAGTAATAAAAACCGACGTTAGCATATCGAATGTATGACGGAGGCAAGCTTGTCCTAAAATGCATGCATACTATTCGATACGCTTCTGAACGAATTAAGTACAAAGCGTAAGACACATAATCCTATTCATGAAGACAATTAAACGAACATAAGGAATCAACATAGTCCTCTAAACCTTCTTTGCATCGAATTGTCTAGGAATCGTTCTATCATCGCACCAGCAGTACTGCCGTAAATCCAGGCGGATACGCTTGAAAATGATCGAAAAAAACCGACAAATCGTATTCTTAGTTGTTTACCACAGTGTTTAGACAGTCCTGTTGCAAAAATACTCCAATGTTTCAGTTCATATTAAAAATATACCCATAAAGCATTCATATATTCAAATATACATATATAAATACATGTACAGGATATTACACGAGTTGTACTGACTCGCCAAAGGATCGCTTTTATCGTCCTCCGAAAATCAACAAGTTATGAACACGAAAGCAATAATTTTCAGGCTGCAGAAACTAGAAACGATAAAGTAGTGTACGGCTCGTGTAATAGAAGTGTTTGTATGATGACGCATGTGAAATGTGCATGTATCTGCATATATCATACAGGTTGTATTATCTAGACCTCAACTACATCTTATCAAGGGCAAGCATGGGTCATGCTCTATCTTAAGGACAGCATGTATCATTACTTTAAGATATCATACCCAACGAAGTTTGATAACTGATTTGTCAGTCAACAACAATGACCATCATATAGGTTATGGTTATCATCAATAAGTCCAAGTAACACGTACATGTGCTGGACTTCGTTGATGAAACACACGGCGCAAGTATTGTTTTGTTGAATTGTAAGGTATGTTATTGTACTGTTTTCCTCATTTGCCATTTACCGTTTACATGAATAATTACGTAGCATTGACATTAATGCGGATACATGGAAATTGTTGTCGTTAAATCTAGCGGCGATATTCTTTAAGTGACGTCGTTTCAAGAAAAGGCAACATGTGATGTCATTATTTACATAATTATGGTCAATACGCTTTCCATATGGGGCAAATATTGCATATTGTCAGTACATGGTGACGTCACATGTGACGTTTTCAAGAAATGACGTCACTTAAAGAATAAGTTGGAAAACGTACAGCGGCGCTCATATATATTACATTCTAATGGGCACTCATTAATCTTTACAACTCTCTCCGTACACTAATGTCGTCTTCATCGAGCGAGCAAGTGAACGAAAGTCGCTCTGCGTATTCTACTGACGATACTTTAGGTATTTATATATAAATACAATGCATCCGTGGGAGCATGAGGCGTATTTTGAGAGATATGAAAAATAGAATTCTACCTAGCGCAACGTATGAACGATTCAGGGATACATTCGATAACAACTGTCTAATGTGGCTATACAAATAATAATATATCTTTTAGTAAACTACATGTATATGCTGGTATATCCTCACTAACGCGTTATTTTCTGTCCGACTGTAACTGATAGTTAACCGTTTTCACAACAAATAGTGACCAGAAATCTTTTTTCTTTGTAGATCGTTTCGGTTCATCAATAATGGCGAATGCAGGTTTTGAATTGCCAGTGATTGACATGTCAAAGGCATACACCGACCGTGAAGCAATTGCTAAGCAGGTTGTGGATGGTTTAGAAAATACTGGTTTTCTGTTTATTGACAATGTTGCAGATCTAAACTATGATGGACTCAACCAAGCCTGTAAATGGTTCTTCGACAAACCTCTAGAATTCAAAAGAACTGTTATACGGAACTTTTGGAATGCAGACAATAAAAATATCTATCGAGGATATTTCCCTGTAACTGAGGGGGAACCGAGCAGAAAAGAGGGCTTCGAGTTTGCAAAAGACATTGAAGAAAATGACCCAACAGTCGCTAAAGACAACTGGTTCTATGAGAAATCACCGTGGCCGGTTGAAGACGGAACGTTCCCATTTAAATCTTTCCTACAAAGTACTTACAAAATACTTCACAACGCTGGTCTGGAAATCCTTCGTCTGGCTGCCAATGGTCTGGGAATTGACGAAAACTCGTTTGACGACATTTTTGGAGACAGACCTTGCTCTACTTTCCGTTTAATGCACTACCCACCGTGGCGCAATGATCCGCCAGAGTCTGCGTATACCGAGGATGGGAAGGTGTTAATAACGCCGGCACATACAGACAGTAACTTCCTCACTCTTCTAACACGCTTTAATTACGCAGGACTGGAAGTTCAGACAGAATCGGGAGAATGGATAGAAGTTGATCCACGACCAGGGAGTCTTGTGATGAATATTGGAGACACTTTCTCTCGCATGATGGGTGGTCGCTTCAAAGCCACGAGACATCGAGTTATTGACATTAAAGAAGACCGCTACGCTGTGCCGTTCTTTATGTCGCCTCGTTATGATGGTGATATCGGTGTAAACTTTATGACTAAGGCTACGGGCGTTGGTGATGAACATAAGGTCGAGCATTACGGTCCATGGGTTTTAAACGTGATGAAATATCAGAAGAAATACTTTGAGTATCGGGTTTTGCCAGATATTGAACCCTCCAAAGCTTAAATAATGATTAAATATCCAATACCCTGGTTACGTGATCATAGTTATACATAGTTATACATGCACATTCACCTATTTGAATATCTTTGGTACTACACGGTAATTTCGACATTCCGGCTGTGTCGACATATTTCATAATTTGTAAAGTCCCCAATTTTGTTGCTATATATTGTTTATGGAAATGATTTATATATGCCGACATTTCTCTGTCGACGATCTCGGCTATGTCGACGTGATTATTCTGGCACTAAGTGTGTTTTCACACCATAATGTACTTGAGTGTGACGATATTTTCGCGACATGATGGAAATTGAAAAGGTGTCAGTTTACCGTTTGTAATATAACAGATAAGTTATATCAGCGATTATATACCAATTTTACAATTAATTGACATTTTACGATTTAATTGAATGCATGAACGAAATACAAAATGTAATACCAATTATCACGATCTAGTTAGTTTTGCTATACCTCCATAGTGGAAATACAAACACTGTATAACATACAATGTACTTGCATTGGGTAAGTTTGCCAGTACTTTGGGAATCCGATGTGTCGAAATTCGGATATGGACGCTTTTTCTGGCCCCTACAATGTCGACATCACAGGGTTCGACTGTACAATTCACAGTAGACACCCGTATATGCACACAGCTGAAAGAAGTAATTGAGAGGGAAATATCACCAGTGTTATTTGTTAAACTTGAATGACATAAAATTTAATTTTCTAACCCGAAATAACTAATTAAAAAGCGTTTAGATGACAATGCTTGTTGTTTAAGTAAGTTATGTCTGACGGCCCGCACAAAGGTAACTTCTTAAATTAATCCGAAATTGTGACAATTTGAGTAATTGCGTTGCTTTTTGATGTTTATATTTTGAATTAAGACGTAAGGAGTATAAATCTACGCTTTATGAAGTAATTATTTATTTTGCTGCAGGTATTAATTAGAGTGTATAAAGATAATTGAAGTAATAAATAATTAAGAAATGTTTAACATGCATTTCATTCAAATCAGTCAGCATATATAATTATACAAAAGTACATACAACACACGTAGATACAGTTGCCTACTGGCCATGTGTTAAAAAAGAATCAGTTTTCAGGATCAAATATAGGATCAAGGTCAAGGTTACAGCAAAGACGACAGTCGTGTTTAATTTCAGAGGAGAAAAATAAATGGAAATTTTGTACATAAAACTTGTTTAAATGTGAATATTCATATGTGATCGGATGATAATGCACATGCGAAATGTAATTAAATAAGCGATGGGGAAAAAGTCGGACAAGAAACGAAAAAACAGTAGTAAAGGTGAAACACCAAATTAGTCGAGATCAACAAAGGAACCTAAAACGGCTGGAAACACGGATAATTTGGATGATACATTTTCACAACCACAAACTGGATATACAAACCGTACTGAAACATCACAGGTGAATGATTCATTTTGTACATTATTAAATTTGGACAATGACGTTGTATTTTCACCTGTTGCTAACGTAACCAATCAAGCGGACAGAATGACTCTGATGAATCAAACGAACGGTAATATAAACAGTACAAGTCCTCAACCCATATAAACATGTCGAATATGGGTCAGTTTTATTCGCATAATCATGTGATGAACACTTGCACACCTGTTCCGAATGGGAATCACCACGTTCAACAAAATTTACCGTATGCAAGTGGTCAAGCGACTAATGCTGACATTTTACAATTTATGGAATCTAAGTTTGATGAAATCAACAAACATTTGGGGAAACTGGAATATTTGGAGAAAAAAGTCGGTGATATTGACATCAAATTGAGTAAATTATGGTCTGATATTGACGAAAGAGTTGTGATAAATGCGGACAGAATACTAAATATCGAGGATAACGTAGAGCTGCATGATTGCAACATTGAACAAGCGAAGGATGATATTTGGAACTTCAAGATGAGAATCAGCGTCTGAAAACTACAATGTTAGATATACAAGCAAAATCAATGATGGCAAGTCTTACTTCCAATTATGAAAAAAGCTAGCGTGGATAAGAAAGAGGCATATATTAGTTACAATTAGTTATACGTAGATGGTAAAGTGTACACGCACGGACCCTATGGTACACTCAGGTACAGTTGCGTAGGGGTTTCCGGAGAGTGATTTAAAAATTGCGGTTTGGAATTGCTATGGCTTAACCAATCGTAACTACTCGGCGGTATCCGGCAGAGCTCGGAATACATACCTCGTAAGTAAGTGTATGGGTACACCCAATGTGATGTGTCCCCGGCGAATAACGCCGAGTAGATAATCCACTCTAAATGAAAGTGCCAGAACGTAAACAATCATGGCCGACTTCGAAGCTTTTTTCGTGTATGCAATGCATAAAACAGTAATTACAGTAATTAACAGTAATTAACTATCGGTATTTTTTTGCATAACGATACTTGCATATTTTTCCGAACCGACTTCAATTCCAATTTTATCATATTAACTTCGTGAAACATATTTCTTTAAGAACATAATACAGTTATTGTAGCTGATTCAACCGTGAGTGATTTAACAGTCATTGATTATTATTTCATTTGTAATTTCTTGACTCTTGAGAATATGATACTAATGACAATCCTTCTTTTTTTGATTTATTTGTCTTGGATCATTTTTTGTCAGTTTACTCTAGTATTGAATGGGTTTTCATGCCTTCACTGGCTTCAGCTCTTTTGCCAACTTTGGGGAACATTGTCAAATAAATACATCAACCCGCTTTCATGTGATTTTCGGAGTTGAATATTTTCGACCAGCACTTCACAGACAAGAAGATCTTACCTGATAGTTTAATGACGCTGCGCAATGGGCTTAACATCTACAAGTTTGACTATGAGAACCATTCTGTTCTGTCAGTAAATCCTGACAGAGTTAATATATTCATTGAAGTGAAAAAGAGACTTACCAGTGTGATCAAATATGATAAGTTGGATGAATTCAATTTCCTTTTTTTGAAAGTTTTCTTTGCTTAATGTGCCATCAAATTACATAGGTGATACAAAGTTAATCTCTAACATCACTTGAGGCATAAATGCAAGATAATTGACTTGTGTGTAGACTTGTGTGTAGACAGGGACAACCAGCATGTGCAACTATGTACAACAAAAGTGATATTTCATAAGCACATGGTGTTTATGACGAAATTATCAACTTTTGTACAACTGAAGAGTCATGTTCAATAATGTGTTCGGTAAATTACCTTGACTTCAAACAAGACCTTTACACTTGTGACCCTGATAAGTGTTATTGAAATTGCAATGGACAGAATGGTTTATATCTATGAACTTTAGTTTGGATTACAATGATACCCTTTTGTAGACATGCAATCAATTCCTTCAGTCACTGGCATTAATTTTGTTCTCCTTGTTGTAAATATCGTGTATTAGCTGGTATCAATTGTGTATTGTTAGTTAATAAAGGTACATTAATGATTGCCATCACAACATGTTGAATAGATCTAATTATTTTATTCCGATTGAAAAATATGTGTTCTGCTGTGGGGACATATGTTTATTAATTTACTGTAGAATTCTATGAAATAAAGTTCAACATATAGTACAGTTGGTTTCATCAGTATTTATTCATTAAATGCTTACTTAATTCAGAAAGTGAATACTGCAACTCGAGGGTTCAGCGCAAGACTATCGTAAATCCTATGTATTTTTATTTAGGAGTAAGGATAGTCTTGCACTGAACCCTCGAACTGTAGACTGGACATTCTGAAACAATACACACTCATAGTAATCTCCATGCTGTTGAAAGGGTGCAGTACGTATCTAATGAATATATTTTATCTCGCTGTTATCTCCTTAGAAGTATATATGCAAAAATGCATAGATATACAATTCAATACATCATAAGAGCTTACTACATGTATGCCAGGGGTTTGTAGTTCTCATTAGACAAAATGACTTTACTTTCAACAGTTTAAACATTAATGAGTATTAGATGTACTGATTAAAATATATGTCAATGCAAAAAATCAAATGACTGGCATGTAACCCTTTGTTGAGAAGTTATTTATGGACAAAGTGGGCACAGACATTAGTGAATTACTGGACGCCTTCAACAGACTTGTAATAGTCAGCATTACAAAAACATTTCGACTTTAATGACTGAAAAACAAACATGTGTACCCAAAATTATTGTACACATAATACTGCACATTTATGAAAAATAAATACACAATGATTTTCACATAAAATATGTAATCTGCAAATACATTAGATGGCTATATCTAAACTACTCAAATTAGTTAAATTAGAACAAATCTCCATACCACCAGAAAAAAATTGTGAAATATAAGGTCACCAGCCCACACACAAGGTGTTACTGTGTAGTAAGGTCAATGTAATATATGCAATATATATGTTTGGTTTTAAAACTACAGACGTTACATAGCAAATACAAAGTATTCATAGAATAATATCGACATAATCCTATGTGTTACTATATACAAGGAGTGTACAGTGTTTACATCTTGCAGAGTTGTTAAGTCTGAGCCAGTATCTTTAAGTTATTCAACATACAATCTTACTGTATAGAACATAGCCAGATAACAATTTATGTGATACATAAACAAAGAAATTTAGAGTATCAATAAGCAACTTATGTGGTAAACTTATGGAAATGTGTGACTGTTTCCATGAATTAATTATAAACATATAATACAATATAAGCAGGTATGATTCTTGTTTTCTTAGCATAAACATGCAATACTCACTTGACTCTGGTTGGAACTGGAGTCTTTTCAATTTTTCAACACTTGCAATCAAATCCTGAACAACTGGTGTTCGTTTTGGTGTTGTTGTCATCCTTCTTTTAGGAGTTCTTGACTTATCTGGTGTGAGAAAATGTTTTTTCATATTTTCAACCGCCGAACTAAAATTGAAAATTCATGTTTATAAAAATACTAAACAGCTGTGCTATTACCAAGACGCCACTATATATCAATTTGTTTTGCATTGATGACAAATGTCAACTTAAATATTAAAATAGATCATTATACATCAAATTATTATGAACTTGCATGAGTGTAAAACAGACACATGCATTGTTCTATATTCTTGATATGATTGATTGCTTAGAAACCCCATCCCCAATATGTTAGTCATTTGTTAGCAAACACTGTAAACTGTAGGCAACTTGTAACTAACACGAATGTGACAATCAACGATTGGTTTCTCTTGGATAAGAATACCTTTAACATGTTTAACAGGCCTTTTTCTATAGTTCCCACGAGTCAGACTATCTGACACGTTCCCAAAGCCAAATCTGTGTTTCAGAAGCACCTACGAAAAATCGACGGACCTGGTATATCTTTAAGGTCTTTGAATAACTCGTGCCATTATTGTCCCTTGTGTCATAAACGTTTGTGGACATTTTGTGTGTCATTGATAGTTGATATAAGAAATGTACATAAGAATACTTTTTAATATAAAAAATTACATATGAAAATTCCCAAAATTGGAGTTGAAGCAATTAAAGTTTTCCCAAATTTGCCAATTTTACGGCATAAATTTTCTCAATTTATCTAGGGTATTTTTTCCCAAAATGGCCAGAAAAAGGCCTGTTAAATTTAAAGCATGAATCGACCAAAGTCTAAATTAATCGGTAACTGGTCAACTCGTACCTTGGTCAACACGTACCTTATCTTTAGCCAACACGTCCCTGTTTTGATCAACTCGTCCCTCACTACAAAACAAACACCTATTGTCAAACGACATTTTTAAAGACGGTACAGCACTTTTAATGTGGTCATCAAGACTAGATCTACAAAAAATTCCGAGTTTCACAAGTTTAATAGTTCTACAAGCAAAAATGTTTTCAGTTTAAAATACAATAATATTTTACAAATAAATGTAGATCTATATTATTCTTTTCCTTAAGAAAAGGGGCCGCTTAATGTTGACCGATACTTTTTTGCTTCTGCTCGCCGCTGAATCATAAATATTTTCTGAAATATTTCAACTAGCTGTTGCAATGAATGTGAAAACATGACGTCATCTTTATTGAGTTTTTCTCCGAAACGAGACTCGGTGCATTTGGGCCAAACATCTCAGAGACTGCCATATATACGGTAAGGTGAGGAGACAGAATGTATGTCTAGAATGCGTCTAGTCGGACTTAAAACACCTCGACTAAGCCTGCTGACGTGATGGCTGAAGGCAGCTTGATCCTGCCTCTGATCTTCATAGGAAAGTAAGACTGTAGTCAGAAAGTAGAACTCGTGTATAGCTACGTACATTCAACACATACACTCCTCAAATAGCATAAACATAAGTATTACATATTACAATATGAGGGCTGCTACGGGATATACAACCCCTTCTGTAAGTGACGTCATTTCAATAAAACGCAACATATGATCTCACTATTTGCTAGCAGGAAACAACAATTACTATATGTTTAATTGCAATTAAAAACGACAAAGAAAACTTTGAATATATATTACATTCGAAATTTGACTAACACAAGTCTTTATATTTACTATACATTTACATAATTAAGTCATTGCAAACAACTGGCATGACTTGAACGATTCTCCATCCAAAGGTGAGCAGTGCACGATTGTGAACACGTTACGAGTCCTGTCTTCGAATAGTTCTGTAATCATGTCAATTCTTCTCATCAGGGGCTTTTTATTAAACCGCTTCCCCCAATATTAAAATCACATTAATTACGTAAATTATCATGCAATTTGAGCATGTATCTAGCTAACCGTTGCAATGTGTTATACTGCACGTACAATTTGGTTTCTTAGTTTTAAATAATGTAAGACCACAACATTGCATATATGCGTGAATGTGGTCTTACATTATTTAAATCCAAGAATGAACGTATATACATCATTGATCTTTAGGTTCAATGTCGGGTAAAACTCTGTATTCGAAATACTTTTTCTGATATTTGATGACATCCAAAACCCATGGCCCATATCGTTCTACTTTATGTTCCGGTCCTAATCCCGTGGCTTTTGTCATAAAGTTAACTCCAATATCGCCATCATAACTGGGCGTGAAGAAGAAAGGCACAGCGTAGCGGTCTTCCTTAATGTCAATAACACGATGTTTCGTGGCTTTGAAGCGACCGCCCATCATGCGCGAAAACGTGTCCCCAATATTCATCACAAGACTCCCTGGTCGTGGATCAACTTCTATCCATTCCCCAGAATCTGTCTGAACTTCCAGTCCTGCGTAATTGAAGCGTGTAAGTAAAGTGAGGAAGTTAGTGTCAGTATGTGCCGGGGTTATCACCACTTTACCATCTTCCGTGAAGGCCGATTTGGGCGGTTCGCCGTCCCATGGTGGATAGTGCATTAATCTGAACGTGGTGCAAGGCCTGTCAGCAAATATTTCATCAAACGCATGCTCATCTATCTCCAACCCAATGGCGGCAAGGCGAAGAATTTCTAGGGCTGTGTTATGAAGAATTTCGTACGTGTTTTGTAGAAAAGATTTAAACGGGAACTTGCCATCCTCTTCCGGCCATGGAGACTTTTCGTAGAACCAGTTGTTGGCAGCGACCGTTGGATCATTCTCTTTAATGTCACGAGCAAACTCGAAGCCTTCCTTTCTGCTTGGTTCCCCTTCATTCACTGGAAAATATCCTCGGTAAATGTTTTTATTCTCTGGATTCCAAAAGTTCCTCATCACCGTCCGCTTAAACTCGATCGGTTTGTCGAAAAACCACTTGCAGGCCTTGTTCAAACCATCATAATCAAGATTTTCAACGTTGTCCACAAACAAAAAGCCGCTATTTTCTAAACCATGAACAACCTTCTTAGCGGCTTCTTTGCGATCACTGTATGCTTTCGACATATCAATAACCGGAAGATCCAAACCGGTACTACCCATAGTTGCTTCGATCTGAAATTAGGACAAAACATGATATGAAACTTACAAAACATGGGTTACTATATATTATAGTTAAATATTCGCTTAACATCTTGATGTATTCAAGTACATGTAGAAAAGTAAAAAGTAAAGTGTTTATTTATTATAGTCTAACCCCATTTCTGACTTATGAGACACCTACTTTCTGAACACATTTACTTCCCGAGTCATATCCTTTAATGCCAGGCACAAGGCAGGTAGGCGCACGGTTACCATTATTTAACTAGCTGGCGGCTCACAAACGGCCATCGCAGAACGGATCTCTACCGAGATTCAAACCTTCGACCTCCCGCTCCCAAGGCGGATGCCTTAACCACTCGGCCACAGGAGACGGTTCTGGAGCAAGTCTGTCTCAGTCGCGAGGTGGTCTGATTATCGAGTTAGAATTCAAATCGAGCTGGTCGTTGAGTGTGGTGTGATTGTACGAGGTAGATTGTAGTTGCGGTCAGTCAATTCTAGACTGCACACACGTATGACATTGTTACTTGTTAAACATGTTTATCAAGATATGTTTACAGGTACATGTATGAGAATTATCAGGTTAAATATGCATACAATCATCATGGTATGTAAATCGAAGTGAAAACAAAGCTTCATATGAATCTCTTGACTGCAATTAAGATGTCGTTAAAATCATAGTTGTTTTATAATTTCAAGCATTGCGAACATGTCATGGAATTAAATACAGTAAAACCTCACTTGAAGACCACACAATTAATAAGACGACCTAAATATTAAAAATAGTTATTAAGTCCATGTCCAAGACGTTGCTGTTTATTCAACCTCAATATTAAGACCACCTCAATATTAAGACCAATTTTCAAGGGTCCCAAGGGTGGTCTTCTCATTGAGGTTTTATTATAGGTCTGTGAATGTAGATATTTATAGAATGTGAATGGAAAATACATAATATACGAACTATTACATGGATTAAAATGAGGGAGGCGCACTGGTCGAGGGGTAGAGCGTCTGATTCCTGATCCCTAAATTTCGCGCGTGTACTGGTTGGTTTACAGGAAGCAGCCATCGAGAGTGATTAGTATAAGTTGTAAGAACTTGTTTCACAATCGATGTAAAATGAATAAGTTTAAATATACATTTAAAACGTTAACTTACTTGTATCCTTAAATCGTGTAAGATCCAATATGTCACTTCATGTCACTCAAATTAAATCTTGCAGTGCTGAGTTGAATATCTAGATCGTTATTTCTATGTACGTGATTAATCACTTGGGGTAAGTTCACATTTATAATCAGAAATCTCATTATGTAAACATATCAGGCGCAGTATCATTTGAATGTAAATAAAACAGTGATAAAGATATACCCGCACTTGAAGACCCCGACACCGAATGTTCATTATGTAATCACCCGTCCGAGCTTAGTCAGTACAGGGTTGGTATTCACGAAACATCTTATGGTTTACCTTAAGATTGTCTATATCCTTATTTTCTTGTCCTTTAAGTTAAAGATAAGGAAATCATTACCCCTAAAAATTTTCATCAGTGCCCCTTCAGGATATCCTTAGCAAAGGAAAGTCTTAATTTAAAGAAAAATAATAATTTCATCTAAGGAAAATGGACGCTACCTTATATTTTAAATGCCAAATATAAGGAAAATCTTAAGATAAAACATTTAGTGAATACGACTTAAGTATTTTCTAAATATTTAAGGAAAATATTGTGGATATTAAGAAAAATATTACTTTTAAGGAAAATCTTAACCTTAAGATGTTTCGTGAAGACCACCCCAGGACTTGACTTCGAAACTTTCGGTCATATGTTCGAATACTGATTGAGACGTATGCTCTCCGTGTCAATTCGACTAAAGATAATACATCCAAAGTCGCTGATCCTCATCGTCTGGTTCAAGTGGTGAAACTGTTTCAGTAACTTCTTCTTCTTCTTCCAATGTTGTACATGGCTCGCTCTGCAGCATAACCGTACAAGGTGACTGTACAAGGTTGCAATGAGGCGCAAACAGTGCAGAATTAAAAGTATGTACAAAGTGTATGGTTTGTAAATCTGGTACTTGGGGAATACCATGTTAGTGCTGATTGGTATCCAAGGAAACGACTGTTAAGGCCGACTCACGGTCGTGCATTATTGTATTATTGTTGAGAAAAAAAACGGTGTTAAACTCCCAACATGCAAGGATATTAAATATATATGAATTTGAAAATTCTGAAAATTGTATATTTAAATGCATAGTCATTTTTGGAAAAGTTTAGATAAATATTTAGGCAAACTATAACATTCCGTTTTAAAGTAATATTATGCTCATTTTTGTTCATTTGTTTACCTAAACAAACATGAAAATATATTTCCTATAGTTTAAATATCAAAACACATGCATTAACAAAGAATGAACTCATAATGTATTGATCCGTATTTGTTGAAGTTGTAAGATGTTTGTACATCATAAAATTAAAAAAAGACTTCCAGTGTTTTTAACAATCGGGCTATTTTACAGGTTTTATCTGTTAGAGATATGGTAAAAACATATTTTAATCGGTTATTCATTGCTGCTTATAAGAGATGTTTTAGCCAATGTAACATCCATACTGGTTGAAGCCAATTCAAACATTTTATTTTCAGAAGAGCCAGTACATCTTTAAAGTGTACATGTAAATGTTTTCAGCCTAGAGAGTGTGAATGGAAAAAAAACGTGTCGGCAAAAGCGAACGTTTATATGAAATATTTTATGAATTTCCAACACAGAATATAATGATTTATTCATATCTGGATTTAAGTATAATACTTATCATCCAATGTATACAATTTACAAAATAATAATATTGAGAGTAAGTACATTGTCAAAACGAAATATTACAATACACGTGACAAACGACACTGATACAATATGAATACATATTTTTGTTTTGTATTTGCGTTTAATTATCGTCGCCATCGGTTTCCCAAATGGGCGACGCTACCGGAAGAATGTTAGTCATTTTAGATTTTTGGAGGATAGTGCATGATACAGGAGATTCCCCAGTTCCAGAAGCACCCCCGATGTAAAGCATCATGCACGGGACCTCGGTTTTTAAAGGCTTGTCCGAAAGACAGTTAGAGTACTGTCAGTAATGGGGCGGGGAATCGAACCTGCGATTCCTGGATTACAAGTCCAGCGCGTTACTACTGGACTACGGATCCGAATACATATAAAAACAGCATTATAGTTATAACATTCAATCAAGAACGTAATAAATACTTGGCAAAACTTTTGTTTGTCACAAATAGAACACTAATTGCAACACGGATTGAAAGATATTTTGTCTCATGCAGTAAACATAATAAGTCTCTAAATTTGTCTTCATATTACCACGAACACAAATAATATTTCAATAGTTCACAGCTACAAATCAAGTGTAAATGTTTATTTAATATGCAGTCACTCTGTTTAAAGGGATTCTTAATCTTCGATATTACACTACTAATTCAGTAAAACATTAAAAGTCATGGTTGGTGATTTCATTCCGTTGGAACATAAAAAACATAAAAAATATAGAATACATTTGTAAAAATTAATGTTGACGGAATTTTCAAAATCTTTCTAAAATATTTCTTATATACACTTAGAGCCACTTCTAACCCGCCACTTTTCAAATTCGATCTTCTCGAATATGGTTCAAGATATTCATTTCAAATTAAAGATTTTGTTGTTTGGCAACATAAGCTGTACAAAAATGATAAAATCGTTCAACTGTGACGATCGGTCACTTTTGCACGAGGGACATGTATGATTTCACCATTGCGCACGAGGAAATGTAGGTAAGAGAAAAATATCGATTTTCATGTTCATATTATTATTCTAGAACGCAGTTCAAAGCGTAAAAACAGAATTTTGATTTTAAAATTCAGTTATGGTACGAATGAATAATCAATATAGCGGTCGCGCAATTGGCGTGTTGCAGGCCGGCCAATAACTCGGATACATATGTAAATGTATTGTATTTATATATATAGCAATAATTTTAATTTCAAAATATGCAGTATCAGCCTGTTTCTCTTTAAATCACAAGAAAAGGTGTAAACGTCGCCAGATCTCATGTGTGAGACGAGCTAAACAGGCGAGAACGGAGGCGACGGCAATCTTGTGCAGGAATGGAGGACATTTCCCAAGGTTTCATCCGAAACTACGTATTGTCGATGAGACAAAGGTGTGTGCACGGCGTGAGAGCCTTGGGAGGACACACGATGTATAAGTTACTCGGTGTACGGAATTTATTGGGATTCGGTGACTTTTCACATTGTTGGGATTTTGCGTTATGGATATATTATATGTCATTTTGCTTATTCGGATATTACAGTGATTTTTTTATTTGTTACGTTTTATATGTATTTGTTGATCAATTGCAATTAAATTTCTAAAAAGTGCGTATGATGTGTTGAATTAATTATAGTCCCAATTTGAACGAAACCCGATCACAAATAATCCAGTTATATCGAATTATACAAGTGTCGGGTTAGAAGTGGCTCTAAGTGTATTATAATAGTTATTGTGGGATTTACGTAAATCAAACTTACGAAAGTGTTATTATTACTTCTGTCATAGAATTTTGTTATTTTAAGAGGATACACAAGAAATCTACATTTATGTCAGAACCCAACAACAATTTGTAAGCACACTAGATAGTTCCAACATTTACAATATTTACCTCCCTTGTTCTGAATAGTCGGCCAGATTTATAGGCAAATTTCCTTAAAGATTATAGGGCATGTAATGTAAACGATGATAAAATAATCAGATAATTTTATATAAAAAAATAACTCATTCATTATCATACCGGATTTAATTATCAAAAACATACTCTTGTGATTTGCATTACGTTTTGTTCACAATGTTGTTTTTTTGTGTAAACATTATCACAACATATACGTACATTGTATATACTATAAATAATCTGTTGTCTTGGGCAGGTGGCCTATAACAAGTAAACTATTGGACTAAACACTCGTGTCTCTTGAAGGGTGTTGTTACATAGAGGTTGCATTAACTTCAAACGTATTTTAACCAACATCAGATTAGATATTTATATCCTATGAAGATTGATCGCCGTAAAAGTATGCCAATCGGTAAACACTAATGGGTGGTACACGATCATTGAACTGCGAAATAAATCATTATAATTATCAATTGACGGACCATGAGACGCCCGTCGTTCTTTTAGATGAATGACGTGCCCGGGGCCTACCGAGCAATTATCAGTTTACTCAATTCAATCGTCATAAACTATTTATTGTTGGACATTAAGCGACTGTAATGAGATGTTTGTGCCGACAGCGGCGACTCATATCACATGACGTATTGTTTCATTACCCACGTTCACTGTTTCATATTATCACGCTTCTGCTCATGTATTTTATTTGGGCGATGGTTGGACAATTTAGAGGGTGTGTGTACTCTACAAACAAGATTTAAACACCCAGTGGTGTTTTGCCACTGTCCGTTCCAATACGGTTCTCAGTTTTTCACCCTTAACTTTTGTCTTGTCCACATTTGCTTTTGTGTTTATTGAAATGTATATATATCTTATATCTCCCTGTGCCGTTGGCATGTGGTATTTCGAGCTCGATTTCAAATTTGAAAAATTCTTATATGTGTTATGCTATATTTTTAAAGAAAACACGGAAAAAACAAAGGGCGCTACAGAAAATGCCATAACCTCCTACAAATGAGCTGTATGCGCTTGGATCCGTGAATTTTACTCTTGAACCGTACCGAAGTAATCGTTAGAAAGATTTTCCGGTTGTTTCTTGTCCGTGTTCTGGTTACAGTGATTTAAAATACTGTAACTTTGAAGATGGCTCATATTTCGCGCTTTATGAAATCAATCTGGACAACAGTTAAATGAGATTCATTTGTGACAAGATTTATTAAATCCCTGCATTGTCAATGACAAATGATGTATTCATTATACATCAAAAGTATTTTGTTCATTGTTTTCGCCTACATTATTTCTCCCATACAGGGTAATCAGAGGATAGAACATTTAAATGATTGATCCGTACAGAGAGATTATCATTCCCTTATTCATCACAATTATTTTGACTCCGAGATAAAAAGATGTGAGTAATCTATCACATATCAGTCAACTGTAGATAACTCTAGCTGTGTTTGTCTATGCAACAATTGAACACAATTCACCAATATGAAGCTTGGCTTTATGCATTTGGAAGAAATAAAGATGAGACATAACATTTGTATGACTGAGTAACAGCACTTCTGCAGATCGGAGATACAAATAAAAACAACATAATGCAATACAACACAACCTTTCAACACATCAACACGACGACAACGCAACACAACAATAAACGCACCAAAAACACAGTAACACAACATAGCGCAACTCAATATTGTAACACAACAGTGCAACACACAATTGCAACAACAACACAACACCGCAACACAACGAAACAAAATGCAACAATGTTACACAGTAATACATCTCAGCAACGCTAAAAAAATACAACAACACAACGCAACACTGTAATAAAATGGACAAACACAACAATATAACACAACACAACTCAATATTGCAACACAACAGTGCAACACAACAACCCCGCAACACAAAGAAACAAATTGCAACACTGTTACACAGTAACACATCTCAGAAACGCAAAAACGACACAACAACACAACGCAACATTGTAATAAAATGGACAAACACAGCAATATAACACAACACAACGCAATTATTGCAACACAACATTGCAACACAACATTGTATCACAACGGAACAAAATGCAGCAATTTAACACAGCAACACAACTTAGCATCGCTACAGAACGTAATTCAACATAACACAATACAGCGTTAATTTTATTTCAGATTTGAATATTTACAGCCATACATCTCTATCAGCACTTGCTGTGATAAATATGAATAAACGACCGAAATCGTTAATTTTAAATCGTGAAATCGTGAATGCATGAAGTTGAACTTGTGAATTCATGAATTATTGAAGCTGAAATGTCACCACCAGGCTTTCGTACAGACTTCTATGTTCAAACAGAATACATTGGATATCAGATACGCATGTGCGCGCGGGACAGCTCTAGAATCCAAGAGAAATTATATAACCCCAGAGCGAGTTTGGTAACTCGATTTACTGACGATATAGCTATTTCTACAGTTTCCTAAATACTATAAATATGTTATACAATGCAAACGTTTAATTATGTATACGATGTTTGATGTCTACTCTATTACACACGTACATGTTCACCAAATAGAATACATAATGACATTATTGCATGTCCACTTTGTGCCGATAACGAAGAACTAGTTCCTTATGTACTCGGTCAATTCCTCTATTTTGAAAAAAATGATGTCTATCAAAAACAAAACATTCTTAACGATCTATACATTATATTTATCACGGATGTAATACTTTTTGGTTGTTTACTGAGATCTACATCTAGATGAGGGCCGCTGTACGATTTCCAACCTCTTCTATAAGTGACGTCATTTCTAGAAAACATCACATGTGACGTCACCATGTACTGACATTAAGCAATATTTGCCCCATATGGCAATATGAAAACGAAGTGACCATATGGAGTAAATATTGTTTCCTGCTTGCAAATAGTGACATCACATGTGACATTGTTTTGAAATAACGTCACTTATAGAAGAGGTTGGAAATCTTAACAGCGGCGCTCAGATGTTTTCGTCAACACAGTCACTCTTGACTATTACGCGACATTTGGTATGCGAGTCCTAGAAAAGAATGAAAGAGAGGTTAGAAAAGTTAGAAAAGATTCAAACTTAAAATACTGAAGAGTAAAGTTAGTTACGGGGTAGCTACATATTTACCTCCTCGTCACAAACCAATCCGGTTACGGTGGCCGCGGCCGGCACAGGTTTGGTAGTCCTTAGTGGCTACTTGTAGCTGACCATGGCCTTAAAATGACATGGTTGTGATCCCCTGCTTGAAGGATACCAAGTCTTGGGCTTCAGCTACTATAGCTGGGAGCTTGTGTCATGCTGCTGTAGTTCTAGGATATAACATATAACGATACATTTTTGCTGATAAGTTCACTGTTTCAAAGCAGTGATATTAGTTGATGTTAATTGCATTGGTGTGCGTACAGATTGATTTGCAACACTAAAATAACACATGAATGCACGTGATGCAGGAATCTTCAAATTCATCATATGTAAACCCAATTAAAGTTTCAAACGAATTTGTTTGATGCAAATAAGAAGAAAGCAAGAACGCGACTTCTATTTAAGGCGTGAATGACACACTATGCTGATTTATATTCATGTTTTGTTATTATTATCATATTCATTTAGTTTACTTTGTTCATTTTTTTTCTTTCCATTTTCGAACTGTCTTTGTTATAAAGGTTGTAAATGGCCGATGGCAATTATTTTTGCCGTTATTTTAATGACTTTTGAACTTTGAAGTGAAGTTCTGCTTAAAATGGATCAGACATTTTATTAGTTTGCTTTCTAGTCGTATGGTGTCTTACTTCCTCACTTTATAAAATGTATAGATAAACATGTTTCGTAAGCCACAGACAATGAAACTAAGCTGTGGATAACATCCGTAAAACGCTTCCAGACAATTCAATTTGTTTTTAGTTTGATAGTAGATAGTGCAAAGTGTGGCTTTACTGTTGAATTATGAATAAATTAACCGAAGCGACACTTTACATCCCGTGCCCGTTAATCCAACTCCGAGATATTCCCTGTTTCAAATTGCTTCGTGAGTATAATTGGTTGTTGCTGTCAAACACAATTGTGCAACAACAGAACATAAACATGACTAATCATGATGCATGCGACATTTTCTTTAAAACTGCAATATTGTGAATTTCAATAAATGTAAGTAACTAGAAACTGTCTATTTCGATTTTGATCCATTTGCAACATTCGTGACTGAATTCACCAAGATCGTAGACTTTGATGTGACTCTCAAAGCTTCGTAGTCTTGTTTTGTATTAAAATATGTTAAATAGATTTCCAATGCTTTTGAGGAAAGGGCATGTTTATGCGTAATCTTAAAGTTCCTTGAATCCGATGCAGATATTTCCTATGCTAGCGCTAACTTCGAACGTAGGTCAGGATAGAAAATACCGAAATCCACTGAATTTCGGTGTATTTCCCAAACTCCATTTTGGATGTGGAGTGACCAGCAATCGTAACATCTCGGCATTTTTTATGCTGCATATCAAATCTTAACCTTCAAATTGCGCCGACCAACTTTTTTCAAGATATTTCTGGTTCATACGTAGATTAAGAATATTGTGTCAAATAAATAAGACTATATACCCTTAAATGTTTCATACAAGTTCACGTACTGGTATACTCAAGAGCAAACTTAAGTCGTCTGGCAACTGATATTTAGTTTAACGAGACTAAATGATGGCTAGTTCGTGCTTAAATCGGACAAAGAACTAAAACGATATTAAATGATAATACTCTTTCTAGACATTCGCTGTTTGAAAGGACGGATTAAGTTGATACAGCGAACGCCACATTCACAAGACAATGACTCCCAAGTTGGATGGCGACTTTTTGTATAAACACCTCATAAGTGATAACTTAAACTTTTACCATAGTGGCTTATCCTCTAGATACACGGTATCACGACTCCGTAAATATAAGTATTTCGGTAATACGACGGGCTAGTGCGAGAGAGGCCTACCAGTTGTAATTCCGACAGCTTCAAGGCTTAAGCGCTATATTTCTTTGTTTCTCTTAGTTTTGAGCAGTGCTGGTTTGATAATCATCTTTGTGGTGAAGTGTATTCTTGATTTATCGCACTTGCTATTATTCGCCGGCTTCTTTTTTTATTCCTTTGTTTTGTTTTGTTCATTGGAGGAACAGATATTGTTTAAGTTACAAAAGTGAGCTTTTACAAAATAACGAAAACCGAAATGAGATTAGAAAAAAACTAATTGTGCTTACATTTATATCATTGCAAATGTAACTTTAATGCAACTTTTCGGCGGAGCCATACAAACATGGTTTTGCTATTTGCATAATATTGTCAGTGTTGTGTAAACCTATCAAATCTTCCGTTAACCACCTTGGCAATTTTTCTTCAATCTTCAACCGAAGAACGTTTGTAACATTGACGCGGATTGGTTAACCACTGAATTTTTTGGACGTAGAGTGACCAGCAGTCGAAATATCTCGGCATTTTTTAAGTTGCACAACAAATCTTAACTTCAAATTGCGCCGACCATCTTTTTCCGAGATTTTGTCTTGTTTATATTGATTTAAAAGTGCAAATCCCGGAACAAATCTACTAAAAACTGTGGCGGCCGTGATCAAACGCATTGCAACGGTTACCTCCCTTTGCGTAAAAAAGTTTAGCAGTGATTTGAGCAATGCTCAGAACATGTCAAATTTATGCGAGGAGGATCGGCATGACGTTAATATCACGGACAATAAATTGAACCGTCTCGGGTTAAAGATGTACTGGCCCTTAAAACAGAACATGACTAAGATACAACACGACAATCGTTAAACTAATTTAACCCCCTGGTATATTTACTGGCAATTCTTAGGCCGTAGTCCGTTGTATTGTTTTAATTATCTTTGTGTTTTGTCACACATCTATGTGGCCTTCAATATCCATGATGTTTAGTTCTGTTATGGTGCTATGTTCCTTGGTTTCCTTGTTATCTAATTCACCATCTCCTTCCTCAGTCTGTGTACCTCCTACTCCTGTTGGTATGTTTTGTGTTCCTCCATTAGTGTGCCTTTCCCCTTTTCTTTATTCCAGATCTATATATGGAAGTTCTAATTTGTGAATGTTACCTTCCCCGCACGGCAGTTTTTAGCTTTTATATTGTATCCATTGTTATAGTATATTATTTATTCATAATACGATGTTTCTGTGCAGTGCTACGGATCTATGTACACCATGCCTTTTATTGTTTTCGGTAGAAGCACAACGTTTAGAAACCTCAAATGCGTCTGCGTAATTTAATTATTCTGTAGCTTGGTATTGGCATATAGAGTATTTATCACAAGTTACTTAGCATGTGTAAATATTGGTTATGTACTAGTTAACACACGTGGCACGTATAGACGTCAGGCCACTGAGTGATTGATGTTCACTATTGGGGAAATCATGATTCAATCTGTTTCCATTATCCTCCACCCCCAATAAAAAGTACTTTCAGAATTTTATAAAAATATACATCACAATATTTTTCATACCAACAAATGCTATGCGTGTTTTATATGGTATTCTATAATGGTTTGCAATAAGCCGAAATATGTCCCCTATATTTTCCATAGTTGTCACGGCAGATTTTATTACATTTCAGTTTCTCTTCAATCTACACTGATTTTGAATTATTTACTCAACATAATTATAGACCTATCATACCCCACCCACACACTACGCTCGACCTACTTCAAGTACCCAAATAGTTGTTTGATGGTTATTTCGTCGATATGAACTCCTCATACTTGGACTTATTTAATGGTGCATTATCTCATCGAACTGAAGAAAACCCTTGGTGAATATTGTTTTGATCGGAGAAAAACGTTTACAAGGAATAGAATAGTTACAAGAGACGAAATGGTATGGTATGGTTATCCCTGTTTTTTTACACTAAGTACATATACTATGGCACATCGCACGCTTGTTTGCAATTTTGTAATTTTGATGCACTTCGAGCACCATAGGACAAGTTTAAGGATAAATGACGTATGAAAAGCGTTCCGAATTGTGAAAAAATCAAATGTATTTTATTTTGTTGTTTTTTACTTTTTTCCCCTTTACATTACAAGCCTCATAGATTCAGTAACTTATATAACCTGCCATGGCAAAAGAGCTCGGTTCTTTCTGACGCGTTAGAATCCCATATTGTTTTTATTATTTTACTTTGAAAGTCACTACGTGCGTTTTACACAACACGTTTATATTTGAACTTTTCATATCAGAATTAGCAAACACTTGAACACAGCATTCAATCCGAAATGTGACACAGCTTAAGGCATTGGCTGTCCACAAATACACATTGATAATCGAGTGTTTACACTTGAATGTGCATTTTGCATTAGTTGTTAGTGCTCATACATGTCGCCCTACCACCAGGAACATGTCAGTACTGTATGGCGACAACGTACGGCATTGCTAATTGCTAATCAAAAACGATCCAATCTATAAGCAGAGTATCAAAAATGAATAAATAGCATAAACTTATTTATTTTACGTCGATTGTGAAACAAGCCATTTCAAGTATTATTAATCACCCTCGATGACTGTTCCCTGGGTTACCAACCAGTACTCGCGCCTGATTCAGGAATTGTGAACATCGCGTTTAAAGTCCTACAAGGCGGACTTCGAACACAAGTACTTATACCACTCGACAATTATGCCTCTTTATGAATGATATGAGCGCCGCTGTACGATTTCCAACCTCTTCTTTACGTGACGTCATTACCAGAAAGGTCCAATGTGACGTCACCACGTAAGCAAAATTTTCCATAATATGGCAATATGAAAACGAAGTGACCATATGGAGTAAATATTGTTTCTTGCTTGCAAATAGTGACATCACATGTTGCGTTTTCTTGAAATGCCGTCACTTATGTACATAAGAGGCTGTAAATCCCAAAGCAGCGCATAGCATATCTAAAAAAGAAATAAAAAACTTGAAAGAGAAGTCGAGCAGGAAATGAAACATACAAAGAACAGAGTCGCTCCAAAATGCACAAACCGAAACTAGTTACACCATACACGTCAAAAAGGACAGTTGCCATGGAAACCGTTTAGTCACATATTACAACAACAGACATGTGATAAAAGTCTCGTTATCCATGCATTAAAATCGAATGGAGACACCATAAATTCTTGCAGTTATATATCATGGTTGAATTTAACAAACGCATGCTAAAATTGCAAGTCTACCGATAGAATACATCATTGTCAAGCAAATTCTATTAAATACATTTCAATAAGCCAAACGGAAAATCTCATTTCCACAATTCCACATTTTAATAGGAAAACGTCGGATATATTAAGCAGAGACACTAAACACGCACACTTTTACCATTTTCGTATACACTTATCTCCTAGTAAATGTGATCTGCTTCCTGTAATGGGTCTCTAATAATGCTTTCAAAGCAAAACCATGGTCAAGTTTTAATGGTTTGTTAGAGAAGTAGAGCGCAAATATACGAGGGATGTTCGAAAAGTTTCGGGAAAAGCGCCATATCTCCTTACATAAGAAATATTTGTAAACAAAATTTTGGCTGTAAAGACATCAAAGTATAGTTCATTGAATGCATTGCTTTACTTTTATGTATTACAAATAACGCACATTCTATTGTCACTATAGGAACGTCATATTGACGTGATATAGTTATTATTAAAGGAGATATGACACTTTTCACGAAACTTTTCGAACACCCCTCGTATCTCCTGCAAAACACGAATCTATTGGTACAAGCAATGAACCATTGACCTGGAGTGATTGCTCAAAATGCTACGGTTCACTACTCTTCATAATATACCATATGATCTCATCAACCGGCCTGCAAATTCTGTATGAAAGGTGTTACCATGGTATTTTTGACAACACTCATTTGAGACAACAAAGCCCTATTATGGATTGATGTTTACCCGGAGATCTATGTGGGGAAACACTGTCGTAAGTATGTGGCGTTCTCTGTAGCCACTTATTCTCTCTCTTTTATCTTATGTATGTGATAACTTATTCATTCTCTCCTAAAGTATCCATGCATGCATGGTTGCTGGACTGTTTTTTCTGTTTCCTGTTAAAGCTACAAACCAGGATTAATATGGTAATCATGCACACCTCAGTTGAAATTACATGAATAATGAACAAGATTCTTCTTCATTTGTTAAAATTACATTGAAAAGAGGAAACAACTGAGAACATTTGAACAAACAAAACAGGTAACAGGTTTTAGAAGAAACTATATGAATATGTATTTTGAATATGTAGAAGGCAGCAAACTTCAGGTCTACTGTAAACATTTCCATATCAAGAAGAGTTGTAGGCCTACTAAGGATACTACGCAATAACATTTGAATTTTGAACTTCAGTTTATAGTTAAAATGAGATTCTGAGATTGTTTTATCGTTTTTGAAAAATGTGCCTCAAGGTTTCGGAAATGACTTAATCAGTACGGATGAAACCATCCTAGTGCAGCAGGTACTAGTGAAAACAGCAACAAGTATCAAAAACGAACGCGATCAGAGACGCAGTAAGTGAATACTACTACAAATATAAAGGAAAATGTTAAATATTTGAAAGGCAGTTGGGCTTGATAATGATTCATCAAAGTTTGAAAAAAAACATCCATTTCAGGCCCCGTCGCAAATCTTATTAATCCTTTCTGACATCAAGGTTCATGATTATAACGGGTACTTACACTCAGCACTATAATCACAAAATGTACACGTATGGGTCTAATACTGACTCCTATTGAATGTGAAAATGTATGTTAATGTTCAATGAGTACTGATTACAGTTTATAGCCCATTTTCTTATATATGCAAGTGAATAAGAGCTGTTGGAGTATAGCACTCAAGCCCAAAAAGTTCTCTCAAATAGCATAATCACACTAAAACATTAAAGGAAATGGACAATAAAGAACATTCAGCACTTATCTGACATTTCCATGCATTTTCTACTCTCAACTTTTCAATATATAACCAATCAGAGTAAATTTTATGATTGGAGATTTGATCAGGCCCAGAAGTTAGTACAAAATATGGAGAAATCCATGCTGAAACTAGTTTATTCTTGGCGATATGTCAGTCGTATATTTCAAGGAATACATTCCGGTCACAATATCCTGTGAAGTATACTATTATCTTGTTGTATCACGTGTTGACCCACGCATTAGATGCATGCGTATTAGTGGTACATCATTTATTTACACGTCAAGTAAATATAGTACCTACTGGGTATCAGATAGTATATTCAGTTCACCATGCTAATTATTTATTTACAGATTGACTGTCTCTACATTGATTGTATAATACAGATAACCAGTCACTAGTGAGAACTTAGATATACGATAATACATCGTACGTGCTTTACTTAGCTACGCCAGTTTGTATCTCAGTAAAATGACATCAAATTGTCTTTTTACAACATACTTATACGGACTTCATACATGATTAATTACACGAAATGAAATTAGATGCGCACAGAAAAAGCATTAATTAAAAACGATACGTATATTTTGAGCTTGATCTTTCATTTTTTTGCGCAATCGGCTTCTAGTTCTATTTTATTATTTCGAACCGATAGTATTTAAGGAATTATTCTAACATTTGATACAATAGGAAATGTCGTTGACAGAGACTGATATAGTTGTCCCGACAGACCATTTAGATTGTCAACATTGTAGATATTGTATCAATTATTAGGATTAAAGCGGTTAGTGTTCTTTACAGAGTATCATCTGCTCAACTAGCTAAATGTGTCTCTGATGAAGCAGAATTGAAACGGCATTTTCAAATTATTCTCCTTAAATTTAGGCTAAGGTGACGTGATATATTCAACGACGAACTTGAATACTTCAATGAACGCAATGAGTGCTTGACTTTGCCCTTCGCCAGATTTAATATAAAATCATAACACCGAAATTATACCTTATTATTATTTCTATTTATGGATATATGTGAAGTTCCTCCTCCTCATGTGCGGTTCTTTTACTTGTTAATAATATTCATGTTCTTTTCACACATCCCCTTCGGCTTTTTATTACTGACTTTCTTGACCTGTTCCGTGATGTATTCCATCCTTTAACTATTTGCCCATTGTTGCCCCCCTTATATGGTCCCTAGTTATTTTCATGGTCGACCAGACCATTCTTTGCGCCCCTGTTCCTGTGCATGTTTACCCTTGCATCACCTCACTGCTTAATGTTGTTTAGACTGTTGTTTCCCGAATATCTGTGTGGAGAAGCATTTTCTTGTGTATGTGGCGTTCCCTGTAAAAACGTAATCTCTCTTTAATCAATTGTGAATTAGCAAATGGGAGAGTTGTTAACAATAACAGGGAATTTATACACAAATCCCTTGGAAACGAAATAAGGAACAATGAAAAGAAAGGGAAAGGGAGCGCGCAATTATTCATGAAGAGAATCACGAACGTGAAGAAGAACTAAACGACATGGCGGCTTCAAAGCCTTGGAATTGACAATATAAAAAATTCAATTTAAAGCCAATTTCGCAAAATAAAAGGTCTCCATACATTTTATATCTTCATGAAACCAAAATAATAACTAAACGTAACAATGAATTCAGAAGTACAGTAGAGCCTTATGTAAAATAAGAACACGAATTATAATTTACATTTCAATTAAAAAATAATGTATAAATATATGAAGTCACTATCTATAGAAACAGACATACTTCTAAAACTGTGCACTTATATTCAAGATATTAAACTTCCAAAATATAAGTCCCACCAAAATAAAACTAGTAACCGAATTAAAAGACATTGATTAAATGAAATCAAGGACATATCTGCGTTAATATCAGGTAAAATATTAAAACTGGCATCATCATACCGACTTATCCCACATTTTCTATGTTTGTGTCTTATGTCACATTTGCATTTGTAATAATAAAGAAAATATACCTGCAAATATACATACATTTTCATGCGTCCAATCACTGAGTACACGAAGAATTAGTTTAAAGTAATAGTATGCTCATTTCAGGGGTAATTTGTTTACCTACGCAAACTGGAAAAAAATGTATTTCATATAGTTCAAATATCAATAAATATGCATTATCAAAGAAAGAACTCATTACGTAATCATCTGTATTTGTTGAAAAAAATATGTTTGTATTATCAAAAATTCAAGAAAAACCTTTTTTAACAAGCGGGAGATTTTCCAACTTTTGTATGTTAGTATTATGATAAATTGATATTTTTAGTTGGTTATACATTACAATGGTTCTTATTAATGACTCTTTATTCTATGTAACAACGATACTGGATCAAACCAATTTAAAACTTTTACCTTCAGATGAATCAGATACATCTTTAATGATCATGATTAAAATCAAATATAGTTCCTTTCAAACTTCGAAACATTTGCTATATAAAGTGAAATAATTGCACAGGGGAAAGGGAATTATAACATACATTCAAAACACGAACAGAAATAATAACCATACAGCGAATTACAGCCTTGAAATGTTAGTAAAAAAACTGGGGGTTTAAATAGGGTTAACAGCAGCTAGCTAACCTCACACTTTATCGCTAAATGGTCATTAAGTAAGTTTAATAATCAATTCCTGAACAAATAACGTATTTAATGATTTCATTATGTTTATCAAAAGATCATTAGATGTTTTTGTTCAATTTTGAGATTTACTGTATAAAGTAAAAAAAGCAACTAGTTTACAGGATGAACTTTACCCTTGCACCTCCTCAGTACCTAAAGTTTTGTAGACTAGACTTTTCTGGATCAATTTAAACATCTTTCATCTAGATCAGTTGATCCTTTATGAACATAGAGCCAGGTGCTTTTTTTGAGTCGATGTGCACTTCGTATGTTTTATTTCCTGCTCGACTTCAACATACATTTGTAATCGTGTCATTCTGATTGTAATACCAAATTGATATAATATTCACCCAATTTATTACGCCGTAACAAGAGGACCACTATCAAATGAACACAGTCCAGATCAGAAAGAATTAGCAGACACTGAACACGTTGTGATACATCCGAAACGGGAGAACGCCCTATTTCACGTGTACAAAAATGTACAGATCAACGACATGATAATCCTACCATACATGTACGGTAGACAAATTAGAGCTCATAAATAATAACTGAACATGATTGGTGCCCGACAAGATCTTAAAGCTAATGGAAACCCGTCAATTATTCATTCAATCGCTTCATGTGCGGCCTTACCTTTCGTTAAGTGCCGTCTGAATGGTCATCGAGGACGTATTTGACTGGCTTCAGTTCAGTTTATTTTGCACGTCTCAGTTCATGTAAAACACGACAACATGAGTAAATAATACACAAAATAATTATACAATGATAAAGGGACAATTACAATTAGAATTCAATGCATCATATCCGAGAAACACAAATGTACAATACATAATATCATATGTTATATGCTAAATAAATATTGCGGCGAAGGTATTTTTATTCTAATGTTTAATATGTTTAAAATATTTATACAAGAAAAATGTTATTTTCGGATGTTTCAAGTCTGGTATTTATTTAAATTTACAAATAATTTCTTTAAGGTGCACACACAGTTTGCTAGAGTTTATTAGGTAATAAAAGTCTTGGTCCATAAGTTATTGCAATTTTAATATGTTAGGTTGACGATAAAAGGTTTTCGGGATGCATTTTAATATTCAATCATATAAAGTGATCACATTCAAGTAAATAGTGAAATTCGTCACCTAAACAAGTCGATTGTTTATGTGTATATGTTCTATTGTCCGTTGCGGATTTTCTTATACACTGTTCATTTTATTTAGGTGATGCTGTAATAGGGATACGTATAGGACTGGATGTATTCTTAAACCATATTTAATCCCTAATTGGCAATTCGTCATATACTTGTTTACATATGTTCTTGGCTTGTTAATAAACGCATGCAAAAAGCATAATAAGCCTAAGTTAAGGGCTACGTATAATAGTGTTATTTCATCTACCAGCATTTATGTCTACTTGATCCTGGAAATAATGTGGAATCAGTAATTATAATCAGTAATCATCGGAGACTTCACCTTTTTGTCAATAGTGGGATTTCCTAGAGTGGCTTAACATTATATATCTGTGAGACAGATTTCAAGATTTCGGCGTAGGCATACTTCCACAGGATATCATGCAAACAAGTCAAGTCAACTTTATTTAGAAGTCGGTATGTTACAACATAGTAAACACAATTGATATACGTGTATATAGCGATAGCATATGCTTACTGTATTATGCGTTTTTTAAAAATGAATGAAGTCTAGTAGGAAATGTCATATAAAAAAGATACAGCCGCGCCATAGGCATAAAGAGACTTGAAAATACAAATACTACAAGTAAGACATCACTTTAAATAAAACCACACAATTAACGATTTAAAGCCTGCTAACGACATGAAAGAAAATGTTTGTTGCCGTTAAAGATGGAACATAATTTAATATTGTACAAACTAGATTTAAAGTTTTACTCGTAGCTACTCCATTCACGAAAATATCTTGTCCGAAATTCACTCTACGAAATTATATTTTGATCTTCCACTGCAACAAGCAAATGTCCTCTATGTGTTCAGGAGTTGTCCAGCGGAAATTGTCTTATTTACAATATTATTTCAAAGCGAGATTGACAGGTATGTGTAAGGCTGAATGCTTCCTTAAACGAGGTTTGAATACCAGTGGTGTTTTTGCAACCGACACGTCCGATGCGATAGTCCTAATGTTACCCATCATCTATGTTAGTGTACTGTTACTTTTGCCTTTGTGCTTGTTTACTTTTACAGTAAAACCTCAATAATAAGACATCCATTGGGAACTTGGAAAACAGGTATTCTTGTTGGGGTGCTCTTAATATTGAGGTTAAATAAAAAGTGAAAATGGACTTGAAAAATGTGTTCTTAATTTCGAGGTGATCTTTACTTGTATGTACATAGTTTCATGTAATGTTGTAGTTTTGAGGAGGCTGTGCTCTTTGTATGGTGCTTTTCCAGCTCGACCTGTTCCTTCCTTGTCACATTGATGACATTGATTCACCCATTCTTTACAACCGACAAAGGCGTGGTCAATAATTCGTGTTGAAATAATAACAATTTTAAGATATATATTCATGTTTCCAGTTATTACCACTCTATGGCTGCAAAACCAATACGCGTTATTATTAAATCATGGTTTTTTTTCTTGTTTAAACTTATGTTTGTATTGTTTTGATAATATGTATTATTCCTCACAGTATTTGTCGTAGATCTCTGATAGATAAACTCTCTTTTATTCGATTAATTCCCGTTTTTACTCGATGTTAAATCAGTTGACAGTAAGTAACTCGTGTTCTGTTTCATACTTGATGTCTAGATGTGTTTTCTTCTAATGGATAAAATATCATAAGAACAATAATCATCTTTTCAAATATCGTTTAAATATGACAAAACTAATGTTTACAGTATGTACCGATGTGTTTCCATAAAATAAGACACGAATACAATGTAAAATATGTTTATATTAGGTATACATTATTGTTACTTTGTGCCTCAATACCGATACTTTACTCGGACATAATGCTTTTAAAATGTTTCGGTTTCGAATTCCATTGTCTAGCCTTTTTGACGTAAGTCTCATCTGCGAGTAAGTATAGTCTCTATATATCGTAATCCGCTAAGTAGTATATGTGATATTATTTCTCGTGCTACAAATATAACGGATGGTGCCAATTTACTATTACTGTTGTCAAGTACTCGCCTTATCAGCATCAATTATTTACATAAGTGAAGTTGGCCACACCATTAAACAAGGTTTAAATCCTTCGGTGTTTCTGTTGCTCTTCATTCCAATGCGGTATTCAGATGTACACCCATATTTAACGTTCATGTCTTGTGTCACATCGCCTTTGCAATTGTTCACACTTAGGTATCATTCATATTTCATTGTATCTTCCATATTTATCAAAATAACTTATCATTGTGCTTTTGCATGAAAGTTATTATATTTTTTTACGACGCATGTGCAGTATAATCATGGTATTTAAGGACAGTAAGAATGTAAAATACCATTTATCTCAACCCAATTCGTCAATAATCTATGACCCTATCTACACCAATGCTTGACACGCAGTCGACATCAATTACACTCTCCGTTGACTTAGCAGGAACCCCGTGAGGATGGCTTCGCGCTTGTGCTTAACATCCATATTCGTCTTTATAATCGGGAAATTCAAGATGATACGCGATATGGTACAGCCGCCTCAAACATGAAAACATGAAAATATATACACACAGGTAAACGAAGAAATGACTAAAGGGACAAGACGCAAGCATAAACTCATTCGTTCTCTCCTCATGTGTGCATGCCCCATAGTTTGAAGATTGTCCTCTTTGATTCTCCTATTTCTTCCTTATGGTTTGCCAGGCAATTCATTGCGCCTCTGTTCCCTAACGTACGCACCCTTTAACCTCCTGAAGTGCCTTATGTTTATGGAGTGTTGTTTTCCCGGAGGTCTGTGTGGGGAGGCTATGTCTTATGTATGTGGTGTTCCCTGTAGCAAATTATTCTCTCTCTCTTATACTTCTGTATACCCACCTCCTCATTTATGTTATCTTTGTGAAGAGGCACTGTTTTGTGAGTATGTATCTGGGCCAAGGATAATAACCGATACTTACACTAAGCACTCAAATCACAAAATGTACTCATTGAGTCTGATAGTGACTAATATGGAATGTGAACAATGTATGAAAATGTCAAATGAGTGCTGAATATTGATATTCTTTTTGGTTCATTTTGTTAGGGATTTAGTGTGAAAATGAGCCGTGGGAGGAAGTATTAATTCTGATTGTGCCACCACTAAAACCCAAAAAATACTCCTATATGTCATAATCATACTAAAATCCAGTAGTAAAGGGACCAACAGGAATATTCGGCAATCCTATGGTATTTTCAAGCGATTTCAACGCTCGAAATGCCACTATCAGACTGATTATAGTAAATTATATGATTTTAGTGGTGAGTGTAAGTATCCATTATAAGGCAAGGTCTTCACTGAGCTGGTTCGTCACCCTAACCATCCATTCGTGTGTTCAACATGTTACCAGCTGCATGTAGGAAAGTTGAAAGTACTGGTTTAGATCCGAAGAAAACTGAAGTAACCACCGTATATAAGATATATAATACATGGCTTAAAAATATATGTTAACAGACTGGAACGTGAAGTCAAACGTGAATAGATGATACCTTTATAAGAAAATAAAAAACAAAAACAAACATGAAAGTGACAGATTGCAATATTTTATTGAAAATAAAGTGTGCAACATATATTTAACAAGAAAAAAGCATTTTACAAACGTTTTATTCTTCATCTCGTGTTGTATTGGATCGTCATGTAAAGAATGTACCAACATTTATTCATCAGTTCAAAAACAATTGCACTTAAAATTAAATCAAATTCTACAATTGGAAGATCTTCTTGTTCTTCAAAAACACAAACAACCTACTTTAATTTGCTTAAAGATTTTTATGACAACGATCCGATCATTGCAATGATCCCTCAGTTCTTATTGCCCAATGCTCCTTGGTAAATAATAGCCAAATAATTTCTAAATTCACCGAAAATGGAATAGATCTTTGAAATATCAGTCCAGTGATTAGTGTATGTCTTCTGACCAGTAATCTGACACATGCTAAGTATTAAAGTAATACATGTATTGTATGTTTTTGTTCAATTTTTACCTAAACAAACATATATTTCATATAGTAAAAACATCCAGTAAATGTGCATTATCAAAGAATACATTCACATCTTATTCCTCTGTAATTGTCAAAAAATATTTTTGTAAAATTTTAAAATTAAAACAGTTTATTTTAACAATCGGGGTTTCCATAAGTCACATGGTATAGCCAGTCTTATTAATCGGCATAATATCGCAATTGTTCGTATTAAAGAAGTCCTAACCAATGTAGCAACAACACTTGATGAAACCCGTTCAAGTATTTTACGTTCAGATGGGCCGGACACATATTTAAGGATTAGGTGCTTATTGCCGGTTTGGTCACTTCGGTTTTGCTATGAATATTAGGCCGAATACATATACCTCATCCCATCCGTTTAACAATTATTAACATTTCAACGAACAATTAGGAATGTATATTGTTTCATTTATCTACAGGGTTCTCACTACGTAAAAAACAGGAGTCCAAAAACATGCTTTTGGAAACACTTGGGAATCCTTCAATGCAATTTCAATGACGGATATTTTTAACTTCCAGACGTTGGGAATAGTTTACAGAGCCTGTTAAACTGTTTGCCATCAAGGTGGAAAGTCACATAGTCTCACACATGAATATATCGCAACACAATGCGTCATATCAATTTTAAAATTAAAAAACATGAATAACACAAATATGAAAAAATAAGTAAAATTGTGTATCAATTAATCATTAAGTAGTGTAATTAATATCCTTAAATAACTATCTAATAGAAAGATGTGCAAGATTCAGAAACATGACGTGTTTAAACAGTGTTCCCAAACTATTTAAGTAGAGGCAAAGAGAAAAAAAATCCGTTTCTATAACAAAAAAAACACTGGGCTATAAAGCAAAAACTACAGTCCCGATCTGGTTAGAATATATAAAAGAATGTATTGACCTTATAATCATGATAGGAAATGATATAAGTAGAGACATGTTCGTGTGTTCGTGTACTCCTTTGCTAGCGCAAGCAACGAAGAAAAACAAATGTCCATTTCAATGATAACGTCATAAAGCAAACTTATGAATATAGCTATAAGCGACACTTAGTATATTGTGTAAAATATAAATATCACTTTAATATAAGAAAAATAAATAACAGGCCTTATTTCATCATAGTAAAGGTGGCATGCATATAAAAACTACATTAGGCCCGTATTAAACTATAGTTGCGATCTAACGGAGATGGAATTCATGGTAGTCTTGTGGGGAAAAAATAAGGCTTTCCTCGTCATTTTTCGATACCTGGAGACATTTTAAAGAAGGTTGTACCACCTTGTAGCTACGGACTAGTAGATGGGGAACTTTGATAAGTTTGTTTTTGTTGAGTTTTATGCATTTTTCTTTTACTTCATATTTTGCCCTAGTACTCGATAAAATAGACAATACTAGAACTGAGACATATTAATATTATCTATAGTAGGATTCTTCTTTAGTCGAAATATGAAGGTATCAGACAGCATCTGAAATACGTGATTTTGTTTACAATAATGACACACGTGCATAATTAAAACGCCTGATTTCTTCTGTATCAAAAAGTTCCGCAGCTAAATCCTATCTACATTATCACATTCTGATATATTTTTTTTTTCATTTTTGATCGTGTGAAGTCGAAAAATTGCTTTGTAAATCGCTTTCAGTATTTGGTTGTAACATAGCTTTATCATTTTATCAGACTATCTAATCGACTCAAATGTCGTTTTACCAAATTTTCACTGGGGTATACATTGTCGTCATCATACTTGAAGTTTTGATAATTACCGCGGTTAACAAGTCCATACCCTATTCTATCGAGATTTAAGGAACTGCGTCTACGTCTGATGAATCCAGATCCCATTCTGTCAAGGTAACGTTTGTTTTGTACACCGTAGTAATCATCAGCAATGAAATCATTAATGTCCGAGTCAACAGTATAAACTGGTGACAATACGTCTGTTGTTCTTTTAATAAAGCCACTTGATAATCTATCGAGAGAGCGTTTTTCATCCGACCAATCACTTTTCTTTATGAAACCATTAAGCCGATCAAGGCTACGTTTATCGTATGCCGTATCACCGCTTCGCTTTATGAAGCCACCCAAACGATCGAGACGGCGTTTTTCTGTATCGATGTGGCTGTTATCCGTATTTTCTAATCCATAAACGTCCATATTCGTATTAGTGCCGTCATCGCCGTCTCTATCATCACTTTTCTTAATGAATCCACTCAATCGATCAAGTCTACGTTTTTCTAAATCACCGTCATCGCTTTTCTTGATAAATCCACTCAATCGATCAAGTCTACGTTTTTCTAAATCACCGTCATCGCTTTTCTTGATAAATCCACCCAATCGATCAAGTCTGCGTTTTTCTAAAGCACCGTCATCGCTTTTCTTGATAAATCCACCCAATCGATCAAGTCTACGTTTTTCTAAATCACCATCATCGCTTTTCTTGATAAATCCACTCAACCGATCGAGTCTACGTTTTTCCAAATCACCGTCATCGCTTTTCTTGATAAATCCACTCAATCGATCGAGACGACGTTTTTCAAAATCACCGTCATCGCTTTTCTTGATAAATCCACTCAACCGATCGAGTCTACGTTTTTCCAAATCACCGTCATCGCTTTTCTTGATAAATCCACTCAACCGATCGAGTCTACGTTTTTCCAAATCACCGTCATCGCTTTTCTTGATAAATCCACTCAACCGATCGAGACGACGTTTTTCCAAATCACCGTCATCGCTTTTCTTGATAAATCCACTCAACCGATCGAGTCTACGTTTTTCCAAATCACCGTCATCGCTTTTCTTGATAAATCCACTCAACCGATCGAGTCTACGTTTTTCCAAATCACCGTCATCGCTTTTCTTGATAAATCCACTCAACCGATCGAGACGACGTTTTTCCAAATCACCGTCATCGCTTTTCTTGATAAATCCACTCAACCGATCGAGTCTACGTTTTTCCAAATCACCGTCATCGCTTTTCTTGATAAATCCACTCAACCGATCGAGACGACGTTTTTCCAAATCACCGTCATCGCTTTTCTTAATAAATCCACCCAATCGATCAAGTCTACGTTTTTCTAAATCACCGTCATCGCTTTTCTTAATAAATCCACCCAATCGATCAAGTCTACGTTTTTCTAAATCACCATCATCGCTTTTCTTGATAAATCCACTCAACCGATCAAGTCTACGTTTTTCCAAATCACCGTCATCGCTTTTCTTGATAAATCCACTCAACCGATCGAGTCTACGTTTTTCTAAATCACCGTCATCGCTTTTCTTGATAAATCCACTCAACCGATCGAGACGACGTTTTTCTAAATCACCGTCATCGCTTTTCTTGATAAATCCACTCAAGCGATCAAGTCTACGTTTTTCAAAATCACCGTCATCGCTTTTCTTAATAAATCCACTCAATCGATCAAGACGACGTTTTTCTAAATCACCATCATCGCTTTTCTTGATAAATCCACTCAATCGATCAAGTCTACGTTTTTCCAAATCACCGTCATCGCTTTTTTTAATAAGTCCACTTAATCGATCAAGTCTACGTTTTTCCAAATCACCGTCATCGCTTTTCTTAATAAGTCCACTCAATCGATCAAGTCTACGTTTTTCCAAATCACTGTCATCGCTTTTCTTAATAAGTCCACTCAATCGATCAAGTCTTCGTTTTTCTAAATCAACGTCATCGCTTTTCTTAATAAGTCCACTTAACCGATCAAGACGACGTTTTTCAAAATTTTCACCATCACTTTTCTTTATAAATCCACTCAGCCGATCGAGTCGGCGTTTTTCGGTGTTCATGTTGTCGTCACTTTTTTTAATAAATCCACTTAATCGATCGAGTCGACGTTTATCTATGTCGCTTATCCCATCGTAATTTCCATCGTCCCCGCTTAATCCTTCTGACGCATTATTAGAGCTATCATCTGTTTGTGATTTATTGTCTGAAACGTCCAGTTTGTGTTTTGAGCCGTCAATGTCTTCAGTTTCCCTACGTGATTCAGAAACTTCTTCTACAGAATTGTCCGCAACATCAGCCGATCGTTTTCGTCTGATGAGAGTAGCACCCAAACGATCAAGACTTCGTTTTTGATAACGCCCAATATCATACTGACCTCTTACTAACCAATCTCTTAATTCTTCGATATCCTCGTCGCTTAAGTTCTCTAATGGATCGTTGTTTGCTCGTTTGATAAAACCCAAAGATATTCGGTCAAAGGAAGAACCTCGTTTGTATGAGTTAGGATTTGATCCGTACGCATAAGGTCTGTAGTTGATTGGTCGATAACTTGAAGACTGGAACAATGAAAGAGATTTGCATCTGAAATGAAAAACATAAGCTAAATGAGTCCGAGTAAGATATTTCCCTCAAAAGTGGAAATTAAAAAAACAGCATTTTAATTTGCAAGAGAGGGGTTCAATGTTTCCAGTTTGAACTTCATTTTTCAATGAATATACGTGTAATTTCAATACATACAATAGCAATCGTACCTCAGAAACTGTTCCAGCCGGTTCCACGCTAGCAGATGATGCTTTATTTGCAAGGCCTCCAGATCCAAGAACACCTAAGGTATTTGTAGTATTTGGTATGATACAGACAAAAGCTCTCAATAATTATATTGGATATGGTATTGAAAACAAACTTTTGCAGTCATGCTATCTATCTGTATTCTTGTAATTATATAATTTAAACCTTGAGATCCTACTGTAATCAGAGAGAATGTCTGTATAATATTAGATGTTAATGTCTTAACCAACTTGAAAGGCTGTGCAAAAATTTGTAGGATCGTCTGAGATGTCACACAAATGTTAAATAGTTTCTGTAGCTTTCTTGCAATTTTCCAATCAAATACACATGTTGTATTTGTATGCTAACAAAGACACGAATCTATCAATTATTTTGAAATACGAAACATCTGAAGACGTACCCAGTTTCTTATTGCTGCGTTCCTTTTTTCATGTTTGCTTATGTTTAATGAATGCCATCATATGTCGGTGTACACAAATGGATAATGTCCAAACAAAACACTGGATGTAACCAGATTTAAGCGCTAGGCCGCGCAGTTACCATTTTATTAATGTGATGTGTTATTCAGCTAAAAAACTCTACAGAGAATACGAATGAAATATTGACAATGAATATGAACTTCCCAAGGTATTACTTCCCAGCTAATTCCGAATGAAGGACATTATGGCAATACATCAAATAACAATTCCAGCGAGATTTGTCATAAAATAAAACGTGTGTGGATAATGTGTATAATCGTGATTAGAGAAACGCTTGTGTTTTTCCTAAATACGAATTTGAGTCTTGTCATTATATGTATGGTTTAATGCTAGTTTTTGTGATAAATGGAAAAAATGACAAGGATATTGTACGTAATTTGAAAAGAAATATTTATTGAAACTTCACTGTATGACAACTAAAGTGCAATATAGTTGTTTAACATATATAGGTTTGGTAATGTTAAGTGGACAAAATATTGACACTAAATATGCTAAATTTTCAACTATGAGGATAACTGTATAATTAGAGAAAGTATAGAGGGTGTGGTAAGCGATGAGTGGTTACTTCGTGCAAGAAGGTATAAGTTTGTCTTAAAATAATAAATTTAAAGTCAGCGGTGCTTTACCCATGGTGTATGTTAGGAAAAGAGTTGCAACATGATACGACACATACATAAGACAGTGAAAATGGACATTTAACATACATCTAAAACACAAATGTATACAATTAATTACCATACAGCGATTTACAGACTTGGAACTGTCAGTAAAAATATTGGGATTTAAATCGATTAAACAGCTAGCTAACCTCACACTTAATCGCTATATTGTCATAGATGTCCAACACATACACATAAATTGACTAAGTAGGCAGTAACTAATCATTAGAAGCAATTAACCAATTTGTACATAACAACAGTCATACTGTTCATAATCCAGCAGGAAGAAACAAGCAGTCGTATACTGACCTTGCTCCCTGTAACATATATATTGACTTTTTTAACTTGCACGGCCTAAAATTGGCATTAAATCAATTAGAATATATTTATAATCGTGTTTGTAAATAATATGTGATTGTAGGAGAATCATAAATCTATCAACTATCTGTAGAAAAAGACGTGAAATAAGTTTTAGAATGGGCATTGCATAACAAAGATAACAATGGCCTGATATTAATTCCGAAATGTCATCGTAAAAGTTATCATACACAAATACTTCTGTTCCGATTATCCTTAATCCGTGCTTGGGAATAAATATTTATCCGATTCTTCCTTGAAATAATACGATCTATTGCTTAATGTTACTTTTAAGGAATTTCTTCTATCCGTTTATTAGTAATAATACAATGCTTTCAGGCGACAACGGACCCATGGGGGAAATAACCACATTAATGCGACCTATATCAGACCAGAAACATTGGACTTGTCACTGGATAAAAGGGAAATGATACTTCCTGATGAGGTCAGTGAAACATTACGTCGTAGAAATAATGTCCAAAAACTAATGATATCGTTGTCGACACATACATGTTTGTGCATTACCATCATGTTTTAATACATGTATGTCGGCATAACATAAATTGAGTTGTTTTGTCTTGGATATAATAAGAAAGGGTCAAAAGGTTTACTAAGAATGTCATTTCCGGGTTTAATCTAACAAGTGTATCATTTATGACACCACTAGTCACTTCCATCATTTTCTTGTACCAAAATAATTCGGTTCTTCTGTGGCATTTTTAACAAGTCAGTCACATCGTTTACTACAAGTTGATTAATTATAACACTTCACGCCTGTTGTAATAAGGTTGATCCTGTATCTCGACTAATATTATATGTATCAGCATTTGATTCTTCTGTGGCAATGTTTATTTCATTAGCATGGTCGTCCCCGATGTGATCGAAATTCAAAATTAAATCCGCTTTTGAGGTGGTTGTATACTTGAATACGACATTTAATGGTCTACTCCAGTCTTTAATTTAGTTAATAAACGGATGTTTCAACTTGGATGTATCAAGGTTAAACACAATCAGTGCGAAGAAGAATCCGTTCTTTGCCTAGAGCTTTACTACAAGACCTTAGTATCTATGCTACATGTTAGATGCTATGCATTTGACCCATTTTCCCTTAGGGGTAATTTACTACGCGGAAAGAAGTTCAGCACGGTCCACTTCAACTGCATCTAAAAATAGCTGAACAATTTGTATAGATTGTACTGGCGTTTATTAACCTATATGAGCGCCGCTGTACGATTTCTAAACTCGTCATTTCAAGAAAACGTCATATGTGACGTCATTATGTACTGACAGTAAGCAATATTTGCCCCATATGGCGATATTAAAACGAAGCGACCATATGGAGTAAATATTGTTTCCTGCTTGCAAATAGTGACCTCCCAAGTTGCGTTTTCTTAAATGACCTCACTTATAGTAGAGGTTGTAGATCCTAAAGCAGCGCTCACATGATCAATTGTCTCGTTTTTCAACATTCGTATAAATAAACGACACACATCATACCATCATAATGTTACAAATGTGGTACATTGAAATAAAAATGAGGCCTAATTCGATGAAGCTAAAAAAATGGGGAACAAAAGGGGACAAGCCTGTAAAGAAGAAACGTTTACTAGCAATAGTATAAATCACGAGTCAGAAACACTCAATTATTTTAATATGAGTTTTCTTTTACTACTGGCAAGATTGTGTCTTATAAAAATCTTAGTTGTCTTGTTGCAATGAACTTAACACTCCGATACCTTTTCTGCAAGCTAATGCACTTCAGATTCCAACACACCGATGCATCAATCGTTATAAAACGCATGTATCAGCGCACCAGACATTTGATTACATCTGATAATAACATTAATGTGGAATTTTAATGAAAATTCCATTCTTATTCACTCGTGTCAAATCCCAATTTTAACACAAGCATAAAGAATTCTGATATGGATGGCGTCAGTTTTGAATGGACAATTAATTATAAAACATTAGATCCCCATGTAGGAGTATGAAATTACGTCTCGTTTGACGAATTCCTTGTTGATTAAGGTAAGCGATATGAGTACAAAAAGACTAACTACTTTGCAAACGAATATTTCAATATTACATGAAATTAATAAATATATATATAATAAATTAATATGTCGCTGCTATTCTATACACATAATTATGCAAAATTATGCTGTTTGTGCTTTGGGACAATCGGATTATTTCTCTGACAGGTTTTTGTTAAAAGTATTAATTATATGTAATGTTTTCGTTATATTTCATTGGTATATCGTTATGCTTCGTATGATGATATGTGTTGTGCATATTTATAGAGGGTTTATACCATAAGGGATTTATTAATTCGATTACAACACATGATTAACGAACACAAATGTTTTGAAGCGTATCTGGTAAATAATGCATGTCGAAAGGTATAAATTTGATGTATTTCGAAGTTACCCATTTAGTATTTATCTATTCGTTTGAATGGATTAAACTCAATGCATAATGCCGTTTGAACTATTCCAACAGTTATGGGCGACTACCTCAATACTGCTGAATAGAGACTGGTGCTGAGGGATAGTTATACTGGTATGGAATGTTCTATCCTTTATACCGTCGAGGATGCAAGGGGAATCTGAATGGGTGCGCTTTGCACGTTGCATTTCCTGATATACTCGTATGTTTGTAAGAAAATGCAGAGTTTGACGAAATAAATTCACAAACAGGCCTCCACCAGCATATCCTTACGGCAAGATATCAAATCTAGATTGGGTACGAAAGTTTATTAAATATACTGCATAAATAATTGAAAATACGTGCAAGCTCTGTTAATATCATAGGTTAACCCACGTTAAGATCCTACTCATTTCATCAAGAAGCTCTCAACTGTTTAAACACTGAACCCTTAAACAAAGTTCCTCGACACATGTGGAGACAATGATCATAAATATCAGCAAGCAGAAAATTACCAGCATCTTACTCTGTATATTCCCTGTTCCAATGACTGCGATAAAATGTCTTTGTCTTATTAAGTGTCGGTTAACGAGCGTATGTTTATTCAATTGACCTAACAAGGGTATGTAGTGTTCTTCCTCCTAGGTTACAGTTTGCTTGTTGTGTTACGTAAATTAACACAACGACAGTTCCTCGAAATACTATCCTAACTCCTATGATTTATATATGAGTGAGGATAGTCTTGCACTAAACCCTGGATATTTGCTTTGTTCCGTTTTACATCGTAAATAGATACTTGTTTTGTTGATATGTAATGTATTTGTGTTAATGGTGTATTTATTAGCGTACAACATAGACAACGTTGAATACATGTTTTATAAAGCATACTTGTTAATTGAACTTTTAGAGTATATGTTACCACTGAATGAAGATTTATTATCGCTAGATGTATCTTCCATTTAGTTTTATCCGTGACATTTGAAGTACGTAGGTGTACGCTTCTATAGAAATATGACAAAAGTAAAGTTCGTACATGTACTAGGTACATAGGGTTGACAAGTTCACAACACAGAACACATACGGAATAATTTCTTTATATATGTACAAAACATAGCCTGGAACATGCAATTAGAAATTTTACGCCATATTTATTTGATTACTTTTAATTGACACTAAATCATTAACCATTATTGTTTCTTGTTGGGCCTTAGAATACTCAGGAATGTTTCATTGTCAAAGAAACGATCGATACGGGGGACACATGACCGATTGATTGACACTAGTAACAGACAAACTACCAAAGAATAGCGTATTATAAAAGTACTCAAGATATGTACCGGTCATTCTCTGCGACAACTTATTGAATGCCAATTATTTCTCCGGCGGTTTTAATACGCCGACTAAGATAATTAATGTCGTTAGATCACAGGTGATGTCAGATGTAATCCTTAATGAATATGATAGCACCAGACTATTAATAACGGAGTTCATTAAATGTAGCAATGAATTTAAAGTTACATCATTTATGTTTATGTCTTTTGTCTCTATTCCCTTAGATATTTATCAGTTCACACATCCTTGTGCGTTCGAGGCTATATGCACCTTCACTTGCGATATCTTGCTCCTCTTCTTCTTGCATCTCTGATTAGTTCTAATATTGTTTTAGTAGCTCATAGAAAGAAACTGTAGTAACAGTACATGAAAAGCAATAAATACGACTGTACAGGAAATACAATGACAATTACTGTTTTCCTTCTATAAACGTAAATAATGTCGACATGTGTCGTTTTACATGTTTGCCCTTGCATTTTCTTAGTCCCTAATGTTTTGTAGACTGTTGTTTCCCTGGAATTTGTGTGGGGAGGCATTGTCTCTGATATGTGTGGCGTTCCCTATAACAACTGATTTATCTCTTTGAGTTCTCTGATAACATGGCGTTATTAAATTTCAATTACCAGGTCATTTCGGTCAAGTTTCGTGTCTCTTGTCTGTCTGTCGCATCTGGTCCGTTTGGTCTTGTTTTTTTATCACCCTTACCTGCGTTTGTCCCCTTTATATTTTTTTTGCATGTCTGGGGTAAGTCTGATTTGTGGATGTGGCCTTCTCTGGTCTGCATCTTTTAATTGTACTTTGAATCACGCGAATTATTGAATAAATTGTCAAAAACATGCGCAATTTATATTTAGAAATATATGTGTAAATTATACAACAACAAACTAGTACTTCATCATAATAATGAATGTTATTGATGTAAATAATGTGGGCTAGTGCTATTTTTATCATTATTTTCGAATAAATTAAAAATGTAGTAGAAACTGGCGTTTCAGATTTAAGCTATATTGCAAAGCAATCTAAAACATGTTCTGCTTCATGATAACTCACTAAAATTTATGTAAAATCAAGATGTACTCAGGTTTTTACCTGGAAGTGGATTCGTAAAATAATGACTTCAAATGTTGCAATCGAGTGAAATGTCCCATTGCATGAAACAGCTCTTTTTCAGTACATGTGTCAATCAGTGAGATCAAAACGGCTCTAACTTAAAACAAACCTATCGATTTACTTTGAAATGCCCGACGCTATATTTCAAGAAAACCAAAAATATCTGCAAAAGAAAGCCAGTGATTTCCGAAGTGAAAATATCTCTTATTTGACACATTCATACGGTAATTAGGTGTCGTTAGCCCGAGTTTTACTATATTAGTGTCAAGTCGACGTTGTGTTGCTTGCTAATCAGCGCCATTATCGTAGAAGGAAGCTAGCTATTGACAATAATGTTGCAATCAGAGACAGCAAATAGTGAAGAAATGAGTTTATACAAATATAGGAAATCCAATTGTTGACTGACTAAATTGTGAGACATTTGTTATACACAAGTGGTTCAACAAGACTTTTTAGTGTTCACCACCTATGACAAAGCTAGACATTGATGTAAACTTTCAAATATCTTTCTATTAGTGGAGGTGAAATGCGAACAATTAGCAACAATCGAAAGAAGAGTCCTACTTTTGTTACACGTCATACTTTGATAAGCGCGAGATTGTGAATAGGGAGAGCCACATTCACAAATCAGAACATATCTAGTCAAGTATAGGCTTAGGGAGGAAGCACATACGGAGAAGGACACACGAGCAACACTCACAAGATACTGTGAATCCAAATATTGTAAGCCTGACTTTGTATCAAATACTATTGAAATCATGTATTATTGTGTGGGCATCGTAGCTTCCCAAAGGATTGTTAAACATCTGCAATGCTTTATCTTAGCTGTGATCAGACACCATGGTCCTTGTCATTAACATTTTCTTTTTAAATCGTTCAACATCGTTTTTTTGTTATTACAGTGTTCTTATTTTCGTTGTGTTTTTCAACGTGCTCCTAAAAGTAGCTTACAAATGACAATTTCTCGGTTTGATATTTCTGTGCCAGTTTAACTACATTTTAGTCGTCATTAATTATTCTTAGAGACAATAATTAACTTTTTTTACACGTGGAACGCATATAAAGAGATCGTGGAGGAGTTCAACTTAGCAATTACTGAACTACTTTATTTTTAACAGTTTTATGTGCGTCTTTCTTCTGTTGTATTTTGTGTTATATTTTCGAGAATTTCCGAGTTTGCCTATAAAAGAGTGATTATAATGTTACATGGAACGTCACATACACAGGACAATGCGTCCCATAAGACCCCGACCAGGAAAACAACAGTCTACAAAATATTAGGCACTAAGGAAAAATGTTTGGGAATATGGGGTGCAAGGGATGGTCTGGATGACTATAAAACAACAAGAGATAATTTAGGGGGACATCAGAGAATGAATAATTTCTAAAAAGAGAGTATAAAATAGTGAACTAGCATTTCAAATTCTAAGTTATCAATCTCCTTTTTAATTGTGTACAAGGGTGATCGGTTTGTCACATCCATGTAGTGAAGTCTAATTATCTGGGCCATTAGCTAATATCAAAAATACAATCGCGCAATGTTTCTCATTGTTTACTTCAGTAATTCTTAATGTGTTTTATCTCTTGGGAAATTAATTCTAGACATTTCTAATTACACGGTAAGATGTTCTTATTACAACAAGAATTAGCGTTATTATTCCCCTATACGCCTGATACACAATCATTGCATTAATATGCTCATTTGACCCTAATTATGTAATATTTACTGAAAACTCGAAATTCGACTGTCACTCGCTTGTCTAGCTTTCATATTTTCTGCTTTGTGATTTTAATAATTAATTTGGAGTGTTCCTTTCTCTAGCTAGATTCTTTATCTTGTATACATTCGCTTTGGGTTTGGGTCTTGAACTGAACACAATTATTGTTTATCAGGGAACGCCACGTACACAAGACAATGCCTGTCCACACGGACCCTGGAAAACAACAGTCGACAAAACATCAGGCACCGAGGACGTGCAAGGGTAAACACACATGTGAACAGGGGCGCAATGGATGGCCTGGTCGACCATAATGAACAACTTAGGAGATTGAAGGAGGACAAGAGGTTTTAATTAATGGATGGAATACATCACGGAACGTGCCAAAAAGCCAGCAACAATAGGCCGATCGAGTAGAGAAAATAACCTGAATATTATATCAAGTGAAAGAATTTCACATGGGGAAATGGGAAATTAACATACACCTTAAACATAAATATGAATAATAACCACACAGCGATTTACAGCCTTGGAGCTGTCAGGTTTAAATCGATTTAACAGCTAGCTAACCTAACACTTAATCGCTATATGGCCATTGGTTTCCAACACATACACATAAATTGACTAAGTAGGCAGTAACTAATCATTAAAAGCAATTAATCATTATGTTCATAACATACTGTGCATAATCTAACACGAAGGAACAGACCTCCTCGAAAACAGCAATCCATAAAACATAAGGCAATTGAGGAGGCTCAATTGTACATACGTAAGGGAACATAGGCGCAAGGAATGGCCTGGCCGATCAAAAGGAATAATTACTAGGATAATCAAAGAGGACAAACAATAGGGGATTTGGTGGATGGAAAAGATCACCGGACAAGTCAAGACAGCTCGCAACAATAGGCCGAAACATTTTGCAATGTCTTGGAATCAGTCTTTAGCCATACGAACGCGTAACTATCACAGTCTTTTGTCGATAATTCGTTGTGTTTTCGTTAGATGGAAATGACTCGCACCTCCGAAAGATATATTTCTAAGTCAATGTAACACATTGGAGAGAATTTTCTTTAATAGCCTCTTGGCATCGTAAGCTGTCATTAATTCGCATCGTATCAGACTAAACGAGAAATAAAAGAGTGTCGAGTATGCCTTGCTGTCATTCGAAATGTAAAACAGAGTTGTTTTTCCATCAGGAATGCTGTAAATCGAAATTGTATTGAAAAGAAATGATGATTGAAATGCAATCACCTCCAGTATCAGACGTTGTTGACCTGTGTGGGAAGATGCAGGAAATCACAGACATCCAACATGTTGATGACACTAATTGAACATTAATTGTTTTCATTCCAGCTTATGTATATCTCGTCTGAGACCTGCGGGCATAGTTGCATTACATTAAAATTACAAGTTACATCACTAATAATGCAACAGTTGTATGTATTTATAATGTCCTCGAATTGTTAAGCTAGAGAACGATGGAAATGGTGATGCAGAAATGCTAATAAGAAACCGTTACCGATAAAATATAAATACTATATATAATTTTAACGCCGGCAGGCAGACAAGTCATAAACCGTCACATCTTAATAAACACATTTATCAAAAAACTAGGAGTAATCACAATATTAACTATATTTTGGAAGGGAGCTTCGTCCACCTTTTTGAGCGTACATATTCTCAAAGAATTAATTGCGTCCCTTTCCCCACTATCACAAACCAAGACAGAAAAACGTTCTGATGAAATCATAGATTCATTAGTTATAAATTGCGGCTGGTTGTAGTCTTGCTCCGATTTCATCATAAACCTTCCACTAATGGCAAACATTTTCCATGCTCACTAATAACGTATTTGATTACGGTTGTTTACGCCAGAGTGAAGTGCCAACCACATCAACGGGACGCTGTATTCTATTAGACATCATTTACATTTTTCGCTAGAATTGTTTTTATGAGGAACACCGTAAAATAACAATTGAATTGTTGCATATTTTATGCTGCTTGGTTCACATTATTATTTTTATTGCTGACAATCGCAATGCATCACAAAAAAATTGTGTTAAATTGTTTCACTTGTTTATGTCATTGGTTCGATGTATTACCTTTATTTGTGTCTATTCAAGTTTATTACGACAGCTGAAATTCTAGGAATAATGGTTCAAGGTACTGACTGATTATGTTAGGCAATTGGAATACGCTTTCGGGAAGTTTCTATCTTCATCTGTATCAGTTATACACCTGACTAATAAACAGAGGCAGGTCGATGGATTAAGTGACTCTTTGTGTACGTTTTAGAGAAATACTTCGTAAAAATAAAACTGTATTTACCATATACTGGGCTTGCTACGTTAGAAATGATAGTGGGTTTTCCACCACTTTTTTGAAGGATACTGTTCAGTTTATCAATTCGGAATAACAACAGTATTTGGCGGTAGTTATATAGAAATTAAGTGAGAAAGATTTACCGTGCAGGGAAGCCAAATTAACCAAACAGGGCCTCATTACAGATACATAGGTTACGGTACGAATCAATAAATCAAACCAATTCATATTTGTGCGAAATTACATTTTATATTCATTTATTACATTATTTAAGAGGTGCTCTGTACAACTAAGCAGTGTGTTTTCGAGGATAAATAAACGTTTCAATGGTCTTAAATAGCGATCAGTTTGTAATGACTTAATCAAATCACTCACATTCAAATACGATATACACTTGCTGTAATAAAACGTCAGAAACATTTATACATCCAACAATATAATTCGTTCGTCTCGCTGAAAAAATATGATTCTACATCGTTAACATGACGTAGAACCACATCATTAACAATGTCTTATTTGTCAATGTCCGGTTGTTGTACATCAACGTCGTACATTAATCTGGATTCTAAACTAACCGATTTATTCCTGGATAGCGATATTCTCTCAAACTAATCCACACTATATTTTTTGTAATGTATTGTATTGGCGAGAGTTTGTCGTAAAGCTTAATATCTAACGTTTTCGTCACATTTGCGTTTAAATGTGCGATGTTTGGATGTGCAATGTTGGCTTGTCGTCAAAACTTCCATACATTTATTTCCTTTGTTGCAAACATGTTTACTTGTATTGTTATGGTATTGGCTAACGGTATTGAATTATTAACAATAAAGTCAAATTGAAGAAAAAATAAGCCCTGCGTTGAGTAAAGGTGTTTGCGGCTAACGTTTCGTTAAGTTTGCAAATTGGTTCCCAGTGTGCAGTGAATGCGATACGGTGCGTCAGGGATACAATTTATAACAAAACAGTTTCGTAATGTAACTGTTAGCCGTAACTGAACGCAGGGCTGCATTCGCTTTGTTACACATAGCGTGTTTCTGCTATATCTTATGTTGGAGAATTGTCCAGCGGAGAGTTTATCTGTTTATCAGTTCGTTTTATTTGGGTGATAGTTGAATGAGTGTGAGGTTTCGTGCACCCTTAAATCAGGTTTAAACAATCAGTGATGTGTGTGCTAACGATCGTTCCAAGGCGGTACCCCTACGTCTACTTTCACACACTATTCGCAAGCTTTCCTTGTTTCAGTTTTTCTTTGTAATTCGTCACATGTAGTTTTATATTTCCTTGTCTCATCGTTTTGCATATGTATATATATTTACAGGTCTTCTTGTGATTTTGGAATGGTTGTGTTCTATTGAATGTGACATTACCTCTTTTATTCATTCTTAAACAGTTTAAAAACATTTTGGTACGTTTTGATGAACAGGGTTAATGACAACATGATATGTTATTGTGATTGAGTAACATGAAATAAGTGGTAGTTGCGCATGTGTAGGTTAGACATAACGTATGCATTGGCGGTTAATTTAATTTTAGATAAGCTGTCAATATTTGGTAATATTCTCAAGATCATGACAGTCTAAACTTAATTTTTCAAACATTTTGTCTAATGTTACGGTAATGTCATAAGACCAAATAACACCAAGTGAGATTGAAACAACAGTAAATAAAATACATGTAAATCCTATATCTAGATCAAGGCTTCAACTAGCAGACGAAATAAATCAAGCATTTATTCATATACAATGCGTATGTCATTCACCATAATCGCAAGGGGTATTCGTAAATAGCTCATTGAATCACGAAATAACACCATCAAAGATTGCCAACATAAACATAATGTTAGCGCCTGTTATCAAAGATTCATGAAGGACTGCCCCTCCCAAGTAATATGTTGATTCAAGCTAAGTGGTAATTCACTATACACAATGGTGTAATTATCTACATTGGCATTGCGAAGTCCTTGGTAGATAAACCAAATCCCTCCGTGGAGTGGTAGCAAGTCACATTAAATCTACTCAATGTCAGGGAAAACAACATTAGCAAATGGAACACTGGTGATAAAGCAACACATACGAATTGTATTATATCAGATGTTTGTCAATGTTTCTATAAAACTTCTTTACTCTGTGACATTAGTAAATACTCAACGGTAAGGATATTAGGTAACACCGTCTACGATTAGTCAGTATTTTTACTGAAAGTCACTTTGATGGTAGGAAGGAAATTACGCAAAGACGACAAGAGCACATTATTGGAGATTGGACAACATTATTATCATCAAAGCTGATTATGTTGCAATCCGTCGAGGGAGTTTTGTACCGGAAACGAACTTTAATACAGTACCGGACACAATCATTCAAATATACAAATGTAATAGAATAATTATTACGATATGCATAGGCGTGGTCACTGGACGCGATATTATACTGAACTTATTTACGAATAAAAGTTATTATGATGTCTGGACTGGCGAACGGACGTCATAACGACCCCAACATCAAATGCAAATAGTCGAACAGTTGCGTCTAAGCAACGAATACTAATAAATAGGAAGCAAGAATTCATCACTATAAATGTGTTGAATTGGTCTGAAACCATGCAGTAAAATACATTTGAGATATTTCCATATAACCTGGTGTCACAGATTGATATTGTAGATTACTTCTGACATAAGAACACCAGGCAGCGCAACATTTCAACGCCATATTTTCTTTATCACAATGCAATTGTTATCATAGAGGAAATAAATCTTATGCGTGCAATTAAGCTCTTATTATAAACAAACTGAACATTGGTATATTGTCATTCAGTTCAATGTTAATATCTTAACATTGTAGCAAAGTATTTTTTACAAGCTGAAATACGAATCGCAACCTTCCAGAAAGGACAGACATGACTGTCTTAAGGGCGATTACATGTGTACATACTCATTAAATGAAAATTTAGCACCTAATTTGCAATACTTGTTATTCCAAGCATGCAGTTTGTCTCAATTAAGGAACATTCAAAGCGCTTTAATACCTTCGGAATAAAATGTCTGAAGTGTCACAATGTCGTTCTATTAAGTTGACATTCCAAACACAAATACGTTATAAAAGAGAGAAAATAAGTTGCTACAGGGAACGCCACATACATAATACAGTGCCTCCCCATAAAGACCCCCGGAAAACAACAATCCATAAAACATAAGGCACTTGATGAGGTTAAAGGGTACATATGTAAGGGAACAGAGGCGCAATGAATGGCCTGGCCAACCATAAGGGATAACTAGGAGAATCAAAGAGGACAAACAAGGGGGGGGGGTTACTGGATGGAAAAGATCACAGGACAAGTCAAGACAGCTGGCAACAATAGGCCGAAACTGGGCAGAAAATAACATGAACACCACATAAAGTGAAAGAATTGCACAGAGGAAATTTGTATATAAATACAGGGGGGTTTAATATTCACTTAGATTTCTCCCTGGTATTATAATGAATTTAGTCTACGAGAAGGAATAGGTTGCTACAGGTAACGCCACATACATAAGACAGTGCCTCCACACACAGATCTCCGAAAAAAACACAATCTATAAAACATAAGGCACTTGATGAGGTTAAAGGGTACAAACGTTAGGGAACAGAGGCGCAAGGAATGGCCTGACAGACCATAAGGAATAACTAGGAGAGTCAAAGAGGACAAACAGAGAAGGTCTAGACTATTGACAATAATTCAAAAACTGCTGAATTCCGAGACTACTGGATCGAATGGACGAGTATGTGATCAAACCGTGTGATATATTAGTTACAGACGGTGAATCAAATCCTCTTTGGAGTGTCTATAATCCATCTTCATAAACAACATCACTCATGTAAATGATCAATAACGTGTTACAAGGTGTTATAACATAAGCACATTAGGACGTCAAGTGCCGCTAGAAATCACAATGAACCATTTGTCAAATAGAAAATTATGTCAGTAATCAACTTATCCTCGTCCAGTGATTTACTATCTACGAAACTAACCACGTACTAAATTTCTGTTCCTGAAATGGATGGAGATTATTTCAAGCACCCGTAATGTGTATAGTCTTTCACGTATGCAAACAAATCGATGTTTTAGTGATACAACGGTATTACGCCATTAGACAATTAGCACAAATGCAATTTTCGCACAACCACAATTGCTTTGCCATCAATGAAGTGGCCGATCTATTTTGATTATGATCACATTATCTGACAAACATAATCAACGGAATTGGATATTATTCAAGCTTAGGTCAATTATCTTTTAATACACGCCAACAAATATAGCCCTGTTATGGTTCTAATAGGAGAAACATGAGAACTATGATGTACAAATACATATGGTATGTCATGTTGACCACCAACATGACCAGGTTACATTTGATCCGAAAATATATGAGTAACCCGTATGGGCATGATAGTACAAGTATTCGTAGCGCAGACAAGTATTTATTTAGCTTGCATTGGTGGTCACTGATATTTAACTAGTACTGAAAAACGCATAACAAATGTTTACAAATGTCAGTACGTGGTTAATTTGTGGCGTGAATCAGGGGTCAATATCAAAAATCTACATTACACTCCGGATTGGTATAATTATGGGGTTTTTCTTCTTGATCCTGCGGTACAAACAATAGTACGAGTTATACCGTAAGCATCGGGCTCGAATCGCAATGAAAACATAGACATGATTTAATGTCTGACTGAACTTAAATTTGGTAAAACTTCATTTTTAGCGAATTGCGGATATCGCCTATTGCTTAATAGCAATTAAGATGAGGCGGGAAGCCCTTCATATGCTAGCTATTGAAACAGGACGATTAAGTAATATACAAAGAGAGGACAGACTATGTTTATATTGCAATAATAAACAAGTTGAATTAGAATTTCATTTTTTAATGATCTGTCCTAAGTACCAAAATATACGATCCATTTTTCTAAAACATTGTGGAAACTTTCCAACGGTAAACAAATTTGTTAATTTATTGAATTCTAAATCTAAAAAAGTTTAATTGACTTTAGCAAAATTTATAAAAAACGCATTTAACATTAGAAACAACGGAGAAATTTGATGTACTGTATGTATGAATTATTTTTACATATTCTATCTGTCTGCACAATGATATTTTGATGTAATTAAAATTGTATATGTATGTATGTACGATGAAAATAGTTAAATTGTTAATGTAATATTATTGAATTGCACTAATAATTGTGTATATATGTATGTAATCTCTTTGAGAATATTGTAGCCGTGTTTTGCATGTGCTGTTGTATATATTGTATTGTTTAGGCCAATGACAATGCTTATTGTCGATATGCCAATAAACTTGAGTTGAGTTGAGTTTTATTCGAAGCGTTCAATTTATTTAAAAAACACACATTATATGGTAAGATATAACTAAACTTTTAGTAGCGAATTTGATTAGTAGCACCAACTGTGAAAACAATTATTGTTGTGATATTTAAAATGGTTTTCATAAATTATTGAAAAGGAAAATTATTTATTTATTAGCTTTCGGAATTCTCAAAATATCCTGTGATGCATTTATGACCGTTAATTACTGTAGAATCGCAAACCTCATAAAATAAAAATAAAAACTTCATCACACTCACCATCCCTTAAACAAAAGTGTAATGTCGTTTCCCATTATGAAATTTTATGTTCACATGTTATTACATTTGTTAGTAATCTGCGACAGTGTGAAAATAAAGGTATCGTTCTGTTCTGTTCTGTTCTGTTGAGTTTCCTCGAGGCATTTGACAAATATATCGAGAAGTGGACTAATAAATAAATTGAAAGTGTCCTGCCTTAGTCTAGGTCAATAAATAAGAATTGTATGACTTTAGGTAAGAAAACTTGATAAGATCTTCTAGTATATTCAGGCCAACAATTTAATTAATTCTTCTCTAATTCAGTTACCTTCCTTGAGCAAATCTGGTTACTATTGAGTTTTCAACCAATTCAAACCAGTCTGGTGTGCTGAACTTTCCGGACCGAAAACATTGTCATACAAATAATGCTGTCTTAAAAAATGCATTGATCTATGTCGCTTCCACTGCTAAATATATACATGTGTAATTCCTCTGAAACATCCACAGGTTGTAACTACATCAACTGCCTGGCTTAACTATTGATTGATATTTGATTTTAAAACTTGATTTCCATTTCTGAGTAATGTTACATTTTCTTCATAGAACGAAAGTATCATATTTTAGTCATATTTTTAAACCCAGTTTAAAACAAGTTTAAACTCCCATTGACATTTCCTATCTGACCGTTGCGAGGCGGTAATCCTATTTCCCCTATCAATTATGTTCGCGTCTTTTGTCCCTTTTTACTTTGGTTATTGGTAATATTTATGTATAGTTTCATGTATACATGTGCTTTTGGGGTGGCCGCGTATTTTGCATATGCTCGTGTTTCCTGTTTAACTTCATCATGCACATAATGTCATTGTGGTGCATTATCGAAGGAGCATGCATTAAACGCGATGATTTTATCCTTTGTTGTCACATTATATGTCCAGTATAACATCCACATCGCTCTTATTTCAAACCGATTAAGTATACAAATTTGTTCGTTTCCGATATCCTTTGCCGAACAATGCACCAATACAACTGTATTATTCATTGCTATCTGTGCCGTTACTAATTATTCTTTATATAATTTGCAAGTCTGTTCATGAACAATATCAAGTTAATATACAGTTATTTTACCGGAAATATGCAATATCAGCTAAATAAATAATGTCTTGCACAGTACGTACGTGGTAATGAATCAAGTTCAATGATAAGTCTTAAGACATCAGAGTTTTCTAACTGTTTCATTAAGCTCATTTAGTATACTTACTATAATATCCAATATAATCTGACGTTTGGTGTATTATTACAGACATATTACCCATTTGCTTGCATAGTTATTTATTTATAAAGCAATATAGATTTTCGCCTGATTATACCCATAACCAATTGGTAATCACTGAAAAAAGAGTCGGCGTTGTGTTAAGAGACAAGCGCCGTTTGTCAACAATATACATTTTCTGTTCTGTGCGTCTGTAAGTTGACATACCAGTATTGTTATTGACATTTTCAAGGCTGTAAATTCCTGTGTTGTTATTTTTTTTTATGTTATGGTGCGTGATAAGTTCCCATTTCCCCATGTGCAGTTCGTTTACTTGATATAATATGCATGTTCTTTTCCCCCTTTCTGCTAATGATTACTGATATTCTTGGCTTATTTATATTGGATATATTCTATCCATTCAATCCTCCCCCTTTTGTTGTCCCACTTTTCCATAGTTTTTTATGGTCGGCCAGACCATTATATGCTCCCCTATTCCCATACAGGTTTACACTTGCACCTCCTCACTCCCTGAAGATTTGCAGATTGTGTGGGGAGGGATTGTCTTATCTGTGTGGCGTTCCCTGTAACAAATTGATATCTATGTAACCAGTAATTCTGGGATATCAACTAATATTCACTTGTTCTTCCTCAAACAACTGACACACTTCCTACACGAATCGAAGGCGGGGGCAAAATATTCTAGGTGTATTATCTTCAGTCAAATTGTCTCTGAGAACACACGCCCACGACCTACAAAGTGGTCGTTGATTGCTCTATCGAATGAGCTTACCGGACGGACGAAAGGGCATCTGGCCCCCTGTTTACAAAGAATCAAATTTCAGGATCAGGATCAAGATCAAATATAAGATATTTCAAACTTTGTAAAAAAGGTTTTGCAAAGCTAAATCTGTTTACATAATGAGACAAATATGAATATTTTGCAGAACTTTTGAGACATTAAGTTCAAATATCACGCTTTTTAAGAAAAGATGGAAATTAATAAGTTATAAACGATTTTGAAAAATTAATCCTGATTTGATCTAGATCAGTTTCAATCATAAGTATAATAAATTAATTTCTCAACAAAGCAGTGAAGTTTTGTATGTTTTCTCAATGTTAATTAGAAGACTTTTAGGTATTTTTGTGTAAGTTTATGAGCATTACTGGAAGAAGTGTTCAATTGCTTCATGAAAATGGCAAATATTTTATGGATCAACTTGATCCAGATCAGTTGATCCTTTGTGAACATGGGGCCTGTCGACTTAACAATTCATATCCTTTGATGATCAGCATAATTACCATTCATCCATATCGAATACTCAAATATGTGTACATCCAACTCAAACAACACATTTACAACAAAAGCTGGTTTGATGTCAAACAACTGTTCTACTTCTGCCGCCTTATTTATAAAGTGAATTGTTCAGTATTAAGACTGTGGTTCAGCAGATAATTAATCGTTGTATGGAACGATTTCTATGAGTAATATCACTACTTTAATTAAGACATTTATTGCAACTCTACGTAATTTAATTCAAATCTAACAGCTGGAACCAATAAAGCTAGCTTTATGCCGGAGCAAAGTCGTGCATTAAGTCATGTAATTTTATACTTGGTACTTGTTCATGTACATGGCAAAACGGGTTTACTGTGCAAAACTACTGATGCAGTACCTGGTTACAAAAAGTTACAAATATGCGTAAACTTACAATCATATATCACAATTAGTCGCGTACATGTATATGCAAGAATACAACGAGGCAGTGAACTTAGGGGAGCTATATGAGACAAAACTTTATCTCCCCTGTTTTTAAACATGTCAAAAAGCACTACGAATCAAATCAAAAGACTGTCAGAGTCATTGTCCACTTTTTTTGAAGAAAACTTATTTAAGTATAGCTTTACTTGTTGCATATACGAAAACAATTATGTCGCACGACTGTTTTTTTTTGTAAAATTGTTTTTAAATGTTTTCGTATTTAAAAAACATATAAAAATACAAATAATGTACATGTATATTCTACAATAAACTGCACGAATGGTTACCTAACGCGCAAAATTATTTTAATATCCATTTTTTCTGTGATTAAACTCATTATGTTTAAGTAAAATGCAAAATTGACATTTTTTTCAAAAACAACATGAATATTCTAAAAACTAGCCGAGCAAAATGTATACATTTTTCTACAAATATTATCATAAAAGCGTTCTTCATAAAGATCACAGTTACGTATAATACCCCTCGTACAACTAGATTTAAAGATTCTGATAGACCTTCAACCCCAGTGACGTTTTGGCCATTGGCAGTTCCAAGTCGGTACTTCTGTTCTCTCATCATTCGTGTTTGTGATGCTCCTTCTGACCTTATTCTAGTTTACAAGTATTCAGGGAATGCCTCATACAAAATACACAGCCATTCAAAAGCACACCGAGAGTTTAAACTCGTTTTATGAAATAAAAAACCGGAAATGAGTGTGGATTAAGCTCTGACATACATCCATGAAGACGATATAACCATATCCCAGATATAACAAATACAACGTTTCACTATATAAAAGGTAAACGAGTTTTTAGTATATTTCAATCGGATTATTTAATAGCATTGTCTGGTGTTAAATCCCTCAGGAATAACAGAATGGTGTATACAAACTAAGATTATGAATATCCAGCTATTACAGAGAATGTGGACACTATGCACAGCAATCAGTTTGGGGTCAGGAATTTGTCGACGGTCGAAATTCATTTCAACCCTATCATTGCTTCTGACTTGTCCATTAAACGTTATTTCAATACGATATCGCAATATCATTTGATTCAATGAATAAAATAATTTAACATTCAATGCGTTTTATTATAATTGTTCGATACGTTTGATTTAAATATTGCGCATAGACACTAAATGCAGGGCGTCGCCTCAGATACGTGATGTTCGTCCATTCGGATCGGGTGTTTTTCGATTGAAAGAAGAGACTTTGAGAAATTGTAATGTTTCTTTTCTAACTCAACATACTTAAACTCAGAATACCTTTTTGAATAGATGATGTTTTTATGTAAGCAGCAGATAGCAATAGATAGTTCTTACATCTACGATATATGTATATCTCCCTTTTATTCATCATCAGTCATTTTGATAGGCAAAACTGATAAGGACTTATAGGAGTGATCCCCAAATATATATTTCTTTATTTCCGTCTCATCTATGTACAGTACAACATAATACAAAAACAATATACTAACTACAAAAAAGTACATAGCCATTCTGTATAGAATTACAAGAGACTATTATCAACAATAAATATCACATTCGATTCAACAATATGTACAGGTAAAACTGAGGATCAGTCGCTAATTTTATATTAAATTTGTTATAAAACAGAACACAATACGATTCTGAAGTACAAAAAGGGCGCAAATGCGCATCTAAAAAATAGTATTAAAAAACCAATTATCAACCTCGAACAGATCGTGAATGAACTAATTAGCATCTGATCCTCAGAATATGTAAAGTGTGCAACAATAGCATAAAGAAAATGTTAGACATTATTTACACATATAAAAGCTACGTCTTTGTAAAATATTAAAGCAGGTTTTGGCACATATACGATTCAACAATGGATGTGTGAATAGCATTATTAGTTTGTCTACATTAGACTTATTATGAAAAGTTGGATCTAAAATGGCTGCTTGCTCAAATAGGTGTAATCTTAAATCGTTGTACATACAACAGTCTAATATTACATGAGGTTCGTCTTCCAAAATATTACAAGCGTCACATTTACGATCTTCAAGTTTTATATTTGTATACCTCCCAGTCTCAATTTTGATCGGAGCTACACCACAGCAAAATTTACAAAAAGCAGAACGGTGACGCAAAGGTAAAATAATTTGATAATACTTTTCTTTGACAAATTCATTTTTAAACAAACAATAAGTACGAAGTTTATTGTGGCCAGGCCCCGATACACTTTCATTACGATTAAGTGTCACTGACCAGTCATTAATAAATAACGCCATGTGTTTTTGCACTAGACTATCAACAAATGAATGTACAGGAATAGAGACATCAATATTACAAAACTGATTCAAGTTACAGGCAGATATTTGACTTTTAACTTTATACATCCAATGTTTACATGCTGAAGTAGCTTTAGCATACGCCCAAAGTGCAATACGTTTGTTTATTCTGCTAGACATATGTGATTATTGAGAAAATACCATGAGAATTTGCATGTGACAACCTTATTTTCTTCAACTTTCTGAGCCATGTACCCAAATGAGTATAATGAATATGTTATTTTTAAATGTCTGTTTTATGTTTTCATAATTTATATTATATTCTTTATAAACTTTAAGGAAATTTGTCTATCAATATATTGCCGACTATTCAGAACAAGGGTGGTAAATATTGTAAATATGGGAACCAGCTATAGATACGAAGAAGTGAATATCAGAAACAGTAGATGTGACCCTGGCTGCTTAAGGACCACGCGTGAACAAATGAATTATCTTTAAAAGTATATGCTTCTACTAGTACTGCTCTCGTATATGGCATCCGTGGGAGAGAAAACATCGCAATACAATGTATCAATTATTTAAGAATCACGCGTCCAATAAGGCATCCATTGGTAACATCGAATGGAGCTGTAAATGACAACATTGAAACAAATGTAACCATGCTATTGTAATGTCGTATATCTAGAAACTTAATTTGTGCGGGCTGACTTTATTGCAGATGACGAAAACTGTTGTTCGAACGTCGTAAAGATCCCAAAAAATATAATTGTATCAGATATCACACCAGAGGTAAACAAGTCTATCTAAATGTCAGTTGTAATTTTGCTCCGGGCATTTAAGCTTAAAAGAAATTTCCCGGATAGAGTGTAATATTGCATCTATAAATGGCGAGAAAAACTACAAAAACAAGATGGAGAAGACATTAAACTATGGTTCAACATGTTGAAATACATCTCAAACAATTGCCCTGAAACCATTTCAGCTAATTACTTGCGCTGTTTTTGTCTATACACCGTGTTTGCCGTGATGAATGTTGCTCGAACTAATAAACTACTTTTTTTATCAGGTACGCCGTTCAACAAAAATGTGGACAAAGAACGTCACATGGTAAAAATGAATACTGTTTTGTTACTTTTTGTCAGATGAATTTCCAGCCCTATTTACCGACATACTGTGAACTCAGTACGAGATACGACACTTTCTAATTCAACAACATCGAAAATAAATAAGCTTTTACAGTTTAAAACTTATGTATGAAATAAACCCACAATTGTTGTTTAAGAATCACTAATTTGTCAATTATTGAAGATGCCATAATGATGACAACTAGTTTGAATCATTGAACACAAACATATTCAAATATAAACTAAATGTTTAAGAAGTAGTAAATTTCATTAACATTTATTGCATTGACAAATATTGATATTTAGTGGTCTAGGAAAGTCTGTTTATAAGAGCTTACTGCATTTTACATGTTTTATAATATTTATTCGACAGTTGGGGAATATAGAATGTCCCAGGAATGAAACTACATATCATAGCAGGGACATGATGGACTTTTCATGAGACAATTAAAGATTCAATTACCAATTCGTACGACTCATTATAAAACCAGTTTTAACAGATTCCCATCCAGGGACAGATCAGTAACAAATATTTTGGAACCGCCATTCCTGGAAACTTGCGTAAACTGCTTTTGGGATTTGATCATTGAGCCAAGTGCTTCTACAAGGTTTGTAACCTAACAGCAGTTTGCATTTATATATTGCAGCCATTATCTTTAACAGGCTATAGTTACTTTATTTAATTGATATGTATGTATAATGCACAAGACGAGGAGCTCTTTGAGGTCGAATTGTTTGTAAATTGTTCGATACGTGTTGTGATTGAAAACTTTTTTAAAGGTCGGATCTACAGCCCTAGGGCCCTATTAATCCAAGAAACGACCATCATACAAATGACTTCACAAATGAAAATACGTCAGAGCCCTCTTGAGATGTAATGTAGAGATACAAAGCATTCAAAAAAAACATGCGAGTATCTTATTGCGCAGCAAATTATTTGTTGGCGTAAATGTTCCATTAGAAAGCTCGCTATAAAAAAAGTGTTTTCTGCTGTTTTTGGAAGTTATTACTGTCAGCTGGTATTCTGTACATTTAAATGCAATATTAGAAGCAATTGCACTTAGCAATAATTATTCCTTGTTGTCTATTGTGGGGTTTTCAAATTAAGAACAATTACGGAGTCACTCGTTTTTGCAGCATTATTCGATGATTGCCGAAAAATATGTTCAGGTCGATTGAGTTAATATAACGACACAAATTGCCGTACGTGCAACAAGTAGTACTCAAGTCCTTGTTTCGGTTCTTTTTTTAAATACTAACACTACATTTGCCACATCAAGTCAAATAATTGGACAACAGAAAAGTAATTGTTTCCATTTTTAATTTCCACCTTATTACATTAACAGCTGTTGAAATCGACAATTGCAGTTAATTGAGCTCTAAATACATGTATAATTGCTGATTGTTGTGTTGTTGGTACTCCGTAAACGACTTCTGTATGTTGTTCATGTGTAGTGCTTGTTCCTTTCCTAAGGTTTTGTTGTTACATTTTTACAAAAAATGTAACTTAATTTTAAAGTAATATTGGACAATAACAATTGCGATGTGTGTGTGCATCTGTTAGGTATTGCTTTATTATGTGGTGTCTTAATTTTCCGACTCGTTTGGCTTTTGTTAGGCAAACATTTTCATTTTCAGCATTGCTTGAAACAAATTGCTTCTGTCAAATTATTCTTAAGAATGAATGATGAAGTCGAACAGGTAATGCCACTTACAAAGGGCATAGGCAACCCAAAAGCACAAGGGGTCACAAAACATATACACAAAAATAAAAAGGGACACAAGAAAATATCAATTATGGATGAATATTGAAGCATCGCCTTGGAACAGTTAGTGGCAAAATTACATCCAACCTCGCACTTATCCTACCATCATTAACCCGGAACTCGGTGCTAAAATGACTGTGTTTTTACCTCAACATACTTGAAGTAATTGAGTGGAACATAATAGATAACTTTCCTTTATATTATTCGTGGCCGTTAGTTTGTTTTTCAGAAATGATCTTTTAGATGTAATGAAAGACAGGTGTAATGCAAGAGTTTAAAAGCTATTTTATGATTTGTAAATTGTTCAGTGTATTGCGCAGACCTTGAAAACTACATCTGAAATGCGGTTCAATGTGGTCCAATTAGTCCAGATAATTGTTTATTTGATCGCACAAACGCATATATTGTTTCGTACGATGTATTGAATACTTGTTAGTTTACTTAATGTAAAATAATACTTTGATGCCTTATTTATGTGTGTATTGTGTCCCTTTTGTCTTTTTAATTGTTTACATTTATGTATCACATGTCGTCCCCTTGTGTTTTGTGCACTTTGTATGCATTTCCTGCTCGACTTCTTTACATATTTGTTTACAGTTATACACGTATTGGATATGTCTGTGGTCTATGTATCGGTGAAGTCTTCCTTGCAGATTTGCCGACATTCTCTTGCTGTGTTTGCATCGGTTTCCGTGCGATACAAAGATGTAACAAACTGGTCATCCACAAAAGATACAAATGACAATGTTAAAATACGTACATCCATCCTAAAGGCACAAGAAAACACTAAAATATAAGACAGACAAAGGGACACAAACATGATGGGACTCGGAGATGAATATGGTTGAACCAAAAATAGTGAATAATGCACCGGTAGAAATTTAAGTACGCATGATAAAACATTTTCACTGAAAATATCTCCCAGATAATACTGCAATAATACGAATCGGTAACAACATAAATTATGTAAAAATGATGTTTTATTTTAAATCCGATAATGTGAGAGTTATAATTGTAACGAAACCAATCCTTAGAGATATGTATGTTGACATGAGCCCATTAATATGAGTGGTAATTGACAAATCCCGACTTGGTTCCACGTTATTTAAGATAATATTCAATATTTAGTATTGCATCGTCATACGTTTGATAACATTCAATGATAATTATAAGGGCAGATATAACACAAACAACATGCTAACGCTCCCAGAAGAATACTTGTTCGCGCAGTTGATTATTTGCTTGATGTAAGCCTAGTCTCTATTCAGCGTTCCAACAACGCCCCATTTAGGTTACCTAGTATTTACTTAACATTATCTATACATATATTATGTACATCTTTGGTCTGAGTTGAAGTAATCACAGTTTTGTTTTGGGAGGAAACGAATAAAGCAGATATACTAGAAAGGATTCTAGCCCGTTCTTTGTGACATTATGTCTGATAACATGGCATTGACAAGAAAATTGAGTCGGCTCGAAAAAGTTTCAATGTCGTCATTACTCTATGACTATGTTGCTAAATATAATGACGGTTGTATGAAAAATGAATTACTTGCTGTTTATGCATTCGGTCAAAATATAACTTTACAATCGGAAGTAGTTATTTGTCGATTATGTACAATTAATTAATACAATATTCATCATTTTAATACGGTTATGCCATCATCAGTCCGGAAAAAACTCGATACAATTTATTGTTTAGAAGATTAATTTACTTTGTTGAATGTATTATATTGATTGAATATATCGCCTTAACATGGATACAGATCCCTACCGCAAACTGTATAAACTAGTGTCTAACTAGTATGATTGGTGTTGTAAAATACCAATGAACATAGCACTATCTAATTGTGTAATTGAGTTGTCACTGCTAGATGTATTGATAAATTTATATGGACAGTCTTGCTGCAGGACTTCAAGCTATTTAAGTTGTTCGATTCAACAGTATTAAATCATTGTCGCAGAAGTAGGCTTAGACACTCAGGGATTGACAAACTACTTTGTTGAGTGGGATAAATTTGATTTTGTGTAGACAGGGGAGATTGTATATTGGAATAGGTAAGAATTAAGAACGCCGTCATTGAGGGGTGCTGTCTCGGTTAATTTACTTTAAAACATTGATGTATGTTCATCCTGATTTGAGGCACATATTTGGTGACACTTACCAACAAATGGAAAGCGATAGGTGATAAAAATATTCCCGAGTAAACTAAGACTCGAAATGTCGAGCCAAGGAGAAACATGGAATGAAAGTGTCTCCTGAAGCTGTTTCATAGACAGTTACTTGTAAAGTCTTCCAAAAATTGGATGAAGCCGTAGAACAGAAAGTACACAGCCATCCAAAGGCACAAGGTGACATTAAATATACAAATTAATCCATACAAAGGCACAAGGTGACATTAAATATACCAATTAATCCATACAAAGGCACACTGTGACATTAAAATATACCAATTGACCCATACAAAGGCACATTAAAATATACCAATTAATTCATAAAACGGCACAAGGGACAAGCCAAACATGAATGAATTGTCGCTAGCACACACATTCATTAATAACACGTTCGAACCGAATGAGTTACTGATTAATTGACGCCGACTGTTTTCAATTAGCCACGGAGTCACTTATAACACCTGATAACAATTCTAATTACTACTCCATCTGAAAATTATTGTTACGCAAACACAGTTCGTTGCACCAATTCATGAAATAGTTCATGTTATAAACTGCTAAATGAGTTTTTTTTAATACGACTTTGTGACCTTTTAGTTTAGGTGTGATCTTACTTTGCCTTTGTAATATGCTTAAACGATTCGTTCATTTGTTATCCATTTTGCTAATAACATCCAAACGCTTCACGATTTCAATACGTCAATTGAATGTAAAAAAGAACGAATGTCACAAGGCAAAATTAACAACGTACTCTCTGACTTTAAGCAATTTGAAATAATGTGGTACTAGATTGAAAAAATGCCCACAAGTGTGATATGAATGAAACTAATGTTATTAACGTTCAAACTAATGATAGAAATAAACTTATTAAAACATATTGTATTGGGTGATCTTGTTGACGTTTCTTTGTTCAAATGCTTTGGGTTAAAAATTAAGGAAATACATGTATGTATTTGTTACGTTGACAAATACTAGTTGACCTCAGTCGCAATAAGGTCATGAAGCACACTAATGCATTACTTGTATTCGCTATCGTTCGTCTTCTCTCGGAAGAATGGTATCACTACACCCTTTCGTGAACTGTAAACTAATCGCTAAACAGAAAACATTTTGTGTACGCTTTTAGTACATTATCATATATGTATGTTGTCTCCAGTTGTTTGTACTTCATATTTCAGTAACAAGCTGTGAGTACAATTAAAAGCGGAAGCAAATTTGGAGTTGTGGTCGAGATAAAATTGTGAAAAGGAAAGATGAAGACGTTAAAAGGATACCATATACAGAAGACGATGCCTACCCTAACAGGGAAACATCTACCTACGAACTATTAAGATGTGAGTAGGTGTAAGGGCAAATATCTATTGGAATAGGGAATTGTTAGACTTTGAAAATCTCCAATAAAGTTTTGCGAAAGAATAGACAAAAATGAGTCAAAATATTACAAACGCTTTGACTGAATTGTTTGGAATTTAACAATATCTATTCATTTGATCAAATGGGCAATGCAGCGCTTAAGCCAAAACGCAAAGCATTTCAACGCGGTAAACTATATCTAGAAGGCCAGCATAGGGCAATGTCTCCGTGACATTATTTTCAAAAGGTCTGAATTGGATAGTGTATAATCAATCATTTGTATAGCAGAGAACGCATTGGTAATGCCCGGAATTACTGGAGAACAAATCGATATACTTGGTATTTGAATGAACAGCTTTGTAACCACAAATATACATGTTCAATGAAGTATAGTTTGAATAAATTGAATTCATTCATTACCGTTGTGTATGGACATGTCAGCAACGTTTACATTTTACAAGAGAATAGAGAACGCTATTTAATTAAGCGGAGATATGTCTTTTCATTAATGCAGGATGTATCAACTTCGAATTAGTGAAAAGGAAAAAAGTTGAAAGCAAAAATGCTTAATTGGTGACATACGCTCAAACTTTTGGACGCTTCCGTAAAATGATATGGACACTCTTGCTGTAAGCATTTCAAGAAATGCGAGTTGCACATTGCAAACCATTTTAACTCAAGTCATTTGTTGGCACTAGTAATCCGATATTGATGTACCTGCTAGTTGTAAGGGATAAATTTGATTGTGATGAGACAGGTAGTATTGTATAGTAGGTGAGCGGAGATTTCGGTACGATGTCTCTAGAGGACGTTGGTGTTCTAATTAATTTAGCGGGAATGATGAATGTGTGTCGGAGCGACATATACAATTGAAGGGAGTCTAACAAAAGAAACTCCAGTTAGCTTATGTATACTTTATGTACTTTTCATCATTCTTGCGATATATTTGTGTGTAAGGTTTATAAACTTAAGGTATGAAATCGTCCCAACAAAGAATGTTTTGGGTGTGATGTTACATGTTTTATTTATTATACATGATTATAAAAAAAATGGAGCAGGAAATGCCACGCACCAAATACACTGCCACCCCAAGAGCAGTAACAGAAATGAACAGTATATATACATATAAAGAAAAACAAAGTTTTCTCAGTATACATAAAAGAGAGAATCAGTTGCTACAGGGAACGTCACATACATAAGACATTGCCTCTCCTCACAGACCTCCGGGAAAATAACAGTCCATGAAACATCAGGCAATCGAGGAGATGCAGGGGTAAATACGCAATGGAACAGGGGCGAAAGGAATGGCCTGGCCGACGATAAGAGACAACTAAGGAGTAATAATGAGGACAAAAAGGGGGGATATAATAGAATACATCACAAGACAAGGCAGCTGGCAACGATAGGTCGAAAGGGGGGGGTAACATAAACACTGTTTCAAGTGAAAGAATTGCACATTGGGAAAGGGAAAGTTAACATACATCTAAAACACAAACAGAAATAATAATACACGGCTGTCTCCATATGTTAATACATTCATAAATGCATATATATTACTACACATGAGTGCAGATTGTCTTAAATTGTGGAAAGTAAAATATATAAGTCTGTAAATATATCCACCTACATTTATCCCTATATATTATTTTCAGCTTTTTCTTGTCGTTATACAGCAAATTCGTGAATAATTTTATGAACAGAAATGTTTAATTGTTTCAGAACTGCTTTTGAATCCAATATCCAAGATGAACTAAACTTTTAGATAATAAATATATTTGGAAATCAAACACACAGCAACCGTACGCGTGAACGGTCAGAAATGAAACATATATAATAAAAATAATGGATCTATCATGGAGTTGGATATCATTGTTAGTGTCTTCGTGTCTCCTATTGTTTTGGATTGAATTGTTTGTATTTTATGTGACATTTTCTGCAGGGTTTTTCATTCATTTTCCTGAAAAGTCATGTATTTTTACTGTATCTAATTTAGATCTTAATATGCAATATGCCAACTCTCACCTAAACATGCAATGATATTTCAATAATTACCGTTATGTCATTATTTTTAATTCAAAATAAAGCATCCGATAATGAGTGTTTTTATTCCTTTGTTGGTGTTCTTTATAATGATTAACTCTAAATATAGTTCTTGAATATCACAATTTGCTTAAGTACGATTTAAAAGTAGATAAAATGCTATCGCAAAATATCAGGATGGCATTATCTCAATAAGTAGAATGTTTTGATAATTTTCAGGACTTCGTAAACACGATGTGAGCCAAATTTACGGTGACATTTCGTCTTGTAAATGTGCCTAGACTAAAACTAATATCTTATCAGATTTCACTGGCTAATTAGTTTCCGTAGGCATTTCTTCCTCATTGTCCACAATTTGTTCGGTACAAATGATACGTATCACCTTCCGAGCTATATAAACAAGACATTGATATCTATAAAGGTTTATACTCGGTTTCCATAAAGGCTTGTACTCGGCTTCTATAAAGGTTTGTACTCGGCTTCTATAAGGTTTGTACTCGGCTTCTATAAAGGTTTAGGTTATTTATATATACCCATACCAATTGAATTAAATGTTGTAAGTATTTTACTGCTATCGAATTTTTCTCCTTCTTTTATGATAATGGCAAACGTTCAATACTGAGACATAATGACCATTTCCGGGGGGGGGGGGGGTAAAAGCTACTCACTCCACCTTGAAATAGTATGAATGTGTGGTAAAAGAGTACAACAAATCTGAAATCCTTGTTTTGAGCATTAGAAAGTTTAAATCTCAGGATAGATCTACCTCAAAGCCGGGATTGTATTATCAATATGAAATTTCGTTTGGACTAAAATCGAAGGTCACGTGACCATGTAAAGTTACAAACCGGAAGAAGGCTTTTAATTTGTCTGAATCTCCTTCGTCACATTGCCTGATGTGTCACCATTTGTTAGTGTTTGAAGCGATTAACGACAGCTGTAACACTGTATATTCCTCAAGACGATAAATAAGATCTTCAACAACAGAAATATCTAATCTAAGGACGTCATGAAGGGAATAAATCACGTGACTGAATCGGAAGAGAGTGATTGGCTGTACATGTAGTTTATTTGTATGTTTATATTGTTTCACTTTATGCCTTGTATCCCTCCGCGTGTTTGTAATTATGTGTATTGTACGACAATTGCGTTTTGAGAAAACTCCTAAAACGCATGTATGCAAATAAGTATGTTCACATGTTTTCGGAACAAACGGGAGGCTTCTGAGATTAAGTTAAGAGTAAAATTGAGCGCCGCTGTACGATTTCCAACCTACTCTAAAGTAAGTCTCGTCATTGCCAGAAAACGTCACATGTGACGTCATCATGTACTGTCAGAAAGCATTGTTTGCCTCATATGACAATATGAAATCGAATTGATTACATGGAGTTAATATCGTTTCCTGCTTGCAAATAGTGACATCATTCAATAAAATATTATTAAACTAAAAATAGTGACATCACATGTTGCGTTTTCTTAAAATGACGTCACTTACAGAAGAGGTAGTAAATCCCATAGCAGCGCTCAAATAAATGTTTTGAGTATAAACTTTTGGAGATTGACTTGGAACTTAAGAGTTCTGTTGTGGAAGCTGGATAAGTCAGACAATATTACTTTAATCTAAGCGAGTTTAACCTCATTTCCCGGAATGTTAACATTTAAATGTAAACTAGATGCAAGAACTGAAATATATTCACATCGGATCCGTATTTACAGATGAAGAAATCGGAGACGTGTGCTGTAACAAAATGGATTATTTAAACAATTAACCACGTGTTAGTCTAGTGTATGTGTAGTCTAGTTCAAACTGATAGAAATTTGATCAGAGGAGGAAATGCATTTAGCAATTTTAAACGATTACAATAGTAAAACATCACTTTAAGACCACCTCAATAATAAGACCACCTCGAAATAACGAACACAATTTTAAAGTCCATTTTTACTGTTTTGCTCTTTATTAAACCTCGATAAGAAGACCACCTCAATATAAAGACCTGTTTTCAAAGGTCCCGAGGGTGGCTGTATAATTGAGGTTTTACTGTATCTACATTTTATTGAAATGATGATTAACAAAATGAGTGCGACAAAATAACGCAAATATTACATTATCAAACTATACAGTGATAGCTTCTGATATTCCATATCCCTCTTTCTGTTACTTTACCAATCTAGGTACATGTGTACTCTATATTTTTCCCATTGAAAACTTCATCCCATTAGATTTTATGGCTTCGCATGTTCGTTTAATAGTGTGTCTTTTTTCCACAAATGAGCTCAGCATAATGTATTAGAGACAGTAAACATAACAGATTAAGTTGGCTCTCTGGAATGGAAACCCGTTTTAAACCATACTTGACGTTTTTGTGACATATTCATTACAATATGTTCACTAGTTGTCTCCATTTTCGTCACATCATCCGTAAATGTTTACACCACGGTGGTAATGGAAGATATTGTGGAAGGTATATAACGAGGCGACACGTTGGAAGGGGATTTAATGTCCCGAAATGTTCTTCAATTCACGTTCCAAATTGAGAGTTGCTTGCGTCAAGAAGGAATCTACCTTTGTGGTAAGTCAATTCTGAATGAGTTCCTGGAAATTACTTCCACAAGGCGAAGAAAATTAATTTTGGTTGATTAATTGTACGTCAGTAGAAACACGTAAATACGTCTTTTATATCAGTTGTAATGGCTAAATTGTTACTATAGCATAATTGAGAGAAAAAATACTACAATAAAATAGTAATTTTGGTGATCATTATTATGTGCTGAAATACGCAGATTGAAAAATAATTTTGATTATTACAAAGCAATTATTTCCACTGTTATATAATCCATCTATTGTTTAAAGTTCAAGTTATGAGTACTGCATGTCTACTAAGAATTTAATATTCAATCGGGAATTAGGGCCTATTGCGAAAATTAACTTTTAATTAAATATCAAATACTTAATATTTGCATGTAAGTTCGCATCCCCAGCTCGTTATTATAAATGAAATTAATTTCAAGGGTTTGGAAGTCATTTTCTTATTTCTTACATTGTAAATTAGATAATATTTTCTGGAAAAGACAAATTAGTTTTAAACAAATGTTGGCTTAGTACGTAGAAGTTGTGAAGAATCATACTTTATATAGATGCACAGATACAATCACGTGATTAATAACAAACAATCACGTGACATATTACGTACAGTATTATATACTATGAAAGTGTCTCCCTTCTCAAATGGCTATATAGTATTTTCAAACAACTGGAATTGCATTTCATGTTACAAAACAACATTCTGTTAATTGGATGGATATTTTTAAACCAAAAGCAGCTGATTTGAGTCATCGGAACGAAAGTAGGGAGTTAGACAGACAGCAGGGAATTTTCTAATGTCTTTTTAGCTGCAAATGTCAAATTCAGCAAAATAAAAACATTTTAATAGGCAAGAATAGGCAATATACGACATATATAAAAAAAACAAGTATGTAAAATAAATTTACACGGTAGTTTGAATTAAATTGCATTAAATAATGTAAGAAAACAGTAAGAGTGTATTACATGGTTCTTTCTAGGCACATAATTGAACGTAATATGTCACGTGATTGTATGTTATAAATCACGCGATTGTACGTATTAAGTCACGTGATTCTATGTGTTAAATCTCGTCATAGTATGTAATTAAATGATGTTTATCATTATTGCGTGATTTTCAATCCGACAGAAACTAATTACACATTTATTTCGTTAAATGAATACTGCAATCCTTTGATATATTTCGCGAAGTTAAATTATTTTAAAATAAAAGTCATGATGAAGTTGATACTCACAGCGCACTGTGCAAATATATATGCTGTGCGATTATTCTAATCTTAACTCTTATCTTATTACATTGCAATGGTTGCATCAAAGTTCCGACTGGTAATGGATTAAAAATGCAAAGTCTTTACTGAAATAGCTTACCGACAAGATAACTCAATAAATGAAGACGGCAATTCACACTAGAGTATCTATTCAGTTTTAATCAGATTTCTTTTTCTTTGAATTTCTCGATAATGTTAAGCCAACACATTATAATGGCCCGAAATATTTATAGAAATAAAGCGGATTTTCGTGTATATCATATATCACAATATACTCATACTTCTGTAAAACCAATGGACTTTGTCGGAGTCGAATAACGACACTACTTGTGTTATCAAGCCTGTATCTAGTTAAATTCAAGGTCAAATAGTTCATGGTCAAATCAATTTCAGTAAGCGTCAAGAGAAAATAAGTAAAACTTTAAGCATCTTGTTCACTGAATCGCATATCCATGGACATGACATGAATAAATCATAACCACTCCTGTTGTTTGTACAGTAAGATCGTTATCATCTCATAAACAAATAAATACGAGGCTTATGATTTGTGCAGACCTTGCCTTTACTCGTGTCGAAATGGCGTGACATTTAAGTACCAATTGAAGCTTTGTGATCGCATGTAAGGGTACCATACAGCAGTGGTGTTGCAATGTTTTGAAACAGTACGTAGTGATGGTTGAACGTCGCGAGTTTATACAACACAATGACTGGAGAAAAGATAAGAACGATCAGTAACACACTCAGGACGTTACAATATGAGCGCCGCTGATTTCCAACCTCTTCTTTAATTAAGTGACGTCATTTCCAGAAAACGTCACATGTGACGTCACCACGTACTGACATAATGGCAATATAAAAACGAAGAGACCATATGGGGTAAATATTGTTTCCTGCTTGCAAATAGTGACATCACATGTGGCGTTTTCTTGAAATGACGTCACTTACAGAAGAGAATGTAAATCCCATAGCAATGCTCTTATATAGATAAATCAGGACGATCCGCAATGGTAAAACCGGTTGAAGAACTCATAGTAGATTTGTTCATGTAAATTCTATTTAATACACAAATTAAGGCCATACTGTTTTTTTATTTTTGAAGCGTCAAATTTGCTTCGCAAAAATTAGCTACTTATTCGAAAAAAGCACACAAATTCGTTTCGAAAATGACGCAAAGCCAGATAATAGGCAGTGTATTATTTTACATGTGTTAATGAGGTAAACATGATAAAAATATAACTAGATATGTTTCTTTATACAACATTAGAAGTCTAACAGAAAAACTGACTAGTTGTCACTCACTTTTTCAAACATGCAGGTTAACAAAAGATTTACAGAAACATACGTCAATACGACACAGCGGTTACTTCCCTTGGCGATTTTTAAGCTTACGAAAATGTTGGAGTTTTTTGGCTCAAAGAGCTCAATACCAAGTCGTACGCGGACGCTGAACAAAAATATCAAACATAATGGCATTATGTAATCTTCAAAGGCATTATTTGTAGATTTCTTATATATATTATATCTTTATATGTATATATGGTATAATTAACTATTCATGATAACATACGATCAAAATCGAAGCATTTAGATAAGTGTTACTATTCTATGGCAGAAACTCACAGTCAACACAATTATAATCACCAAACAAATGTCACGTCACATGACCTACAGTTCGTGCGTTTTCGTTAGAATAAAGTTTTAATATTGTAATTCATATAAATGTTGCTCTGTCGGTTATTCTTACTGCTATAAAGGCAATAACTGACAACACGGCAAAATATAAATATAATGTTTCTGAAAGTATTATATATAGCGCTGTGTATTGTAAGGTTGTCAATATTTCACACCAACGCAGCAATATGTGTCGCTGAAATTTCTAAGTAAATGCAAATTTATCTTTGAATTCACGCAATAACTATGTCTAGACTCTAAGTTTATTGTTGATAATTTTAAAAGGATATTCTACAATACCGATAATTTTTCTCCAACTGTTCAGTAAAGGAACACAGTTTTCACTGTGACTATTGTCAAATTTAAAGCAATAATCGAAGCACTAGATGATGTGAATGCCTATGTCGACGTTCTTATGAGACCTCGTATGTCAGTTTTAGCGCAGACACTTTTATTCTGCGTTCTGTGATACTGCCATCCCAACGTCTGTGTATACAGTTTCATGTAGTTAGTTTAATAAATCTATAATTTCTTATGCACAAATAAACCATTACTTTTTAGCGATTTATAATCTGCCATATGTAGGGGAGGGCCCTAGATAATGTTGTTAAAACTTTTGGCCCAACCCTTTCGTATGTATGTACAAGACATTTGTATGTTGTGCAAATATGATAGTTATAGGTATAAATACAATAAAAAATGATTAAACTAAACATCATATGTCGGCCGTAAATCGGAATGGTGTTATTCCATAACTTCGAACGCCATGTTTTATTTTGTAAGTGTTAATGTTAGGAGACAGGACATTATATTTCCCTGTTACAAATATATTACTTCTACTACAATACATTACTGTTAATAAACTGTTTCTGAGATTGGATATGACACCGGCTTTAAAAACTATGAAAAATAACCGGCTTAGAACATTTCACTAATGTTTTTTCGACACAACCCATCTTACTGAAATCACTTAGAATTCTTGCAAGTCGATGTTTAGTGTCACTTATGTTATGTTCAGTTAACAGAAATAAAAGCGAACATACTGCTTGACATTTTAGAAAAAAATTGTTTTCGAACACAGAAAACTGACCCGGAATGACCGACATGACGTACAAGATTTTAAAGAGCATGGTCGATATTATTTGCTCATCAAACAATGCTTACTCTCGTCTGCGTGCTGAAAGATGGATTGTATCAATGCACCATTCATTTTTCATACAAATATAAATAAGACATTCTACAAAATACGAAATAATCTGGTCCCAGCATTGCGTGATGATTATAGACAGCAAGAATGGCATGATGCTGTTGTGAAGTGCTTCTCCTAGACCTATTGATAAGGACACATATTTCAGACATTCAAACAAGCACAGTATAATTGTAAGCGTCTTTCTATTGATAATAAGTTTAGCCTAGTATGTCAGTTATAAAATAGTTTTACTGTTCTTACCATGATATACATATCTGCACCAGTATGTCTGTTGAAATATACTGAAGAAAAGGTTGTACCCCCTAAGTCCCGCAGTAGATTGTAATCATAGACAAACACATATTTTAAAAAGGGACCAGACAAATTCAGTCGGAAACGTTTATCGGTAATACTATGTGTTATCCTCAAGACAATAATTTCCAACTTAAAATGAAAATGTATCATCTCTTTATTTTCTCATTCATTAGATACCAGCAGGAAATGTCACAAACAAACGACCCCCTCACCCCAAGAGCACAAGGAAACATGAAGGATAGGTATGTAAATAATATACATGATTGTATACAATTACAAAGAAATGTTTTAAATGTGCCCACATTAATGAGTTCATTTTAAACTGTTACTTTATGTGTACCGGTTCGTAATGTGTTATGTCATCGGTTTTTAATTCGTACATGGCGTGTTTTGTTCATGTTAATTGGTACATGGCGTGTTTTGTTCATGTTAAGTGGTACATGGCGTGTTTTGTTCATGTTAAGTGGTACATGGCGTGTTTTGTTCATGTTAATTGGTACATGGCGTGTTTTGTTCATGTTAATTGGTACATGGTGTGTTTTGTTCATATTAAGTGGTACATGGCGTGTTTTGTTCATGTTAATTGGTACATGGCGTGTTTTGTTCATGTTAATTGGTACATGGCGTGTTTTATTCATGTTAATTGGTACATGGCGTGTTTTGTTCATGTTAATTGGTACATGGCGTGTTTTGTTCATGTTAATTGGTACATGGCGTGTTTTGTTCATGTTAATTGGTACATGGTACATGGCGTATTTTGGTCAAATATGTTGGTACATGGTATATTTGGTTCAATTTAATTGTTACATGGCGTATTTTGTTCAAATTAATTTGTACATGGTATATATTGTTCTGGACAATACGCATCTGACAACATGTACTTATAGTTTATGCCTTCGTGTCCGTAGAAGGAACTCTGGAAAAATGAAATTACCTTAGTGTATTATTTTTCTACATATTTGTATTATTATTATACCTACGCAGTAATACATGCATTTTTCTGAATGCATACGAGGCCAAATGCGGGTTCAGGCGTGTTCAAGAATATTCCCCTAAATATAAGTAACAAATTAAGTATTGTTAAATGTTTGGTGCTATATGTTGTGGGTTGTAGAGTCGGCAGTGTGTTGCAGAAAGTTGAAGTGATCGTCACTTTCTGGGACCCCTTGTTTATTTCTATTTATCTCGTTTAGAAAACAGATATAATACAGCACGTTTAAGGAGACAGTGACATCCTGAAGTGACATGATTTCCGTGGACTAATTGCGATCTTTCCTTCATTTTCATGTAATAGGTTTTAGCTTGTGTCATACTTGTCCTTATAACAAGTACATGAGTCCCACTTCATCTGGTTCATAGCTGAAGGCTGTAATGTATACACTACTCTATAGAGGAGTAACGTACATTACAATTAAATGGATCAAGGAAAATGACCATGTTTAAAGAGGACGTATTCAGCTAAATTGTCATAGCGTAACATCTAACACATGCCTGTTTAAATCAGAACGACGACGAATATGATTATAGCAGTAAAAACAAAATTTCAATAAGATTTATGTTTGTATAATGATTGGCATTTAATGATTGTCTTTTGTTTTGTGCCGTATTGTTAACTAAAAATAAACAACTTGTAAAATTGTCAGCAGTTAACATTACTAATACCGAAATAGATATTTTCATAAAACACACACGTTATGTTAGTTTGATTCTAGACAACTAAAAACGTGAAGTTTTAAATTACGTAGAATTGCAACTATTTAAGCAACGAACAATCATATGTCTCTTTATTTCAGCTGAGTCAGCAAAGATACAATACTGGTCAGCAGTGCCGACCTTCCAGTGCTATCTTACATAAACTTGTTGCCGACCTTCCAGTGCTATCGTACATAAACTTGCTGACCTTCCAGTGCTATCTTACATAAACTTGCCGACCTTCCAGTGCTATCTTACATAAACTTGCTGACCTTCCAGTGCTATCTTACATAAACTTGCCGACCTTCCAGTGCTATCTTACATAAACTTGTTCATTTTACGTCCTTTGTGAAGCAAATTGTTACAACTTCTACAACTCTCGATCACTGTCCCACTTATGGAAACGCCGTCTCTTGCTTTTGATTATAGTTTAGACATGTATGGTTCGTAGTTTAGATATAACATGTAAGGTTCATAGTTTAGATATAATATGTAAGGTTCATAGTTTAGATATAACATGTAAGGTTCATAGTTTAGATATAACATGTAAGGTTCATAGTTTAGATATAACATGTAAGGTTCATAGTTTAGATATAACATGTAAGGTTCATAGTTTAGATATAACATGTAAGGTTCATAGTTTAGATATAACATGTATGGTTCATAGTTTAGATATAACATGTATGGTTCAAATGAAATGAAATATCGAAAAAAATCGAAAACTTCTTCAAATTTACAGTAAATCCTCAATAATAAGACCACCCTTGGGGCTCTTGAAAAATGATCTTAGTATTGAGGTGGTCTTAATATTGAGGTTGAATAAAGAGAATAAAAGTGAAAATGGACTTGAAAATTGTGTTCTTAGTTTTGAGGTGGTCTTATCATTGAGGTGGTCTTATTATTGAGTTGGTTTTTAAGTGAGATTTTACTGGATGTTCATAATTTTAGATCAATTTGCCATTACGTAGTAAAGATTCTCAAAGTAAAACATGATTGGTCAGCTCTTTTTACCAGTACGTAAGTTTGTTCGAGCAGAAACGGTATGAATGAATTCCAAGGATAGCGAACACTCTAATGGATTTTGAGTGCATTGACATTTTTCAACTAACTTAATATTGTCACTGCTTGAGCCGCATATTCAGGCAATTTGTTCCATGATTCCACGAATTCCCTCATGAGTAACAATCAACAATCATGATGTTTAGAACTGAGACAAGCGCTCTATTGTCTGCGCTGGTGTTAACTTTTATATTTACACGAAAGGCTATATTACGTTTGCATGTACGAGTACTTAGAATTGTTTTAAACGTCGTTTGGACCAAACGTTTGTCATTTTACGAGCACTCCTTTCAGAGTTTTCATTGCCTATAGCGCTACAGACACATGCTGTGTTTTAACGTTACGAATGAATGTAACTCAATATGTTCAACAATTTACTCGGTATGACAAATTTAAAAAGTAAAATGTTTTTGGGTAAGGGTTGATGTGTTGTGCCATTTTCATTGGAAGTTGAACTGGACAACAGAAAAGTCATAGTTGTGAAAGTAGCCTGCTGATAATAAATCGTCGCCTTATAGCCGTTTAACAGTTTATTTTCATTTCTCAGTTCATGTAAAACATGACAACATGAGTACATATTATACAAAATACTAATACAATGGTAAAGAGGCAGTTACAATAAGAAAATCAATGAATCATGCACAAGAACCACAATTGTAGAATGCATGATAAACAATTATTCCGGGAGAAGGTATTTTTATTCTGATTTTTGTTTAAAATATTTATATCAGAAAAATATCTTATTTTCGGATGTTTTAAGTCTGGCATTTATTTAAATTTACAAATAATTTCTTTAATGAGCACACAAAGTTTCCTAGTTTTTATTTTCCAGAACCCCGTAACTCAATTTTTGGCGGTTTTGAGTATTTGGTATCGTTGAAACCGTCTTTCCAAGCTATTTCTATCTGTACTACCTATATTGTTCTGGAATGCACATAACTTAGATAAAATGCAATTCCACCAACCCGTATGTAACAATTATCAAAAGAGGGTAAAACCTTAAAGATGTCTTTCTCAAAAAGTTCTGCGCAACAAGTTATGTGGTTCTGGAAAAAATGCGACGAAATATAAATTAGTTATCCACTGCTTTTTGCAAGTTTCCAAATCCAACGATAATTTGAGCATATATATTCATAGTGAAACTTTATATGTGTAAGTTCAGTATTTAGATGGTTCACATAAATCAGAAAACATTTGCAGAATATATAGACTGGTTATTCTCTTCTATACGGGTCAAATTGACCAAACTCTCTTTCATTCCTGTACTATATCGTTACACACTGACACACTTCCCACATTTAAATAACATTGCGGTTCAGCTAACAGAAATTACTAAATCTGGAAAGCACCCTGCAACAAAAGATGCTACACCATAAAAGTATGTGGCAGACAAGTTATCGTCATTCCCTGTCCCACTAGTCTTTATTCTTTGGAAAGTTGAAATGTCGCATTTCTAAGAAATCTACGTCAAACAAATGTTTCAGAAATTCAATCTTGATTTAATTGTTTACGCCTGATGCTACAGCAATTGTAACCAATTAGTGTTTCATCTTTGTTGACAAACCTATCAAGCCTTCAATGACATCATCTAAATGCTGTTAAGCGTCAACAAGGTATCTCATAGCACGAGTTTTTAGACATCATTATTGCCTCGAAGTCTATCGGGAAAACACGCCGCATGTTATACAAATCATTTGCATATCCGGTTTCCCCAGTTTCAGTGATTTACGCTTTGATGGAAACGACTTTAGGTCGCAATACTAAGAAATTGGTTTCACGTAAATGCGTGTGAAATACTACATTGATTTTATCGATGATTGATTGAAGGGTATGATAAGAAATCAATTAGTGTTAAAGTGACGTCTACTAATGCTGCTTAAATCTGCTGATAGAGCAATGAAGTCAATTAGGTTTTCTTATTCTTTATTGACAAAGATATCAGACCTTCGTGGACATTATGAAAATTCGCCGAGGTTCTTTTACCCTATAGTACTGCTTAAGCATCTTAGACGCCTTTAATTCCAGACACGAGATAAGGTTTACGGGCAACTGTTGTGTTAAAAAAGATATTAGACTGGAGCTGTCGTTAAGTAATTCATGTAACTGGAATTGTGTTTATGTTTACGCCTATACATACAGTTGCGTAGGAAATGTCCTCAATACATGTCAAGAAAGTGATCAGTGTTACAGATCGTTTAGGGAACTGCAGACAGTGTCATAGAGAGGGGGAACAGTGACCATTGTACCAAACGTCCGGGAACAGTCAGGGAACAGTGGCCAATGTCACATACTTCAGAGAACAGTCAGGGAGCTGTGACCACTGTCACATACGTCCGAGAACAGTAAGGGAGCTGTGACCACTGTCACATACGTCCGAGAACAGTAAGGGAGCTATGACCACTGTCACATACGTCCGAGAACAGTAAGGGAACTGTGACCAATGTCACATACATCCGAGAACAGTAAGGGAGCTGTGACCACTGTCACATACGTCCGAGAACAGTAAGGGAGCTGTGACCACTGTCACATACGTCCGAGAACAGTAAGGGAACTGTCACCACTGTCACATACATCCGAGAACAGTAAGGGAACTGTGACCAATGTCACATACATTCGAGAACAGTAAGGGAGCTGTGACCACTGTCACATACGTCCGAGAACAGTAAGGGAGCTGTGACCACTGTCACATACATCCGAGAACAGTAAGGGAGCTGTGACCACTGTCACATACATCCGAGAACAGTAAGGGAGCTGTGACCACTGTCACATACGTCCGAGAACAGTAAGAGAGCTGTGACCACTGTCACATACGTCCGAGAACAGTAAGGGAGCTGGACCAATGTCACATACATCCGAGAACAGTAAGGGAGCTGTGACCACTGTCACATACGTCCGAGAACAGTAAGAGAGCTGTGACCACTGTCACATACGTCCGAGAACAGTAAGGGAGCTGGACCAATGTCACATACGTCCGAGAACAGTAAGGGAACTGTCACCACTGTCACATACGTCCGAGAACAGTAAGGGAGCTGTGACCAATGTCACATACATCCGAGAACAGTAAGGGAACTTCACCACTGTCACATACGTCCGAGAACAGTAAGGGAGCTGTGACCACTGTCACATACATCCGAGAACAGTAAGGGAACTGTCACCACTGTCACATACGTCCGAGAACAGTAAGGGAGCTGTGACCAATGTCACATACATCCGAGAACAGTAAGGGAACTGTCACTACTGTCACATACATCCGAGAACAGTAAGGGAGCGGACACATACGTACGTCCAGGAATAGGTAGGGAAGGGAACGTTGACCACTGTCCCAGACTTCTGACGTCAGTTAGTGAATTATACACATGGTTTCTAATCAGATAAGTCGCAAACCAATATGATAAGTTACGTGTTATCTAATCAGCGTCCTGACCTAGATTGAGTCTTTGCTCCTAGTATTGGTCAGTGCTAGGTCTTCCCGTAATACAATATAATAACAGATTAAATATATCGATATTTCTGGTACATTCATCATTACCGACCATAATCACCGATACTCTCAGTTGTAATTTGTTCTCAGAATATAAATGCGTGTTGCCGGAAAGGGACGGGAATTTGCGAGAGAGGCAAATAAAAAGCGAACAATTACCGCTGTAAGATTTTCCGCCAAGTTTGACCAATATCCATTTATCAATGTGTTGATTGGACTGTTATAGAACTATTATATCATAACGCAAATGTTCACGTAAATAGTCACATGACCCATAATATGATTTTACGCTGTCACCATGGAGATGTGACAGAGGACATTGTATCACTAACAGGGCAATGACGTCATGAGATTCATTTTGGGTAAATGATGTAGTGATTAAATAATGATACTATCGAAACAATAGGATGACATTCGAGAAAGAAAACGAAATTTTAATGTGCAATTCCGTTTCACGGATGTTTAAAATGTCTCTGATTTTGGTATGCCTCTGGTATTATTTTAAAATTTCACATTGACAGAATGTCAAACTGTTAAGTGTTTTAACTTTTAAGCGATTTCTTACCTGTAAGTATTGCTTACTGGTTAACTCGTACCTTAGTCAACTCGTACCTTAGTCAACCCTTACCTTAGTCAACTCGTACTCGACTTTGGTCAACCCGTACCTTAGTCAACTCGTACCTTCTTTTTTAAAACCATTATTTATAGAGTTAATAGTTTAAACTTCAGTCTTTAGTGTTGTGTGAACAATTATGAACAGTTTAAAGATATCAAACTATCCCAGTCATGGTTATCAGTACTTATTCTGTGGCAGCTAATACCGATAAGCAAGTCCTACCATAGGTAAGTCAAGTCATATTCAAGTCATACAAACCATTATTAATAGGGTTAACGTTTTAAAATTTAGTTTTTCTTGTATTGTGCGAACAATCCCCAATCTAGCTATCTAGCTATCTAGTACTTATTCTGTAGCATTTGATACCGGTTGGCCAATTCGAACAAAACTTTTATAAATAATTTATATACTTATTATGCTTTGATCTATCAGGCATGAAGTAGAGGTTTTGTACGTGTAGTTGTGTTTATTTATCATACCATGTATAATATAATGATCCATTGCCTTTCTCTAACAGAAAGTATTTCTGTAACTTATGTTTGAGTAATCTCGTGTACTGTTCGGATTATTCTTTCTTTCAAAATCAAAATTCAATTGATTCTATTATAGTAATAGTATTTTCTTTAGATGATTGTATTTTTTGTGTGCATGTTTCTCATGTTGGTTTGTTTTGTTTAATATTTTGTAATTATTATATATTGACTGTACTGTAGTATCGTGTATATACAGTAAAACCGCGTTAATAAGACCACCCTTGGGATCCTTGAACGTTGGTCTTTATATTGAGGTGGTCTTAATATTGAGGTTGGATAAAGAGCAAAACAGTGAAATGGACTTGAATATTGTGTTCTTAATTTGAGGTGGTCTTATTATTGAGGTGGTGTAATTATTGAGATGGTCTTTAAGTGAGTTTGACTGTATGTTATACTTTCAAACGTATGTGGAGAAAATAGAGTTATATATATACATGTATATATAAACATCATGTGTTCTAAGCGAATTATATGTTAATTATATATGTATATATAAATATTCGTATAATTCGATAAAAACACATAATAACACATATCTGGAACAAATGTACTTCATTATGACCAATTTTGAATTTGACTAAACATCCTATTAACATCATTATGCTAATTAGTGTATTGTTTGATATTAATGCATAATTACACATTTCTAGGAACAAATAATCTGCATTACGTCAAATTTGGAATTTGACTAAACAACCAAATACATCTATTTAAATATAGCTGAATATCATTTTCTGAGTCGTCTGCTGGCATTTTCAGAACAACGGACATCTGAAAAAGCTATAACGTATCTACTACTATACAGCTTAAATTAAAAAAGGAGTGGTACGAGTTGACCAAAATAAGGTACGAGTTGACAAAGGTACGAGTTGACTAAGGTACGAGTTGACCAAAATAAGGTACGAGTTGACTAAGGTACGAGTTGACCAAAATAAGGTACGAGTTGACAAAGGTACGAGTTGACTAAGGTACGAGTTGACCAAAATAAGGTACGAGTTGACTAAGGTACGAGTTGACCAAAATAAGGTACGAGTTGACAAAGGTACGAGTTTACCAAAATAATGTACGAGTTGACCAAAATATGGTACGAGTTGACTAAGGTAGAAGCTGACTAAAATAAGGTACGAGTTGACCAAAATAAGGTACGAGTTGACTTAGGTACGAGTTGACCAAAATATGGTCCGAGTTGACCAAAATAATGTACGCGTTGACCAAAATATGGTACGAGTTGACTAATGTACGAATTGACTAAGGTACGAGTTGACCAAAATATGGTACGAGTTGACCAAAATAAGGTATGAGTTGACTAAGGTACGAGTTGACCAAAATATGGTCCGAGTTGACTAAGTATATTGGTCCTAGGTTCGAGTTGACCAAATTAGGGTACGATTTGACTAACGTAGAAGTTGACTAAGGTACAAGTTGACTAAGGTACGAGTTGACCAGTATAAGGCTTTGTGCACAAACAAAATGAACTTTTGACAAAAGTTAGTATCTGTTATTTTTTAATCATGCATAAAATAAGAAATAGCCATGTAAATATTGTGATTATCAATTAGTACGATGAAACTGACGATGGAACTGAGTACATATAAATCACGTTCAAGCCCCCTTTGCATACCGTGTGAACGCTCATGTGACATTTAATACACATATTGTTATCTAGATATTTCCCTGTTTTGTGTATGTAATGGAAACTACAAATTTGTATTATTTAACACTGAACAGTACTATACAATGCAATGCGGGATCACTGATTTCTCAACTGATGTTATAAGGAATCATATCGTATTAGTTTGTGCATCTCAAACAAACCAGGAAAAACAAAAGTCCGTTTCTTTATGTTTTAGCTTTCGGTCGCAACATATAGACTAATCGACATATTCAAAACCAATCGATATAGTGCATTATACCAACATATCTTGTACCCCCATAAAATGAAAAACGAGATATATTATTGAATTAACTGCGATCCTTTCTCCATACAAACTACATGGTTATAATCAATTGTGAAACAATGTACGAGCAATTCGAGGACAAGTGCATGTTCTCGAAACATAACGTTAGTTTTATTTACATACATGTACTATAAACAACATAATAAAACAATACAATATACAACATTTTACATGAAACGAGTTTGTTCATGGGTTAAAGTAAAAAGGATGAGACCGAAAGCCTTATATAAGTCTTCTCCATTTGGAAAACCTCGGCCAACTACGTCAAGTGCCTCGGATGTTCGTTAGGCACTACTTTCGGAAATACCATTCGAATATCATGAAAACAAGATGGCGGCATGAACGCTGGAGAGCTGATGAATCTAATATTTAAGCTATATGAAGACTGAAATATGTGAGTTTTTAACTAGAAATGACAACGATAATCAATCTCTTACGTGAATTTATCGATGTTATTGAAATTATAAATCCGTTTTACGAGAACTATTTTTTGACCGCACAAAATGTTTTGCCACATAGTGCTCCGCCTTACATATTACACTAGAGGGTGTTATTAGAATAACGAAGTGGTACGGAAATATCCGAGAGCTGACGAGAATGAGGTCTTCTCCTTAACATTATACATTTCCATCAGGTACGAGATTGGTTTAAGTGATTATAATGTTTACAAAAATGTTTAAACTCTATTGTGAGTATTGAAAAAAATAAACATTTTTGTAAAAGAACTGAGAGAAAAGAAAGGAGGGGAGAGAGGGAGCAAAGTGTTTAACTAGGAAGTAGTTACAAATGTTCGACTTATAGCGTAAAGCGTTCGGTGTCTTCTATGTATTTGTAAACTGATCTAAAAAATAAGTACATTGGTTTCATTTGTATAAAGTTATGTTGTAAATTTATTATGAACAGCTGATGGGAATAAAGAGCGTGCAACCTCTCTAAAGCATCCCTTACAACACCAACAGTATCATTATCTCATAAGTAAGACTAGTTTTCTAACACGTAAATGACATTTGGCTTAAAGTGTATATCATCAAATCAACACCAATGAACATCATAGAAATGTGAAATCTGTAACAAATGGCCAGTCACTTTTACGGAATCGTAACCAACTAGCATGGGTCGGTGATCAAATACGATCTTACAGCAGTAATGTCCCAATCGTTACCATGACCGGCCTCGTCTCATTTCCACCGGGCGCAATACGTTAAAACGTAACAACTAATACATTTCTTATCGTGAGTATTATATACTGCATTTTACGGTGGCATAGAGGTGACATGTGTGAAATTATCTTTATCTAGTGGCTTCGACATACTACTAGTATCTCGTTCCCATGACATAGTATGTCGTAGCCACGACTTAATTATCCAGCTCCCACGACATAGTTATCTCGTGGCCACGACTTACCAACTCGTTCCGACGACATACTAAGTCGTGAGAACGAGATAAATCTTATTTCACACATGTCACCTCTATGCCACCGTAGTATTTGTTATTATGATATCTCATCGAAAACATAACAGCATACTAGTGCGTATGAATTTATGTATAATGTAAAATTATTTTCGTGATTAACAGAGTATCCATGTAGCCTAAGTGACTGTGAATGTTTGTATATAATTCGTAATTATATCATCATAAGGCTGCAAAAAGCCTACATATAAATACAACAGGATAAATATGTCTGTACTCTTATACACCCATACATTAATTCAATGCTTCTGAACTTCTTATTCGAAGTCATTTGTTTTGAATCTCGAGTTCTCTGACACTTTCATTACAAGTTTAATGTATCAAGAAATTCATTTGCAGTCCCGCATTGTCGTCGTTTCTCACCTACGTATTGAGAATTTCAATTGAGAATGCTCAATATGCGAGTTAAACTCTCTAATCAATTCGAATATTAATTATTGATACCGCAACAATAATTCGTTTTTAGTAGAATTGTGTTAAATCTCGGTGTACGGTCGATGTTTTGGGGTAATCTATGAGATAAGTTTTTGCATTTAGTACTGAATTAAATCTGGTAAATACGGGTCTAATAATCTTTGAACTTGGAATAGAAAAGTAGCAATATGTTATAGAGTGAAACTTGTAAACAACTGTGATCTCATTTCGGTAATTAAACGTTGTTAGGAGTATCTGCGTTCACTCAAATGTTAAAGATATATTATGCTCATTTTCTTCATTTGTGTACCTAAACAATAAATATGCATTATCGCAGAATACACGTATAATGTATTTCTCTGTATTAGTCGAAAAAAGACGTTTGTATTATCATAAAATTAAAAATCAAGCGGGTGTTTTTTTCTAGTTTGCCTGTTAGTAATATGAGTAAACAAGATTGTTTAAACGGATATTCATTGCAATGGTTCTTATAAATGGTGTTTTAGACTATGCAACAACAATACTGGATGAAGCGCTTTAAAATATTTTAGGTTCAGATAAGCCAGATACGTCTTTAGGTTTAATAATCTGGTAAAGATTTTCGGGAAAACAAGAGTGCAAACTTTACTTCGGATAGCTTAAAGCGGCATACCATTTTTTCTCTCCTCTCAAATCGCGTTAAGGTAGTTTCAAACCACTCTGATTGTTTTTGGTTTTACACAGACATTGTCTCGCCGCCTTAATTCCAGAACCCCGTAGCGGTTTTGAGTATTTGGTATCGTTGAAACCGTCTTTCCAAGCGCTTTCTATCTGTACTACCTATATTGTTCTTGAATGCACACAACTTAAATAAAATGCACTTCCATAACCGCGTATGTAACAAAACTACAGGAGGGTAAAACTTTAAAGCTGTTTCTCTCTAGCATACGAAAACAAGTTATGGGGTTCTGGAAATAATGCGACGTTTTGTTAGTTTGATAATGTCGTGTTTCAAATTCGAAAGTAGTCGATTTTTTAGGAAATTTTGAATGATCGGAGAAGATTTCCAATTTATCGTTTTGATTACGAACATCGAATGACATTAGGTTTCATTACACGAAAAACTTTTTCATTCATGTTTCAAGTCAGAAAATTTCACATTCATAAGTCTATGTCTAGACTTATTCAGTAATATCGGAGTTTCTTCCCAGAAATCTTTATTTATTGCAAATTATGTCAATACGACATTATAATTTCGTCGGCTAGAATGCCACTGGTGAAACTTTAAAAACTAAATTGGAAGCAAGAAGATGATCAAAACTGGTAGAGCTGGAAACTCGATATCGATTTTCGGGTCATTTTCAAGGGGGACAATCCACTGCGATAAGTCAGCTAAAGGGCATTGAAAGTTGGGTATGATTCCTTACAAAATATGTAAAAAAAAGTTTTTACATACTTTAATTGAATAAAATATGTTGTGCTACTTCAAATGCATTTTACATGTATTTTACGTACATTGTAAGGCAAGTTATAGTTAAAGTTCCCACAAGTACAGGACTTACCTCCCTTGTTCTGAATAGTCAGCCATATTGGTAGGCAAATTTCTATAAAGTTTAAAGGGAATATAATGCATGTATGATGATAAAAATAATTAGATATAATAAATAATAACTTATTGATTATGCTCAGATTGGCAGTTGGCTCAGAAAGTTGAAGAAAAGGTTATTGTCGCATGAAAATTAACTTTGGTATTTTCACATATTTGGGAATTACTCCTATAAGTGCTGATTAGTTTTGCCTATCAAAATGGCTTATGATTATGAACAAGGGGGGGGGGGGGTAAATATTGAAGATGTGGAAACTTTCTATTGCAACTTAACATTTACTGCCTTGTGGATTGCTATTCATTATTTCCTGCTAATTTGGTTACTATGGAAACCGCGGATCAATCCTGTCCATGAATCGGACCAATAACCTTCACACAAGGTAGGGAAGTAGATAGACGGACCGTTTACAAATGAGTAACATATGAGTACTTTTCTTTAACAGCATATAAGTATGTTGTATTAAAAGTTTATACATAGAATTTTTTCAAGATAAACATTTTTTGGTGACATAAGCAATACAAAAGATTTTGGTTTACTCACTAAAACGTATGCTTCTCTCTCACTACTAATACTATGACATAGCCCCGACAACAGACATATGTTACCGGATGTGCGTGCTGGAAGCAAACCCCTAAATTATGCTTCATAAGCTAACTGAGCGATAATGACCGAAACATCCGAATGTTACCTTCTGCTCGTCGGGGATGTTAAAAATGTTCATTTGGTTATGCAAATAGGCGGATGGACAAAAACTAAATACAAACATGTATCCCAGAAATCATTTGTGTTTGACTCAGTGGGCACAGTTTGGCGCAGATAAATATTAAATAAGTTACTGATTTAAGGTGGGTCAAGAATTTCTCCCCTTTTGCCAACAATATCCTGTCATTTCTAATATCACCAACCTTGGTTGATATGGATAAATTCTGCCCGAGCAATGCGTCTACAGAATTGTATATTTCACGAAACATTAGCATACAATCCATGATCATGTTCTCCCGACATTAGCGAGTTACATGCTTTTTGTTCACGGAATATCATCTTACACAGACCAGACAGGACAAAACATTCTGGTGGCAGTTATGTCCCTTCTATCGCGGTGTTTAAGTTGGAAAATTGCTAGATTCGCTCGTAAATCAAATAATCTCGGGAACTAGATACGTTTCAAGGTTGACATCAAAACCAGTATATAGCAAATTTTGCTAAACTTGAAAATACGAGTGAAATATATTCCGCGTATGGATAGTACGTAGTTCGCCTCTGTCGGAAATATCGTGCTTGAAAGCCATTTTTCATGGAACGTGACGTGACGATTTATACGAGTTCCGACACACGTCACTGTGCGTCTCCGGCCTCTCAAGTGATGTTCCTGGCCCATACATACTTCTATAAATCTTACATACTAAATGCGTTATTCAGTAAAGTGCCACTGAATGACCAGGCCTATATTACGATCGCCCCTCTATTCCGACCACTTTTAGAAAGAACCAAACATTTCCCTCTATATCTCAATGGCCGGAAGGTACTATAATGAGACCCCGTTCGCTATTCCATAATATGACCAGTTTGTTTAACAAAAAATGAAATTCGTATTTGTCGCCTTTAGCTGCAAATTTTGAATCTTCGTTCATTACGCGATCAATCAATTTAGGTGAAATTACCGATTAAACGATATTGATGGGATAAAAGATGAAAACTTAATTCCCGGTGGATTAAAAACATTACTGTTCCTACGCCGAACATCGCCAACTGTGTCGAACATTGCAGGGTAACATACTGTGAGAAGTGATGGCGGCAAATGCGACTATATGACCATTGTTTGAGCTTGTATACATATTTTGAGTGTATTCATAGTTCCATACTTTCCTTGAATATTCTATGTATCAACACGTTAGCATATACAACATCAATGAAACTTCGCATAAGATTTAACAACGACATTTTAAGCATCTCACTCTCAAATCTGACTCAATTTACATTCAATGTCTTTTTCTGCAAACAAAAATCTTTTTGTCAATTTCCGTTTTCTATCAAATAGCAGATACATGCGCTCTACGCTGACATAATTACTGAACAGTCAGAAACTAATTACTATTTGCAGTCATGACTTTGTTCGGCTGAGATAATTTCAAAGTAATATGATTATCCCTAAAACGTACATATAGTATTATTTATACATATCGGTATACAGTCCGTACGAAAAGAAACGCCAATTTTACCCAATGTTTTATTGTGTTGTTTTTCAAGAGATGGTAAAGATTGACTTTGAACTGTTAATATTCTGAAATATTCCAAGATGAAATTTTAAATTGAGTGTTTTACATATTTTCTTTACTTCCTATGAAAGCCAAGTAAATAAATTGTGCTGACTGCGGCATTTGAACGTTCAGAACTGGAAACGTAATTGTTGGAATTAATACGACAAGTGTTGTTCACGATAATAAAATTGTCTACGAATAAATGGTAAAACGCTAAAATACCGAGTTATACAAGTTGTCTTAACAATGAGATGATAAGATCAGTCTGCAACTGTAAAATAGACAGTTATCTATACTGTTATGCTATCTTTCTGCATATTCAATAAACAATTTTGATCGCGCTAAACCCCAAAAACTATATTGAATTTTAGATGCATTTTCTAAATGCTACTGGAAATTTGATTTGCAATTGACGCGACTTCGCTTACTCGTATCTTGTACGTATAATGACGAATGGGAAAATGCGAATTTACTGAAGATGATGATTTACATTATTTGGACACTAAAATCGACTTAAATCATTTATATTCAATCATAATATAACAGTGAGACACTGAATGTTCAAGCTGAAATCATGAATGATATCCGAAAAATGACTTTCATTGATAAAAAGTAACAGTGAAATCTGGAATCGGACAATTGACTGTGATGCCTAATTCGGTTCAATTTTACAGCGCTCGGTCGCATTGTCAGATGTTTAGTTAAAAATTACTATAGACATTCTTCAGTTGTATAAAAATTGCCCAATTCGAAAACATGGTTATTACACTACACAATGGTGTTTTACAATTAATTACGTTTTCATTTTAAGGCATTGATAATAACGATTTTTCAGACAGTATGTATGTTTTTTTGGGCAAATATAAAGTACCACAAATTCAATAAAAAAGATAAAGTTAACCATTCAACTTCCTAAGTTAGTAAGAATTTTCACGATAAATAAGCCATAACATTAAAAATCGCAGACAAGAAGATTATGATATAGCAACATTGTTTACAATTGCATTCGATAATGAGCAATACATTTGACATGCTCAAAGACGTATTTATTTTTATTTTATATTTTAACAATGATCATCGAAATTTTGGAATAAATACACAAGTGTAAAATAACCTCAAAACAATGTTTCTAAAATTGTACAGTAATCACCCACGATTAGACTTAAGTGTAAAATTTGTAGGATTTTTAAACGTAAACAATGTACGATTTTTATGGAAATTAAAATAAATCGATATGACTAGTACATATAACAGAACATATAATCATAATTCGACGCGCAGAATAATTCAGAAGAGCTGCTAAAGTTGGATAAAATAACTGAGACCCTTCATGTGAATTTACAAGACTGGTAATCGCTAAAATAAATATAATGCTATAAAATATAAATAAAGACATCAAATCATCGACTTACTCTCTGAAACTTGTAAAAGTAAAAAGACAAGAATGGTTATTTACTTACATGCAGTTTAAGGAAACCAACACGAGACACAAGCTAGTTGGCGACATTTCCCTCGGTTGAAAGTTGTACGTAACGGCTTGTCAACACTCTCCAGTTATAAAAGCTATCTATGAAATACTTGTCATCTATATTCCATTACGTAACAGCCACGTGATCAAAGTTCCAAGCGATTGACCAATCAAAATGGGGCATGGTTAATGCATTACTCCGCCTTGACATGTTCTGTGAATCAGTCATGGTAGCGAAGAACTGCCATCTCTGCGTGAACTTCAGTCATTCTATCAGTGTCACTATCGGAAAACACAATCTTCTATTTTAGACACCATTATCATGTGAAGCCATGCATTCGAATATGAAAAAGAACTAATGTTTACCACATATCAGCGTTGTGAAGCGTTACAATGTGATCAGGTGCTGTTTTTGTTTGTTTGTTGTTGGCTTGCAGTATTTTTCTGATGGCTTGTATTGAGATTTTAAAAACTTGAGAGAGCTTGTGTCGGTTTTCATGAGCGATGCATTAAAGTCTTTCCTGCTGGCAATAAGAGTCGAGTGCACCACACATCCTAAAAGCTAAGATAGGGACACAAGTTATTTATCTGATTACGCCATGGAATTGGTGACTTTATTCAACAATAACTAGAACTCCTAAGAACATTTTGCACCTAAAGGTATTCTAGTCAATTTGTTCATGGTTACATGCAAGATATTTCTGCACGTAGTCGCTTTTACATGATATTATGGATAGGACATGAAATATTTAAATTGTAACACCTCCACATGGGTCCAATTAGTTTTCTTAATGATCTATCTTTGTGTCTTGCGTCCTTTTTGCCTTTGTAATTGGAGTTGATGTGAATTTGAATGTAGTATTTCCTGCTAATTGTATGAAAAAGATAAGAAACAGTCAGCTTCTAAATGTTGTAATATCATCACCAGTGTTATTTAACCTGTCATTAAACGAGACAAATCACTCAATTACCTGTGTTGCCTGTCTTATTTCTCTGAATGATGTTCATTATTCAGTCATTGCGTGAATGTTATACAAAACTGCACTTTCTAGTTGATATAATTCCAACACCACTATATGGTGTGCTCTTCGCAAGAAAACATTTTTTGAATGAAGTAATTTTATGTTATATTCATTCTTGTCGACATTTTATATCTAGGAGACTTCCAAGGACGCAGAGAACTGTTGATAATCAAGTGTTTCCTTTACTCTTTATAGTTTTCTCAACCAAAATCAGGCTTTGATTACCAATTGAAAAGGTTCCCAAATGCCTAAGATCTCATTGCGTCTCACAAGTATCCATATTTTGGTGAGTACATTTAATACTATATGTCTGCTGGTTATTTGTTTTGACTATCACTATTCATGTGTGAACTGGGTTTCAAACTATTGAAATATTGGTAGGAATGAAGTAAAAGAAATACGTGTGTTTAATTTATATTTCGCCGCCTTTATCTCGAAAAGTATGACAATTCTAAGAGCGACCAATTAGAAAAGCAAATGGCAAATGAGTGTTCTTGTACATACAATCTGTAATATAGCTACATAGTTCTACTACATAAGTATACTGAATAGATTCATAAATGTGTTTGTCATAAGTCGGGTTCAAGCGTTCACTAGGGACGTATTTAGATTCTTGTCGCAGACTCATGACATGTCAGCTTGGCAGTTTGTTTTGTGAAAGTTTCAAGGCTTTAGAAATCCACTATCCCGACTAATTGCTTCTTTGGGCTACCAACAGTTGATTTGAAGCCATGACAAGTCTGTTTTTAAAGCTAATTACCATTGGACAATATGGAACGAAAATCATGCAATACTGATGCCTTGAAATTGGTGACAATTAGCCTCCCATGACAAATTTAACATGTTCAATTTTCCAGGACAAGTGTATTATTTTAATATTTCTAGAGCCCTGGTTTGGAACCGTTGTTTTCTGTTTCATTGGTTATATTCCGTTCTCAATAACAGACTTTGAAACAAAGTAACCAATTGGTGATGGACTGCTTGCTTTAAACGATATCAGAACACTAAAGTCGATTGTACAGAGCTATAGTAGCGCAGTAGATATATGTTTCTTTCTTTAAATGTAAAACACATGTCAATGCTTTGCCTCAAGGGGATGGGCGTCGGACTTATAGATGATATTAAACGACGGATTATCCCTGACAATGGCCAATTTGACAGGCCCGGTAAGACCGCCCCTCGGGAAATACACTTAGATGGAATTTTCTTCCCGATCGGATTTTTAATGTCTGGACCGCCTCCGAATCTATTAAAGGATTTTGACATAACTCCTTGCCCTGGGGACGGGATTTAGACAATATTTTTTTTTACTTCTTGTCGGATTCTCTTGGATGTCCCCGCCGCCCACCTAACACACACTGGTAAAACATTAATGGTACATAAGTACTTATTGTCAACTTTTGGTATTTACAGACATATTACATACAGGGTGGGTGAACACGTGACTTTTTCGTTTACTACGCGGCACGAAAAGCTGGCGGCCGATCGCAAAACGGTGAATATTTTGGCAGTTTTTGTTTGTTAGAAATAGTTTTTAGTTCTTACATAGCGCCTAAAGCCTGGTCATCCAAAATCTGGTAGCGTCGATGTCCATATCGACACATAGATCTCTTTGGTGCTATTGGCGTTTAAGGTCTACTCCGCCAAAAATAAAACTTAGCCGAAACATGTCACTAAAACTAATGTAACCTTTCGTGACCCATTTGTTAATTTGCAAAATGGCGAATGTGCCAAAATATACATCGCCAATAGGGAGAATTCTAAAGACCGCCAGAATTTGGCATTGCAGAAATAAAGCGCTATACAGTATATATTTAACGGTCCTGATTGAGTTCTGTATAAATGTAGAAGTCTGGAGTAAAAGTACGAGCTGTTGTTTCTGACATATATAAATGATTCATACTCGTACTTATACAATACTAGTATACACAATTTATGACAGATCTAGAATGCGCAGACATGTTTACAGAAATTTTTTTAGATCTGTCGGCTTATAACGCAAAGCTACGCCCATTTATGGATATAATTTATAAATAAGTCATTAACTTCAATTCGCTGAAGTCAAAATACTTGTTAAAAATGCAAGCGATAATAAGAGAACTTGGCACAGATAGATTTTTATCTCTGAAAAACTGTTCATGAAGTAAGAAATTGCAAAGCGATACAATCTAATTCCAACGTTGTAAAGGCCTAAATAAACAATATGTTTGTTTCAGGTCTCATGACCCAAAAAATAGGGTAGGTAGGTCGGAATTCTTTTGGGAGGAGATTTTTTATTTTCAAATGAAGAAAATTAAATATTGATTTAAATGAATATATGATCGGCGCTGTACGATTTCCAACCTCTTCTTTAAGTGATGTCATTTCCAGACAACGTCACATGTTACGTCACCATGTACTGACAGTAAGCAATATGTGTCCCATATGGCAATATGAAAACGAAGTGACCATATGGAGTAAATAATATTTCCTGCATGCAAATAGTCAGACATCACATGTTGCGTTTTCTTGAAATGACGTCACTTCCAGAAGTGGTTGTAAATCCCATAGCAGCGCTCATATGTTAAAAGACAAATCCCCTTTCCTTTTTAACATGGATAATGTTTATTCAAGGTGAATATAATACTCTATAGCTGGAATACTCGTAAAGCGTCTAAAAACTGGACAGAAATGAATCTAAAGACGAATTCACTCAAAGAAATGTAACCAAAACGAAACAAAAAAGTTGACACGCCTAAAAATGTTCTAGGGTCAGGGCAAAAAAAGGGTAGGTCGGGAAACCTGAAACAAATATATTTTTTTTACGCCTGAACGATTCTGTCGGATTGTTTCACTCTGTAACATGTTCAAGAACACGGGAGTATAATATACGCTACATTTCACACAAAAACTTGGGGAGGTAAACTTATGAATGTTTAATTAGCAATAAAGTAAGTTGTATCTCCCGTGGGGAAGTCTGTACCTAGGTGTGAATTAACCATTTATATTCTGGTTTGTATAATTGACATAAATATTTCAGTATTTTTCATTTCCCGCAGAGAATCAACTACCCGTTACGGTGTCCAGGGAATCGTCTGTAACTCATTAATAATAGCAATACGATCAAATCAACAGACTGTACCCGCGTGAATATAAGTGCTCATGAAAAGTTCCCATTTTAATAAGCTTCAGTTTAAACTTATTTATTTCAAATCGATAGTGAAACAATTTATTACAATTTATATTCATCACACACAATGAATGTTTTCTGTGTTTCTAAAAACTTCTCGCGTCTCATTCAGGAATTGTGAACATCACAGAGAATCTCGCCCACTGCGAGAATTGAACCAAGGTTCTCAGTACCGGGTGTCCGACGCTTTCTCGACCACAAAGCCTCCAGACAAACCCTGCCCGTCCACAAGCAGCTGACACATACCCCACATGGACCAGAGGAGGAGGACAGATGACCTCGGGTGTACACGTATTACCTTCAGTCAAATTGTCTCGGAGAAGATACACCTCAACCGGGGTTCAAACCTAGGACTTTCAGATTGAAAGTCGAGCGCTCGACCGACGGAGCTAGGCGGGTGTATATATTGTTACCGAACTCAGCCTTATTTAACGCTGGACTCGTAATCCGGGATCGCAGGTTCGATCCCTCGCTCCACTACTAATAGTATTAACATTCTTTCGGACGCGACTTTGAAAATCCGAGGTCCCGAGTACGATGCTTGTCATTGGGTTCGTGAAAGAACCAGCGATGTTTCTGGAACTGGGTTAACTTTTGTATCATGCACTATCCTCCAAAAATCTAATATGACTAACATTCTTCCGGATGCGTCGCCTATATGGAAAACCGTTGGCGACAATAAATAAACGCATATACACATACTATCTGCATTTCTCAACTGTTAGTTTTCGGCAACAATGTAGCAGTTTATACTTATTAATACATACAGTAAAACCTCAATAATAAGATCACGCTTGGAACTCTTGAAAACTGGTCTTCTTATTGATGTGGTCTTAATATTGAGGTTGATTAAAGAGCAAAACAGTGAGAATGAACTTGAAAAGTGTGTTCTTAATATTGAGGTGGTCTTATTATTGATGTGGTCTTTAAGTGAGGTTTTACTGTATATATAGCTTATGTATGAAACAAATATATTTTTCTGTTTCTGATATACATGCATATGCTACCATGTGAAACTCGCCTCGCTTCTATTCTGTATTAAATATCGTGCAAAAAATAGTAATATGTAAAAGAACAATAAGAGAAGAGTTTGAAACTAAATATATCAAATATATTTAATGAAAAAAGTCAGAATCTACCCTACAGGATTTGGATTTTAACATGTTTTAGTGAAAAGCACGATAGAAAATGTAAAATTCCACATGTGAACAAAATTATATAGAATTCCGTTTCGTAAATCAGTGTAAAAAGTTAAAATGACAAAAAGGTAACAGTATTAAAATAAAAATGTATGAACAATCAACGCTTAAGCACACAATATATAACTTTAATTGTTCCACCAGTTGTAATTTGCAACAATTGATGCGCTGGAAATAACGTCCATAAAATGCGTGTTAAAATATGTGTTGCTAAATTTTGGTGAAGACATCCTTTTTCAAGTTCATCGATGAAAAAATATCGGTCTTTTTTTCTTGCAGTACTAAACTAAAAAAACCTACCTTCCTACCATTGGTAAAATTCCGGGTGGCGTAACCGCAAACATACAATTTTTTAAGGAGGGCCTTATGATGTTTAGCTTAATAATGACCCCACGTATAAGGTTATAACGAAATCTTCGGAATTTGAGGTGCATTGTATATTAATAAACTTGCGTCAATTTTCCTAAAATATACCGTGACTGTTCGCGAAAAGCTTGCGAGTATTTTGATATTGCAGCAAACTACGAATGATTTTACTGGTAATACAGTAAAACCTCAATAATAAGACCACCTTTGGTCTTCTTATTGAGATTGTCTTAATATTTAGGTTGGATAAAGAGCGAAACGGTGAAAATGGACTTGAAAATTGTGTTCTTAATTTGGAAGTAGTCTTATAACTGAAGTGGTGTTAAAGTGAGGTTAACGGTGCTTCACTTAAGCACGTGACTTAAGTAAGGATGTACATGTGAGTGAATTTAGACACGGAACTATGTACAGTAAAACCTCAATATTAAGACCACATTTAGGACCCTAGAAAATTGGTCTTCTTATTGAGGTGGTCTTAATAATGAGGTCGAATAAAGAGCAAAACAGTGATAATGGACTTCCAAATTGTGTTCTTAATTTTGAGCTAGTCATATTATTGAGGTCGTCTGTAACTGAGGTTTTACTGTATCTAAGTTGCAACGTCGTTAATCCATAAAAATAATGTCCGTTTTGGATCTCCATAAAAAAGGATGTCATTTTTGGTCTTCCATAAAAAATGATGTCCATTTTGGTAATCCATATCATTCACGGAAATTGCCGAAAATTACCGAAAATTAACGGAAACTGCCGGAAACTACCGAAAACTGCCTGATACTACTGGAAACTACCAAAAACTACCGGAAAATACCGAAAACTAACGGAAACTACCGAAAATTACCGGAAATTATCGAAAATTAACGGAAATTTCCGAAAATTGAGGGAAACTGTCGGAAAGTCACGGAAGCTGCCGGAAACTCCAAAAATTAACGTTAATTACCGAAAATAAACGGAAACTATCGAAAATTAATGGAAACTGCCGGATATTCCCGGAAACTGCCGGATACTTCTGGAAACTACCAAAAACTATCGGAAAATACCGAAAACTAACGGAAACTACCGAAAATTACCGGAAATTATCGAAAATTAACGGAAATTTCCGAAAATTGAGGGAAACTGCCGGAAACTCCCAAAAACTCCCGAAAATTAACGGAAACTGCCGGAAATTATCGGAAACTGCCGGAAAGTCGCGGCTATCGAAAACTACCGAAAACTCCCGAAAATTAACGGAATCTAATGGTTATTAACGGAAACTGCTGGAAAGTCGCGGAAACTGCCGAAAACTACCGGAAACTGCCGAATACTAACGGAAACAACCGAAAACTACCAAAAATTAACGGAGACTGCTGGAAAGTCACGGAAACTCCCGAAAACTACCGGAAACTACCGAAAACTCCCAAAAATTAACGGAAACTAATGGAAATTACCAAAAATTAACGGTAACTGCCGGAAAGTCACGGAAACCACCGAAAACTCCCGGAAAATGTCGTAAATCACCGAAAAGGTCCGGAAATTGCTCGAAAAAGGTCATTACTGGAAAATACTTGAATTTAACGAAAAATATCTTAAACATCGAATTTGTATATGATACAAACAGGGGCGCAACATGAGCGTGTGGCCATTTATACGCCTCATGGGTTTATTCGTCTCTAAAAGAAACGAATATAAACAAGAAATATCTTTAAAAAAGATGGTCGGCGCACATTGAAGTTTGCAAATTGGTTGCACTCATTAGGTTAAATTTTGTTGTACAACATAAAAATGCCTTAATGTCATTCAATTACGATATACTAAAATACTCCAAGACCTGTAAGGGGAGATCACTGCGTTTGAGACTGCATCAATCGTAACTTCTTGGCGGTATTCGGGAGAGCAAATAATGCCGAGTTGTTCTGAATGAGACGGCATAATAAATAACTCTGTAGTGTGATAATAGATATATAGTTCAACATTGTAATAATACTTATTGTGTAAGTCGTGAACTCACACATCCATGTTAATAAACTTGTAACATAGCGATTTATCTGATTAAAAGAATATAAATGTTTGCGACTGGTACATAAAACCAAGAAAGTCTTCTTAATTCCAACACCAGAGAATTCCCCGTGGTGATGAATAACAAGGCGACTTACTGGATAAATCTTGAAATATACCATAGCAAATGTTAACCTATCTGCTTCAAGGTTACAACTATTTTTAAATTGAAGAGAAATTGCGCGAAATTGCCTTGGTGGTTAACGTAATATTTGATTTGTTTACAGAACACTGAATATTTAATTAGCAAAACCATGTTAGTACGGCTGCGCCGAAAAAAACGTACATGCGACTCTACACAGGCACAGACAAACTCAACGATTAGTCCCTATACAATGAATATAGAAAAATAACCGCAGTAAGATCCGCACGAAGCAGAAATGCGCTATACTCATGATCCACTGGCGAATACTGACCAAAACAAACACATATACGACTGTTTAATAACTTAAAAACGGGTGTACTGAGTATATTTCAAAACACACATGATAAAATACACTATTTACATTGTCTTAGTGTCAATACCCATGTATAATAGGGCTCTGATTAGATCAATCACGTAAGATTATCCCGATGACTTCACCAAACAGACTGTTACACCCGCCATTGATTCGAGGGGAAAACGTCGATACAAGTCAGTTGTATAAACGCCAACAATTCGATAGCGCGATGTGTGCACAATATGGCTACTTTCTACTTGTACAAAAACACTCCATGTTTGGCTGAAATGGGTCAGTAATTCGTTTATCGACGGAACTGAAGATTTCTCCGGAATCCAAATACACAGACAACTTAATACCTTGTACATACAAATGTTGCATTGGAAATGTTATTGGTTTTATTACCGACAATTGGTATAAACATGTATCGCGGTTCACTCGCGCGAGAAATACGTAATTTGTTGCCAGCAAATCTCTGTTTCTGACCATGTTTCTTGTTAGGATGGAGCGTATTCCCGCTGCATTGACTACAACATTTTACCACACACGAAACTTTTGAAATAGTTTCAAAGTTCTGGACAAAAAAGCAATATGTCGATTAGACAGTTTTCTGGTATACGAATTGTCTGCATTTGCACTTATTTTGAGATATTTCTGATTTTAAAATGATTTCATTAATAATGACCAATAACAGTGGGAGGCAAACTAGCTTTTTATCGATTTGTATTTAAAGAAATACTTTGGTTCAGAATCTAAAAACAGTTTTAGTTGAAACTCTGTGACAGTTACTGCACCAATGACAAGTAAATCCGTTTAAATGTACGTCCATACGTAAAAAAACAACAGCATGATCATTTTCATTTTAGCATACAGTGAAACCTAGACAATAAGACCCTAATTGGCTCTTAAGAAAAGAAGGTCTTAGTTATGAGGTAGTTCGATTATCGATTTAAAACGTGGAAGAAAAATTAAATCTGGTCCATGAAAATACGGTCTTTTAATTAAGTGGTCTTAATTTGGAGGTGGACTTGCAATGAGGTTTTACTTGATGCAGATTGTCCGTGTAATTAATCCAACACACACGTGAAACAATTAGCACACAGATAGTTCATACATGTCGAAATTTATTAAATACAATGTCTGCAACAAATGTACCAACATGAAAATACTCATTCAAATATTTATTTTGGTTAAAACTTGTTTATATTATGTGTTACCCTCGACAATTAAGGAGATTGTCACACTAGGAATCAAATGCTATAGCTATGTATTGCTTTGTTGGTTTCGCCTTCAACAAACCGGAAACAAAATAAAGTATACTTATAATATGTCGAAAATATATATAGACTTCAAGCAGGACTTTAAATGCCACGTACAATGCTCTCAGCAACCTCAAGGGATAGAGATATGTAAACAGCACAGCAAAGCGGACACAAACAAACAATGGGTGAAAATAGGAGAAAGGCCTGGTAACAAAAGCACCACTGGATGTATACGTTTGTTGTTAGGGTGCAACAAGTCATAATCCCTTCTACATCTTCCAGAAAGAGTTAATGTACAGCATCGTGTTTTAAATAGATCGAAATCAAGCAAAAACTACTAGTATGTATGTGTGCAAGCAGAAATAATTGGTGCCGTTCGTAATTGATGAAGGTCGAATGTTCGCGTATTCGTTCGGAAGCTTGATCGAATAATCGAATATAAAAAATGTCATTCGTTGACATCCCTAGTTTTTATGAACGTAACTTTACGTACGCCGAACATAAAATATGTTGCAACTGTAGGCGACATGTTATTACTGGTTTTAAAAAAGTAACAGGGTTTAGGTCAACTGCCCAACATTAATTTGGTGATACGCGATTGGTAGTGACATTAAATTCAGTATCAAATTATGTTCTATATGAGATCAATATGGCATGTCGCAATATACTTCAAAAATTGCACACAACAAACCTCAAACGATCCTTTCATGAATGTCTTTGTATGAAATCATTTTTACATTCAATGAACAGAGATCTATAACCAAGCTGTTACCGCAGTACGTGTCACGTTATATATCCGACTGAAGCAAGATCTATGTATTAGGAAATGTTTTAACCCTCTTGATAATTAATATTCGTATAATTTAATTAAGCAGGAAAGCAATTTGAACGTAAAAAAGGAAACTGAATAAGTTGTTGTGCAGTGAAATGCAGAGAAAAAGACCGCGTGGATATTATAGTGATACCGTGGAGCTTGGAGCTAATATACTACCAATGAGGCAAATGAAGAAATTCGCGATGACCAAACTGCTGAAATATTTCTGTCTTATAGTACTTGGGTTTTGTATTTACTCAATGTATGAAAAGATCAGCGGAGTAAGTATGAGACGAATTTGCTAATCAACTACAGTAAACCTCGATAATAAGACCACCATTGGGACTCTTCAAAACTGGTCTTAATATTGAGATGGTTTTAATATTGAGGCTGAATAAAGAGCAAAACAGTGAAAATGGACTTGAAAATTGTGTTCTCAATTTCGAGGTGGTCCTATTGAGGTGGTCTTTAAGTGAGGTTTCACTGTACATGTATTTTTTGTATATCATTAGGTGTAATTACGTGTCGCAAAACTTTATGACTTACCCCTATAGAAGCGTTCAAAATAATTTCTGTGATTATTGAAAACTGACTTGAATCAGTTACTGGCTTGTCTTGATTTTTTGAAATTCCTTCTCTTCAAACTGCTTGATTTCTTTTTGACAAAGTGGGAAAAAATATTTGTTCACCTATGGAATTGCTTTTGGTGGTATTTACTTGCCAGTTTTGCATCAGTTTGGAAGGTTGTAACTCTGGCTGTCATCAATTTTAAACTTAAATGATTATAACTTTAGAATTGTACATATTCAGGAAGAGAGCTTGAAACAGACATATACAATAAAACCTCACTTAACGACCACCTCAATAATACGATCACCTCAAAATTTAGGACACAATTTTCAAGTCCATTTTTCACTATTTTGCTCATTATTCAACCTCAATATTAAGACCACCTCAATAAATAGATCACTTTTCAGGGTCCCATGGGTGGTCGTATTATTGTGGTATATTGTAGAATGTCAAAGCGAACACAAACGCTGCGCTTCAAGCGTACGTGTCCATGTCTGATTGAATTAATTATACACTGTTCTTTTACTAATGCGATACTTTGTCGGTCATTATGTTATTATTACCGGAGCTCTTGTTCCATTGCACGACGCGAATGAAATCAATTGTCAGACCTTATATGCTTAATATGCAACTGGTAGATAATAAGATTTAATTACCCTGTGTAATCACTCCCTAATTGCACGTGCTGTGTGAACTGTGGATATGATACTGTTTCATAGCGTTGTATTATACAAGTAAACAAGTTTACAAGTTCTTATTTCAAACAACCAGAGGGTCATAGAGCAATGTGGTACATATGCGAAATATGTATACAAATTGATTGATAGCAATATTGAAATTTACAACAGAATTATAAAACCGCGAATACATTTATATACACACACACATATACACATACACACATATACACATGTTATATAACATGTACATGCATGTGTCGTATTATCTCATGTTGGTCATGGATTTTGTTCACGTGTTGAACTTTGTCTCATATTAAAACCAATTATTTCCAGGCGTCAAAAGCATCAGAAAAAGCAGGTAGATTGACTGATACTTTAAAAGAAAACATACAAGTACAAAAGGATAATGATGGAAATAATGAGGGAATAAATAACGGAAGAGATCAGATAGACATACGAGTTAAAGAACATATTAACAATGTTTTTGAAGAATTTAAACAGAAACAAGAAATAAAAAATGAAAATGAAAACAGACAGGATGTGTTCCCAGATTATGTAAAAAATAACGATGATGACGACGGAGTTGATGACATGGGTTTAGATGATACTGACGAATTTAATGGCAATGAAAATGATTTTGGAGAGGCAGACGACGATGATAATTTCAATGAAGATTTAAATGATGATGATTTTCAAGCAAATGCGAATATTGATGATAACGGTGTAGAAGAGGAAGACGTCGAAGACAAGGAAAAAGAACTTGAAGAGTTAGAGATAGAAAAGGAGATAGAGGAACGTATTGCTGATGTTTTCAAGGTTGGTATTATAAAACGGAATGTTGTCGTTATTATTTAACCAGGGTATTTATTGTACGGTAAAAGAAAATACTAGATTATGTAAGCGAGATTAAATTGTTTCAGAGAACGCCACATGCACAAGACAGTTCTTCCCCACACAGACCCCTAGGAAAACAACACAAAATATCAAACACTGAGGAGGTGCAAGTGTCATCGTATTGTCTGTTATGTTCATGTCAAACTTGTCAAAGGTCTGTTTATGCCATGTGTTTGAACATGTCCCTTGTTATATACTTTTTGTTCTGATTCTCACGCTAAAATGATTTCCTTGTTATCTGATCAAGCAAATATTACATTTTCAGATTTAATAACTGATGAAATTCTAACATTAATTCGTAATTTTGATAATTTGATAATAGCTTGGAAATATAGCCCCATTATTAAAACCGACAGTTCCAAGGCTGTGGTGTCGTTCTTTTGAGAAGTTTCTTTTCATGGTGAATGGTTGTGCAGTCTAGCGTTGACGCCAAAATCTTTTTAGCTATTTCGTTTTCCCCCTCTTCATTTTTGGTTTCATTTCGTAAGCTTTGGGTATATTTGGAGAGGCCCTGGTTCCTATATGTATTAAAGTCATGTTTGAGAAACACGAAAAGTCGGTCAATGGCGCTACCGGGAATCGAACCCAGGTCTACAGATTGCCGGTCCGTTATGCTAACCACTACACCACAGCGACCTGACGTCATTTTCGTGTAAATTTATCATATTTAAATTTATGATTAAGGTAAACTACACTTTGGAGACTTCCCTGAACTACAATTCTTGTTCATAGTGCGGTATCATACGTTCGCATTTACGTGCATTGATCGATTCATTTTTATGTACAAATAAAAGCAGAAAATGTTTTATCAGTATAATTGACATACGTGAGTAGATAAGCCTGCAATCTGTTACCTTGGTCGATGAATTAATGGCCCGAGCTAAGATAATATATCCATGAATACAAATATTCAATAATACATTCGTAGTCAGAAATGAATACGCAATTCAGTCGTTGTTAGGTATGTGGTAGTTTTTTGCCATTACACCTTCTCACCTCCTAGTGTTTTGTGTGCAGATGTTTCCCTGAGATCTGTCTAGGAAAGCAATGTCATGTGAATGTGGCATTCCCTGTACTTGTCTTGTATTTTGTTTATAAGGTCACCAGTCACCATGTACACTTTAGTACTTATAGGCATATTTGTTTACCCCGACATGTAACCTCGCATGTCGTTAAATTGGTTTTTAGAATCCGAAACGGTAAACTTGGTTTTTTGAGAATTTATCTACAAGCTTATACCAATTATTTGTCAATTTTGAATCCTAAGATAGATACAAACCGTGATCAATGAGATAAAAAATGGTTGTATCTCCTAATAATATTGTGCATTAGAAACTCTATAGACAGATTGTCATAAAAAGGACAGTTGCTTGTTAAATGAGAAGTGTCCTGAAAGGGACAGTTTTGTGACAATCTATAGAGAGGTAAAATTTATTTGACAGAGACTTTCCCTTTACCAATTTAATCCTTCCTTTAATATTTGACGCATCGGGGAAGTGCACGGAATGCAGATAGTGGATTACCCCCTCCATCCGCGTTGGGAAATATTTCGTCTTGGGATGTATTTACTTGATTTATATTCAACCTCCCAATTATCTCAAATGGTTGCAATTTATTTCCTTCTAATGTAATGAAAGTGCTGCGATAGGATATGTACTTGATTCGTATATGGGTTGACAAGTTTATTTCGTCAGTCACTTACATGGCTGTAAACGAGCGTGAAAACGTAATATTTAGTAGAACGGCTGTTTAAATGGAAGTTCTATTCAATCTAAATAGAGATTTGAATTGCTATTTAACTATCATTGTTAGCCAATCACATGAATAAATAATATCCATAGAATAAATGAAGAATGAAGAAATGGCAGAACTCTTGAGAAATAGGTTTTTTTTTGTATCAGTACTCCAAGTAAGTGAATCGGTTGTCGATGTACGTTCGTATATTTACAACAATGAATGATGTTGCAAAATGTAGATCTTTAAAAAAACTAAATAATAAATAAAGAAACATTTATGGTCTTAAATATCTAGTATATAGATTTATTACACGTACAAGTATGTCCCCCTAATTTCCAGGACGCATTTCATGAAGCAGCAGCAGAAGATAAAGGTGGAAACAAAGACGTTGATAACCAACTGGCAGTTGATAAACTAGATAAGGATACAGTAAACGACGTGAAGATACCAGATGTACAGCAAGTGTTCGAAAAGCGGCAATTTGATATCGCTGTGGAAAAAGTTGGTAGGTCCAGTTACAATAATGTTAACTAACCAATAAGGTAACACGCAACTTTTTAGTGAGATAATTTTCGCCAAATTCTTAAACTTTGAAAATGTCTATAACATACAAATGTCCTAAAAGTGATAAAAAAGTCGAGTAGGAAATGTCACATACATGGTGCACAGCAGCCATTAAATAGCACAAGGAGACATGAGAACGTATTAATACATGAAATCAGTTACAACAGGGCGACAGGGACACAAGACACACACGTGAGATTTTTGGCCAAAATGCACTGAGCCTCGTTTCTGAGAAAAACGCAATAAAGATGACGTCATGTTTTCACATTATGACGTCATGCTTTCACATTAATTGCAACAGCAAGTTGAAACATTTCAGTTTAAAGATGTATGATTCAGCCCCATTTCTTTTGGAAAATAATTATAAACATTTATTTGCTGAAAATATGTTTGGTGTAATAAATTTCTGAAACTCAGAAATTTATGTAGATGTAGTCTTGATGACTATATTAAAAGTGCTGTAATTCCATAAAAAATGTCGTTCTGCAAAAATATGTTTTGTAGTGACCTACAAATATCCTAGCATTCTGAATTGCTAATTACTCAATTTCGCCAAGATATGTCATTTGGGCCAAAAATCTCAGAGAATGACACAAATAAGAATGAAAATTGTTCATTGGGTCAATAGATCTATTTGCGCTACGAGCATGAGCTTCGAGATGACTGACGTAATTATCTTAACGTCACCAAGGTGCTAAACTAAAGCATTGCGATTTCAAAATGGTTACTTCGGGGTATAATATAACCTATGTCGACATCAAAAGTATTTATTTATTTTTATGTCACCCCTCATTGAAGGGCCAGCCATTTCTGGGTTATGAGACACCTATTGTCTGAGCACAATTACTTCCCGATGCATATTCTTTAATGTCAGGCTCCAGGCAGGTAGTGACACGATAACCATTATTTAACTTGCTGGGGGCTCATCAGTCGGCCATATCAGAACGGAGCGGGATTCAAACCTTCAACCTCCAGCTCCATGGCGGATGTCTTAATCGCTTGGCCAATGGAGACATAGTTAAGGTCAAATAAATATTACTAAGCTTCTATGTGGGAAAACCGTCGACGTTTTCTTATTACAGTCAGGGATGGCACCCGGGTCGGTCATCCGACATTTGGAAACTAAAGGATTCTATTTCTAGTGTGACTCTAAGCCACAGTAGGCCCAATAAGGAAAGGGGACGATCAAAACTATCGGCACCGTTAGACTTCTCACGAAACAAACAAACAAACATTCTTAATTAATACAAATTAATGAAATAAATGAAAGCATACATTTCCTTTGATAAATTGTCGGAATAGCTTTCGTTTATTTTAACGCGTTAGGACTTACAAGTTTCCGTCAAGAGGATAATACATGACCAAGACAAATGCTTATACATGTACATGTATATGTAGCCTGGTTGCAGTTCCATTTATCAAAACGTCTATATCGAGGACACGTCGGTTTTCATAAATATCAAAATGCGGGCAGCAAAAATAAAAACGTACTTCGGCGACGGAACCCAGTTTAGCTTTTATTCGAAAAGAATCATTCGACGGTCTGGATGCTCTTATTTCAAACACTCATTTGATTTAAACCCATTAAAGTCCGGACTTTGTGTCTATGTTAAAACCACTTTTGTGGTCGGATAATTGTATCTAAAAGAGAAAAGGACTATCGGATAGCACGTAAAACTACAGCGATATTGTAAACATTGGAATTTAAGCGGATTGTTCTAAATGTATAACAAACTTCAAAGGATATTTTGAAATACGATGTTTGATAACATGCCTAAAAAAATGTTTAAACAGACAATTTATCGAAATACAATCGTTTGCTGAATAACCAGTGCGCGCAATCAAGAAGTCTGTCATATAATAGCAATACTGTTTTTGGACGAAAAGAATTATTAGATTCAAAGTCCTCCGCTGAAATGGGAAATAAAACATAAAAATGGCGGCTTTTTGATCAGGGTCTTTCAAGCGGAATCGACACATACATCAAGCATTTATTTCATTAAGAGTTATTGTTCAACTTGATTCGTTACTTTGTTCCAGCAGCGATAATGTTGACAACTCTACTAATGCAATATTATTAATTATATCGTCAGTGAATGACTCTTTGTACTTTCTAACATTGTCTGATGAAAAATAAAATGTAGAACACTTAAATAAGGGACAAAATACAAATTTCCCTCCATTAATCAACAAATAAACGACAGCATAGATTTTAATGATACATGACTTAATAGACAGTATGACAAAATAATTATTAAATTGATTACTGACTATTTCAACTCAGTTTGACAATAAACATCCAGGCGTGGATCCTGAATGGTGGATTTACGAGGCGGGAACTTTCAAATTTAAACATCTATGGTCCCTCGATGGGTGTTTCCTTTTTTACAGCTAATTTGTTAGAAGGTCAGTGGAATAGTAATTGTGATTGTCTATTGCATATCAGTGTTCTGTCAACCAATCAAATCTTACGTTAACCACCAAGGCAATTTCTCATCAACCGAACAATGTTTTGTTACCTGGACGCAGATTGGTTAACCTTTCGATAAAGGGTACGCTACCTTACCGAAATCCACTGAATTTCTGTGAATTAATCGAAATCCATTTAGGATCTGGAGTGACCAGCAATCTCGGCATTTCTTTATGTTGCACAACAAATATTAACCTTCAAATTGCGGCGACCATCTTTTTTCAAGATATTTCTTGTTTCATTAGTTGACTGCCTTTTTTTTATTTACATTGTGTTGGAATGTATGTACGTAAGAGGCCATTAATACAGAACTATTTTATTGTTACATTTAGAAAAAATAATGTCAGATTTTGTTGTGGAGACAATTCCCCGATTTTGATGTGAAATCTATCACTGTCCGAGCCGGATTTACTCGGCTAGAAACATGACTCAATTCCATTAGTTATTACGATCGACGAGTACTCTTCTGAGAGATCCGCCATTCAGAACTGTGCATCGGAACAATGTTACTTGTCTCAAATATTGTATACCTCGTGATCATAACTCACAGAAGATTGTTACGAGTTATCTCCCCTTCTATATGATTTCTATATAATTATATTATATACATATATAATACTTGTATATTATTATAATATCCTGTGATATAACATATCCGCAGTATATTCATTACAGGAGTGTACACTCAACAAAATTCCTAATCGGTCAGTTTATATTGTATTATTATTTTTCTAATAATGCATGTATTCACACAAAATTTCACATACCGATATTTGAACAGGTAATGCAGCGAATTATTGATTTTTTTAGCCGGCTCGCTATGAAATTAATCGTATTAGGCGTATTGACGTTTACAGCACGTTTTGCACGTGCGGGGCATGGACACATATTTGCACGTGTTCGTGTACACTTTTGTTATTTGCTGATGAAAATCCTTTTTGAAAAACACAAAATATGGTGAGAATGACTGAAGAAAAACGCGCCCGAGCCGTCGGAATGATACTCATTTACGACCGGTGGGTTTTATTTTTTGAAATTTCATAAGAATATTGACATTGAATTTCACCCAAAGAGCTTGTATGGTGGATAGCCGCCGATTGAAGGTTCTTGCCACCTGAAATAAGTTGAAAACGGAAATAACCACCAATATAATGGCTACAAACAAATAATGTCAATATTCTTATGAAATTTCAAAAAATAAAACCCACCTGTCGTAAATGAGTTCCGGCCTGTATCATTCCGACGGAACTTTGTCCTGGAATGCCTTAGCCCGAAATGATTCCATGCCAAGAACTTAAAATAACATTTACCCGAACCCGTCCTCTAGCTTCTCTCATTCGACGCTCAGTCACGTTGTACGCGACATGGAATATCGTTCATTCGCGCATCGAACATATTTGTGTTATTTTAATCTACTATTAATCTGCTGTAATAATTTTATGTTCATATTTCAGGCAGACAGTTGAATCCATTACAAATTAAGCAGATGAACGAGAAAGCAGCCAGGGAAGCTTTAAGACAAGATCATGATCACGAGTTCCCTCCCTTTGTGACAGCAGCGAGGCAGACGACACTTAACCAGATCAAACAACTCGTGGCATCAATACAGATATTATTACCTGGTAGAAAAGTATACGTTTACAATCTTGACCTGACGGAAGACCAGAAAACTGAGGTAAGTTGGTCATAGATTTACTTGTCAAAGTTATTTCTGTTATGTTTTCAAAATTGTTAAAGAAGCGTGCATGTAAATCCCAGATGTAACTAAGACACGGCCAAAATAAAAGCTTTTATCAAGATTCGGGAAACGAAATCATTTCATCTGATGATCCTGACTGTAAATGCAAAATTGACGGATATATTGACCTGACTTACAGAAATATGCATAATATATATGTCAACAATTACAAATAGCAAAAGTCACACAAGACGAACACAAATGATGGGTGCAGATAAAGTACCGCGCTGGAACGGTCCGTGACAAAAACGGGGTTTAAACCTGGTTTAAAGGTGCACCCAACCTCAATCTAATCCTACCATCACCCGAATAAAACGAACCGCGCATCTGAGATAATCACCCCTGAACTACCGCTACGTCGTTTGTTGTACAAATAATTCCAAGTGTACTTTAAATATTGGATATGTCATTAGTTCGGTTAACTGAATACTGTTTGATTGATATCCTGCAGAATATGGCGTTATTAAACCCAACATTAAACATTATTCAATGAACTTTCAACCATTAATCATCGTGAGTCACTGCAATATCATGAGCAGGTTGCCACGAGTTCTTTCCCTTTATCCCTTCTTTAAGTGCATGTTCGTATATACAGTAAAAACTTACTTAAAAACAATTTCAATAATATGACCACCTCAAAACTAAGACCACAATTTTCAAGTCCATTTCACTGTTTTGCTCTTTATTCAACCTCAACATTAAGACCACCTAAATAAGAAGACCTGGGCCCGTATTCACAAATATTTTAAAAGTGAATCTCAGACTTAGACTCTAAAATGGCAAATATTAATTTTGTTCCTACGTTATTATTACACAATATATTTTGATAAAACATAGCAAAAGTGTAGAGTGAGTAACAAGAAATATTCAGGCAAAATGTATCCTTTTAAATATAATGAAAACGAAATGCTTGTAAATTTAACTTTTGCAATTTTAAAGTCTTAGTCTGAGATTCAACCTTAAAACGTTTGTGAATAAAGGGCCCAGACGTCAAGTGTCCTAACGGTGGTCTTATTATTGAGGTTTTACTGTAGTACGTACTATATATAATTATGTTCACATACTATACAATGGAATAAAGGGACATAACTCAAGATGGATAAAGGAACAGTACTCTAGAAGAGATAAAGGGACAGAAGTATAGACGTGATAAAGGGAAAGACCTCTAGATGGGATAAAGGGACATAACTCGAATTTGGATAAAGGGAAATAACTATAGATGGGATAAAGGGCAAGAACTCGCGACTATCTCAAATAATGCAGTATTCATACAAGTCTTATTTTATTTCAGTTGGCATCGTATTGCAATGTACGAGTACATAAGTTTTATAAGGAGCTATTCCCGAAAACAATCAGTGAATTAGATAACCTTCATTGGAAACCTCTAGTGATGCAGGTATGAGCTATTCAATTATCTCTGAATTCATTTTTAAGCAATCTTTTGAGCGTGATAAAAGTTTATTTCTCAATATGCCGATTTTTCTTTGAACAGCTGTGACCTTAAGCGTCAAACATTGGTAGATGCATATTTTTTCACAACCGTATCATGCAAGTTTTGTATTATTTTCGATTTATACTCATAGAATCTATCCGTCTTTTACTTTCATTTTGATTTAAATCGTATAGAGATATTAAATTTTCATTGCATAATTACCGTATGTTTTTACTTCCACCTTTACTGTGGCTACAACAAAACCGCACGGTGGTTTAATAAATCGTCCGTGTCCTATTGTGTAATATAACGGACTTCGTAGCTCATTCCTTGTTATGCACTTAGCCTTCTAAAAACCTATTTCAATCTTTGTAAAATTGACCCCTATTTTAATTCCTTTCAGACTGCTCTAGCGGAGTTTGGTCACATGATTTGGGTCAATCCCGGATTTCGTCTGGCGACCCAAGAATTGGCGCCACTAATTCATGAATCTCACGAACGAGGAGTTATCGTTCTTGGACAAGCCGCCAGTTACACGACGTTCGCAGTTACACATCCGGGCATGCTGAAATTTATACCAGTTGACATTGAGAAATTGTCTATCCATCCTCATATTGAAATACGTGCTGTATTTATACACAACTCACAAGAAGTGCATGATAATTTAATGAAGATGTTTACTAGCTGTGCCTTAGAGGAATCCTGTCTGGCGCCGAGAGGGTCCCAATGGCAATGTAAATTTGACCTGACGGGTAGAAAATACGCAGGTTGTCACCGATTTGATGAATCTGCACTGAATATCTTGCTGAAAAACTGGTTCAATTTCGAAACTGACAAATTCGCGAAAAGGAATTCATATTTTAAAAAGACTGATCCCAGTTTTGTACCCAAGCTGAAAGTATGCAGACAGACAGGTGATAAACGTGCTGCTGATCTGTGAAATGGCTTGGCCTTCCACTTGTAAAGCATTGTTCACTCTTAATATGAGCGCCACTGTACGATTTTCAACCTCTGTTTTAAGTGACGTCATTTCCAGAAAACGTCACATATGACGTTACCATGTAGGCCTACTGACAGTATACAGTTATTTCATGGTTATTTAGGTAACAGTCAAAACTGTTGTCCCGAGGTGGAGGGGATGACATCTGAACTGTTGCCCGAGGCCGATAGGCCGAGGGCAACAGTTCAGAATGTCATCCCCGACACCAAGGGACAACAGTTTTGACTGTTACCCAAATAACCATAAAATAACTGTTTTATTACCAGATCAATAGTTTATCTAAACAAAAAAAGGAAATATTTTTTTTACTTGAACAAAGTGTTAAAAACATTTTGTATGGAATACATGGAAACTATGTAAACATAATATTTATGTGGTAACATTTCATCAAAATGGAATACAGGGAAACTATATTTCAACAGACGTCCAATAAAAGCGCGGGAATGATATTGACGTTAAAATGACGTTGACGTCATTTCCTCCGATTGTAAAGATGGTGGACGTTACCAAACACAGACAATGTAGACGCTGTAGTATGTGTTTGTTTTCCATTTTGTGGTAACATTTCATCAGAAAATGTTTAGAAACAAAATATTTTTAAATTCAACACAATATAGGCCTACCGAACGTTAATGATATGCCGTCTAAAAATAAAATTTGGGAATTCCAATGACGTCATATATGTAGCGCCAGAGGGAAACAGTTCATACTATTGACCGGGGAATAGTTCAATCCAATACAAATTGATAGCTTTCATGTAAAACAGCAAAAAATAACAGATTTGTGTTTATATAAGGAATCAGGTAATAATAAGCAATGTTTGCCCCATATGGCAATATGAAAACGAAGTGACCATACGGAGTAAATAGTGTTTCCTGCTTTCAAATAAATGCATCACGTGTTGCGTTTCCTTGAAATGACGTCACTTACAGAAGAGGTTTGAAATCCCATATCAGCGCTTAATATGTAGAACTTGTGATTAAATGTGTTATGGCGACCTTAAATATTCGAAAAGCTTCCACCAAAACGGTCCACATAGCTTGACACAAACTATTTAATATTCGAGATGGCCTATTTACTATATACATGTATAAGAATATTCTTATAATATGTGAAACTGTCGCACAGTTATAAAGCGTACTGTGTCACTGTATCTATTAATATATGTTATAAAACTAAATTATATATATATAATCAACATCTATAACTAATTGACGGCGGCCTTCAGGCCGTCGTCTATTTGAATAATTTTTAATCTAGGTACATGGAGTTGCATAATCGAAATGGGAGAAGCCATTGGTATTATGCTTTTTTAAATTGTTCTTACAAAACGTGATTCTAATTATACAGATAAAAAAAGTGTACTAATTGATAATAAAAAAATGTCAAAATATTTAAAATGTATTTTTACCGTTAATAAAAAGCTTTAAAAAATGTTTTACGTATGCTTATAAGAATTTACAACAGCTAGTCACGAAAACGGTTAGGCATCGTGTATTACATAGCTTCGTTTCACAACTACGCTCAATTCATCATCAAAGTTCAGGAAATGGTTCCTAATGCTGTGCACGCAAATTGAAATTGTACTTATAAAAAAGCAAATTGTTAAACAAAAAATGTTAATCCATATTAATAAGTTCATGAATGCAGTTTATAATGTACAAATATAAATACAGTGACCAAACTATGCAATATACATTGCCTTAACTTGACCCATATAAGTTATGTACTGATGGTAATATGTAAACAAAATTCAGCCAATGAAAATTGTCGTTGAAAACGTCATAGCATTTGTTGTTCAAATAACGCATTGGCAGTAAAACGGATTCAGTACATTCGAGATCAAATGCTGATGGTTGAACTGAACTTTTAATTACGTTGTTTTGACATTTTTAGTGGATATTTTTCCCTTTTGATATCCCAATAGTTCTTTTAGATCTGTAAAACTAGAAGTTATAATCATGTATATTTTTAGATCCGTTTCGTTCTATCTACGTTTCGTGTAATCGTTTTTTTTCTTCGTTTCGTGTAAATCGATGCACCAGCATTTTCCCGCGAAACATTATCACCGACCAATGGAAAAAGTCTATTTAATCACGTGGTTATTGTATTGTCTCACTGTCTGTTTAGATAAATGCATGTCACAAACTGGTCGGTTTGTTTTACATAAACAAGTCATATTCCAATTAAACTACAAATGATTGATTGGTACCAAGACTATTTAGGCAATTGTCATGAATTGTGGATGATTCTTACCAGAATTATGGCTTGGTGATGATCATACTTTCTTATTTATTGATAAACAAAATAATAAATCTTCAATATCATGCTTCCTAAAACTTGTGCCGCCGTTTTGATGCTTTGCATCAAAATTAGTCTTGTTATATACATGTATAACATTCATTTCCTGCTCGTGATCAAATTAGAAAATCCTCACGCTTTGTCCAAATTCCTACCTTCGTTTTGATGTCGGCTACTTCCGCTTTAGACACTCGTCCAATACGATTTGCAGTCTAATACATAACCGAATTGTAAATTATAGTTTATTATGTTTATACGTAGTTGATTTCAATGAATGATATAAGTGTAAAACTATCTGATGATATCATATGCTGTTATTATATGTGTATACACTAACGGATCTATGGAGGCGCACATGGCATACGTTCGACACACCCACCGTCTTCCGCAATTTCCCTCATTCGGTGTACATGAATTTAATCGAAAAGAAAACATTTCCAATTTAAATCCAAAATGGCTTATTTCATTTTTCACAAAATTTGCACGCATTTTCACAACATTCCAATTATTCCTTAAATGACTCTATATATGTATCGCTACTTTAACAAAAAGTGGATGATTATAAAATGAGATCATGTTTATACTTGATCATACTTAGTCATTCACCAACTCAAACCTGTGCTTCATAATAAACAAAATCCTGACATTACAACCGATATCAAGTGCAAAAGTTTGTTTTGAAGTCAAATCTACACCTCAGTATCGCATTAACAAGCACTTTATGCAAGTGCAGGACATTGTTAAGAAAATACACGAAAATGTGTACATAAATCTTTACAATGGCACAAGGGATACAAACCTGTAGATTAGTGAAAATAGGAGTATAACCTTGGAACGGCCAGTAGTAAAACGAACACGTGAGGTTTGCAATTGGTTTAAGAACGCAGTTGGGTCTTGAATTTTTTCGTCTATTTTTTCAACTGTCCATATATACAAATTTTTACAATGAAAATAAATCAACTGCATGATATACGAGTACATAACGTCATGCATATTTCTCAATGCGTTATTTGTGCGTCCCTGTCTGTCCTGGTAACACTGATATATGTATTCGCTCTATCCACTCCTTATATCTTCAGTTTGCTATCAATCCGTATCATTGTTAAATTCGTTTGCTTCAATATAGTGATACCTTAAACATCACAGTGTCCTCGTTGTAACCGCACATACCCAAGTATCGAGTCCAAGTGTACATAAACGGAGATCTATTTCGAAGTTAACAACATCAAGCAAAATACGAGTATACATTTGTACATGTATATACATTCGCTTGCACTTTAACACGCACATATCGTGCGATAAACACGACTTTCATATGATAAATAAAACAACACGGGCATATTTATAAAGTATACTAGTTGGTACACTGAAACCTGGATAATGAGATCACCGTTAGTTCTGAAGTAAGTCGGTCTTAATTGTGGGATGGTCAGAGTATCGAGTTGAAAAAAAAGAAGAAATTTTAATATCTAATCCATGAAATTGCGGTCTCATTAGCCAATGAGTTCATCATATTTTCAGTACAGTAAGTCATACGGCCAAGTATACTTGGCTTGGTTATTAAGAATATCCTCGCCTAGGTCCGTATTTTAAAGATACCGTGACTGTACGTACGACTTACGTGTTTAAATGCATATGTGTTACAAACAAACGAAAGCTTGAGAGCCTGGATACAAGAAACCTCACCAATTCGGAAAACTTTTTTATCATAGCATGTTTTAGTCCGAACAATTTCGGATAAGAAAAGTTTTATTGTATTATCTAGAGTCATAATGAAAACAAACACTAACTTTCATTGTGTGCAATCTGATTTTATTGGTGTGTATCTAAATAATAAGGAAATGTGTACGACAATAAATATTACATGTTTCATCATCTGTACCGATATAGACAAAACTCAAAGATGCATAAAATGTTATGCAGATTCATTACTACTGTAATTTGTAAAATGATCACAATTCAGACGGGATGCAGTACACGCTCTACAGAGTTACCGTCCGTTGAACAACAACCTCCCTTTGACACCCTTTATCATGAAAGAAAATGCAAACGTTCAGAATGACCAATGTTACATACATTACTGAAACTCTCAAATATAACGCGCTAATACAATAGAAATAACAATAAGATGTTAAAACTGTCCTTTATTGTATATTTGTTAACGTATGAAAATCAAAGAATACCTGACAAAAATCACAAATTGAGGGACATGTATCAAAAATATTGATTACATAACCTGAAAAACATCAATAATTCACTTACACTAAATAAATCATTGAATCATTTTCACTGATATTTTACCAATGTTGGTTTCAGTGTTTTCTTTTCATATTTTACCAATACATGTACATTGTTTCGTATACATTTCATATGCCATAATTATGTCTCATCAGTCTATTCTGACAGTAGTTGGTATATCTTCAACTTGTGATATCCCGTATCAGCATTTGAGACAGCAAGTCTTCTTCTATCCTTGGATATAGCAAGACAACGAGGGTAATTCATATCTACCTGATATGATGACAGTGCACGACCTGTAGGAGTAATCTCTACTAACGATCTTGTACTATCACTGCCTACAAACACATGATCATATGGACCAACTGCTACACCACGTGGTGCAATGATCAACTCATCCTTGGTGACAACCTTCTCACCTGTCTTAACGTCGTATATATATACAGTGTCTGCATCTCTATCAGTCAACACGATTTTATCCTGACCACGTATATACGTACAGGAGCTAGTGCCTGATGGACATTTCATTGATGGAAACACAATATCAAAGTCTTTCTCTCCACCAGACATTGACACAATACGTACCGGTGTATTGTTCTCTATAGTATTGACAACAAATTGCTCATCGTCCTTCATGCTTATAGAGTAGTATTGATCATTGACCGTACATGTTCTTTTCAATGTTATTTCATTTGACTTACCTACATAAAGAAAGTCCAATCTATGTCCCATTGTTATAGCAACCTCCTCATCAGACACAACAACTACACTATAAGGATTGAGTGGTAATGAGTACGCAGACTTCAGATTCAGATTCTCATCATAAACTAAACATTTACCATTCTTATTATCCACCGCCACTAGTCTACCATCAGGTAGAAAATCTAAACCAGAGTAGAGTGGCTCTTTCTCATCAACACCCGTCTGCTTTAAATCTATGGAAGCAATCGGTTCCAGCTTTGTTTTCTTAAGTACGTTGTATTTCATCTCAAGCTCAACAGGTTTCATTACAGACAGCAGACCTGATCTCAATGTATCAAATTGTTCGTCAAATTTACACGAAACGTTTAATGTCCACACGTCTGTGCATAGCGAGCCGGCGCTCTTTACTTCATTTTGTATTGTTTCTGTCATACTGCGCGCCGTTATGAATTGTTGCGATGGTGTTCCACTTGATGCTATATTATCAATCGTTTCAAAGTAGCTTTTTATAGTCGCTATTTTGGTTTCACATTCAAGTTTTCTTTTTTCCCAGTCTGTTGTAGTTTTATTTCTGTACGAGTTCGCGACTTTTGTCACTTTCTCGGCGAAGTCGTCAAACATCTGCATAATATTTGATCTCATTTTGGACAGTTTGTCTGGTACACTCTGAACGTCGTTGGATAAACACGTTTCTGTTCTCTTTAAGTTTTCAACAGCTTCATTCGTCGTTGAAATGGCTGTTTGTAGTTTTCTCTCAATGTGTCACACTGGTCGCGTTCGGTGATATTTTCTATATCAGCAATCTTCTTACAACTTCTGTGTTCTATAATTGCACATTTACTGCAGGCTAATGCTTTGTCGTCCTCACAGTAGAATTTAAAGCGTTTGTTATGCTTTTTACAAATATCAATCCCTTTCATGTCAACATTATTTGTATCAACTTGAGACAAACCTTCTTCAACACTTAACAGTTTGTGATCTCTCATGAACGCGTACATTTTATGACCATTTGTACAAGCATTGCATTGAAATTCATTGCATGTCGGACAAAATACATTAGCTGAACGCTTGATATCGTTGGATAAACACGGTTGGCACATTCTTTCAACACGCCCACCTACTTCCTGTTTACTTTCCGCCATTTTTAAGAGATTTATGACTTTCCGTTTATCCTTCCCTATATGCTACTCCTTCCACGTTTATATCACAAACATGTGCCGATACCCGAGTAATTGTAGGTACGCACTACCTTGTTTTAACATTGTACATTATTTAAGTTAACAGTTAAACTCCTGTCCAAACTATATAGCATCTGTAATATTCATATTATACATCACTATTATTTCGAATTACTAACACATTTAAACTAGATCTAAATATCATTTATACAATTCCTTTATGTCCCTGTACTGTGGTCACCTGCTTGCAAATGTGTACCATAACAACCACTGACGTTATTAATGTATCCAAATATCAATACATAAGATAAATTTAGCTCAGACAGTTGACACACTTGTCTTATCATGCTTGTTTTCAGAAAATATAGAACCTACTTGTGATATAGTCTGCATATATCGATACTAGGGCATGATTGTACAAACGTAGTCGACAGGTTTATATGTGTGAAACAGTCGCACAGTTATTAAGTGTTGCTGTATTAATTAATATATATGTTTTTAAACTAATTTAAATTTATAAAATAATCATGCATATACATCATTCATTCCCTGTTCGTGATCAAATTGGAACATCCTCACCCTTGGTTCTGCAGTTAGTCGGTCTTAATTGTGAGGGGGTCTGAGGATCGAGTTAAAGAAGGAAGAAAAAATAAAGTACTGATCGATGAAAATGCGGTCTCATTTTCCAATGAGTTTATTATCTGTTAAGCACAGTAAGTCATACGGCCCAAGTATACTTGGCTTGGTTATTAAGAATATCCTCACCTAGACTTTTAAAGACACAGTGATTGTACGTACAACTTATGTGTTTTATTGCATATTGGTTACACACATACGCAAACCTTATAAATGAGTCTGGATACAAGAAACCTCACCAATTCATAAACTGTTTTCGTCATAACATATTTTTTAGTTCGAACAATTTCGGATGAGAAAGGATTCACTGTATTATCTAGAGTCATAATGAAGACAAACACTAACTTCCATTATGTGCAATCTGATTTTATTGGTGTGCATCTAAATAATAAGGACACATTTTACGACAGTAAAATATTACGTGTTTCATCATCTCTATCGATATAGACAAAACTCAAAAAAATAATTTATTTGCAATATGCATAAAATGTTATACAGATTCATTACTACTGTAATTTGTAAAATTATCACAATTCAGGGGTACAGTGCACGCTCTACAGAGTTACCGTCCGTTTGACAACAATCTCCCTTTGACAACAGTATAAAGTTTACATGTCGCAAGATTTAACTATCAATGTAACATTTCTAGAACGATAACCTATTAACATCAGTCAAACCTTTGTGTCTCTCACACAACGTAGCTCAGAATTGTACGACACTAATGGTAAAGTTTCATTTATAAAATACCGTGTAAAAATGCTGATAAATACGTAAGTGGTTTTTTCTATGAAATAAAGATTGTACGTACGTACCTATGATAAAAAACAGTCCATTGTAATTTCATCTTACAGATCAGCGTGCAATACATAATGCCAAAATGTAACATTTGAATCAAAGAAACATGTCTGGCGATTTTGGTACTAAAATACATGTACATGTATAACATTTATAAAACACAATACAGTTTTCAAATACAACATAATTAGTTTGAAAAAAATACATACGCATAAATACTACAACGTTATTGATCTAATCGTACCGTACAATTCTGCGGTATACATGAACGTATTTTACCGTACAACGCTGCATGATTATGTGCTGTATCGAACGGTACTGTATTGTATGGTGGCATATTACTGCCACCAGTTAGCATGATAGCGTTCGCGAATTGTTTCGTGTTAACCACTTAATTATTACGATAATTATCTAGCTATCTAGTTAATATTCGTGATAAATTTTCGGTAAGATAAATATCATACAACTAGAAACAGGCTTGAAAGTGCCCAGAACTGCCACCTCTTACCTTTTCATGATGTATTACACTAGATTTAAGTGGCAAGACGAATATTATCTAGTTGACGACTTATTATGTTACTTAATAACTCAAATTCGCGAATTTCACATAAGATTCGTGTTACCACTTATTTATAAATGCAAGTTTGGCTTCTAGATGTAAGTGGTAACACGAATCTTAAGTGAAATTCGCGAATTTGAGTTACTAAGTAACATAATAAGTGGACAACTAGATAAGATTCGTGTTACCACTTACATGTAGAAGCCGAAAATGAATAAGTGGTAACACGAATCTTAAGTGAAATTCGCGAATTTGAGTTATTAAGTAACATAATAAGTGGTTAACTAGATAAGATTCGTGTTACCACTTATATCTAGAAGCCAAAAATGAATGAGTGGTAACACGAATCTTAAGTGAAATTCGCGAATTTGAGTTATTAAGTAACATAATAAGTGGTCAACTAGATATGATTCGTGTTACCACTTACATCTAGAAGCCAAATATGAATAAGTGGTAACACGAATCTTAAGTGAAATTCGCGAATTTGAGTTATTAAGTAACATAATAAGTGGTTAACTAGATAAGATTCGTGTTAACACTTACATCTAGAAGCCAAAAATGAATAAGTGGTAACACGAATCTTAAGTGAAATTTGCGAATTTGAGTTATTAAGTAACATAATGAGTGGTTAACTAGATAAGATTCGTGTTACCACTTATATATAGAAGCCAATAATGAATAAGCGGTAACACGAATCTTAAGTGAAATTCGCGAATTTGAGTTATTAAGTAACATAATAAGTGGTTAACTAGATAAGATTCGTGTTACCACTTACATCTAGAAGCCAAAATTCCATTTATAAATAAGTGGTAACACGAATCTTAAGTGAAATTCGCAAATTTGAGTTATTAAGTAACATAATAAGTGGTCAACTAGATAAGGTTCGTGTTACCACTTATATCTAGAAGCCAAAATTGCATTTATGAATAAGTGGTAACACGAATCTTAAGTGAAATTCGCGAATTTGAGTTACTAAGTAACATAATAAGTGGACGACTAGATAAGATTCGTGTTACCACTTAAATCTAGTGTAATACATCATAAAAAGGTAAGAGGTGGCAGTTCTGGGCACTTTCAGGCCTGTTTCTACTTGTATGATATTTATCTTACCGAAAATTTATCACGAATATTAACTAGATAGCTAGATAATTATCGTAATAATTAAGTGGTTAACACGAATTAATTCGCGAACGCTATCATGCTAACTGGTGGCAGTAATATGCCACCATAGTATTGTTAAAAGTCAAATCGCATCATATTGTCACTAGAATATTTTAGTACTTACATAAGGCAATGTTAATGTCATAAAACACAAAACTTGTTTACAAAACATATACAGTGCAACCTCTTCAGAGAATTCTTATCTCGAACAACAACCACACTTAAACAACATTATCAATTTTCCCGAAACAAATATTGAATACTAATCAAGTTGACCTCTCTTAACGCCACAACTTCTTAGCAACACCCACAACTGGCATCTTCCAAAGACGTAGCTCTGGAGAGGTTGTATTGTAACTATTTTGAACGAGGGTTGTCCGGAAAGTTCGTAGACAGCCTTTATTTTTTCCTTACATACGCTATGTCAATGCTTAGCTGTACATCACATCAAATACATACATATACGTTTCTGTGGATCCATGTATCTGTGTCGGAGTATTCTATATATAAATATACATATACGTTTCTATGGATCCATGTATCTGTGTCGGAGTATTCTGTATATAAATATACAAATACGTTTCTGTGGATCCATGTATCTGTGTCGGAGTATTCTGTATATAAATATACATATACGTTTCTGTGGATCCATGTATCTGTGTCGGAGTATTCTGTATATAAATATACATATACGTTTCTGTGGATCCATGTATCTGTGTCGGAGTATTCTGTATATAAATATACAAACTGTATACGTTTCTGTGGATCCATGTATCTGTGTCGGAGTATTCTGTATATAAATATACATATACGTTTCTGTGGATCCATGTATCTCTGTCGGAGTATTCTGTATATAAATATACAAACTGTATACGTTTCTGTGGATCCACGTATCTGTGTCGGAGTATTCTATATATAAATATACATATACGTTTCTGTGGATCCATGTATCTCTGTCGGAGTATTCTGTATATAAACATACATATACGTTTCTGTGGGTCCATGTATCTCTGTCGGAGTATTCTGTATATAAATATACGTTTCTGTGGATCCATGTATCTGTGTCGGAGTATTCTGTATATAAATATACATATACGTTTCTGTGGATCCATGTATCTCTGTCGGAGTAATCTGTATATAAATATACAAACTGTATACGTTTCTGTGGATCCATGTATCTGTGTCGGAGTATTCTGTATATAAATATACATATACGTTTCTGTGGATCCATGTATCTGTGTCGGAGTATTCTGTATATAAACATACATATACGTTTCTGTGGATCCATGTATCTCTGTCGGAGTATTCTGTATATAAATATACGTTTCTGTGGATCCATGTATCTGTGTCGGAGTATTCTGTATATAAATATACATATACGTTTCTGTGGATCCATGTATCTCTGTCGGAGTATTCTGTATATAAATATACATATACGTTTCTGTGGATACATGTATCTCTGTCGGAGTATTCTGTATATAAATATACAAACTGTATACGTTTCTGTGGATCCATGTATCTGTGTCGGAGTATTCTGTATATAAATATACATATACGTCTCTGTGGATCCATGTTTCTCTGTCGGAGTATTCTGTATATAAATATACAAACTGTATACGTTTCTGTGGATCCATGTATCTGTGTCGGAGTATTCTGTATATAAATATACATATACGTTTCTGTGGATCGATGTTATGATGTCAGTGTATTCTATATATAAATAATATACATATACATTTTGTGGATCCATGAATCTGTGTCGGAGTATTCTATATATAAATATACATATACATTTTGTGGATCCATGTCGGAGTATTCTATATATAAATATACATATACATTTTGTGGATCCATGTCGGAGTATTCTATATATAAATATACATATACATTTTGTGGATCCATGTCGGAGTATTCTATATATAAATATACATATACATTTTGTGGATCCATGTCGGAGTATTCTATATATAAATATACATATACGTTTTGTGGATCCATGTCGGAGTATTCTATATATAAATATACATATACATTTTGTGGATCCATGTCGGAGTATTCTATATATAAATATACATTTTGTGGATCCATGTCGGAGTATTCTATATATAAATATACATATACATTTTGTGGATCCATGTCGGAGTATTCTATATATAAATATACATATACATTTTGTGGATCCATGTCGGAGTATTCTATATATAAATGTACATATACATTTTGTGGATCCATGTCGGAGTATTCTATATATAAATATACATATACATTTTGTGGATCCATGTCGGAGTATTCTATATATAAATATACATATACATTTTGTGGATCCATGTTGGAGTATTCTATATATAAATATACATATACATTTTGTGGATCCTTGTCGGAGTATTCTATATATAAATATACATATATATTTTGTGGATCCATGTCGGAGTATTCTATACATAAATATACATATACATTTTGTGGATCCGTGTTGGAGTATTCTATATATAAATATACATATACATTTTGTGGATCCTTGTCGGAGTATTCTATATATAAATATACATATATATTTTGTGGATCCATGTCGGAGTATTCTATACATAAATATACATATACATTTTGTGGATCCGTGTCGGAGTATTCTATATATAAATATACATATACATTTTGTGGATCCATGTCGGAGTATTCTATACATAAATATACATATACATTTTGTGGATCCATGTCGGAGTATTCTATATATAAATATACATATACATTTTGTGGATCCATGTCGGAGTATTCTATATATAAATAAACATATACATTTTGTGGATCCATGTCAGAGTATTCTATAAATAATATACAACTGCAATTTACAATAAATGTGATAGAATTTGTTACGTTACTTGTCTGCTTAAGTCTTTAATAATGAATTATTGGAAATTATCATACAAACGCTTTCCAAGGAAATTAAACTTTTAGACCAGAGTGCTCAATTACAAATCTATCAATGTGAATTTATTGGCATTATAAATGAAAGTTTACTCAATCTTCGTTGGTGTGCCTTGCTGTCCAGACGTAAAAACTGCTTCTAGCTGAAACTTCAACAAAAAACCATCGCTGTGCAACAGGAGATAGTCACAAGTTCTCTCCCTTTCTATAGTACAGTGAAACCTCAATAATACGACCACCCTTGGGACCTTTGAAAACTTGTCTTAATATTGAGGCTGAATAAAGAGAAAAACAGTAACACTGGACCTGTGTTCTATTTTGTGTTGGTCTTATTATTGAGGTAGTCTTTAATTGAGGTTTTACTGTTTATACGAAACACATCATAGTATAGATATAATATTGAAGGGGAGATCACTCGTGACAATTTCCTGTGCGTAGAGCAACATACTGTTGAAGACAGATCTGAAGCTGAAAATTCTCTTACAGAAATAAACAGCTTGCGGTGAACCAATGTGGTGAACACACAGATAACACAAGGTGAAAGCAAATGGGATGTTCATGGCACGTTTGCCCTGTGGTAATCTTATGTGCTGCATACGTTCACTTCTCACATGCATATTATGTCAGCGGTGAACAGCTACGGTGAACATACCACAAACACTGTCCGATGAACATGCTGCAAACACTTTGTGATTAACATGCCGTGAACACCCTGCTGTGAACATGCCGCGAACACCATGCGTTTATGTGCCGTTAACACCATGCAGTGAACGTGCCGCAAAAACCATACGTTGAATGTGCCGTGAACACCATGCGGTGAACATGCCACGAACACCATGTGGTGAATGTGCCGTGAACACCATGCAGTGAATTTGCTGTGAACACCATGTGGTGAACGTGCAGTAAATACCATGCGGTGAATGTGCAGTGAACAGCATGCGGTGAATGTGCCGTGAACACCCTAGCTGTGATTAACATGCCATGAACACCCTGCTGTGAACATGCCGCGAACACCATGTGGCGAATGTGCTGTAAACACCATGTGGTGAATGTGCTGCGAACACCATGCGGTAAACATGCCACAAACACTATGCGGTGAATGTGCCGTGAACACCATGCGATTAACATGCAGTGAACACCCTGCTCTGAACATGCCGTGAACACCCCACTGTGAACATGCCGTGAACACCATGCGGTGAATGTATCTGGATCACCATGCGGTGAACGTGCCGCGAAGACCATACAGTGAATGTGCTATGAACACCATGCGGTGAACATGCCGTAAACACCATGCGGTGAATGTGCCGTGAACACCATGCAGTGAATGTGCTGTAAACACCATGCAGTGAATGTGCCGCGAACACCATGCGGTAAACATGCCGCGTACACTATGCGGTGAATGTGCCGTGAACACCCTGAGATTAACATGCAGTGAACACCATGCAGTGAATGTGCCGTGAACACCATGCAGTGAATGTGCCGTGAACACCATGTGATGAACGTGCCGCGAACACCATGCTGTGAACGTGCCGCGAACACCCCGCTACTAACGTGCCGAGAACACCATGCTGTGAACATGCCGCAAACACCCTGCTGTGAACATGGTGCAAACTCCATGCGCTAAACGTGCCGCAAACACTGCGGTGGATGCACTGCGAACACTCTGCAGTGAACATGTTTGGAATTTATAAGTCTTTTCACATACCATATAAGCAGTATATATTTAATAACTTAAATTTTTCAATGAAACGTGGCTGGAAGGTATGTTTCAATTAAAACCGTCAACAAGTGATTTGGTCAGAAAAAAGTATTTCAAAGCATGTATACCTGAAACACCAAAAACAAATTAAATTCCACTATTGTTGTATTTGGACCTAATTTAGAAATTCTGAAAAGTTTTGTGAAGATTGATTTACTTGATTTTTTTTTTAGATATTACAATTTTACAAAGGCTTAATGCATGCTATAAATGTATCGAGTTACAGAACACTGCAGTTGTTATCAAAATTCCTAGCTGTCTCCACTTGAAATTTAAGTATCTCCGGTGAACATATGGCAGGCACTGAAAAGTTTCTCCATCGTCTGCAGTGAACATAACACAAACTCTGAAAATTTCTTTCTGCCTCAAATGAACATAGTCCGATGCCTCAAAAATTCTAAGTATCTCCGATGAACGTACCGCGAACACTTAATGTTTCAAAGTGTCTCTCATAAACGTACTACTAACACTAAATGTTTCAAAGTGTCTCTCATAAACATACTACTAACACTAAATGTTTCAAAGTGTCTCTCATAAACATACTACTAACACTAAATGTTTCAAAGTGTCTCTCATAAACGTACTATTAACACTAAATGTTTCAAAGTGTCTCTCATAAACATACTACTAACACTAAATGTTTCAAAGTGTCTCTCATAAACATACTACTAACACTAAATGTTTCAAAGTGTCTCTCATAAACATACTACTAACATTAAATGTTTCAAAGTGTCTCTCATAAACATACTACTAACACTTAATGTTTCAAAGTGTCTCTCATAAACATACTACTAACACTTAATGTTTCAAAGTGTCTCTCATAAACATACTACTAACACTTAATGTTTCAAAGTGTCTCTCATAAACATACTACTAACACTTAATGTTTCAAAGTGTCTCTCATAAACATACTACTAACACTTAATGTTTCAAAGTGTCTCTCATAAACATACTACTAACACTTAATGTTTCAAAGTGTCTCTCATAAACATACTACTAACACTAAATGTTTCAAAGTGTCTCTCATAAACGTACTACTAACACTAAATGTTTCAAAGTGTCTCCTGTGAACAAACTGCACAAGTCTTTCCTCTGACAAACGTGCTGCGCACAAGTTTGACTGTTCACCACACATTCATTGATGCGGTGAACAGTCATCGATCACTTGCTGTTAACAGCCCTGTTCGTAGCATGTTGAATAAATAGAATAAAAACGCTTTGGAATTAACACACTTATCATTAAAATAGCATTTTTTGTGGACGTTCTAATGTCGTTTTTACTGGAAATAATTCAGATTCTGATGACCTATGATTGAATAACTTTTACATGTTAAATTTCGATTCAAATAAGCTGCTATGCAGTGACCTCATAATCAAGAGTGGCCATCTCATGTCCATACATGTCCATAACCAATGTGCTTATAGGTCAAAGTGTTTATGCATTTTTGACTGAAGACGTTTTTGCACTAACCGTCATACTTACCTCATCTACTATAATCAGTCTGTCTACCCGGTTAGAAAATCATAGGTCAAAGCGTTAAAGAGTTATCTATCAAAATGGCTTTTTTGTACAAATGGTCACTGTGACCTTGGCCTCGTAGCGATGTCAAAATCAATTGGTTTAACTTCGTGCCATGACCAGCTGACATGCCCACCACGTTCGAGGATATTAGGTCAAATTGTTATAGGGTAACAGAGACTGGTCTTGGCTGTAACCGACACATTTAATATAACGCATTGACCTATTCTTACGCGTAAGCAACCTGGTAATGGGCAGATGAGGACCCCTAATATTTTGAGGGCACCGTTTATATGTTAATTCATCTGTATGTACTCATACCGTAGTGAAGTTCTATTCTTTAGTTAATGTTCTTTCTGTGTTGAGTTCTATTTTATGCATGCTATACTAAAATAGGTGTAGTATCTCACTGGAGACTACAGGAGATTGTCATAAATTATCTCCCTTTCTATATCCCTTCTATATTTAGTACTACGGGATATAGGAAGGGTGATCCAAGGTCAAGTGGTAACGCAATGGACTAGTAATCCTGTGATCGCAGGTTCGATCCCCCGCTACACCACTGACAGTGCTATCAGTCTTTCAGACGAGACTTTGAAAAACCAAGGTCCCATGTATGATGCTCTACATCAGGCAAGTAAAAGAACCAGGGGTGCTTCTGGAACTGGGGCGTCTCCTGTATCAAGCACTATCCTCCCAAAATCTAACATTCTTCTGGAGGTGTCACCCATATTGGAAACCGGTGACGACGATAAATAAACGCAAATACACAAATAAATTCCCACTTTAATTTGTTGTTTTTTTTCACCATTTTACCCCAAAAATCACTGTTCACAACATATGATGTGTCATTACTTAAGGTATGTTATGGTGCAAAATAATGTCTATTAAAAACAGTTATTCTGGTATTTTTATAGCTAAATCTGATTTTAATATAGTCAAATTCCAGAAATTCATACTTTTTTTTACCTTTTAGTACATTTTACCCCAAAAAAAGCATTTCACACCGTAGGATTTTCCTATACTTTTTTTTCCTTACACGGCAGAAATTAAACAATACATTTATGCCAAAATAATTTCTGTGAATTTTTTCCCCTTTATTTGCCTTTTTTTCAGTAGAATGACTGGACTAAAAGAGTGAGAAATAGTGACAATCTCCTGTATTGCAAACCACACATCCAACCAACAAGTGTGTATACCCACACAACAAACAGTTCATAAAAAACAAACATCACATTATGTTCCTCAGTATTTACTAATAACAACAAAAAGTATACATATAATCCTCAAATAGGAAACGTTTGATTCTATATACAATGTACACTTTTATATATCAACAATGAATGTAAACAAATATACACATATATACAAAACAGTCTTTAACACTGTCCAAAACATGAGTATACATCAACATCATGATAAAGTTCATGTTCATGAACCAACTTATCATGCACAAGGTTTGTAAATGGTGTAACATATAAAGCTAAGAAATAATGCCAACAGAAACAAAACATCGTCATCAAACATGGCTCAAATTAATATCAGTATTCTGGTCTTTAAAATCCAGATTTAGGCATTAAAACATAATCAATGAACACACTTTCAAAGAAAACCTGATGTCAAAATGCAATTAAGTGTTTAAAAAACTGTGTACTTAAGATTAGAACTTGTAGAATGCTGTTTTGATACAAGAATTTAGAAACCTTCACAAAAACTTACAAAATGACTTAAAAGAAAAACTATTTTAGATGGCTGGGTTGTAAATTAAGATTCTGATATAATATTATTATTCATGTAAAGCCAACAACACAATTCGCAACACAAAGTGTTCATCCAGTTAGCAAACTATATGAGAGAATTATTATAACTTTAACACCATTCAAGTAAAGACAGAGGTACTAAAAAATTTATACTGGAATTACTCTGGGTTACCTGCCCCTAGTACTACATGTGGCCAAGAACCAGTCTAACTTGTCAGCTCTACACACACGAAGAAGGGAACCGATAACATTAAATTTACACAGTGTTGCTATACCTGGTTACTGTGCATAGTAGAAATGATTTACTGAACAGCTCAACCACTTCTGAGGGGCCCTCTATTGAGCAACAATCTCTCTACAAAAACATCATTGTTTCTGTAGTAAGAGCTTGCAGTTAATATAACCTCTCTAAAGCCACTACCTCTCAACTACAAGCACACTGCATCTTCTATGAGGTATTTCTCAGAAGAAAGTGTACTGTATCGCAATATTGGGCTGTTCACATCTAGCGGCTACTTCACGTTTTCTAGCGTACAATTCTACAAGTTACACAGCTATCTTCAAACATTTGATATGCCTTAAACTACCAAATTTAATACCATATTAATACACATCCAGTTTTCTGTAACAAATATTTGGTGGAGTGGTATGCATAACATTAGAAATTCAATGGTGGATAAAACACTGAACAAGTAACCAGTGGATATATTCAAAAACATTATATGACTGAAACTCGAACTTTAGACTGTTAAATGGTGAATGTTCTTTTTGCTCCAATGTTGTTATAACAGCACAGATTTTAATAAAATTTGGCAAAGGTGTAAAGTGGTTAACAACAATTATTCAGACAAAATTTCATTCATTTACATTTTATGAAAACGAATATCTGGTGAATATAACTTTTGCAAATTCATAGTCCAAAGTCCTGAGTATCAGTCTTAAAATGTTTGTGGATAAGGCCCCAGGGTGAAGTTGGCAGTAACAGCAAAACAGCATTACAGCATTTACTGATAACGGCAATCACTGTAATATCGCTATAACTTAAACGGTATAACTATTCTACAGCTAACACACCATCATTATTGTTGTACAATGCCATTGTATTGCCATTTTGTGTGATAGCAAGAATAATGTTAGCATTTTCTTATTAATTTCATACACTTTTTGAGAATACGTAACAGAGAATATAATCTATTACTTTCCTCCAAATTGCCATGAATGCGGCATCAATTTCCATTTCGAAATTTTAGGAATTTAAAAAATGTCCAATATGTTAACTGCTTGCACCATTGGGCAGTATAATTGCTCTTAACACTGACAGCAGTCTAAGTATTACTTCTTGTACTGCTAGCAGTGGAACGTGGCTGTCATACTGCTGTTACAGCTATTGCATACTGCTGTTCACCCTATCACTACCACTAACTTCACACTAGTGAACAAATGGGCAAATACAAGAATATTAACAATCAATGGTGAGATGAGGTTACATGTATGATTGACGACCAGCGTCCTGTTATATATACATGCAGACAGATATAGCAAAAATATTTGCAATGACATTTTGCAAGAAACAAAAACAGTAATAAGTGACCATTTCATGAATCACCCGATTCAAGGACATACATACAGTAACCTACGATTTATACATAAGACAGAAAACAGTAAGCATTCTAAACAGATTTAACTATCCTTGCTAATTCTGTTTTACGTCGGCAGTAAAACTAACCATGTTTCATGTCATGTGATACTGTTAATCGTGTATACATTCTAAGCGATTTTCAAGAATTAATTAATTTGCAATTAACACTTATTAGTCACGAACAGTGACCTGAGTAATTGAGTTTTATTTCGAGGGATCTGGTAACTTAATGAAGATGGTGACACTATTTTGTAGAACATTTCTATAACTACCACACACAATGAAATCGATCTCAATATTAACAAAGTATAGGGTGAAAACAATAACGCAGCCAACTGGCTGTTTATACAACTGTCCTTGATGAAGTATCAACATATATTTACATACAAAATGCTACAACAGACATTGCAATAAGTGTCAAATCTCGGAACGAACAATGTCAGCATTTACTCATTATAAGATGAGCATCGCTGTACGATTTCTATCCTCTTCTTTAAGTGACGTCATTTCCAGAAAACATCACATGTGACGTCACCATGTACTGACAGTAAGCAATATTTGCCCCATATGGCAATATGGAAAAAAAGTGACCATATGGAGTAAATATTGTTTCCCGCTTGCAAATAGTGACATCACATGTTGCGTTTTCTTGAAATGACGTCTCTTACGGAAGAGGTTGTAAATCACATAGCAGTGCTCAGATAGACATCAACGTTAACACAACAAAAAGATGAATTTTACAAGCACCTGATTTCTCTTTCAAAAGAAAAATCAGTAGCTAAACTGTATCATAGGCAAGATACCAGTCAATATTATCCTCAGGTATATTTCTCAAAATCTCTCCATTGAAATGTTGAACATAGTTGGTTTGATTTGGTGAAGTTAAGTCATATTATCCAATGAGAAAATAAATTTGAATTATTACGTAAACACACCAAAATGATCAACACAGTACAAGTTTTCAGAACAGTAGCTTAGATATAGCAGAAATATGGTTAAAGACATGAAACAAATTTACATAGAAAGTTTGAAATTTCGTTTATTTATATATAGTGGTCTCTTGAAAATAAAACATAGTACTGTATATATAAAGAGTTCTATCAGTTTTCAGCCCTTTTTATGGCAAATTTGGGGCCGAAAGAAAGAACATTCCCCTTCAGTTAAATTATTTAAAATTTTAACCTTATAAATACCCAAATTTGGTGTTTCTTGATGCAAATTTTCCCAGTCAAAAGGACCCGCCATACTTCCCCATAAACTGAAAAAATGACTGGTTTTATTCAAGGTCACATGGATATGGCACACTAACGGTATGAATATATATGACAGTGCAATTAAAATCTTTACGACACTCTATTTTCATATGGTTTTGATTGAAAATAAGAAATAAAAATACCTAAATGTCTGGTTATTTGACAAGCTGACAGTTATTTGTTAAATTCTTACTCCATCATTCAAAAAAAGTATTTCATGAACAATTAGGCCTACATGGAAAGGCACTCGTCTAAAGCACCATTATTTATTAATCATCTGTCTTTCTTAATAAAAATAAAATAATTCATTTCAGTCAATTTATTTAAATTTCTCAATACTTAGACATGTATCAGAAATAAAACCTATATAAAACATTAGTCTTAATTAAATTAATTTAACGTTAAATGAGACTTGTCAAGGAACAGCAAGTTGAAATTAATTTCTAATTACAGAGTTCATGCACGAGATGCAAAATTTCATAATCAAGCTGAAAATTCAGGAAAGTGTCCAGGGGGGCTGCTGAAGCTCCTGGCTTTTAAGTATCTTAGATGGCTTAAATTGTCTAAATATGGCCCTAGCCAGCGTCAAATCTGCTGAATCACTGCAAATTCTCATGCCGAAGAGTTATAGAATTAAGGAGGGCATAAAGTGAGATAGATCTTCTATCACCTGCATCTATTGTGTCATCAATTTTACGGGACATACACTGTATAAGTGTTTAATTACACACAGTTTTGTGTTCTCCAGTTACACAAGGCAGTCAATTCACCTTACCTGTGCCCCGAGGTTTCTCAACAGTACAATTAAATCTCAATAATGAGACCATTCATTGGGACCCTTGAAAACTGGTCTTAATATTGAGACGGTTTTAATATTGAGGTTCAATAAAGAGCATAACAGTGAAAATGGACCTGAAAATGCGTTCTTTTGATCTGGTCTTATTATTAAGGTGGTCTTTATATGAGGTTTTACTGTACATACTGATTTTTCAGCCAGTTACTGACTATGTCGCAACATGCATCAGCGGGGAAGACAAACGGCAGCAAGCACACCTCTTGTCGATGTTAAAATCAATATTTGGTGCCATTGATATAGTTTCTATTAGTACATAAAATGCAAACAATCACAAGTAGAGATATCACTGAGGGAGGTTACTACCCCACAATACAGCTTTGTCAGAGGAGATAATCAGTAAGTCAAAGGGCTCTAAAATGCTGGTACCAATGTTGAAACAAATGTTGAAACAAAAATGTCACGCACATCAACATGTACATGAAGCTTCATTAGGAACCCTTCAAAAGTGGGAGCAGTTCGCTCAGTAACATATTTGCAATAGATAGTTCCCACATCTTCAATATTTACCTCCCTTGTTCTTAATCATCAGTCATTTTGATAGGCAAAACTGATAACTTATAGGAGAAATTCCCAAATATGTTATAATTCAGAAAATACCAATGGTAAGAATTTGCCTGTGACAACCACTTTTTCTTCAACAGACTGAACTAACTGCCCACATGAGCATAATGAATACGGGTTTTTGTTTATATCTAATTAGTTTATCATCGTTGTAATACATTAATTCCCTCTAAACTTTAAGGAAATTTGCCTATCAATATGGCCGACAATTCAGAACAAGGGAGGTAAATATTGTAAATGTGGGAACTATCTATAGACCGACCGCATGATTGACCATAGACCTTAAGACGACTTCTATACACCCCATTCTTACTTTGTTTGTGGGAAATTAATAAAAGATGGAAGATACGTCAGCAGAAATGACATCACTTTCCTCTCTAGCAGATGGATTAGGCAAACATTTACTTCAAGCGATACAACATACACATCAACAATTTATCACAACCATAGACTTATGACAGACTGGTAGAAATAAACAAAGCATTTTTCTTACTTCTAAATTTCAGCAGTAGAATATCTTAACAAATGAAATGGGAATACACACCTAGTGCTAGCCGGAATAAAATAATAATCTGGCTGTAATTATAACACTATCCGCCCCTTTAGTACTATTACGTACACAAGTTATATGAGAAAAGACTGCCATTTTAATGCTATAGAATCTTTTGAGATCAATCAATACCACCCACTTAAAGGCTAGACATAAATTCTCTCAATACAATAGACTGTAAATTATAAGTGATAATTGTACACAAATCACTGCAATGTTCCGTTATCGTCAAAACAACAAATTCAGTGCAACCTCTCTAGAGTGGCCCTCCGTTGAGCAATAACCTCTTTTCAACAACCTGTTTAATTTTCATGTAGTGAAAATTTACTTTCAATTTAACCTCTGAACAAGAGCGACATTACATATCTCGCAACAGGCATTGCTCTCGACAGGTGGCACTGTATTATCAGACATGAGAATGCAAAATTTCAAAATGAGCTGAAAATTCATCAAGGGGTTCAGGGGGCCGCTGTAGCTCCTGGCCTTTAAGCATCTAAGATGGCTTAAATTGTCTCAAGAACGTCAAATCCATGGATTTCTGTGAATCCGCGGAAAATTCTCATGCCTGTTTTATGTAACAATTACCCATAAAATCCATAACAAACTGGCATAGTTCTTCCTGTTCTGCTACGTTCGTCTAAATAAACAGATTTTTTTATCCAACAACAAAACTGGATTTCAAATAATCGGACTCTAAAACGTAACAAACTACATAAGAGAGTCATAAGGCAGAAGTCATTTTACTTTTTAGGTTTGGTATCATCAGTTTGCTGGATACAGGATCCGAGTCTGAAAGTTTTCGGATTTGGTTTTGTTGCAATATAAGTTTACCTTACAAGCCAAATAAATGATGAAAAAAAGTAATAGTCTGCGTTAGCATAGAAAATATAAACAATACATAGCATGGTCATAACATCGTGACAAGAAATTAGACATGTAACAAATTGCATCATTTTTTTGAAAAATATGAAATAAACTTTATACCTTCACAACAGTTAATCTATGTAAGATATATAAACTGCTATGAGCTAGCACTGTTGATCTTTCCTGTAAGATAACCAGGTACCACCCTGATGTATCTATAACAGACAAGGTATAGACCACAAACGTCTTCCTTACAAAGAAACAAACAGATTTAGATAGCACAATATTCCCTTAAAGTACAGAGAATTCATGTGACGACAGGGCTCTAGAATTTTTTTTCAAAAACACTTGTCACGGACTAATGGAAATTTAAAATTTGACTTGTCCTACATAGGAAGCTAGTTGTCTGAGAATATCGCTCAATTTAGTAACAAATAAACAAACACAGTGATAGCTCCACAATTTGTGGGATTCTAAGGTTTGACTTACAACTGAACAATTGCTGATGTTGGTTAGCTTTGAAACAGACTTGTCAAGGATTAACTTCAAATCAACTGTCGGTAGCCTGATTCAGCATTAGACTAGTCAGGGATGTCGCGTTAGTGGATTTCTAGAGCCCTGGACAATGGTTTTGACTACAGTTTAATAAAATACACAACACTATGAACTGAACCACTCTTCCGCATTTAACAATTTTTCAAAGTCGTTGAAAAAAACATTACCAAAGAAACAGGAACACATTTCAGATGAATTTTTATCACAAATGATTCGTTCTCACTGGTGTGAATGCAATATGTGAATCTGTAGACAGTAACATAGAGGACGATGTATCACCGGCTTCTGACATATCCGTCGATTCTGCAACATCAGAGGTCTCTGAATCTGGAAACAAAGACAAAAGGAATGATGATATTTCGGCACAGCCGTACTAACATGGCTTTGCTCTTTGCATATATATCAGTGTTGGGTAAACCAATCAAAGCTTATTTTAACCACTAAACCAAATCCTTTTCAACCAAACAACATTTGTAACCATTGATTTTCTGTGAATTTACCGAAATCCATTTTGTATCTGGAGCGACCAGCAATTGTAACTCCTCGGTAATTTTTCATGTTGCTCAACAAATCTCAACCTTCAAATTGCCCTGTTTTTCTTGTTTCAACAGTATTGTAGTTATGGATGATGGTTAGTTGACTCAACAAGTGTTCCTGTGTTACCAACCAGTACTACACTGTTATTGCACAAGCAAATGACATCTTACCCACATGAATCACAGATGGAAAAGAAATGACTTCTGATGAATGACCATTAGATAAAATGTCACACAAAGAACTTATTTCTCACCCCAAGTTCAAATCTCAGGCTTCCAGATCAGCAGTTGACTGCACCATCAACTGAGCTTACCAGGCAGGCTATTTAGCAATCATAAATCTATGAGCAAATAGTAAATCTACACTATATATGAAGCTTATTGGTATATTAATATAAAATATAATCAATTAGTAATTGGTTAATCATTTAAAGTCAGGCAGAAATAACAATATCTTCACAAAACTGTATAGAGCGAGCTGAATTTGTTTCCCGTAAAAGATCCAACTCAACATATTCTAAAATAACTTCAGTGCAGAGGTTCCCATCCAATCTGACGTTTTCAGTATTCTATATCTCTACACAGTTTCATACTCCTTAATGCTGACAGACAATATGTTCAGTTCAACTAATAAAACTAAAACAAGGGAGAAAACTCACAAACAAAAGAAGTTAAAATGTTAAAAAATATCAAAATAATGTGAAATTAGAAAATACATATGTACTTTACATGGCATTTGGCATTAATATGAGTTTCCAAATATAAACAATCTAATTAAATACATACATGATACATAAGTCATTGCCAGAAAGTAGTGTCACAGACAACACAGTATTGAGATACATACACAGAACAATACAAATGATTGCCTTCATTCACCAAAAACATCAAAATCTATTCAGGGGTTCCATTTGACCCTTGAGGTGACCCTTTGACCCCTGGAATTCCCAAAAAGCCACATTTGGCTCTAAGGACTCTGGCTGAAGATTCAATTTTTCACTAAATAATAGGTATTTTGGTTGTAAAATACGGTAAAAACTCATCAAAATGTCCCTTGAGATTCAGCCCCTAGTAGAACCCCTGCTATACAGTCAATCTTTAGAATAAACTCTCACCTGTAGTTTGCATTTCATGCGAGTCTTTTAATGGCATAAATCCAAACATGTGTGGTTGAGGCCTATGACTAATAGGTATATTGTGGTGAAGTATACTGGCATCTCTAGGTACGATCTGTTCTGGGCTGCTTCCCTCACAACTGCTCGATGAAACACTGAAATAGCATATTATCATAGTTTATCATATTCTTTAACAATGCTTTCTTTATAAACTAAGATCAGGTGATCTAGATTTCAAACTAGGACTAACTTGTCCACCCATATGCAACCACAATAGATAGTTCCCACATCTACAACATTTACTTCCTTTGTACTTTATCATCCACATTTTTTGATAGGCAAAACTGATAAGCATTAATAGGATTAATTCCAAAATATGTGATAATTGAGAAAATATCAAGAGAATTTGCATACATGTGACAACCACTTTTTCTTCAACTTTGTGAGCCATCTGCTCACATCAGCATAAGGAATAAGTTAATTTTATAGATCTGATAATTTTAACCATTGCTTACATTGCATTCACTAAAAGTTAAAGGAAATCAATATGGCCGACTATTAAGAACAAGGGAGGTAAATATTGTAAATGTACGAATTATATATTCATGTAGACTATTTAACATGACAAGTTGTTTTTTTCATTTTCAAGGACCTTTTCTTATCACCAATTCACCAATATGACTTTTTAAAAAAAGGCAGAATGTTGTGATTCACTTTTGAAACCTGAAAGGAAATGCACAAAAAAGGTGACAAACGTACATCGATAAATGATCTAATACCATTTTTTTTTTCTATCCTTTATATTACTTTATCCTCACACAAAGAAAAATGACGGAAATAACTTTTTTGGGGAGTTTCTTGCAAAATCTGACTACCTGCTAGGTTGAACTGCAAACTTCGAATCCCTGAATTTGGTGCAAACACTGATTAATAAATTAAGTTGAAAATTTGTTCATAAAGGATAAATAGGTTTAAATGTAAAACATTTACCTGTGAGCAAGTGGGTGGGGTATTAATCTATCTGGTGTGGTTGGTCCCGTATGAAACTTCTTTGGTGGACTCATGCAACTTTCAAACCTGTTATCTCCGTCAGGCTCCACTGTAACACAAACAAAATTATAATACATCAGCCATTTTTTTTCAGTTTTTGGGGGAAGTACGGTGGGTCCTTTTGATAGGGGAAATATGCATCACGAATCATCAAATTTGGGTATTTTTTAGGCTAAAATTTTAAATTGTTTTACTGAAGGGGAATTTTCTTTCTAAGTAGGGGAAAACTTTATACTTTTTTCATTGGGGAATGGGGCCTCATATCAGCCCTAAATTTGCCATAAAAAAGGGCTGTACATAAAATGCATCGCTATGCAATATCTTCAAAGTCAGCATGTCTTTCATAATCAGTTTAAAAAGCTCTACATTGCTCTTAAAAAACATGGAATTATATTTCGTGCAATTCTAATTTTACAAAACAATCTATTTCACTTGGACTAGTTCCATACATTCGCTAATCTCAGTGTGAATAATAATAAAACACACAAATTAAGAATAAAACACATGTCTTTCCCAATTGTTCAAATTTACAAACTTACATTTTCGTTTTCCAAGAGGGCTTGGCCTTATAACAGGACTAATGCTCCTGAAATAACAGAAGAAACATACAAACTATATTCAGTTTAATGCATATACATGTATATAAAAAATAACAAGTAACTGTTATTGAATTTTATAACACTGAAATATCAATCAGGGTTTAAATAAAAGTTTTATACATATGACGAGACTGATAAAAAAAGTTAAGATTTCTCAGTAGTTAGTCTGCACTATTGGGTAACTATCCTAGACCTAAAAACCATAAGGGCCATGTTGAGATAAAGAAAAATATGACCGAGAGTTTAAACAGTTTTTTATAATTGGGGCAGATGACCCAGTTTCAAACTTGACCTCAATTTGATCAAGACATACATTCTGACCATGGTTCAGGCAGATCAGGTTTAAGATATGACCTCTAGTGTGTTAACATGCTTATTGTTGATAACACATGACATACGACAGACACAGGGTGATCCCAATAGATAGTTCCCACACCTACAATAATTACCTCCCTTGTTCTTAATCATCGGCCATTTTGATAGACAAAACTGATAAGCCCTTATAGGAGTAATTTCCAAAATGTGATAACTGAGAAATACCAACAGAATTTGCATGTGACCACTTTCCCTCAACTGTCTAAGCTATTTGCCTATCAATATGGTCGACAATTCAGAACAAGGGAGGTAACTATAGTAAATGTGGGCATTCTCAATTATAATTTGAATATTATCAACAAACCTTGGAAATGATTTCCTTGTAGGACTAGGGCTTGGACTAGGGGTAAATGTATGGTTCTTAATTGGTGCTTGCATCGATGGTGAAAAACATTGCTGAAATGGTAAACATGTGTCTTCTTTATATCACTTGTTACTACATGATAAACATATGTCTTCTTTATATCACGTTTTACTACATGATAAACACATGACTTCTTTATATCACTTGTTACTACATGATAAACATGTGACTTCTTTATATCACTTGTTACTACATGATAAACATGTGACTTCTTTATATCACTTTTTACTACATGATAAACATGTGACTTCTTTATATCACTTTTTACTACATGATAAACATGTGACTTCTTTATATCACTTTTTACTACATGATAAACATGTGACTTCTTTATATCATTTTTTCCTACATGACAAACATGTGACTTCTTTATATCACTTTTAACTACATGATAAACATGTGACTTCTTTATATCACTTTTTACTACATGATAAACAAAGACCATCATTTCAATTTATACAAGGCTTATAGCCCGATGACAGTAAAAACTACTGACAGTGACACAAAAACATGTCGACAATTTTCAAGATTGATCATTGAACAACACCTAGGTTTAGTACACTGTAATGCAAATTTTTAAAGGATAAAAGCTGTATACAAACCTTCCCAACACGGATAGGTGACAATGCACATCCTAACATAGATGGTGAGGTAAAAATGTGTAATGATTCGGACAATGATCGGGGTCGTCTAATAGCATTCTCGGCCAACATCGGCTCATCATCACGCTGAAAGTACATAAAGCAATTAATAATGTTCATAAACAGAGACATCATGGAAAGATAATTTATATATAACAGGGGTTCAACTAGTTGCTGAATCTCAATGGCCATTTTGATAATTTTTGACAGGTTATTACCATTTTATAGCCAAAATACTTAAAATTTAGAGAAAAATTGACCCTTCAGCCAGAATCCTTATGGTCAAATTATGGTCTTCTTGGAATCAAGGGGTCAAATGGAACCCCTGTTATATACACTATTAGTTTCTAGCCATGTGTTCAAATAAGTATTCACATACAGATGTGATAGGTATAGAGACATAAAGCCAGACAGGAGCTCCAAGACTTAAAAGACAAAATATACATTACGGGCAAATCAACTGCGACTTCTTCACCAGGAAATAACTTATGATGAAAGCAGTCTTATCCTGACAGTGATTTCGCCCCCAAAAATAATCAGTTTTTCCCCCAATTCTTGATTTATTTTCCCTCCTCTGACTGAATTTCTTTTTTATAAGTCAGGTGTTCATGCATTTCATCTTGTATAAAAGAATCCTTGCTCTTACATCACCTCATATATATATATATATATAACAAACATCAGCCACAGCTGAAAAGTTATGTTTATAAGCAAAACACCTGTTACCTTATTTTCCCAAAATTGGGATTTACCGTGCCTTTTTCCAAATTGAAAAGGCACAAGCAGTAAAAGAGAGAGAATACGTAACTACATGGAACGCCACATACACAAGACAGTGCCTCCCCACACAGACCTCCGGGAAAACAACAATCCACAGAACATAAGGCACTTAAGGAGGTCAATAGTACACATGTTAAGGAACAGAGGTACAAGGAATGGCCCGGCAGACCACAAGGAATAACTAGGAGAATCAAAGTGGACAGTGAAGGAAGGGGGAGGGGGGATTAATGGATGGAAAAGGCTGAAACTGGGCATGAAACAACCTGAACACTATATAAAGTGACAGAATTGCACAGGGGAAAGGGAAATACAAATCACATTCAAAACCCAAACAACAACCATATAGCGAATTACAGCCTTGGAACTGTCAGCAAAGAACACTGGGGGTTTAAATCGATTTAACAGCTAGATAACCTCACACTTAATCACTATATATATATATGGTCCTTGATTTCCAACATAAATACATAAATTGACAAAGTAGGCAGTAACTAATCATTAAAAGCAACCAACCATCACGCACATAACAACAGACACTGTAACTAATCCAGCACGAAGGAACAAGCAGCCTCATTCTGACCTTGCTCCCTGTAACTAAACTAGTAACATAAAAATGTGAAATAACCCTAAAATTTCAAATTAATAATGCAATTTAAAGAAAGGTCAACTCGATAATGTAGTTTATAATTAAATAATTCTTAGATATTAGTGATAGGGAAATTTAAAACTAAAAGAAATATGTCTATTAAGAAAACTAAAATGAAAACACAAAACTCGACTGTACCCAATGAACATTAAGATGTGTTATAAAACCGCATTGTAGAGAAGTTTTCTTGGTATACATATATAGTGTATAATAAAATATCTGTGACGTCATAAAATGTTAATGACGTCATAAGAGAGAGAATAGGTAGCTACAGGGAACGCCACATACACAAGACAGTGCCTTATAAAACTGATAAATATACGAGAGAGAAATTAAGTAGTTACAGAGAACACCACAAAACAAAAAGAGACAAGTACAACACCAACGTAAACCCGAAAATATATATTAGACGTCACAACACAATCCCAAATGGGCTGGTCGATAATTTTAAGATACTTCATGGAACACATCCTAGTTAATGCCTACAAAGTCCCTAAAAGTAAACTATTTTTTTTGCCTGAACATTTTTATCACCCAAATGACTTTCTGAGTGCAAGTGAAATAACCATACATTGATGAAAGTGATGTCCATGAATTGTTTAATGTAACTTAGTAATATAAATTACCAAGTATATAAAACAACCTACAAATTTAAGAAGGAACTTACTAAATAGAAATTCTCTTTCCATGAAGTGGTAATCTGTATGGCTGACCGCAATTCTCTGAAATATATAATTTGTATTAAGAATATCCGTCAACAAAGATATTTTTTTAAAAATAAATGTTAATGTCTTACTGAGTATTTCTAGTCAAACTCTACAATAATCATAAGAATTTTCAGGAAAAATACCACAGTTAATAGCATTTAGTCATTATCTTTTTACTAAATGAAATGCTTAAAAGATATATATAAAGATTCCACAATCACTTTCAAATTCACCAAATTATGTCCCAAGTATTGCATGAAATAATAAAAGCCTCATTACTGACCCCTACTTCAACACTGACGGGATCAATCATGAGGTAAATGTATAATTATGTAAAATACAGTAAAACCTCATGTAAAGATCACCTCAATAATAAGACAACATCAACAATAAGAACACAATTTTCAACACCATTTTCACTGTTTTGCTCTTTAATCAACCTCATTATTACTACCACCTCAATAAGAAGACCAGTTTTCAAGGGTCCCAAGGGTGGTCCTATTATTGAGGTTTTACTGTATCTAGTAACTGTGTCTTTTAAAGTATGTGATGCCTTCACCTCAAATATCAATTGAAATTGGTAATGTGGAAACAGAATATGTCTTCAACCAATAGACTTGCAATATTGAAGTATATGAAGGTATTCTATTGACATTGATGAAGCTGTCCTGTATATTTGCAACCAGGACATTTTATTTTTAAATTATGAATCATAAAATAACTTCCTTTTCAAATACAATTACCTTTCTCTTTGTATGTCTCGGTCTGCTATACCACTCTCCTCTTGTTTTAACTGATTCAATCTATCTGCTACTTTGACAGGTGTCTGCAAATACAGACAAAATTTTATCCTTCTTCAAGAGCAATGCAAATTTAGATATATATATATGAATAAAAATGTCAACAAAATATTATGACTAACCGAAATACTACTGAAATACCCGTAAATTTTACGTAGAAGAATCAATACGTAAAGGCTATAATAAACCCCTCCATTATTTTGGTAGTATTCCGGGTTAGTCGTGTGACCTGTTTCATATTAGTAGTTACTTACTGAGGAGCCATGTAAATGCATTGAACTTGAGCTAAATCTTCTTGTTCTTTGAGAATCAATGGTGGAAAAACTGCTTGGAGGACTGAAAAAAAATCAAAAGATTTAGTAACCAGTTGAATGAATTTGAACAGTTTTGAGCACATGTGATCAGTTAGCAAAAAACACTACTTCACTTGACCTTCTAAGACACATTGTCCAAGAAATCTTTCAACAGATGTTGTAGTTTTTAAGCAAGTTGACAACCATCTTTAGTTAAAATAGCCCATGCAGTGACATGATTAACTCGCCTTAATGTGCTTGAAATTGTAGGTGCTGAATCTCAAGGGTCATTTTGATAATTTGTAAGTGGATTTTACCATTTTATAGCTAAATTACCTATAATTTAGAGACAAACTGACCCTTCAGCCAGAATCCTTGGGGTCAAAATGAGGCATTTTGGACATTCAAGGGGTCAACAACAGCGTCAAATGGAACCCCTCTAGTGACAGAGTTAGACGACTGCCCTGTTAGATGTCAATAGAGCACTATACATTGTACAATAGTGTTTAAACTTTAATAGTATCATACTAGTGTTGTGCCTTGTGGGTTCAAGCTCAACATCAGGCACTCTTTTTCCCCTTGATTTTCTTCAATACATGCAATGGTGTTTGTGGTTAGATGGCTTTCCAATTAGCTCAGTCATTAGAGCACTGTACTAGTGATTAGGGTGTTCACTTTTTATCCTCAATTTACTTCAAAATCAACACTGTGCCGAATATATTTCTCCACGAGGTCATAAAAACTATGGTGCTTTATTTCAAATAAGCTTTGCTTATGAGTTAGTTTCAATATTGTATAAACACTTTTGTGCACTTTAACCATTCGAATTCCAGACGTTTCACCCCCAAGTCGTTTCCAACCCAAGACGTTTCACCCCCAAGTCATTTCCTCCCAAGACGTTTCACCCCCAATTTTAATAGATCCTAGAAGTTTCACCCCACCTTTTCAATATATAATTATATATGTGTGATTAACATTTTAATTTGATGTTTATTTTAAAATTAAATTGTTAATTTATAGTTTTAAAACCCTTTAGCTGATTGATTTAATTTTGACATACACACACATGCACACTTGTATGTATATACATACATCCATCATACACCCACCCATACACAATACATAATTTATATTGGGGGTGAAACGTCTTCAAATGTGATAAAATTACTTAGACGTTTCACACCCAAAATGGGGGTGAAACATCTTGGGAGGAAACGATTTGGGAGGAAACGACTTGGGGGTGAAACGTCTGACAACCAACCATTCTGGACACAAACAGGGTGAATAAAAAAAGGACCAGCCTGTTACTTACTAAATGGCCCATGGAACTAAGACATATCCGGCTCAATTAAGTGATGAAACGCGAAACTATAATATCTTAAAGACCATGACCATGGTGCATATTTTTCTTGATGCCATACCTTATTTGCATTCCAGCCGTTGAAACAAGAATATTCATCATCGGAGCACTGCTGCATCGTTTTAGAACTCCAGGAATTGGGATCCCATTGTTGTTAGCATTGTTCATTGAACTTTCCAAATCCCGACTTCCATATCCTGATGATGCACCAGGACTATGATGTTGCAACGTTATGTTGTTGGAAATAGGGGGGTCAACCTCCATTTTGTTTTCAACTGAATATTCAAAAAAGTTAAATTTTCAGTCGACTAGCGACTGGCACAGTTGACGTATTGCAGAAGACATTGTCCAGTGATTCGATAAATCGTGTGCTTATGATATTTTACAAAGAAATTCATTGTTAGCAATGTATGAAGCGAGTTTATGTACTTTCTTCAGAACAGCTGACGCAGTGACGGACAAATTTTGAATGACTTTCACATCATGATGTCGTCAAACAAACTTGTGCAATGAGATAAAACATATACATATACACAAATGTGTGTCTTCATTTAATTTTTCAATTGTTATTATAGCAAATATTCGGGACAGTTTTGCACAACGAAGTAATTTGTCAAAAACTGGTGTTTTTTTACAAAATGTACCCACTGCACAAGCACTTCCGGTGTGAACACTCATAAATCGGTGACGTAATGTAAAATTGCGTAGAAGTGATAACGTCAAAATAACCCGTTCTATTCCCGTGACAGAGCCGCGGACTATTTGAAAAAATAATTATCAATCAAAGTACACAACGTATTGTTGGAAGGTGACTTTTGACATATGTCAACTTCAATTCATATTATTTACACTAATTTGCACAAACTATTTTGATCATTATACACATTACTGTAATTAACTGACATATCTTGCTTTCCTTATTTTATAATTATCTCTTTTTTACGACGATCACAGACATATAAACATTGTACATGCGAAGATAAAGTCAATTACATTCATAAATGTTTTATTTACAGGATTCTCCATATCTTGAAAGGAACATATTGTCGGCTTGGATTTGTTAATGGTTAATGACTCTAATCATTAGTATATGTACAGGATTATACATGCAGACTCCCGTAATCGTAGCCTAGCTGTACCGTATTGTTTGTCAACAATTGTTCGACTCCCGTAATCTAGAACGAGAGTCTACCAAAATGGTCCTCATCCACCCGTTGGAATGCCGAATCAATTAGTGTTTAGGTAGTCTTGGGTTCGCGCCCACATTAGGCGCACTTTTCCACTTGATATACTTTACAAGAAGAGCTAGGTATTAATGTGTAACAGAGGTCATATTGTAATGGCTAAAATGTATATCAAAGCCAGTCCTCTTATGCTGTTTGTAACTCATTGCAGTAATAACAATAATCATTATATTATAATCATTTGCAATACAGTGGAACACGCTAAAAACGAATTTATGGTGATCTGGAGATTTATTTCATTATATCAAAACTTTGTTTCGTATAATTGTATAGATTACAAATTTCGTTACAACATTCATTACTGTTGACTTGTTTACGCCTGAACTAGACGTGCGTGTAGTGCTACAAATTAGTACGTTATATAAAAAAATACACTATATCCAAATTCATTACCATCGTGTAGTTATACAATGAAATGTAGAAGAGCTTGATCGGGGAATAAAAACTACTACGTACTATCCGATTTTTCAAAATTTGAAGATCAGAGGGCCCTATCTCCACAGTCACTGGGGTACGCAGGCTAATCATCGATCTTGGTTGAGATATCATGTCTGAAAACATGGTTTTCAATGTGAGAGCGGTGATTTGGATAATTCAAGGGCCACAATTCCGGCATGCCTGTTGCAATTTGGCTGGTATTTTTACTTGATCAGTTAGTTTTCAAATAAAACACTGGGTTAAAGTATGGTGAAGATCCAGCACATCATTTTGAGTCAGAGAGTGGACATCGCTAGTAAAGCCACCTGCCTTGGGTGATCCGAAAATGTTCCACAATGAGCAGACAAAAAACATGTGCAAGGGCCACTACAATACGAGATAGGTATTAAAGTATAGTGTTTATTTATTATAGTGTCACCCCTACTTAAAAGACCAGCCATTTCTGACTTATCAGACACCTACCTTCTGAGCACATTTACTTCCCGATTCCTATTCTTTAATGCCTGGCACCAGGCACAGGAACCATTATCTAACTAACTGGCCACTCACTAAACAGCCATATTGGAACGGAACCCTTTCAAGATTCCAACCTTTGACTTCCCGCTCTCAAGGCAGATGCCTCAACCACATGGCCATGGGAGACGGTGTATATAGTGCAATAAATATAAGATTCACTTTATAATACATATGTTAGGTATATGAATTCACAACACAACAATATGGTATATGTATTTACACATTTTATTATTTCTGTATTCCTCACTATCAGTCTGCTATATGCACATCACTTCAAGCAAAATATAACAACACAATCACGTATGTACAAGACAGAAATAGGAGAAAATAATGATTTAAAAATAACCCAGTTTAAACTAGGCAATAAAAGCACAACTGATCCCTCACAATATGAAAAGAAATATCTATGTCCTCGTAATGTAATTATTTTGTTCAACAAAATCGGGAGCAAACCTAATCAAAAATTATTTGAAAGTGTAGATTGCTTTAAATTAAAGCAGATGTCTCCATTTATTGTCGTATTTAATGGTACATGCAGGAAACTATACGCAGAACTTGCATAATGCAGAGATTTTCCTACCAAGTTTGGTAGAAAGCTAACCAAAGATTCAGGAAAAGTCCAAACAATTTGCAAGAGATAGACGTCAGGTAAGATAGGACAAGATAGAAATTTGGACAGGAAAAAGGATGACGTTTCCCCCCATATGGAGAGACATAAATACACAATAAGTATTCCCTACTCCAGAACATGAAGATTTCTCTCAAAACTATTTCAAGTCATTTTAAAATTAATATTTTGCAAATAGCAAGAACTTTATCAAATCTACAACATAAAGATATAAAACAAAACTAAGATGTCTTCAGAGGAACAATGATGATAGAGCACTTAAAAACAACATACCAAGCTAATGAAAAATTAAAAAAACTATTACCACATAAAGTTAAGGTAGTTACTTTACAATGTAGCAATGTCCAAATGTCCAATAAATTAGTTGTTCACTACACGACATTTGTCTGAAGGATGAGACACTTGTAAATGCATAAGGTAAAAACATTTGAGCTGTTACACGACAAAACCTATATTAGTGACCAAAAAATTCTAACAGACATATTTTTCTAGTTTCATAAAATACCAAAAATATTAAAATTGGACGTTTAATTTTCTTTTTATAGTGATTCAAATATTAAGAACAAGAAAAAGTAAGCTACGCAATGATGTTGCACCCAAAACTCTTTACTCAACTGTACATTTATTCTTCACAAATCTTCTGCTTTTCAAATGGAAAGAAACAAATTTCCTAATATTTTCATGCTCATTTAATTTATAAAGCAAAATGAACCTACCAAAGTGACTCCCGAGAAAGCACTTAGTTTGTGACGTCCAAAATTTCTTTGGGAAATGATCAACGTCATAGCCGTCACTAATACATGTTTGGACATAGAAGTGTCCAAATGTTTTAAAGGTACATAGTCCGATTTTTTGGACGAAATATCCTTAGTGTTGATAATGAGAGAAATGTTGGTAATTTACATCATACAGATGTACCCTACAACACTGTATGGTCGGTCAACTTACATGTTTACCACAACCACAAATACAGGTGTCCGATACTGGTATTTTCTATCCTGACCAATGTGCAGAGTTAGCACTAGCACAGGAAATTCCACTATTGGACTTGTGCTTTGTAGTTCCAGGAAACTGTTTTAGAGAAGTCACAATGCAATGTCTTAGAGTATGTCTGTATGAAGGCATTTATGTGCCATTTTCTTAAAATTATTACTGAGCATATTTTGATAGAAAATGAGACTATTTACCTTTAATGTATGGAAGAGAAGCATCCTAACCTAGAATTTGACTGTAACATAAGCATCAACAGATTTTCAACATATAGAAATGAAAGAAAAGGTAGAATATAGAATATGAAGGAAGAGAAGGGCAGATTATAGATACAGTATGATTATCTGCTAGTATGCTACATATATCACAACACAAAAACTATAATTATCATTATCACTTCATCAATTTGTTTACATCTGTTTTACCAGGTGCAAACTCCAGACATTTCTTCTACATATGTCTTCACATTTATACTGTAATGTTTACAAATGATAAATAAATGTGATTGCTACGACGACAACAATGTCTATACATATATGATAACATTAAACATTATCATTGTGCTGATAATACTTATATATGTGTACATACACAATAATTTACAAGTTCTGTAATAAAATTATCATACATTTATTGATATGTATACATATAACTAGCATATGAAGAATTCAAGATACTAACATACACATGTATCTGCCAGAAGGCAATGGCACAAGCGTTAAAGCACACTACACTGAATTGCACCAATAATGACCACATTTACAATGAGAGTACACTAACTTGGATGAGACAAATTGAAAGCTGTGAACAAAGATCCCACAGAAATCCTCAAGCAATCCTCGACCTACACGCTGTCAAGCATCATTCTTCATTCAATTGAGACAGAAGGTTTTTAAAGAAAATCCTTAAAGCAGCATTTAGAAACATTTGACTTTCTGCAGAATGAAGATTGCTTGGAAACTGACCAAACCGAATACTTTATTAATTTTTTTATAGTAATCTTTAGCCATCTAGGAGGCTTGTAGTCAGTCCTTATAATGGCTGTTTTTTTTATGAAATTAAACAGATCAGGTAGTGGACTTATCTTTTTTTGGCAATAGCGGTCAAGTTAGAGCATTTGAATTCAAGTTATACACTAAAAATGCCAGAAGTTTCTACCTAATTTCTGATGATTAAATGTACGTTTTATACTAACACATTATATTTGTGTCTTTAAATAAGTGAATATTATACCATATAATGCAGTAAACATAATAAAATATTACTGACTTTCTCAGTTTAATATACAAACAGGTAAGACTATTCCTTAAAAAAATATTTGTGTGGCGTAACTTAACCCACGCAAATAAATAATTTTTCATTTATTACTTTTTATGCAAATTCCAAGTATCATCCATCAATATGCAGCCCCCAAAGTTTTCCTAACTTGAACGCCTCAATTTTGTTTTCCAAAAGGGGACAATACAATCTCAATACATCAGGATTTGAGGGCTATTCCAAAAAAATCTAGGAGGAACGATGACCAATTAAAGTTACCTTGTTGGGAAGGTGTCAAAAACCAATTAAAATTCCCCCTATTTTTACGAGTGTGTAGAGTTACGCCAAACAAACATTTATTTGTTGACAGTCTAATGGCATCAATGATGGCACTTCCTTAAAGCATACAATCAGCACGACATCTCATCCCTAATTCAAGCAACTATCTAGCTACGTACTTAAGCACTGCAAGACTAAAACTATGAACATCATATTTCAATTTTTCTAAGATAAAATTTACTCTTATAAGTTAAATATGCAAATCTTAAGGATGGCAAGACTACAACAATCTATGGCTAAGTGTGTAAAACAGAATATTCCTACTAAAAAGGCAAATTTTACAGACCATTGCCAAGCAAATAATCTATCAACTTTATAAAACAAAAACACAGAAAAAAGGCTGTCATCAAATTTATCTGAAATATTTTCTATTTTTCCATTTGCTGTAAGAAATCCCATATGCTGTTCACACTGGAACTTAATCTTTCTGAGAAATGAAGCTAAACACATAACATTTATATGATCACAAATGCTGACAATCAAGTTTAATACAACAAAAGCTCTTCTTCATTGCAACACAAACAAGCTAAAACCAAATAATAACTTGATTTCAAAAGACTGTTACTTAAACTTTAATATATATCCTGAGATAAAAAAAACCTAAAATTCTTCTAATCTACTGAAACTGATTCCTAGATAATACTTATTATAATATTTAATTCACAACACAAGTTATAGGGAATGGAGTTCCATCACATGTTAATTACACGGCTGATTCTCGGATAACTGGAACACTGCTCACACGGCGTATAACATTTACACGTTTTACACGTTTTTGAAGCAGGAAGCGCCATCTAGCGGAGTGTCAGTCGAGCGGATCTTTCATTGAGAAGGCACCAAGGCTGGCCGTATCACTCATGTCACAGAAATCAGCAAGGCTTATACTGTCCTCCTGAAATATTGCAAAATTGCATGTGAATGTTTTCCACCGTATCATATTCTGAATATCATGTCTATTCAGCGCTCTAGAAATCCACTAGCCCAACGTTTAATTGCCGATTCGGGCTACCTAAAGTTGAGTTGGGACTTAGGCCGGGACATGTCTGTTATGCACACCTATTTAACTGTTAATCCGCACCCTGTACTATGCTTGTACAACTAACCTACCATGTCGGACAAGTCGAAATTAATATGTACGCTAGTCCGGGACGACTGTATATAAAGATAATTTAAAGAGCCCTGCTATTATCTACATTTTAAGTGAATCATCTTAAGGTTGTTAATCATTTTCCAATCTTGCAAAAAACACGATATCACATATCAGTCAACAAGAAAGGGTTCTATAGCCATTCATTAATTTCATCATTTTCCCAGTCAGTAAATATATTTAGAGTTTTAATCACTCATCTTTTGCGACAAACAAAAAAATTGCCTATCAACAAAACAATTCACTAACTTGTAGTCTGGTGTTTTACAGATTTCAAAGCTTTATTACCCTGTTTAAGCAAGTTTCTTGTTAAAAGCAATATACAAATTTGCCATGCCACTTGTTTCAGTACTTTCAGGGCTCAACATTAACTTTTTGTACTACTGGACAAGTCGGACAAGTAGATTTAAAAATCGCTTGTCCTGACCAAATGTTCACTTGTCCTGTCAGACCTTAAAAAACATATAGTGTGAAAATGCAGGAGTTGTGACAAATGAAGAAATATAGCATCAATTTGCAGGCTTTAATACATGTACAATCTAATTAAAACAGTAACTCTCTAATTCACATGTAATTCTTATTGTAAGTCTAACATTGATTTTTCTTGAGCCAATTTTTGTTAACTGTGGATTGATCTTTTGGTTTAGCTGAATTGATTTAAGCCCATCAGGTAACTTGGACACAATTTCTTCCATTGAAAGTCACTGGTCACATCGGGCAGGTAGTTTTGGAAATTGGTTGCCCGGACCTTCAATTTACTGGTTAAAATCCATCGGACAACCGTTAGTGTTGAGCCCTGACTTTCTTAATACAATAATGATGTCAGAATTTAAGACTGAACAACAAACAAACATTGATATTTATACACTTACTCTCAGATCTATACTACTGGCAAGTCGTTTCCCTTGCAGGTTTCCAGGAGTGAACTCCCTTGAATTGTCCTTCACAAACGGACTGAACACATGTGACACAGCACGCTTTATTCTCCTAGGTGTCTTGTTAAATGAAAATGCACGACTCACTCGTCTGCTGAACCTGTCAAGCATAACACAAACTCAATGATTTTACCAAGAAAACAATTCTAAGGTAATAACTAATTATATTGATGATAACGTAAGCATAATTTTAAACAAGTTACTCATATTTGTATATAATAAACGGGAGCTTGAAACACTGTTCATAAGTAAGCCTCAGTTTCCCATTGATATATCATATAATATACTGTATTAGCTGATATTTCGGCAAATCAAATGTTTGCAATCTATAGCACTTCACATGCAGAAATGTTTGTGAATCACTGAAATTTGTAATGCCAATAAAACACAATAAATATATTTGACTATTTTTCTTTAACCTCGTACTTACTGCAAGATTAAATTGTGTTGTTGTTCTGAATAAATTTAAATGTATAAAAAATAAAAATACTTATTATATTTTAAACTGGAAGCAAAAACAATACATGATTCTTTGCAGATCACCACTGACTTTATCAGAGTACTTATAACTTTTAAGGAGTGTATACAAAGAGCAGACCAGACTGGGTGAGACAGACAACGTCATGGATATAACACCGTCTACTAAGCTTTTTTTGCATTTGTGTTTATTTCTGTTTCCACTGGTTTCCCACATGGGCGATGCCTCCGGAAGAATGTCAGTCATTTTAGATTTTTGGAGGATGGTGCATGATATAGTAGATGCCCACTTCCAGAAGCACCTTTGGTTCTTTTACGTACCCGATGTAAAGCTTAGTACAAGGGACCTCGGTTTGTCAAAGTCTCATCCGAAAGACTGTTAGTATTGTTAGTAGTGAAGTGGGGGATCAAACCTGCGACCCTTGGATGACTAGTCCAGCGTGTTACCACTGGACCATGGATCCGCTATGATTGAATGTTACGTAACTGGTTATAGTTCATTTAACTGAACTTTTGAAGTTTTTCAAAGGGAGACTACCCTAAAAAGGGAGAATATTTTACCTGCTAGCAGCTTTACTCAGAGTCTGATTCCCGAGATCTTGCGTGGTAACCTGTAGCTGGTCACCAACAACTGTGAACATCAAATTTTCCTGAAATGTTTAAATTATCACTATACTTCAAATGTACAGACACAACAATAAGCCAAAAGGCTTGTCTCTGGCTACAAGAGGAAACGAAAATAAGTTGATAGGTAGAGATGTACTTTTTTGTAGCCAGTTGTAGGTTGAAAATTAAACTTCACATGATGCTAGTGTTAATCAAAGTTGTAATCCAAGGTTTGATTTCCAATTGATAGAATTGATACCTTTTATGTTTGCGTAATGTTTGCCCTTTTTTTAATAAGGACACTTATTTTGCATAAACATATTTCAATATTTTGATCCAGCCCGACATGATACTTTCTCTTCCCTGATGGCTGAATGGTAGTTTCCAACCACTCAAGTTGCATTTCATTTTACAAGAAGATCTTTTGTCAGTTTGATATTTGCATGTTTCTGATCCGAAAGTAGCCTATTCTAGACATCAAAACAAAAGTAGGGATTTTGACGTGCATGCAAGATGTTCTGACGTATCGTTATTTGAAGAAGTTGACTTAAATGATTTATTCATTGCCAATGACGTGAAATTCAGCAAAATATAAAATATATCTCATTCCTTAGGCCAAAAAAAAAAGTTCCGTTTCCGGTCTCCCTACCTACCCTAAAGTGAAATATTATATTAGATATAACTATTACATTAAGACCATTATGACAGGCAATGGTAGAAAAATAATGTATGTAATGCATGTCTGCTCTCCTTGAAAAATAATTTCAAAGATTTAAACTAGATATTCACACACAAAGCATAACCAAACTTGTATCTTACTAATACTCACATAATCTGTCCGACAAACAGTATTTGCTATTGACTTTGACACATGTGTCATAAAACTAGATTTGTCCATGTCATCAGAATCAATCATAAAAGTGAATAGTTTTTCTTTCATGTCGCCAGCATTTTTTACAATGAATCCGAAAGCATCTTTGCAGTTTTCTGACTCTACAATGTCCAGTACACGTTTAACACACTGTAACTGAATCAATTCAAGATGCTTGTATCCTCTCTGAGGAGTCTTTGATGAGGACGGACTCTTGGAAAGTAGCACTTTTGTTCTACGCTTACATATCTAAAACGAACAAAAAAGGTCAGTCTATAATAATTTATTATCATACAATGAATTCGTTCATTAAATACTGTTTTAGAATTAAAGATTCTGCTTTATTGCCAGTTCCAAGTTTTGCCAGGTATATAAGGTCAGAATTCCAATTTTGTCTGCAAATTGGATAACCTCTATACAGCATAAAATCTTCTATTTTGGATGAATCTTAAGCAAGGGGTGTCACAAAGCTTGAATTAGCTAGGAATTCATCAAAAGTAGGCAGGGTCTGGGGGGTACTCCCATTAATTATGATCGCTCATACAAGAAAACCGGGTGATGATGCTTAAGCTACCGGCTCCCGGCTCTTATTGACAGCCTTGCTTAATTCTAATTCAGATAAGCTAATGAGTAGCATTACTATACAGCATTACCAACACATACACAATAGGTCAGTCAAACAATTATCTTGGTATCTGGGTGATGTTATCAGGCATGAGAATGCAAAATTTCAAAATCAGCTGAAAATTTGACAAGGGGTCTAGGAGGCCACTGAAGCTCCCGACTTTTAAGCATCTAAGATGGCTTAAATTGTCTCAAAAGCAGCCCTTACAAGGGTCATATATTTCCACGAAAAATTCTCATGCCTGTGTTATGTTGGCAGTCATAATATTTAAATAAGAAATTACGACCGATACTAACCACAACACAATCTGAGAATAAAAACAAAGCTAATGGAGCTCCTCTCTCACACAGAGCGTCAGATAACTCCACCACATCCATCCTGGTGATGAAAAATCTGTGGGATGACAATAAGGTTGCCTGAAATGGAAAAACGGTCAGTGAAAGTCATTTCTAATATTTCATCATCAAACTCACACAGTAAAGCCTCAACAATAAGACCACCTATGGAACCCGTGACATGGTTCATACAGATCTTCCAAAAAATGTTTAAGTACTTTTCAAGGACTTTTCCCAATTTTCAAGGACTCAAAATATTGATTTGTTTTCGGTATAGAGAATAAGGGATCCAGTGTATTTTTCAAGTTTAAGCTTCCTAAATGACCATTACTGTAGCACAGATACAAATACACTGCGTGAGCATTACTTTAAGAGGGCATTAAACCAAGTACAATACCCTACTGTATTACCATACTATTGCGCACTCAGTGGTAGGCCCTGTCGAAGATAGCTCAGTCACTTTTTGCCCTTTTTTGTCATTGCTAGTAAGTTTGTTACCAAATTTTCTTATTGAGGTACTAGTAGTCTCTAAGTGAGGTTTTACTGTCTAATGTTTGCTGTATTGAAAGTGATTTATTTTTTGAAAGTGGGCTTTAAGTCACATTAACAGCTAGAGTCATGCGCTCACTTTTACAGCTTATTAGGTTGGAGGAAGAAGCCAGGAAGGCACCGTGATAGAACCACCAACATTCTGTAACATAACTGCAAAAGCAATTTTAGCAGATACTTTGGATACCCGATTCAATTTCAATGCATAATAATTTTTTTAGTTTCACATACAACTGGTGTCCTAAATACTAAATCCATGGCTAATGGGTCATAGAACTTGCGTAAATTTAAAAGACTGTTAAACTATTTAATAACAAGAATAGATACAATTACAACAATGTGTGAGTTATCTGCTGTCATCAAATCAATCCTAATTCTAGCTTAATTGATGGCATATTCTAATCTTACTGACAAAAGATGATATGAATAAGAAATTTATGGTCTTCATTTTGAATTTTACAACCATTCAGTATACAAAGGCCATCCTTAGTTTGTTTGCAGTTATGTGACCGACCCATGAAAAAGTTTTTAGCCATTACAGTACTAAACCTAAAAAAAGCCTATCTATGTACCCACTGTTAAAATTCCAGGTTGCGTAACCGCAAACAAACAATTTTTAAGGATGGCCTAATATGATGATTGGTACTTTAAATTTACAAAATCAATCAACCAATTTAATACTAGACAGTGATGTGATTTTCATCATATTCCATGGCAAGCTGATGACAGGGCTACCCATATACAGGTATTATACATATATAACATATTTATCATTAAACTATAACATAATACACGAACGAACGAACACACAAACGAACGAAGAACGAACGAACCATACAACAAACAAACAAACAAACTTACAGGACAATTTTCAATATCCTTCATAATATCAAACATGACCACTTGACTTTCTGTTCTTCTCTTGTCTTCATTTATATGACTGCAACAACACAACGTCAATATTTATATATTTATATTCAAAAGAAGACAGAAAGTCTTATCCAAAAATATTTCAGGATAATTTAACAAGAAATCTTTCAATGCCTGTGAAAGAATAAACCAGAGTGGCAAACTGTCACAATATACGCCCAGCCAAGTCAGAGCTCAGAGTTGAAACAAGCCAAATTTGAGGTAATTTCTATATTCAAAGGGCGATACTCCCTAGGGACTCAAGCGACATGGCTGGTTATTGAACTTGTCTGAGAAATTATGCCCATACACAGTCTGACCAAATTTGGTTATGATTGGACTATTGCTTCTAAAGTTATTGATCGGACAACTAACTGAATGCCTCCGCATGCTCGTATGTCGCAATTGAAACTATAATACATCCCGATCTATGAACGGGCGTATGAAAAAACTTGTCATCCTGTCATTTCAGAATTATCAGTCAGAACTAACAAGACATAAAAGCATTGTAAGGATTCAGACACTTGTCTGCTGGTTACATTATCATTAGGATCAAGCTATGACAATAGCTATTCGCGTTTTCAAAACAGACTTGCTAACATTGAGAAATACATAAATGATTAACTTTACGCAAAACTTTATAAACAATTATTGGTAGAACCGATGGATGCTCCCCAAAGTATGTGAAAAATTGAATCCAAACATCCCGACGATACGTGTATCTACTCCTGGTAGTGAATAAATAGTGCCGATAGGATTGCAGGACAGACACATGCATGTACCAACACACAGACAGACAGCAGACGAAGCGACAGCTATATGCTTCTCTTTCTGGAGGCATAACAATGGGAAATCAAGTAAACATACTGTGATATAGTATGTACACAAAATCAACAGCAAATCTACATCTCTCTATTTTAAGCATAAACAAATCTGAACACCAGTAGAATACATACGTCATCACTTCCTTCAACACGCTGTTTGCTTTTTCCACTTCAGTGTAATCAGGATTAGCTTTAGACGTATGCTTTAAAACATCTAGAATAAAACGTCATTCAATTAGTGGGTACTTAATGAATATCACACAAAGCAGCAACCTTAACAACACTGTTATCAGAAAAATATTGCTCAAAACCAGAATACAGGTTGATTAAATGAAATGCCCTGTGTATGCATGTATCTAATAAGAATCTAAATTAGCAAAATCTTAATTATTAATTATGCCCATAAATGTATGCAAACAAACTAACAGTCAGCTTCATACAAAATGTTTAACTTGAGCTTTAGCATACATAACAATATCATTCCATGACTAGTGAACACAATTTTAGATACTTTAAGAGACACAGCAAGTCAACGCATTTTGATATTTCGACAAGATGAAAATATCAATTACTAAAAAAGGATGATGAATATATATCGAAGAAGAATGAATTAACAACATGTTTCATATTTTATGAAACATTAAAAAATATTGCTTCGATTTTCAGCAACATTGTTTCAACGAAATATAAGATGGTTATTGCAGTTGAACAGTAAATGCTCAATATAATGTGCAAGGCTACCCGAAAAGCACATATGTCAGTGTTTTGTTTTCATTTGGTTTAAAGGCAGTTTTCAACATTCCGTTTGACCTAACAAGTTTTTCTGGAATTAAATATCTAGTTCTAACTTGCCCTTCCGCAAGTAGCTGACTACGTCTCCACATGAATCAGATCAGAGATGGACGACAAATAATGGCAGCCAAATATAATGGAGGGACATAACCTGCCCCACCTTGGATTCAAACTCGGACCTCCAGGATGACAGTACAGTGCTCTACCAACTGAGCTAACCAAGTAGTTGTATTAGGAATACATTGAGAGAAAACATATTGTTGTCACATATAACTATCAAACTACACTCACCATTCAATAACAGAGTAATACTAGGTAACCTCTGTACTGGCCTTATTAACAACTCTGTTAGTGTCTGTCTACCACATTCTGGCTTTGTTTGACATATCTAACAAATAATAAAAATTAATAAGTAACACAAACCTCAATAACACAATTCTTTGAAATTCAACAACAGAAGTATTAGCACAGGGAAGTGGACAAATTCATACCAATTTCCAAACAAACTTTATTGAAACAGAGAGAAGTATCTAGATTGAAATTAAGCCTCTTGAAAAATTACGAATATATTCCTACATCCAAAAGTTTTATCACATATTTGCGTTAAAGTTTGCATGACTTCATTTTGAACTAAATTCAGCAAGTACCACATTTCTACAGTGAAGACTTACCTTTAAAAAGGCATGAAACCTTGGATTAGTTTTATCACACTTTTGTATTCTTTCTTTTGTGTCTTCAAAAAAGTTCACAAAAGGTGGGTATGCTTTCACTAAAGCAACAGCCTGAAACAAATTAAACATGTACATAGAGGTTTTTGTCCGTAAGGGCACAATTAAAATGTTTGTTTGGCATGACCCTAACTACCCAATGGCCCCTACTCCAGATTTTTGGGGGTCTGAGAGGGAATCTTTCTTTAAGTAGTTTCTTAATATACTTAACACTACAATAACAACAGTTAAATAATCTCAAAAAAAATTACCTACTCACCCAAATTTTTCTGGGTAAGATTATGCCAAAAAAAACTTTTTAAGGATGGCCTTAACTGTAATGGCTCAAAATCAGCAATACTACCTGCAGTCTATACATTGTACAACAGTAATATGATAGTTTTAATTGAATAAATAAATAAACAATACTAAGTTCAACTGTATGAGCAATTGGTTGATATAGCGTTTCAAGGCAATTTCTCTTTTGATTATTTTTTTTCTCTCTAGCTTTGTAAGATAAGATAAGGATCATCAATCATATCAAAAACCTTTCAATATTTAGATATATTTTAAACCACAATCATTAAACCAGGATTTTCCCTAGGTTTTCCAGCTAGGGGTCCTTGGACCCTCATGTTTGATAAATTGGGGGTCCTTAGTAAATTTGTAGGGTCCCAGATGTGCAGTTTATACTTGACAAACAATTATTTTAGGGGTCCCAGGGATGCACAGTAAGTTGAAAACGGGAGAACCCTAGAAAGAAAAGGGAGTCAGAGACTCAAGATTTCTGCATCAGGGAAATCCCTGTTTTACATAAAACCACAAATAAAACTTTGGAACAAATGTATCTATCTAATATCCAGAAACTTGCAATCACTGCATCCAAGTCATCTGACTCGTTCACAGTACACTTTATTTACACATAAACACAATAAAGATAACATGTATACAGAGAAAGTAGAGTGATCTAATTGATTTTAACAATAGAAAACAATGGATCACACAATGCATTCTGAATAATAATTCCAACTGTTCTCTTCACGGAAAATCAATAAGCAAAGCTAAAACAGAGAAATATCTCATCTTTATTCAATCTTGTCTTGAGTTAAGTTCTTCGGTTTCAACACTATATCAGTTCTGTATGGCAGATAGTTCAATGGTTGACATAACGTTGTACCCAGTTATCCATTTAGTATGAATCTGTTCTTCCATAAGCAACTAACCATCTTTGCATATAAATCAGTTTAAAGTGAATAAACCCGTATTTAATATGTCAAAGTCGAATGAACACGAGCATTGAAATAGAAAATTAACATATGAGAGCCGCTGTACCATTTCCAACCTCTTTAAGTGACAGAAAACTTAATGTGACGTCACCATGTACTGACAGTAAGCAATATTTGCCCTATATCACAATATGAAAACCATATGGAGTAAATATATTTTTTTGCTTGGAAAAAATGAGATCCCATTTTCTTGAAATGATGTCACTTACAAAAGAAGTTAATCCCATAGCAGCGCTCGTATTCAAAATACCATTCATGACAGAAATATCACTGGAACTTACATGTTTGCTGATCACAGATCCTATAATATGTTCTTCTTGCCAGTTATCTACCATCTCTGACAGTTCATCTCGTATACAACAATGTATGTTATATATAGGTGGAATGTTACCAAATATCAACTTTATATCAGGTGCTGCTAAAATAGCACCATTATATTGATCTTGTGTTTCAATCTGTGATTTAAATGTCTGAAATGAATAATGGAAGTCTGGTAACAATTGAGATATTACTCAAAATGAAATTTCAACTACGATATATTCAATAGAGGAAAGAAGAAAATATCATAGAAAAGGGAAATTTGCATCCAAATTTGTTTTCCATGTGTTCCAGAGACAAACATTGTTAAATAAACTTTTATTATTAATTTCTGGGTGATGCTCTATTAATCAGTAAACAAAACAATACATTTCAGTCAACATTGTAATTGCCTACTCGTACTGTAGCCAAACTGTTCAGCTGAAAGTCCACATCACTAGATCAGTTCAGTGCTAAACCAGTTGAAGTAATCCTCAACTCACACACAACTTTTTTCTAGGTCTGTCATTGATACAATCCCTATCTATGCATCAACGATTTTTTTCTGCATATCAATATTCAATACACACTTACAAATATCAATGTCATGACTGGAATATATATGAGAATGGGTACAGTCTAAAAATGAGATGAAATAGCCTAACGATGAATACGGATATAAACAACTATTCAATACTTATGAATATTTCCTCGTTCGTTTAATTCTATAAATCACAATTAACCCGTCGAAACATCTTTGAACAAAGCGCTTAGTTGGGGATGTCAAAACTTGATTTGGAAATACTCAATGTCATAACCAACGTCACTAACAGGATAAGAAGGTTACATTGTGGCAGCGATGATTTAATTCTAAAATACTTACGTTAATTAATGTATGCAGTATACCAACATAATTTTTCTCTGTTTGTAGAAATTCTTTTACAACCTGCAGTCTAGGAGTAACTTTCACATTTTCCCGATGATCAGCTGCAATTTACAAACAAATTTCACATTTATCATTTCCAAAAAGAAAACGATTTTCAAACAAATGTCTTCGTTTAAACAATCCATATACACATAAAAATTCAAAAAGTGCATTAGTGAAATATCAAAGGCATAATATAATAAACAAAACCCTGTTAATACAGTGGCAAAGTTATGCACTAATATCATTTAAAAACTCTTACAAAAAAACACAAAACATGATTCATGAATAACTGGATTACAATGATATTTTTTCAAATCCAATTTTTTTTAGACATTTCTTTTGTGCAACATATGTTCTCTTGATATAGTCTAAGAAAACTAGATGACTTAAAGTCAACTTAAAAGCACAAAATTTAGAAGTACAACCTATAGACAGTCTTTGTTTTATCACAGAATTTATGGCCAACTCTCATGTTCACTATGGTCTGCATGTTCACTATGGTCTGCATGTTCACTATGGTCTGCATTTGTTTTACCACAAAGTATATGGCCGACCTTTAAGACAAAATATAGTCAGCCTTTGTTTTACCACAAAGTATATGGTCAGGCTTTAAGACAAAATCTAGTCAGCCTTTGTTTTACCACAAAGTATATGATCAGCCTTTAATACAAAATCTAGTCATCCTTTGTTATACCACAAAATCTACGGTCAACCTGTGTTTTCTCACGAAGTCCATGGTCAGCCTTTGTTTGATCATAAATATAAAACAACTCACTTAAATTGATATCTGATATGTCAGGTGTGTTCGATACGTCAAGGAATGAGTTAGGACTGATCATGCCTCCCATATCGCTGGAACTTGAACGCCTCTTGTTATACACTGGAGACTCTAATTCTTCGTCCGATGCTAGATGTGCAAGGTTTTCTTTCAGTCGTTTCCTCTTTCTTGACTTGGACCCAGACATACTAGTGCTCGGTGTAAATAGATTTGAAACGGGTTCGCCCTGTAAATAATTGTTATTGATGAACGCAACACCTTCATTAATACACTAGGACACCACATTTCATACATAGAAGGGTTATAAATGTAATATTTTTAACAGAGAATCTTTTCACAATTGCATAAAACTCATAACATCACGTTATTATTTCTAAGAAAAGTCAGTTAGAATATAGTATAACATATATGAATCATGTGTTAAGTTTCATAAAGTATTTAGAGAAACAGGAAATGAATACACACTTAAAAGTATAATACCATCAGTGCAGATCAATTATAACTACATATAAAGGCATAACTCAAACCATTCATGTTTTAAATCACGGGGGACAGGAAATGTCATCGCGTTATTTCCAGAACCCCACAACTTGTTTTTTCGACTTTTTGAGAAAAACAACTTTTAAAGTTTTACCCTTTTGAGATAATTGTTACATTTGGGTTTATGGAGTTGCATTTTATTTAAGTTATGTGAATTCCAGAACAATATAGGTAGTGCAGATAGAAAGAGCTTGCAAATATGGTTTCACGGTACCAAATTTTCAAAACCGCCAAAAATTTAGTAACAGGGTTCTGGAAATAAGGCTACGATGAGGTGTGCGAATAATATGAGAGCTATTTTTTGCAGTAAAATGTAATTCCACACTGCTATATATGAAATGCAGAGTTCAGTTCTCATCCTTGAAATTAATCAGCATTATGTAGTAGCTAAATGGACAATTAAAGTACTTGTAAAGAGGAACTAATAGTCATTATTAACCGAAAGTAATTACATGTACAATGAAATAAAAGTAAAATTCCGCAACATTATTTTCATAGTATTAAATATATAGATCTCTAAAGTTATTTAACTTTAAGTTGGTCCAATTCAATGAATCACATGTATACAAGTGTATAGATGTACTTACCTTTTGGAATGTGTACATTTTTTCAGCAGCGCATGCTTCCATCTGAATACATGCCCAAAACCACTACAAATATAAAACATTGTGATATTATCAGATTCCATACCATACCAATGTGACAAATTATCAGTTGTTATACATGTCAAAACAGGCTTTGCCTCATTTTTTTCAGAGCACTAGCCCATATGGGCAAGTTAATCAGCCAAACCACAAGCCCAAAACCATTGTTACTAGCCCAAACTTATATAATACAAATTCATAAAATGAAGAAATGTATATTTTTTTTTTTTCGAGAAATGCAGTTTCATAAAAATTAAGGACTAGCCATTTCGGGCAAGTACTCAGTAAAATCAAAGTTGCTATCTGCTGGCTTCGGGATAGTGGGTTACCGTGAAGTCTGCAAAATTAAGCCAAACAAGACACTGAATTACTCTCAGTACTGTTAAAATGCACAGTGCAGGTTCTGTAGGACTTCATTAACTTACATAGGAATAAAAAAAAGAAATTTACATCACATTTTTACATAAGGTGTATGCTGAATTTCATTGTTTTAATATAAAAATATTGTAGATACAAATAATATTATCCCTTAAAAATTGTTAAATAATATCCACAGCAAAATTAACGTAAAGGAAAATCAAAGAAAAGTTGTGACTAGGTCTAATCTCTTTAAAATACATATACCTTGTGCTTTAATGCCAACTTTTATTTTTGCAAGGCGAGCAAGACATTTTCCTTGTTTACTTGGAGATTGACATTTAAATGTTTTTTCTTGACATTAACTTGGCTTGCTTGTAAGACTTGTAATCATAACCTCCCTTTTTTTAAATTCCGAACTCTACTATAAAATTTTCCAATTCTGGCATCAGAATTAACAGAAATGACGTTCAAAAGTGAATGAAAACATATAAAGACAATTACCTCTCCTTTGACAACATGACGAGGTAAATCAACATCAGTAGGTAACTCTTTCAATGCTTCATCAATAATTAAATGTGTACAATCTTCATCACCAACCGATGCAAACGTTCCTCCTGAAACATTGAAAACACAAAGTGGTATCAGTAATGCGGCCCTGAAACTTAAGACTCTCTAAGAATTGACAAAATTCATTTTCCCCAGCATTTCGTTTTCAGTTAATCCAAACGAATGAAATTCTGTCTGAATAATTGTTGTTTCCCTCTGTACACTGTTGCCATGTTTTATCAAAATCTATATTGTTATACCAACATGGGAGCAAAAAGAATATTTAACATTTTAAAGTCTCAGTCTGACTTTCAGACTATAATGTTTTTGAATAAGGCTCCAGTATCTGTCTACTACTTAAGGTAAGTTTAAACTGACTTATTTCCCATCAGGCCATACCAAATTCTATCTATGTTTAGCATTAGGTTCATTTTTTAAAACCTACCAACCAGGCATTTTTTTTTTTGTAAAGTTCTACAAAATCTTTCTTCCCATAAACAAAGACATTTAACAATATGACATAAAAAATAATCTACTAGTTAACAAAAACACAAATTACCAAGTAACTGACTACATTTAATTATTTTTTTTCAGCTTTTGAACATGGTAATTGGCTACCTGACACATAGTTATCAGACAAATGGGCCTAAGTCATTATATTTTAACATCATTTTTGGAGATTTTTGACTTTTTTTTTTCGATCAGACCACTGAAAACATATGTGCCCGAGGACTCTAAACATAGATCCTTATTGGTTTTGCCTCAATTGTAAAACAAGTTCTTACAAATAATTGTAATCTCTCTACAACTGCTTCCTGGGTTTTTTACCAATACACTCAACAAATTCAGAGATTGTTAAGTTTGTGAACTCACAACCTTAAGATCAGACTCTTTACTCAGGGGTTCCATTTGACTCATGAGTTGACCCTTTAACCCCTGGATTTTCCAAAAGGCCTAATTTTGACTTTAAGATTCTAGCTGAAGGGTCAATTTTTCTCTAAATTATTGGTATTTTGGCTATAAAATGGTAAAATCCCATCAAAAATTATCATAATGACCCTTGACATTCAACTCCTAGTGGAACCCCTGTTTACCCTTCCATCACTTCAATGTATGCCTAGTTTAACCAATACATATTCTAATGCACAATAAATGTTAAAACAAATTCTGCACCAAGTGTGGAACATTTTGACATCTATTTTGCCCCTACCCCAATAAAAACTCATCGTATTTATATTGATCTGAAAATTTATCTTTCGGGCTCTGAATCCGGAATTTGACACCCCTGGGTTCAATGTAACTAACCATTCTCTATCGTTATTTCCTCCATGTGATTCTGTTCTTCTCTCGAGAAACCAAGAAAACTGAGACATCTTTTGTAGAATGGCGGCAGTTTATACTTCATCTGTAATAATGATATAAAGTTTGAAGTTTAGAGTGTAAAATAAAATTAAGAACAATCAAAACTATATATCTAAGAAATGAAACAAGACATTATTACATTAATTCTTACTCTTCCATGGAAATATATGTAGATCATATTTTAAGTAAATGTAATGGCCATATAGACCAGCACTGCATTTTTTAAAATCAGGATTATTCAAAAGATGAATTATTGAAAATTTCTAGTAAATAAGTAAAGATTTTGTAAAACATTTCATTACTTCATACAGTGCTTGACTTGAATACTTGCCAAATTGGAAATCTACTAGATGTGTCTATAGGACACCGATGCCTTTGCTATGAGCTTTCAAGTCAAAAAGGGCCATTACTACTCCAAGTATTGGTGGATTGTAACCGAAATGGAACTTGACATGTATTTTCCTATCCTATATGTATGTGCCCAATAGGAATTGAATCCACCTATCCTGTCAAGAGTATTGATCGAAAACCAATTTTCGCACGGACGGACACACAAAATGGTGGGAGCATAATAAAAGAACAAATTCATGAATGTCACAATCGCAAACAAAAATTTAAGCTGAAAGCATGAAAACACAAGGTAAAAAAAGGTAAAACCTACCACACACTCATCATCTGCTCTAAAATCAATCTGATCTCGTTCTGTCCACACTCGGTTCAACCAATCAGGACTCATAATTGGTCTTCCTAATCCAACAGCATACTGTAAGTATGAAAAAAAAGTTGGAAAATAAATTTAATATTTTGTCAAGTCAATGGCTAAAGAGCAGGAAAACTAAAGGTTTTTAGATAACAAAAGACAAGAGATTTTTACGTAAATTCTATAATTAAAAGGCGATAACCGCGAGGGAATAGAGCGATATGGCTGGTTATGGAACTTGTCTGAGATGTTATGCCCATACACTTTCTGACCAAATTTGGTGATGATTGGACAAATGCTTCTAAAGTTATTGATTGGACAACATACTGCACGCCGCAAGCACGCTGCAGGTGAAACTATAATAAGTCCCGTTCTAAGAACGGATAACAAAAATGGGAAGATTTCAAGGAATCTTGACTATTTAAACATCTGAAGACATAAAGTCTGTCCTTAATAAAAGGGCAACCACAGACCAGTATGCTAGCGAATCGGTCCTCCACTAAAACTCTGAATGTATTTAGAAAACTTGAACCTCGAGAGCTCGGTATAGCATTAAAGCCAGAATGCCACATCAGTGAGTCAAAAAAATCTGTGAAATAAAGCCTACAGTAAAACCTCACTTAAAGACCACCTTAATAATTAGACCACCTCAATATTAAGAACACTAGTTTCAGGTCCATTTTCCCTGTTTTGCTCTTTATTCAACCTCAATATTAAAACCACCTCAATAATAAGACCAGTTTTCAAGGGTCCCAAGGGTGGTCGTATTATTGGGTGTTTACTGTATTTTCAAACAATTCAAAACAGTTACAGAGAACAACATTTACCTCATCCACGCACATATCTTTATGTATAGTATCCATATGTAATAAAACACATGAATACGACTGTAAACAGTGAAAGAACCCAAATGATCCAGTTTTTAACACACAGAACAATTACACATAGGAGCAAGAAACCCAGACGATAACCAATATAGCCTGCACATCCGATATTCACATCATCTTAGAGAACTATCCACAGATTTCAAATTCAAGAGTTATTAAATAATTACATATTAATCCATTAACAAATCCATATAAATCACATTTAAAGTAAATTATGACTTAACATAAGGGATAACTCCAACAATTTTTTTTATGTAAATGTGTTGTTTAAAGTAAGATCCTCCAATATTTTAATTTCCATGAAACAAACACACACACAGTAATTCCAGACCATTAAATCATGTTACATTAATTCACACACACACACATACTCATGATGCGAAGTTCTTTTAAACCTGCTCTTAATTCTGACAATTCATTGTACAACTGTTTAAGTTAACACTTAAGATGTACATGTACTATGTAATATGAAAATTCAACCGAGATGTTTAGATAACGTATCTGGATCCCGGACAAATACTTGTAGGATTGTATTAAGTTAACAATTAAGATGTATTATGTAATATGAAAATTCAACCGAGATGTTTAGATAACATATCAGGATCCCGAACAAGTACTTGTAGGATTGTATACATGTATATATGTAGATAAGTATGAAATCAACAGTTGACAGGAAGTTAGTACTTGACAAAATTAAGGCAATGTTAATATATCATAACATTTTTTTTGTTATTGTTTACTGTGTGAAAACCACTTATCTATATGGTATAAGATACTTATTTTAGAGATATATGGGTCAAACATGACTTTTTACAAACTTCACGCTCTCAACAAAACATGTCACCGTGGCAACTATCTACAGAATAGTACAGCATTTAGTATAGACATTTATTGACGAATGACCAAATTTCTGTTGACTATAACTTTTAACATTTAAGGAAACCAGCATATGTCTCCCCAGTTACTTGCTAGGATTTAAAGAAAAAATATGCTTATTTAGTTGGCTATTCCAGTATATGAAAGACAATTTCAAAGAAATGTCCATTGTTTACAAACTTCAAAATCTGCATGCTTATGTTTCATTTAAAGTGTTAAGTGAACAATAATTCTGAAAGTACTAAGTAACGAATATATATATGAAAGAAACTTGCAAAGCTTGTAAACTCATTACTAACTAATTTCCTATGTAACAAATATCATATGAAAATGTGTTTGCTTATCTACTTTGCAATTGTTTTAGTCACAATTGCCCAAGTGGGTGCTTATTCAAATGGCTTGTAAGTATTCACACAATAAACATTGATAATGATTTAATTTGATTGTAGGGCCTTAACTCAGTGAAAAATTATCTGAGCGGAACGAAACGACAAGGATGCACAACAAAACTTGATGCTTGTCAATCCTGTGAACAAGCAGACAAGCTAAAAGTGGACGGACAGACGTAGGACGTGCAGAAGCTGTAGACAAAAACAAGATTTCTCACTCGGAGAGAGGGAGACATAGTAATAATTATATGTATTGAAATTCGTGATATAGCCAGTACAAGCAGCAGATAATGGAAGTTTCAAATAGCCATGCGATTGTGGCAGTAAATCCTCAGTTTCTTCAAACATTCAATGAAACCAACGTCAGATAATAATTCAAGAAGTACACAATTTCTCGAATGATTGGAGAAAGTGTAGTATATCAGGACAAAATCTAATGACAAAAATCTGCATTATATGTCGTTATTACAGTACTTTTACGTAGACAGTCGCCACATTGGATAAGTTAGTTTGAATTTTCAATTGTTTATAAGACATGTCAATTGCCAGACAACCATGAACAGTAAAATGAGCAAGATTTTCCAAATAGGTTGTTCTTTATACCATACCAACTTTTGACATTTTTCGCCATACAGAAATTTGCAGAAACTAATGCATTGACCTTTTTTGTACTCCAACTAAAGAGATAAATTCTGTAAATGTTTAGGTAAAGTTTATAATATTAATACTAAACATAGCAAGGCAGCACTTTTTGGTCCAGCAATTTTCAGTGATGCAATATATACTAGACATACCTCGTATTTCTCTCCACCAATCATGTTAGCCACAAGATGCGTGACGTTACTTTTAAAGTCTCGACGTACATTTCCAGACATGTAGTGTACAAGATCAACAAAATGGCACTGAAACAAGAAACATGCCACTAGTTTGTTGGTACAATTGATACAAGAAAATAATAGTAGTCATCGAGTATTTTTTTTAAAAACAGTTTTACTGCCTGTGCCTTTTCAATTGGGAAAATAAGAGCATGGTAATTTTACTTATAAATGTTTTAATTTCCTGCTTTTGCTGAATGTATTATTACTGTTCGATCTTTGAGTTGGCAGTAAAACTGAACAAAAATATTACTGTCATCAACTGCAAATAGGTAAAGTTTATAAAATATAAAATGTGACTACTTTTGTGAGAAATGATGTATAATACATGTACATGCAAGGCCCCTATTTCACCAAAGCCAATGCCCTGTTTTAATTAAGAATCAATTTGGAGATACGATGTATGTATCAAATTCAAATTTCAAGACATATAAATTGCAATAATAAGATGCAAATTCAACAGCTAACTCAAACTATTCCACAGGACTACCCACTCCAATTTTCTGTTATGGGACTTTAAGTCCTGTATTGACTTTCCAGCTATTAGGGTGGAGGAAGACCCCAGGTTCCCCTTCTAGCAATATTTTGGGCTGGCACCTGTGTAGAACCATCGACTTACGTAAGCCAGCTGGATAGCTTCCTCACATGCAAATTATATCTCCCTGGTTGGAACCCACAGTGGTGAGGGGCAAGTGATTGCAAGTCAGCAAGCATAGTCACTCAGCCACAGAGCCCCACTACTGTTGAGTGGTTTGGATACAGAATAGGGAGACAGGTTTTATAAACAAGGTCATATCACAGGCCAAAAGTATGTCAACATTTATGGAATTGAAGGCAAAACCCCACGTGCAAACTACACAGCTTCTTAAGATGAAAACAATATGTTGTTTTTGGTTATATACTTTTCAAAATACACACACCATCACTTTTCAGTGTTTCCACAAGCAAATTCGACTAAATAATGTTGGGAAGGGAGATTTTCAACAGTATTTCAGTTTTGTAAACATTTAAAATTAAAATAAATAAATAAATATCCCATTTTGTGAAGGCATAAAAATCTTGGAATATTTTCTAGAGGTATACTGATCAATGCCACTTTGGCTGATGAAAAGGTTTTTATTATGAAACAACACATGAATTATTAAATACCTATACACAGTACTTACCACATCGGCTTTCTCTTTAAACCCGGTGAAACACACTTTTAAACCTTGCATTGAGAGACAGTACTGAGGTCTTGAGTTATATGGAATGCTCTAAAAATAAATCAAAAACATTTAAATCAAAATCACTAGTAATACGTTGTCAGCTTCTGCAAGTACAATGTATTATAAAATAACTGACCAAGTCTGTCTTAAACATGTTAATCCAATTCAATTAAATAATAGTTATGACTGGTTCTCACTAGTGAACACTGCTTTAACGATGGAATAGCTTGCTCTCAGTCACATGATTTTGACATTTGTTTCTTTACAATCTATGATTTGTTTGATATGGATTATTATCAGTGACCCATGACACGGTCCTTTAGACACATCAAAGCACAATGCACAACATATTAAGTTTGAAGCTACAAAATATAAATCAAGACAACACACAAATAGGGAAGACAAACAAGGTTCAGGAGAAGACCTGTATAAGTCTTTGGCTTTCGGTCTCATCCATTTCACATCACTACTGAACAAACTCGTTTAATGTAAAATGTTGTATATTGTATTGTATTATTATGATGTTCATAGTATGTAAATAAAATATGTTTAAACTAAACAAGGTTCTCACTTGACTCCCAATTCTGCTTTTTGGACTCCTATTTATTCTCTTGGACTCCTGTTTCCGAGCAAAATTTCTTGAAAATAGCACTGAAGAACTCCCAACTTTTTCCAAAAGCATGGTTCTGGACACCCATTTTCAAATTTTCAAGTATCTGTGTTGAATTCTTTGTTTCTTTTGTTTGTAATTTATTGTTGTTTATTGTATGCAATGTTTCATTCTTTTTGTAGAGGCCCACATGAAAGATTGTGTTGTCCCAAATGTGCAGGCTCTTGAAATAATCTCTTTATTATTATTAAATCCGAGTGAGGACCCTGACAAACAATGGATGTTTGTAAAACATTATGCCTTCCTGTGACCTTGATCTTTGACACCAAAAGGTATGGTACCTCTGCTACCCAAGATGAATGTGTGGACCAAGTTTGAGGATGATAGGTCAAGGGGTTCTTGAGTTATTGATCGGAAATGAAAAGGTTATGGACGGACGGACATATGCAAACCAATATGCTCTCTCTTCTTCGAAGGGGGGCATAATAAGATTTGTTCAAGGTCAGTTAACACTATACGTACCACATCCTCGTTAGCACATTTGATAACAATAGGAGGTCCAATAATCCTAACATCAGCTTTATGTAACTTCTCAAATACATCTCCTTTAAACTCACATAGCACAAACACTAGATCAAACTCCATAGCATCAGAGATATATTCCTCTCCTGTCTCGGATTCTAGTACATCACAGTCCAATTTCTGTAAGTAGTAAATAAAATACAGATGTTTCTAATAAAAGAGAGATACAGGTAACGCCACGTACATAAGATTTTAAGATAGTGCCTCTCCACACAAACAACAACAATCCATAAAACATAAGGCATTTGAGGAGGCTCAAATCAACTTGTAAAGCCTACAGGATATATATCTCACTCCATGACCATTAGCTTGACTGCATAACACCAATGTAACTATTGTGCTGTTAGTGTTACCAAAGCGGCTGATAAAAAACTGGAAAACGTAAATAGAACATCACGGGTTCGTTCCATTGGTGCTGAATCTCAAGGGTGATTTTGATAATGTTTGACTGGAATTGACCATTTCATAGCCAAAATACCTGTAATTACCGGGGTAAGAGAAAAATTGACCCGTCAGCCAAACTCCTCAGGGTCAAATATGGCCTTTTGGAAATTCCAGGTGACAAAGGGTCAACTCCAGGGTCAAATGAAACCCCTGGAAAATACAAATAAGCAGCCAAATACTTGTAAGATCTAAAGAACAGGAACTTCATGTTATAAAATAGATGGTAGATGCTTATAATAAAATTAAATTCATTGATAATTGAATATTGATAAATCCTTTATTCCTAGCTACACAGCAGCTGTATTCTGAAGTTTAATTAACTTAAAAAATTGAGTTGGGTTGCAACTGTAATTGTTTTCATGAAGAGATTTTTACCTCGGCTGCTTCCATTAATTGATTGTACTCTTTACAATCCTCCCCTACCATAATGAGCCGCAATTCTTTATCATCTGAAATATTACAATATAACAATAAATCATTAATTAAAGTCATGAAAGTCCCAGCACCTTTGTGTCAGGAGGTGTTCTCCGCAGTTAAACAGGCGTTGCCTTAATTTTTTCAGAGCACCAACCCATTTGGGCAAGTTGCTAAGCCAAACCACTAGCCCAAAATCATTCTTACTAGCCCAAAATTATATGACACTAACTTGACTAATCCCTAACAGGCAGAAAGTTATAATTAATATATGTCTATACTGTATACAATTTATTAAAACCACGCATGAATTTTTTCATTCTCTATTTTCAAGAAAACTATATGCACAAAAATAAAGCACTCTTGCCCAGTCAGACCAGAACTCAGTAATTTCTGCGAGCCCAAAAACAAAGTTAGTAACGTGAAGACTGGTTTAAAGCAAGTGTAAATAATTTTCCATTTTTACATTTCTTACAGATCAGGTGGTTTTATTGGTTGAAAGGAGTATAGACATATTGTATCCTAAACATTTCCTTCTCATTGCTAAGCAGGGGTGTGAAAAGAACAAAATTGTCAACTTGAAAATCTTGGTTGTAAAATATTTTTATGACAGAAAAAATATGGCATAATATTATATTGATATAATAATTATATTCACTATATCAATGTGTATGCGTTTAATTAAAATTCACTGCCTCTACAAATTGATGTGCATGATTTAAAATCATAATGCATTTAAATTCAGTTTTACGATGGGCATGTAATCTCTATTTATGCATAATATCGTTTTCTAACATACCATTACAAATATGATTTAACTTACCAAAACATCTGTCATTCAACAGAAAAGAAAAACTATTTTCCATGACTAATCCAATACTTGGCCATCCTAAAAAGTTGATTGCCATGACCCAACCAAGAAATTTAGTGTTACTTTATAAATACACCTGTAGACCAAGATTGTAACCTCACCAAGACACTAGGGGCCATTTTAAGGAGTAGGAAGGGGTCATGCCAAACAATTTTTTAATGATGGCATTGGTACCATTAACAAATTTGAAATCCTGTTCAGATGATTTTCACAGCAAATAGTAAACACTTACATATTCCAATGACTCCATTTTTTCGATCCCCAAACATGCAAAGTTCTAGACCAGCTTTGTTACTACCCATTTTGTGATAAAAGCCTGTTTTGTAATAAAAATGACGAAATAAAACATTTCTGTTAAGTTCGAAATTTTTATTACAAAACAGGATTTTATTACTAACAAGAGTGGCAAACTGTCACAAAATACGCGCATCATAAGTCAGAGCTCCGAGTTAAAACAAGACAAATTTTAGGTAATTTCTAAAATCAAAGGGTGATAACTCCCGAGTGACTTGAGCAATATGGATGGTTATCGAACTTGGCTGAGATATTATGCCCACAAACATTTTCACCAAGTTTGGTAAAGATCGGATGAAAACTCTTTGACTTAGAGAGCGGACAAGGCTAATTTGGCCAATTTTGGATAATTCAAATTCAAGGGCCATAATTCAGAAGTGCCTGGGGCGATGTGGCTGGTAATCGAACTTGGCCGAAATATATACTGCCCACAAACATTTTTACCAAGTTTGGTAAAGATCAGATAAAAACTCTTTGACAACATGTGGATGCCGCCTGCCAAGGGTGTTCCCACAATACGTCCTGTTTCAAACGGGCGTATAAAAACAGGTTGCAACACAGTTTACATGACTTTGTGCTTGTATGTTTTTTGGTAATTAATACTCTATCATAGATTTATAAGTTTCAATTTGTGATAAGTAATAAATGATAATTATAAAAATTCATAAAATAGCATAAATTAATTATGAACAAGCTTGGCAACAAATCTGAACATTATGATCATCCATTTTCATGCATGCAACAACATTTACGGAGTAAAATCATAAATCAAAATCCTGTAATCTCGCATGCATACCAATTACCATCATATATAAGTGATAATGTACATGAATGGGTAGTGTGTATGGATTATTTACATGATGAAGAGTGATTATTGCTATGAAAGGACATCAGAGTATCAGAGTGTAATAGAACACATTTTAATTTCATGATATATGTTAGTTTACAGGCCTTTTTCTAGTTCCCACGGGTCAGACTATCTGACCCATTCCCAAAGCCGATTATATGTTTTTTCCCAATCAGAAGCACTTACGAAAAAATTGTCTACTGGAGCGACCTGGTATATCTAGAAGCTCTTTGAATAACTCTGTGTCCCTTGTGTCATAAATGTTTGCGGACATTTTGTGTGTCTTTTTGACAGTTGATATTAGAAATGTAGATAAGAATGCTTACAAGTTTATATAAAATTTAGATATGAAAAGCCTGTTCATTTTACTATGAAAATTACCAAAAGTTTAGTCGAAGTAATTAAAGTTTTTCCAAATTTTCCCAATTTTACATCGAAAATTTTCCCAATTTATCTAGGGTATTTTTCCCAAAATGGACAGAAAAAGGCCTGGTTCAAGGGATATAACTCAAGAGTAACTGAAATTTTATTCTATATGTAATTTGTCCCTCCTCCTCAAAGAAGAATGAAAAAAGTGCACACCTGCATAAGAATGCTGCGATATTAAAATGGCGAGGAGGTACTTAAATATCTTACTGGATTTACATGATTTCGAAAACTAGTACCTGAAGCTGCTCAAAAACCAGAAAACTCACACATGTATAAACGTTCAATCAGGAAACAAAAAGATTTGTAAGGCCAATTAAGAAAATGTCTTCAAATGTTGATTGTATGTCTAATTACCGGTACCCAATTTACTGGTCTGATAATATTTTAAATGGAAAAGTTTCTTTTTTTTCAAGTGATTATCAGAATTTGAAAACAAACCAGTACACACATGTGTATTTAACACAATTTACAATATAGACAGTATGTTAGCTAGATCAGTAGATGTGTAACGACTAACGGTGGGCCAACTTATCAATATATCACGACAGTTACTTTCCCGATAGCAATAACATTAACAAGCATCAAAGTTGAGAAATATCAGCGATAGTTCTTTATCTATCGACAATTTGGCTGCAAAGAGACTATTGGTGACGTTTGTGTTTCGGTTTCGATATTTAATCCTGCAGATGCTTAATTTTCACTATCAATAAACTACCACAAGTGTCAAGATGATATGACAACTAAACGCTGGTATTCTTTGATCCACACTTTCCGGAGAGTATTTATCGATGTCAATACAAGTTTTACCAAGAATGTCCAAATGTAAGCTTAAATTACATCGAAAAAATTGAGTTTCCCACTGAAACACAAATGACAATTGAACAAGTTGAATATTGTTCTTCTACATGTATTTCTTTGTGACATGAAATAAGTTGAATAACTTCTTAAAATGAACAAAAAGTTCTCAAAACCGTTGATTACATTACTTAATAGAAATACTAGCGCAAAATCTAAAAAGCAAATTTCAAAGTCAAATATGTAAACTTCTATATTTTGAGGAATGCGGTAGCCTCTAGGTCAGTAGTGCAGAGTAAAGTATACAGTGAAGAATGGTCTAACCAGGCATGATAACAAAAATCCAAGCAGATAGTACGAAAGACCGATGGTGACATTCACACTTCAATTTACTCCCCTAGAAATACTGAATTCAGGAAGTTGAAATTGTGAATACAACTACATGAATTCATAATCTTAACTTTTTCAGCTTCACACATATTGATTTGATAGTACACGTAAATCTGAGTGTCACCTCACAATGTGAATTTCGATTACTGATAATTAGAGCTTCAACGATTCGATGCATCGGAATTTGACAACGAAATTCAAGCTCATGATTCGATTCACACCCTGGTATTTTCGATTTGATTGCTTTTTTTAGTTTCACTTCGCCAAACTGTTATTTGGTACAGTAATCACGGGTTTTAGCCACGCTTAGTCACGTTGTAGTCGCTACGTTATTTACCGAAAGTAAAGTTTAGATAAATGGCTTCCGTCGTTATGCTGATTAGATCCTCCAAAGAAACATTTTGTAGTCACATTTTCACAAATAAAGAAAGTCACGTCGTAAAAGGTTTTGTTTTTTCCCAATTAATTCTTTAAATTTGAGAAGTAAGACCACTGTGAACAAATACTAGGGCCTAAGTTGTTTCTTTAGTCTTTAAATTTTATTTGCAAAACTTTTTTAATTTCATTGACCTAAAATTGATGCAAAAGCCTTAAGATGAATGAGAATGCTGTTTTTTATACATTCAAAAAATCGAATCGAAAAAATCGAAATCTAAGGGGAAAAAATCGAATCAGTTGAATCGTTGAAGCTCTACTGATAAAAGCATACTTTCAAAATGCTTAACAAGAAACATCACATCAAGGGAATTCACTCACATTTAGTAAAAACAAATAAGCACTAACAAGCAGCGAGATCACAGTGACTGCTCCTACATGCCCAATACTCACACCCTAAAATTGCTGTTAACTTAAATTCACAGACTGTCTTAAATCAATTGTTCCTTCCGACATGTATTGGAAAGGAGAAGAATGGTTACATGAGGACATATTTCAATTAAGTTTAGATGTTGGATTTCAAAAATTTACACTGATTAGACTCAACATTTGTACAGTCTCTGTAAGTCATTAAGAACATTTGTAGTAGACGGAACAATCAAGACATGAAAGCAAGGGGCTTCAGGCAAAAGTTGCATACTGGTAGGCACTTTTATCAAAATGAAGAAAGAGAGTAAATTTTTTTGGCAAGTTTCAATCTTTATGTAGATAATAGTTAAAAATACATACAGTTACAGCCTTTTTATGACAAATTTGGGGCCGATATTGGGCTCCATTCCCCAAAGAAAAAAATTAATATTTCCCCCTACTTAGAAAGAAAATTCCCCTCCAGTACAATTATTTAAAAGTTTAGCCTTATAAATACCCAAATTTGGTGATTCATGATGCAAAAATCCCCTATCAAAAGGACCCGCCATACTTCCCAAAAAACTTTAAAAAAGGGCCGAGTTAGGAAATAAAAGAGTTTAAGAATGCCAAAAGAAAAACATATAAATGTACCATCATCTTCAGAGTCAGACACATTTGAACTTCCCATTTCTTGATTCAACACTGTAATTTAAAGCAATTTCAGAAATTCAAATTAACAGTACCAGTGGTACATTATTTATTAAATAACTCCATTGTTCACTTAATCAGAATCTACAGGGGTCAGTGAGAAAACAAAACATGTGGAACACATGATATAATATAAACAAAACCAGTTAAGAAATATTTAATACACAAATAATACAGGTATTATGGCGCATTCATAAAAAAAGCTAAATAAGAAAAGAAATGGTTAAAAAATAAAACATTTAACAAGAGTGCATATTATCTGTCCCTATTATGGACATTTATCTGAGATTGTAACATTCTACAGTTAGTCAATTTACAAAGAAGTGTAAGGGGTACCCAATCAATCTGGCTAGAATTATTTTCTTTAAATCTGTAAACTTTCTAGACATTTCAGGGAGCCAAACATTTCCAAAAATTTAACTGACACTTCTTATAAGGCTTAGTTTATACAATATTTTGTAAACCAACCAATGACAATTTCTGTCCCATATTTGGATTAGAGATCTCTGAATGTTTGTCAACTGAGGGTATTTATGAATTTCAAACATTTAGTAAAACATAAAGAATGCAGCAAACTCTAAAGATGTTTATAGGGAATGAATCCAGCACTGAGCAGCCAACACCACACCTGGTTATACATGAGAGGATTATATACAGCTACATACAGAATACAGCGCAAGTTCTACACGACACAAACCTACCATAATACTGACAGTTTGAACAACAACGTCGTGCTACATGTACCGCCGAAGATTCGATGTATTTGTTGTATAAGTAGTCTACAATATCAATGGTTAAATACTGGTAATATGGAGTAATGAATTTATACATAGAACTAAATGTTGTGTTCTGTCCTAGGTTTGTGTTTTTAGCCATAAAACCAACAGCTCTTTAAATTTACCTGCATTTTTGCAATGCAACTTTTGATGTAATAAAGTAGTCATTATCAAAGATCAGACAGAAAACAACATGTTTCTACGCAGCTAGTCTGACCTAGGAGTGGAGTTCCACATTACTTTAGAAGTAAAATCACTGTATTTGTAGTAATAAGTGACCAGACTTTGTATATTGCGGAAATATGGTTAATTTGTTACTTCTAGTGACCCACAAAAATGTGTAACTTTAAGCGTTGGTCATTCTCTGTTCGTTGAAAATGCAGTTTGATAATCAACATAAGCCTGGAAATATTGTGTACACCTCTAAAGGGGAATCACTGACCTTAACTAATACTTCACTGTAGTGAGGAAAACAAAAATGATATCTAGCCAAATTCTATTGCTAACTACTGTGGAAATAAGAGGCCCTGGTATATTCATTTTTTTCAAATTACTTTCAAATGTCAAACAGTCATGTTTAGCATATATTTCTGCAAAGCAGTTGTTTGCTTACAAGTGCTTGGCTCCAATTTTAACACTAATTTAAGCCATTTTTGCACCTGGCATGATGAGTTATTGAATACAATTCATAAATTGGTTAACGCTCATAGTCATAACGTCCCCAGACGAAACGTCCCCACTTTTGCTCAAAGCGTCCCCACAGTTGTCCAAAACAGTCCCTATTTAGTTCAAAACGTCCCCGAATCTGACCAAAACGTCCCCATTTTGTATAAAGAGTAATAAAGTTCTGTTCTGTATCAAAATGACCACACTTACTTTCATAATACGCATAAGATAAATTTAATTTAAGGGAAGAACTCTGACGTTAACTCAGGTGGGATTATTATTTGGTTTCAACATTCTAAATTATGGAGTTACGATTCTTAGTACTAGTTGACATTTCTCTTGCATTTGTTATTTTAATAGGTATACATTTTTCAAATTTCCCTAAATGTTTGTGTGAAAATTGACAATAAATTATGTTTAAATGTGTGCAAACTCTGTCTAAAGATTTATATGTGACTGACTGAGTGAATAAGACTTTGCATATAGTGTGTTTCAGTGTTTGTTTGTGGACAATGTATTTAACTGTGTGTATGTATTAATGTATGTTTTACACTGATGACTGATGTGTGTTTATTATTAAAATTCAATAAAACTAGTAAACCAAGTACATTCACTTGCAACTGTATTGACTCAATGCCACACATATTTTCAGTGCAAATTTTGCACTAAATTTGCACTATGTCGTTATGTGGTAATTACTGGTATATATTAATGTATGTTTTATACTGATGTGTGTTTATTATTCAAATTCAATAAAACTAGTAAACCAAGTACATAGTATTTGCTTATTGCATTTATCACCGAAGTGGTGTTCACTCATAAAAGTGGGGTTGTTTTGGACAAATGTGGGGACGTTTTGGTCAATAGTGGGGACTTTTTGGACAATGGTGGGGACGTTTCATCAAATTATTTTTAGCACTGGGGACGTTTTGGACAAAAGTGGGGACTTTTTAACCAAAAATGGGGACTTTTAAGTCTGGGGACGTTTAAACTTGGGGACGTTTTAACATGCTTACATTAAAATTAACTTAAAATTCTCAAAACAAATTTGTCATTCAATATTTAAGTGTTTAAAAATCATGACAGAACTTAATTCATAAAATGGTATATAAAGTAATGTTTGAGACTTATATATAAACGTATTTCTAAAAACTCGGATTGCGTCAACATTAAAATTCCTTACACAAAAACAAAACAATAGACAAGAGCCTCGAAGGTACGAAAATTCTGGGTACGAAACCTGTTCAGAAATAAACAAGATTAATCCGAGCAGTAGCAAGAGACACATTCATTGATAACCGCTTCCGAAAATTAAAACATGTAATAACTATAATGAAATATTGATTTCTGTATTAAACAAGGGTAAAACATCGCCCGTTATACGCGAATAAAAATCAACTGAACGGTATTTCGGACATGCTTGTTTCAAATAATGATGGCTATTACCACTCGGCAGTTCTGGTCAAGAATCTAAGAAGTCGGCAGTTGAAAAAATATATATAATCAATTGTGATTAATTCATAATGAAGCATTAGATTTGTAAATTAGTGGTATATCCTACCATCTTCGTTAACGGCATCTAGTAGCCGAGTGCCTTCCGCCATTTTGTCTCTTTTGAAATTGGCGGTGTTGATAACGAATATCTCCGGAGATGACCGAAAATATCCGACAATAACCGTATTCGGAATGTTCGGCATGAGACATTTGATTGGCTCTAAGCCTGATTTAATTTACCCATAGTTCCGCGGTGTAAACAAAGATTGACGGATCCTGAATCTATTTACGCAACGTACGACGAATTTCCGAAGGACTCGTGCAATATTTAAGGTATGACAGCGTTAGCATATATGGCAAGCATATTATATAAACTGTAAAGTTTTATTTTCTACGCATGAAATCTGCATTTTCTCGTAACTTTGTTGCGTATTCTGTGCAAGCACGTGCTGTATTCGACCTACTGTTGGTGTTAATAATAATACATGAATATGCGCACGATTCTCGAGAGACTCGTGTGCCTTTTTCTCCAACCTTTGTATCTTCATCTCTCACATGTGTCAGCCTTCAAAGCGTTGTCTAATTATGCATGTTGATTATTTGTTTATTTGCTGAGTTTTGTGCAGAGAAAATTTGCAACGACTGGTCTAGACTAGCGGGCGAATCAAGTGCAAAGTGCGCTAGATTCTGGATAAGATATAATGCCGCAGAATTTGCCGCAGTCTGATTTTGGTTGTGTTCCATTGTTCACAATTCTAAACGTATTTCATGCTCATTATATTTTAACTGTCTCCTTTTGTATTTGTCAATCAGAATCCATTTTCAACTTATATTTGATTAAATGACAAGTAGCATTATATACTTCACCATATAACGCATATTACTGATATCAGGGGCGGATTCAAGATTTGGTATCAGGGGACCTTAGGGGGGCGTAAATGTTTTAATACAACGCATTAGCAGCGACGGAGCTATATTTTCGTAGTTATCCTCTAGAAAGACAAACATGTAAGGTTGTGGGATTTTAGGGGGGGGGCTTGCCGGTTGCCCCCCCCCCCCCCTGGATCCGCTACTGGATATGTCTTTTTTAATCCATATATGCCTTGGTTTGGTGTTAATACAATTCATTAAATGTTTTTAGATGCACATGTACAGTATTGCTGTTACATATGATAGCTGGCATATCAACAAAATCATCATGTAATTATTTTAACAGAAATTTTAGAATATATAATGATTAAATTCCTTTTAAGGAAAAATACTCAGAATGACTTATCTCAAAAGATGTATGGATTGATCAATATGGAACTAATTCATTTTCTGCTCTTTGTATACTAATGGGCACAAAATATTCAATTTGTTTACTGTTTACATCTGAAGTTGTGTGTTTACGCTTCATGCATCAGTAACCCTTCTCAGTCTGTATGTCCGTGGATAGACTACTACAATTTTTATTACCGTTTTATTTGTTCACAAAGGTTGATGAACCTGACAATGTATTCCATCAAATAGTATTTCTTTCATGAATGGTATTTAAATTATATATCAATTTTCTATTTTAATGTTCACGTTCATTCGACTTTGACATCAAAATACTGGTTTATTTACTTTAATATGTTAAGTTGACCTCACTAGGTATGTGATTTGAGACTCCACTCAGGTCATCTTTTCAGGATCAGTTTGCAATCTGACTAACAATTAAGATCATTAAAAGAAACACTGTGATTTAATGGCAAATATCTTGTATTTGTTTATTCCTTGACTATATTATGTCTGAGTACATCATAACATACCTTGTTTATGGGCATTTCAGTTGTGCAAATCAAACCCCTATTCAGTCTTACACATTTCATGTAGTTATTAATAGTACAGTTTGAAATTTTCAAAATATCTAAGATTTCAACAGTGAAATATTCTTGATTACTAGATTACCATAATACAGAACATAAAATACATTGGATGTATTAAAACTTACATAGGTAATGACTGATGTGATAATTGCTTTTAAATTAGCTGTAACTATAAAACAATAATGTCGGTTGTTTAGTTAATCACCATTAATTTTGTTGATTGAAATGTTTCGCTTGTTTTTTGGTTAACAAATTTATCGTGACAATAAGATAATGTTTTGCTCTAAAGCATCACTTACTCCTATTGTTTATTGCATGCTATTTTCAAAATTTTGCAGGCACTGATTGATATAAATTCCTTGCGATTTATATAATGTTTAATTTGTGAGTGTTTTACATTTATGTTACAATAAAATGTATGTATGTATAAATGAACATATTATGCAGCGTTGTCTATGCTGAGGCATATTATATATAATATTATTTGAATAATTATTGTATGATTATGGCTAGACATTTGTACTTTCAATGTTATTAATTCTGCCTATCTTGTCTATAATATTTGTAAGGCCACAATTCAAAAAGTGTTAAGTTTGTTTTCGCCTTTCCTAACGGCCAAAATTGTTGTGCTTCAAACATTTTAGTGGCCCTTTCTTAATCAAGAGAAAGATATGCTATTACTTACAAGAAATCATTTGGAATTTAGAAGAAAAACTAGATTGGCCACCTTTACCTAAGTACAAGGCTCGCACAGGTCTTGAAAAATCCTTGAATTTGATGCCTACTCCTTGAAAACTACTTGAATTTGTAACGGCCAAAATCTATTTGAAAACTACTTGAATTTTAAAAATCTGAAACTTGAAAAATACACTGGATCCCTTCTACTCTTTTCTGAAAAATCACCATTTCTAGTCCTTGAAATTGGGGGAAAAGTACTTGAAAAATCCTTGATTTTTTTTGGTAAGTTCTGTATGAAACATGTAGTATCTACCCAACTGCAAAAAGATCTGAGGTTTGAACAGACTTATAAGTCTGATGAGGCCTGATGTATTAACTGAAGTGAGTGTTGTGGAGGTTTGTTTTAAATATATGGTCGTGATTTGTTCAGTGATTGTTATTGAATGCTTATAGTCACAGGAATGTGAAGAACTAGTTTTATAGTCTGTAACCACTCCATTTCATCTGTCCTCAGTGTGCATTATAGACTTTACCCTAGGGGCTTTAACACTTTCCAAACCCTTTAATTATTCACAAATCAACTGCAGTCAGTTCGTTATTGATTAGAAACAAATGATTTTGGCCTATTTAAATCTTTAATACATATATAGTGCAGTTTTATTAACCCCGAACGCATGAATATATTACCTGGACCATAACATTTCAAAATAGGTGTATTGAATGTTTGTGTTTGTCCGTAAGCTTGACAGAGAAAAGCTGCGGTTGTGTTCTGATAGAAAAGTAATCCAAACAGCAGTTATAGCTTTACGCACGAGAGCATTTCTTTACCTAAATTGACATGGATCGGTCCTGAAAGTTCATACACCTGTTCGCGGTCAATCTAATAGCACTATGTGTGTTTTGCTGGATCACGCAATGAAATAATCAATTTAGTTTTGCTTTCTTTATGTTTATTGTTGGGGATGATGAAAATATAATTGTATATAGGTTGGTTGTACAACTAGTTATATCTCAGACAATACATTATGTTTTCAACATTTGCCAAGTGCTAAATCTGCTTTGTAATGTCTCTTTACCTGTTTTTGCTCGCAAATATTTTGCCTGTTAATAATTTCATAAATATTCCAGTGAAATTGAAATGCAGCGGAAAACTGGCTCTTATGTAATTTTTAAAATATTGATGTAATTCCACGAATTATATAATAGCTGTAAGTTAATTGGCATTATAGAAAATTTGAGACATTATACTCACAATCATTTCTAGGTTTACAGTGTAACCGTGTTGCATCTCAATAAATGCAATGCATGATAGTGTGAGGCCCATATTAAACATAATTATGCTACCAATTGTGTAGCATCTGTAAACAAAACATTTATAATACTATTAAAATCTCATGAGCATACTCAAAATCCACCCAGTTAGTTCAGTTGGTAATTTGTATACTATTCTGTGACAATTTGATTGAAGAGAATGCATCCAGAGTTATTTTTCCTCCACCTTTGAACTCTGATTTATGTGGATAAGTTGTAAGTTGCTTGCAAAGGAGCAGGTTAGAACTGGTTGGTAACCAAGGAGCACTGTTTAGGTCAACTGACCGCTGTATACGACCGAGAATACAGTTGAGAAACAGTGTACAACCATATACAAACAAATAAACAAACAAAAGAGCCAGGGATTTCCCAGATGCAGAAGTCTTGAGTAAGGGTACTTCCTTTTCCTTTCAAGGGACTCCCATTTTCAACTTACTGTGCATCCCTGGGACCCCTAAAATAAACTGTTGTCAAGTATAAACTGCATATCTGGAACCCTACTAATTGACTAAGGACCCCCAATTTATCAAACATGAGGGTCCAAGGACCCCTAACTGAAAAATCCTAGGGAAAACCCTGAGAGCTGTTACAAGGTTCTAAAACATGCCATGTAAAAAGCAGCTTCAATCATACTGCTTTGTATAATGACTCAAATCTGCTACATGGCTTCCCTGGTACAGATGTTACATAAATAAGTACAATAGTACACAATATTTTTTATGATTTCTGAACTAAAGATTGAAACCTTATATTTTAAAGACGTATCTGGCTCATCTGAACCTAAAAGTTTTTAATTGGCTTCATCCAGTATTGTTGTTACATTATGTCTAAAACATCATTAATAAGAATCATTGTCATGTATAACTGTTTGAAACAATCTTGACAGTATAACCATATTACAAACAGACAAAACTAGTTAAAAACACCTGCTTGTTGATAAACTTAATTTTAATTTTATGGTAATACAAACGTCTTTTTTACACAAATACAGATAATTACATTATAAATGTATTCTGTGATAATGCATATTTATTGAAGTTTTAACTAGATAAAGTATATTTTTCATGTTTGTTTAGGTAAACAAATTAACAAAAAAATGAGCATAATATATCTCAATGTTCTATTTTAACCCATTTCATGCGGGATACGAATGAATTCGTATCTACCCTTTTCATTCGGGATACGAATTGATCCGTAGTTCGTACATGTACATTGGAGAAAGCTGTGTAAACAGCGTAAAACGTCATCATTTCATGTGAACTCTTCAGGAAGTTATGCAGGAAGGTTTCCGCTTGCACATGCGCATAAATACATAAATAAAGCGCGAAATTGAAATAGTCAGGAAGTAAAAATTCGACAGAATTTACGAGACGATTTTTTGAGTTTTTCGATCGAAATAAAGTAATGGCGGACGGATCTGATATCAACAGTGATGGGAGTGATATAGACGTGGACTATGATGATATTGATAGTATTTTGGACGAGGAATTAGGTGGAATAAACTTGCAAGACGTTCGGCGAGATGACAACGACTGGTTACACGGATTTTTTGACTCGGACAGCGACGATGACGCAGAATTTGAGGGATTTGATGCAGATTGGAAGACTGAGAACTTCACAAATCGTGACACTAGTGAGTATAGTGGTATTGGTGGGTCAATTTTTCAGCACCCAGAAGAGGCTTTACCACACCATTACTTTGATTTGCTGTGGGGTGATGACCTTTGGTCACATTTGGTTACAGAAACCAACCGGTATGCTGACCAGGAACGGACACGCAATCCACCACCAACGTTTGCCCCTAAATGGATGCCGGTAGACATTCCAGCCATGAAAGCCTTCATTGGACTGTGTTTTTGCATGGGGATCATGCGGCTTCCATCCAGGAATGACTATTGGCGGGTAAAGAAGCGGATGTTCAAGACAAACTTCAACTCCATCATGCCAAGAGACAAGTTCAACCTGATATGGCGGTACTTGCATCTGACCAACAATGAAGCACCACCACCGGCTACTCCAGACAAGCTGTGGAAGCTCAGATGGTTCTTGAATTATCTAAACACCAAGTTCAGAACCATGTACACACCATATGGGGATGTAACTGTTGATGAAAGCATGGTTAAATTTAAAGGGCGTCTTGGATTCCGACAGTACCTACCTTCCAAGCCAATCAAGTGGGGAGTGAAAATTTGGACACTTGCAGAGAGTCACACCGGCTACATACACCAGTTCCAAGTGTACACAGGCAAGGAGGGTAACCAGGAGAAAGGACTTACTCACAGAGTAGTCACTGATCTCATTAGCCATGTCCAACACAAGAACATTCGCGTGTTTATGGACAACTTTTATACAAGTCCGACGTTACTCTCCGAGCTACTGATGAGGGGTGTCTACGGCTGTGGAACAGTTCGTGCCAATCGAAAGGGCCTGCCAAATGTACTGCTGCCAAAGAACGTCAAGCTAGACAAACATGAATATCGTTTGGCGCAGAAAGATGACCTGAGCTGTTGCATATGGCAAGACACAAAAGCGGTGATGGTCCTGTCCAATTTTCATGATCCTGAATCTACAGGTATAGTCAATCGACGCTCGGGAAATGCACGCCAGCAGCCAATCAGGGTTCCAAAGATGCTTGCAGACTACCAGAAAAACATGAAAGGGGTAGACCTATCTGACCAGATGATTGGCTACCACATGATCAACCATCGCTCAAGAAAATGGTGGCGCAGAATATTTTTCCACTTTATGATGGGCAGTGCACTGAACGCGTACATTATTGCAAAGGATACCAACCCCGAAGTCGTGTATAGGGAATGGCCCAATATTCAGGACTTCTTGGAGGACCTGGCTGATGGCTTGATTGGCGACTTTCGGTCTGGAAAGAACGCTCCAACCGTGGACAATGCAAGGCCAGCTCGACGACACGACATGGAGCGATTATTTGAAAAGGAGAAGGTCTGTGTCGAATGCAGGGCCAAGTCCAATCGTGGCGAACGGGTTGGGACATCCAAGTTTGGATGTGTACAGTGCAATGTGCCTGTCCATCATCAGTGCTTCCCTGCTCATATTACAAGAGCAAACAACCTGTAAATTGTTGTGCTGGTTGATGGAGTGAACACAGGACAGTGTAGATATTTTTAAGTGTAAATAAATATAAAAAAAGGAAAATTCGTACCCAAAAAAAGTGTTTTAGTGTGTAAAAATTAGTGTTTCAGTGTAAATGGATATATATATATATATATGTAGTGAACACAAAATAATATGAAGTTTATTTTATATAAATATTGGTTTGTATATGGCCATAATAAACGGCTTTTTTATCTCGTGGCCAGTACATGTGTTTCGGTGAGTTTTTTTGTGTACATACCTGAAAGTAGAAAAAATATCATAAGTTGAGTTATAATTGGAATATTTTCATAAAATTTTCACCAGTGTGTTATGTATATAATAAGGATAAATTCTCTCACCTGGATTATACCTTTAAAACCAGAGGAAAGTATGGATATTTACCACTGAAGGCATGGTAGGATTTTTTTTCATGACCAAACACCCAACGTTCAGCATGCTTGTTATGATTTTATAGTTTGCATGCTTTTCAATATGTTGATGATTTTTATATAGCTGTAAAGAGAATTTTATTATCTTTCCAGTGATGTATAATGTGTAATAATATCTTGAATAATAAGTGAAATATAGGTGTTTATATCACCATACCCCCAAAAGCCTAACAAGGCTTATCAGTAACTGACAAAATGCCCAGATATTGGAGATATCTTATCTGGATTGGCTGCAGAATGAAATGGGTTAACAAACGTATTATAATTTATCATGAACATAATTTTTTTTCTTCTATCTGATACTTTGTACTTCAATCTTCCTCACAACGCATAAATGTATATAATAACTTATTAAGTATGTAGTTATATTATTCACAGTCAGACATTTATATTTGTCGACACAACATTATCAAGGGCGTAGCATGAACTGGAAGAAGTTACCCAGAAAAAAACTTCTAGAACATTGTGATGCAATCTGGTAACATTTTCACAAGCAATACCGTAAATTTTGAAGCATTATATGTTCAGAATATTTATATCCCAAACTCCATACAAATGTACAATGCTCAACTGTCGGTTATTGCACATTTTCTATATACAGGTGTATGATATTTCAGGACCGATCCAAGTGAATTTAGGTAAGGAAATGCTCTCGTGCATAAACCTATATCTTCTGTTTCGTTAATAATTCTATGAAAACACACGTGCAACCGCGGCATTTCAATATACCTTTTTTGAAATGTAATTGTCCAGGTAATTTATTCATGCGTTTGTGGTTAATAAAACTGCACTATATATAGCTACGCGCCTGATTATTTGCGTTTATTTATGCAATCATGTTCTAGCTAGCTATATTGACATTCCAAAACTTGTTTATCCATACTGGTTTTGTTTATCTTAAATAGGTTTATCTGATCAACAGTAAATTATAAATAATGTACTGCAACAGGTGCCTTTAGTTTACAGACTGAAATATTGTAAAGATGAAGTGATAAAAAAACTGATACATTGTATCGATGTTAGTGTTCTTATTGTGTATTTAAATTCTAGCTGAAATACTTTTGGAGCAAGTTCTTAGATATTGAATGATGATAAACAATTATTTGACATTGATTGGGATTCATTACATTGACCGAAATCACCACAAAAATTGGTGCACTGCCGTTGTCTAATCTTTCTAAATAGCGTACGGACTTTTCCTTGCACATGATTTAATAGTTGTGTTTTCATACCTATAATAATTTATCTGACATTCACAAGAACAGAAGAATAAAGCGGCCTTTAATCCATCAATAAAAATAAGCTTATTTAAAACAGCTTGTGAGTTGAGTTTTTGGATAATGTGTTTTCTACCAATAATTTTCAAGAAAATGTTAATATAATCTATTGACGCTAAACATTGGCCTTGCAGGCTTTTCAGTTAGACCGATCCTTGCCGGCAATTACTGTCTTGCATTCTTGTCATAGATCCAGCGCAATTAATGATTTATTGATTGGATGGTGGTTTTTATTGTTCTTAATGTAACTTATTGTTTATTTATGCTGAACTCTTCAATCGAACACAATCGGAATACGAAACTCCTCTGAGAATTGCGTTTACTAGTAATAAGACATACACACAATGTTTTTGTACTGTCATATTAATACATTTATTATGATAGGTATACCATTAGTAGTTTATTGTTCAGACAAAGTAACATACAGGAATAAGGTATGCAATATGTCCGGGACAGTTTGTGTACAAAATTGATATAGTAGAGTCAATAGAATGATCATGTACACTGGTATAGGGATATTTGTATATTACCTAGATAATGATACTACAGTAAAACCTCAATAATAAGACCACTCTTTGGACCCTTGAAAACTGGTCTTAATATTGAGGTTGAATGAAGAGCAAAACAGTGAAAATGGACTCGAAAATTGTGTTGTCAATTTTGAGGTGGTCTTATTATTGAGGTGGTCTTTAAGTGAGGTTTTACTTTATTTTATTTTAACTGATATATGGGTAGTTTCCTTCATCTGTTAAATCTTTTATTATCACACTCTGAAGATTATTATTGTACTACAACTGAGATGTAATTACAGTAGAAGTGCATGTCTACGAATACTGTACACGAGTGTTTAATGGACATAATGAATAACAAGTACAGCGGTAGAAAGCAATTAAAAACACTGTTCTAAAAATGTATCTGACAGGTCAGTAACATGATACTTTGGACATAAGCATTAACAATGTTAGTAACCTAATGTGGGGTTGGTACTGGGAAGAAAAAAGCTACTCGGACAAATTAACCCGATCCTCTAGATCTCTATTAGCATAATTTCAGAGTAGACTGATTATCTAAATTTGTCTTTGTCTCTAATCTGATTAACTTCGGCTCTCAGCTTCATTGTATCGATGTACGTGTTTGGTCATTTAAAGATGTATCTGGCTCATCTGAACATAAAATGTTTGAATTGGCTTTATCTGGTATTGTTGTTACATTGGCTAAAACATCTTTAATAAGAACCATTGCAATATAAACCGATTGAAAAAATCTTTTTTATCATATTACTTAGTCAAAACCTGTAAAATTGCCTGACTGTTAAAAAAACTTCCAGTTTTTTTAAATTTTATGATGTTCAAACATCTTAAATCTTCAACAAATATGGATTAATACATTATGAGTTCATTCTTTATAAATGCATGTTTAGTGATGTTTTAACCATAGGAAATATATTTTTCATGTTTGGTTAATTAAACGAATGAACAAAAAATGAGCATAGTAATTAACTTTAATAATGAATAAATATAACAAATACATGATTTTCATTAACAGCAATGAAAAATACCAATGATGCACGTTTCTCTCACAGAAAATTGTATTGTCAGCATTGTCGATGTATAATATATTCATGCATATATATAGGTCCGGTTCAGGTTAGTATATTCAGACTACCGGTATACAGAAAGAAGTAAAAATAAAATTATAGCAATTTTAAACAATATTGTTCAGAACGTAACATGATATAAATGGTAGTTTGGAGGCGTGTTAGTCCATGGACAGTGCGTCTGCTTCCTGATCCTAAAGTTTTGAGTTTGAGCCCCACTGAGCAGGATTTGATCACAAACTTTACGATCCCTTGGCCCGTATTCACAAACATTCCTAAGCATGAAATTGAGACTTGGACTTTAAAATGTTAAAATGTTCTTTTTGGTCCCAGGTTGCTAGTACAGTATAGATTTCAATAAGAGCTGGCTAAAGTCTGAAGTGGGTGATAACAATTATTCAGAATTTTTTTTTTCGTTTAGTTTTAATCAAAATGAAAGAATGGTAAATATAAATTTTGAAAATTTAAAGTCTAAGTCTGAGTTTCAGTCTTAAACTGTTAGTGAATACGGGGCCCTGATATAGGCACAATTACTGCTTTAAGTAACCTAGGGAACAGTCATTGAGAGTCAGTGGTTAGTATGAGTTGTTAAAACTTGTTTCACAATCAATGTAAAGTGAATGTTTACTGTGTGTGTAACCTTGGTAGAAAGTAAACAGCTTAATGTATTTCGGTTAATTACTATGTTTCTTATTATGCACATTTAAAGAACGTAAATCTTTTTTTAATCACTTTGACTTTTTACTTTAATGTCTAATGATGTCGTGAAAACTTTGCAAGATGTATAATTTATTTACGGTTTACTAGTGGTGGGTATCAGAATTCTATAATGGCAATCAATAATCGGAACACCACAATTGATCGTCTACTGATAGTACAATCGGTATATTTTTTACCAAATTTCATAGTGTAATAACCTATTTCCAATTTTCTTACCTGTCAATAGAAAGGGTATGAATCTTGGGTGTAATTTTTTGAGCTCCAGCGACGCATAAATAACAAACAATGGCTTAGTAAATGTCAGATAAGGCCGGTCATTGCAAAGAGGACAAGAAGCGCCAAGAAGGTTTTATATGCCATTTTCTTCAATTTTAGTGGCCCTGTTGTACTAATTCCATGCAAAGAGGGTAGAACCATCACAGGCAAGTTTTACAAAACTAAATTGAGTACTTACATCTGTCAAAAAATTCATCAAAATAAACGCACAAGTAAAGGTTGAAAGGCATACAGCTTATTCATGACATTGCTTCAGCTCACAAAAGAAATATTTTACCTCTTTCTTAGAACACGAAAAGGTTATTCAGGTTGAGCACCCACCTTATTCCCCTGACCTTAGCCCCTGTGACTTTTTCCTATTTCCCTTGCTAAAAAAATGCTCTCAGGTAAGCGCTATGCTACCAGAAGTGCCCTTGGTTCTGCAATTTTTCAGTGTCTCAACAGTATACCAGGGGGAGACTACTTTGCAGCATTTAGGTTGTGGATAGCAAGACTTCATAAGTGTGTATCTGTGCAGGGGGAATACTTAGAAGAGTTGATGTGAACAAATTTCTGACGCAGTGAAAATTTTAAACATACGAAGACCAGTGATATAATTTAATAAATGCCCCAAAAAAAGAAATAAAATATTAATAGGGGCGGATTTAGGATTTGGGCTAAGGGGGCATAACTGTTTGGTCATTTTTTGGTCTTGCTCAAGCGCGATAATATTACATACCGTATGTATAAAGTAAAACATCATCATTATAGAATATAATGTTACAATAAATCGAACTGCATATTTGAAAATATTGTAATTAAAGATCTCTGTATATTTACATGATTAGATGTACCTGTAAGGTTTGGGGATTTAGGGTGTGTGTACGCACCAGGTATGTTCCCCTGGATTCACTAGTGATTAATTACCTGGGTACCTAACAACCTTAATAAGGGGTAATTGCCGTACAAACTATTTTTAAGGATGGCCTAAGTGACAATATTCACCCATCTTGTTATGTTTCTGTTCACAAACAATGTTTACCTTCACTTTTACTTTTTGTATTATTTATTGCTTGAAACATTAAACAAGTTCACTTAAATATTTCATATAGCAAATACCAAATAAGCAGAAGGATTGTTTTTTAGATCGTAACTTGTGTGCACGATAACATACAAGCACTGGTGCCGAACTTAAATCCTTTATAATTGAAATGACCTCGTGACAGACGACATATGTATCATATATAAACATTACATAAAAACACCGTATATCTAGGTTATTTGTGTTCTATTTTAATGACTTCAACAAAAATACCCTATCAATTTCATATAAAAGTATGAAAAGAGTGTTTAGTTCAAGAATAACTTTGACAAACTCGGGGTAAAAGTAAAACTGTCTTAAGTACTTTTATTGGTAGGTAGGGGATATCTGGCTGTTACAAGGACACGAACACAAAAAAACAACAAATTCTATCAGTTTATTCAACTGTGGATTCAAACGTGCAATGCATGTTTCAAGCAGATAAAGTAAAACTTGATTCCCCATCTTACGCTGTTTCATGAATCAGTCCAATTTGATCAAAAGGTTTATCTTAAATTGCACAGTTTTATACTGTTCACTGCTATTTATTTATTCATGTATTTCACTCCACATTTTTCGCATCTTTATAACAAAAAAGTACTATTCACTGAGATGTTGTTAATTGAACCAAATATGCTTACTACCCTGTGAAGGAATTTTTGCTTCAACTACTATATAATAGAATTGCACCAAATGCATGTACTTATAAATGTGCATTGAAGCAGATTCATAATGATGTATAATTTATTGACATAATAAATTGATGAAATCAGATGCAAACATGTTTTTCTCTAATGTAGTGTGAAGAAGTTTTTGTCCAAGTAATGTGTTTTGCCGAAATCCTGAAGACAAGAGGATTTTATATATAGTAATTTATGAAATACACCAATTTATTACCCTTGCTGTTCAAAACCTCATTGAAATATCCACACGAGACTGTAGGAGTTATTGCTGTATAACTATAAAAGACTCCCATTGAGTTATCAGATGGATTTGTTTCACTGAATGAATAATTTTTACCATTTCTGCCGATTCAAAATTAGATGAGAATACATAATAGATTGTGTACATTTCGTTTGTTTGTCAATACAATGTATTAAGCAAAAAATGTATTCAAAGATCGTCTGTTCTGTATGTATTTAATCATATCTTTGTGCTAATTATTCATTTATATGCAAATAAACAAAATACAGAAATAGATATTATAAAATAATTGCTTGTTTGTTTCATATTTTATTAATCATGCTGCGTCATACTCTTCAGGTAACTATGTGAACTGTAATTAACTCCGTTGGTATATAGAATGTATCTTCTTAGGCACGTCAAATTGAAATGGATTATTTGAAACCATGTCTTATTCCAAATAAAATTTCGAACCCGAATAATTCAATTAAACGAGGTCCGACTTTAGTGCAGAGAACATCAATCGGTTCTAGCGTATTCTTGTAAAGTTGTTTATTGTATGTTTTCTGTGTTAGACTAATTTAAGTTTTTTGTTTGGACCAAGCATACATACCATTCATTTGTAATGTTGCCTACTTGCTAAACCATGGTTGTGATAAACAAACAAACAAAGCTGTATCAAATGTCTAACTTGAGTAGATAATAATTACCATAGTGAATCACTTTGTGATTGTGACATAGGTACTATCATTATTATAAATGCAAGGTTGATAAATGGCTGTAAACACAACGTAACTATGAAATGTTTTAATGCTAGCTGACATGAAATATCAGTGATCAGGTTGCAGATCTACTTTGTAACAGCGTTCAAGGTCTGAAACAGCATGTTGCCATCATGTTTTACATGTTTGTATGTTTCGTTGCAGAAAGATGATATGTATGCACTTCAGAAAGTTGAAAATCAGGTTTTACACTTTTGTCAATTGTGACCTTGCAGAAAGATGATATGCACTTCAGAAAGTTAAAAACATTTAATTTATACAGTTGCATATAAAATTTATTATATGAAGAATTACAGTCCAACCTGTTTTAAGAGACCTTCATTGGGAATCAGCCGATAAGGTCACATATGACAGGGAGTCTCTTAATACAGGTTAATACAGTCAGTGACTTACGACCTCTTCCAAATTTATACAATGTCATTGTGATATATAGTTTTATTCTTGCTATTAAAGTTTAAACAAAAACGTGAATAGTCGTAGCACAGACTATAAGAAATAAATCATCAGAATATACAGGCAAAAACAATACTTATCTGAATTTACTATAATATTTTTTATTCCTCGTAAAATACGGAGCGGGCTGCAATACGGACCGTACGGTACGGATTTTATCGCATACTATACCAAAAAACGAAAGTAATCGCATGGTTATTTTTTAATTTTCCTAGTTGATGTCTTGCGAAGCTGGAGTAAATAGTTAAAGAATTGAACGTGGGTTGCTGAATAAATACATGTTTTCTACGATGTCGTCGGCAATTTTAATTTTTACAAGATGGCATTTTCAGCGATATTAGATTCTGTTAAATTCCTGTAGAAAAGCCGCCATTGGCTCAAGAATTTACGTTTATTAATGAACCGTAACTTATTTCAATCATAAGTCACCTTTCAAAGTGTAAAGAACAGTTTGCAACTTTTTCTACTGTCAATCGTTATTTCGGCATATCAAACACTGCAAACATCGAACCAATTTAGTTCTCTGGAATGTTATTATTATGCGTTTCACATGTCTATCACAAGTGTCGGGTATGCGGGACGTGATCTGATTGGGTAGAAGTGGTTTTAATGACAAGCGACAAGCTCCGCCTCCGATTGTTTTTAACAAGTGTGTGAATAATCATGTCATCATACACGCGAGTTATACAGACATTGAGAATACGACACGATTTGTTTGTTTATTAAAGTTTCACACATTTCTATTGTCTTCAGACATGACAATTGGCAATAAATTGACCGTTTCAAAGTCGCTAAAAACAGTCTACGGGTGCGTTTGGGCGACACTTTTCATGGTCGCTAGTTGCGTCAGACAGGGAGTTGTTTAATTCAGTGTTATTATAGAGGAAAACTCGTCGGGGGCAAGATTTATAGTCGCATATGACAGGGAGTCGCTTAATTCAGTGAGTCGCAAGTGCAGGTTGGACTGTACTTTGTAAACATGGGGAGCATGTACTTACAGGGAGCCTAAGGCGAAATTTAATTATTGTGGTCAATCAATTATATTTTTGCTGCCTGTTGAGCATTTGTGTGCTCAAAAGGTTGAGAATGTAGTGTTCACAATTAAATGGTAGACTTATACAATGGAACCATTCTGTTGGCTCAGGGGTATAGAGTCCTTTAAATAAGTCGTAATTTCTTGAGGTTGCAGATTCTTTTGGCGGCAGCTACATACCCAAGTCGTTTAAATCTTGGGAAGCATTTTTCATCACAAGTCCTAGGTGAGCTTTTGCAACTAATTAAGCCATTTAAAGCATGTTTTTTTTAAACATATTGAGCAAACATGACATTCCTTCCAGACAGTTTCACTCCTATCTTTTCATACTTAATATTTTTGATGAAATGTAGCCTTGCTGCCTCGCCCTCACTAAGGATAGTGTGAGGACTCTGGTTGGCCTGGTGTTAGGTTAATGTAACTCGATCTTGTATAATCATGATGTCAAAAATGTTCAAGTTTTCTATAGTTTTCTTTCCACCAATTCTCTCCCTGGTTTGGGATTACGTATCCGTTTGAGGATGATAAATGCGGGTACAATAAAACCGGACTTGATGATCACCTCAATAATAGGACCAACTCAAAATTAAGACAACATTTTTCAAGTCCATTTTCACTGTTTTGCTCTGTATTCAACCTCTATATTAGGACCACCTCTATAAGAAGACCAGTTTTCAAGGTCCCAAGGGTGGTCTTATTATAGAGGTATTACTGTATTTTTACATGGACTGTCGATTTATTCCAAATCTCCATCTCAATATACTTCAGATACTAAAGCATATACCTTTATATATATGCATGGGTGCAATGACATTTATATGATACAGATAGATAGTGACTCTACTGTCCTACTGAACTTAGTAAACATCTTTAGATCAAATTTCTCCTTTCCAGATGAATCTCCCATTTGCAGGTGTCATATGTGCATCTCTAATACAATGTGATATTTATTGTATGTATTAAGTAACATTTTCATTTGAGAAATTTCACTCAAGTGCACTGAAGTTATTAGTCTCCTGTTTTTATAATGGATTTATACTTAATTTTTGTGTTGAGAAAATAGTATTCCATGATATAATGCTGATGTGAACTCATTAGTAGATATAGGTAAGTGAATCTTATTAAACCAGGGATTTTTGGTTGAAAATAATTTTACTGCCTGTGCCTTTTCAATTGGAAAAAATATAAGGCGTGATAAATCCCATATTAGGGAAAATAAGGTAATGGTTGTTTTGCTTATAAAAATAACTTTTCAGCTGTGGCTGGTGTTTGTTATATATATGAGGTGATGTAAGAGCAAAAATTATTTTATAAAAGGTTAAGTACACAAAAACCTGACTTAATAAAAAGAAATTCAGTCGGAGGGGGGGAAATGAACAAAGAATTGGAGAAAATTATGTTTTTTTTAGGGAAAATGGACATTTTTTGATGAGGGGAAACGGCCTATATTTGGCAGTAAAATTAACCCAAAAAAATAACTGTAAACCTTCAAGATTTTTATGTCAGGTTATCTATGGAATGTGGCATCTACCTAAAACTATACTATTATTATGTGCTGGAAGCGTACCACAATATGTTTCAATACATTAGCAGCGTATTACGATTTGTACTAAAATATATACCTGGATTAACCTAAGATACTGCAAACTCGTGTCAAATTAGTTGCAGAATAAACAAGTGAAGTCAACCGTCCTTGATATCTTTTCAGTTTCTTGTTACTTGTTAGATTTTTCTTGACAAGACGGAAGAAACTTAAACTACTCAGTTACTGTTCTAATTTCAGTTTTTAACTAATTTGAGGCGTTCATGATTCGATTATTTGAAATTCATGTTGTAAACAATGGTATGGTTGTTTCAATGTCATGGTACAATACAGTTTGGCTATATTGCTCTTATAATAATTATTGTATAGTATGTTGTGACGCCCCTTGAGTTGTATTTGCTTGTTCATGGTATGTGGCTTTCACATCACTAACTGGTCTGAAATGAATCCAGCTGTGTGTGGTTTCAATGTTTGCGGCATTGACATCACCTGTTGGTTGAAAACATATCCGGCTTTCCTTGGTTTATGGCATTGCAATTACTTGTTGCTCTGCAGGCTCTGCATGGTTTGTGGTCTGTGGCTTGCTGTAAATGATCTTTATATTGAATGACAAGTAATGATAAGGTTGCGCATTTCACAGTATAGCAACCTTATGATTGGTGATATATGGCAATTGTTTGATATATATATGTGCTGTAGTAACGTTTCAGTCACACATGTTTGTTTCATTTTTAACCAGGTTATTAGAAATTGGTGCGTGTCGTTGGGGAGGTGGTCGGGCGGGCGTCATACTGGGGGTTTTCTGGCAAATAACTTGAGTTCTGTTGATCATATTGTAACCAAACTTTGTGTACAGTAAGAACATGTGGAGAGCTCGCTTGGGATTGCTTTTGGACTGGTTCCGACAAAGGTCAAGGTCACCATTACTAAAAATAGCAATTTGGTTTCCGGCAAATAACTTGAGTTCCGTTGATCATCTTGTAACCAAACTTGGTGTGTAGTAAGAACATGTGAACAGCTAGCTTGGGATTGCTTTTGGGTTCGGTCCGACGAAGGTCAAGGTCACCATTTCTAAAAATAGAAATTTGGTTTCCGGCTCATAACTTTCGTTTTGTTCATCATATTGACATCAAACTTGGTGTATAGTAAGAACATGTGGAGATCTGGTTTGGGATTGCTTTTGGGTTCGTCCAAGGTCAATGTCATTTAAAAATCAGTTTCCACTTAATATCTTCGCTATGCGTGGTGTATAGTTGTTGCATATATATATAATATATCTAAGTGTGAGTGTGTGTATGCATGTATCACCTCTGGCACCTTTGCAGTATTGATGATCATCATGTATTCATTATACAAATAGATTTCTTGTTATCATGTCAGTCAGTTGAAACTAGTCAGGGATAAAAACCAAGGTGGCAATTTTAGTTATTTTAGAATTTTTTTGGTGTAACAGTTGAAATTTATTATATGAATTTGGGTAAGAATTCCGTGCATGAAATGAGGATCATGCATGGACCTACTAGATAAAGTGAGTGGTTAACTCATTAGAAAAATCTAGTAAGTATATGATTGTTAAGAATGTTAGTCAGTTATAACCTAGTGTGTAGAGTAGGTATGTTTAAGTCGGTCTTTGTTGGTAATACATGCATTTGTTTTTAAAATGTCCGGTGCTCAGAACAGTAACAATTTTTCACACAAACTTACGCAAGTTTGGTTTTGTTTTGGTGTCCCCTCACTGCATGTACCTTCTTACTTTCCTTTTGTTCAAATCTGTCTATAGATGGAAGTTCTGATTTATGAATGTGTTGTTTCCTGCTCTGCTTCCTTTTACTTTTACATAATATGAATGGACATATAACAAGGCACCTAGTGACAGTGAGGGCTTCAATGCATCTTGTATATGACATTGCTTTACTCATATGTCAGCCTGCGGACACGAACCTACCAGTCACACACAGAGCAGTATTGGTGTCTGAAAGAAGCAGGAGAAGTGTTTCCATAGTGTCTGGCTGCAGAGTGATAGAATGTAAAATAAAAGATGAACATATAATTGATATTTGTTTCGAAATGCACTTGCTCAAACAGATCATATACATATGGACGGACTGTTCTCCAGGAAAACGGCTTACTGACAAAATTTGTGATTTTCAGGTTTCACATTTTCTGTTTCCTCAGACATTTAGAACCCTGAAAATGAAAACTGTTTAGCTCTAGGCTATTTCGTTTTCATTTTATAATGTTTTTAAGACATAGAGCGTTAATGACGTAGAACTGATGACGTCAACTTTTAACTGGAAATTCCTGAAAACGTTACAAGCGTCATTAAGCCCGGTTTTCCTGGAGAACGGTCCATATATATATATAACATTGTTTATCCAAAGTTAGATACTGGTCAAAAGTAATCACCCGTTAGTACTGTTTCGCATAGTTTCCAACAAATTACTTGATACATCTATTTATAGCAGTAAGCGGTAACACTTATGTCTGATTCAAATGCATTAAACTATCAAAAAGTCACATAAAAAGCATGTTCAGTGTTCCAGATCGCTTTGTCCTAATCCATTGAAGATTCTCAAAATGCAATATGGTGGGTAAGCTCTTTTGACCAGTATATTTTTGCAACAGGCTTACATTCAGGCACGTAGCTACCTGTACCAAAATACACCGTTGTCTACACATGATTATCAAAAATAGAAAAGTGTGCAATAACCAACAGTTGAGCATTTGTATGCAGTTGGGGATATAAATTTTCTGAATATCTATAGCTTTAAAAATTTACTGTATTGCTTGTGAAAATGTTACCAGATTGCACCACAAACGTTCTAGAAAATGGGTTCTTATTCAGGTGTATTATGCCCTTAGACCCCCTAGATTGTTTGCGTACACATTCTACCAGCTCTGGCTACACCTCTGATATTTAGATAAGATAGAAGTTATTATATTTAATACTTCAACCTAATTCTAATATAAAATTGTCTTAATTGTATCTTTGTAGACAATACTGGTGAATGTAATCAGTATCAGTAAAGATGTTGGCTGCACGGCGGCTGGTCCACGTAATCAACCTACAGCATATGGGGTTTATGAGCGCGTTTGATGTACAAATGAGATATGCCAGATATCATCTGGATCAGCTAGCTGGAAAACAAGGGGCTCAAGGCTTTAATGTGATCCTTCTAGTAGAACACAACCCTGTCTATACAGTCGGTCTTCGGGAAAAGGGATACTCAAAAGAGGACGAGAAAAAATTGCGGGATACTGGAGCGGAGTTTCATCGAACCAATCGTGGTGGTTTGATTACTTATCATGGACCTGGTCAACTTGTTGCATATCCGATACTTAATTTGAAATCATTTGGTTTAGGAATGCGGGACTATGTGTGCAATCTTGAAAAAACTATGAAACATACTTGTGATTACTTTGGTCTGAAAGCGACGACGAATGCTGACACTGGCGTGTGGATCGAGGATAGAAAAATTGGTGCTATAGGTATATAATTAATTACTTACAACGCTTTGTTTCATGCCTCCATTATATTACATAGAATGCGCTAAGTAAAGTTGTGTTGTTATGCACTTGAACAATGGGTGTCTGTCAGGGGCAGGTACAGGATTTTCGATGAGGGGATTGGCGTAAATTATGGATGAGTTTACAAGGGGTGGTTATCCCTTGTTCATGGGGCAAGAAAAATCTACCAAATATTGCTCAATGTATCACCATGCTAAATAGATATGTATCAGAAGGGTAGGAAAATGTTTTTTTGGCTAAATAAGCCTGCCAAATTTTAGCCTTCTTCCTTAGTCCGCCAGGGCTCGTGCTGGCATTCGCCAATTGAGCCATTGGCTCAAGAAAACAAAAATTGGCTCAAGAGAAATCAAATTGGCTCAAATCGTCGAAAAGTATGACTTTCCAAATTTACCGTTGGGGAATGTTATATTCCACTCAATTTCAATGATAAATGCGGTTAAAAGCTGCTGAGACCAGTTCTCAATGTCTGTGTATAACCTCGCGTACATATTAAAGGGCCCCAATTGATATCCTGTTTATGACACGTTCGTGTATAATGACATAATTATACACATGTTTACCAAAAACAATCGGAGGTGGAGTTTGTCGCCTGTCACAAAATCTCCTTTCAACCAATCAAATCACGTCCCGCGTACCCGACACGTGATAGACCTGTGAAGCGCATAATAATAACAACATTGAGAGAACTAAATTGGTCAAACACGAATACGCCGAAATATCGATTGATTAGACCAGTCAATTCGAATGACCGCGGACAGTCGGAGTCGGACATGTCCGGTATATTTTCAGTTTGACCGATAGAATTTCTGTTATAGTCGGACAAAATGTCCGATGAAAAATTTCAGTAATTTTCGGGAAATGGCTAAAGAAAAATCAAATAGTCGAAAAGCTGTCCCGTCGAAATGTATGAATTTCTAAATTTACCGTTGGCGAATGTTTTATTCCACTAAATTTTGATGATAAATGCGGTTAAAAGCGGCTGAGACCGGTTCTCAATGTCTGTGATAACCATGCAATCACTTTCGTTTTCGTGTCTAGTATACGATAAAATCCTTACCGTACAGTCCGTAATGCCGTCCGCTCCGAATTTTACGAGGAATGAAAATTATTATGATAAATTTAGATAACTATTATTTTTGCCTGTATAAACTAATGATTTATGTATCATACTCTGTGCTATGACTATTCACATATAATTTACATCACTGTATGTTTAGTTTATGTTTCATTTGCGGCCTAGTTTTTATGTACAGTTAAGTGTTTTAAAAATATTTGCTTCTTGCACGTGACTGTGACTTGTGTTTGGGAGTATACATTGTCTTCTTTTTTCAATTTGATTAATGAATACTTGATAATGAGATGTATTGTTTAAACTTTAATTACAAGAATAAAATAAACAAGAAATAAAATAACAGTGCTACAGTGAATCATCCTACAAGCTCTATTAGAAATGATTTGTAGACTAAAGCAATTACAAAGAAACACTAAAAAGGATTACAGTGAAATAACAAAGTCCTATGCCATGGTATATTGAGACCACAAACTCCACTACCTATTTGTCGTTTGCGCGCTGTAATATAGCCCAAAATTACAGAAACCTACCAGTTCCAAATTGGCTCAAGAAAAAAAAAAGCCAGCGCTAGCCCTGGTCCGCCTATGGATATGAAATATTATCATCACTTTTTAACTCACCTGAGTTGAAACCATTTAAGGCTCGTAACTCTTGTGCTTGTTCTTCACTGCAAAAGCTTTGGCACCCTATCTTCTGGATAGGCACGGCCTCCCCTAATAAGTTTCGAATTTGTCATGCTATGCCCCTACTTCATAATATTTATTTACTACATGGCTAGAACAATAATGTACACCGATGTTGCATGTGATCTGCTTTGTTGTCTTTGATGAATAGATACCAAAATGATGGATCATGCAACATTTGATTAAAGTATGAATCATGTCAATGGCTTGCATCGTAAATGAACAGTAAGCAATCAAATAAAAACTTGCATATATTTGTGCCATTTTTATGCAAACCTTGGAAATAATCTACCATTATGATGAAATACTTTATCAGCATATTTTAGTATGCAGGAATCTACAGTTGAAACATATTCAACATACATATCCGATTGTAAATGAGTGAATGAATAAAATAATCTCATTTAACTAATTAACTCTGCCCCAATGATGAGACCAATGTTTATAATTGTGAAAACACCATTTGCATCATTCTGCGTCTCTGTTTGGGCTGTAACCTAGTTCGAGTTTTAAGCTCATTCCAAAAGTGCTGAAGCGCTTAATGCAGCGCCTTGTCAGAACTGCATAAACAATACCCCCTCCTGTGCTATCTGCATTGTCATATCTATCAATATATTCCTGTACATGGATCTAATTCCTAAGTTACTTGCTCATTCTAAAGTAGCAATTATTTGGTAACTAGATTTGTACAAGCTCGTTATTCCAGTACACATTGTATATTCATGGACATGTTCTTTGGTGTCTCTGTCATTGATAGATTGACCCAGTAATGAATGTAGGTGGAGGAAATGTGACCATGCATCTAAACATGAAATAGAACATGTTTTACATATTTAATTGTTATGTCCCTTCTATATATTTATATTTACCCCTGTCTGTCCGTCTGTTACTTCCCCAGGCTATAGGTATAACAGGGTACACAGTTCATGTTAATTTGTTTTGTATCTCTGGATTGCACATGTCTTGTGAAGGGATGCTATCATAGTTTAAAAAGGGAATGTTTTATTTGCTTATATACTTAAAAGACATTAAAAACACAACTACAAATTGTCTGCTTCAAAACATGATGTAATGAAGAAATTATTATATTTTAAATCACTAACATAATTTCCTGAACATATTCAAGCATGAAATATATATTATTGGTCCATAGTTTCTGAACAATATTTCATACATTGGTAACAGCTGGTAGCTTTTAACACCATGCACAAAATGAAGCCTAATTAAAACAGTTGCGTTTTAACGGTGATTATTGTATATGTGGATTTGTTGCCAATATGTATAGCAAAATATTTCACATTGCATGTCAAAATTCGCCAACAAATGGATGGATGCAACTTCAACATGACATATTCACAGGGCCTCTCTTTGTGATATAATACCAGCAACAGAACGTCATGGTAGATCTTTATAAACAATAAGTACTAAATACCAGTAACTATAGTGATGCCCCATGCCTGAAATTTTGTTTATCAGATAACAGCCCATACTGATTATTTCCCTTTAAAAAGTGAGTTAAGCAAAGGTATCGAGTTTTAAATTTAGCGGGCTCAAAGTTAAAAAAGCACCAAATGCTGGACCTGCATATTTATAGACATGGACAGTATTGCACGGCTCACACTGGCCACATGAATATAGTAGCCACCGTTTCTTACTGAACCAAAATAACAGCCTGACGTAATGCAAACTTACTGCCTGACGATTGACAAAAGGCATGTTACTGGTATATCAAATTGTTTTAACATACAGTACAATCACTTAGTGTGTGGTGACATCAGGAAGTGGTGAGGACTGGATTCTTAAAGAAATAAAGCATTTATTTTGGTGTTTTGCTTGATACTTGGTGGCAAGAGACCTGAGCAACCAATAAGCTCTTTTGTTGAATTGGAAAAAACAACTGTCAAGTTTGCTTTCTACAGGAAAATGATACAATTGTAGGCTAACTCGAGTAGGTTGACAAACAACCATTGGCTGTTAAAACTCCAATCTGGGTGGCTGTACTATAGAGATGTCTGCTGATGGGGATTGTGATTATTACTTATTGTTCATCTTTTCCAGGTATTCATGGAAGTCGATTCATCACGACACATGGTGTATCTCTGAACTGCAACACAGACCTGTCATGGTATGAGCATATCGTTCCTTGTGGAATAGAAGGGAAAGGGGTCACGTCGTTATCTCATGAACTCGGATCAAACGTCACTATTGACGACACATTCTCATTCTTCCTGGAAGCATTCAAACAAAGATTCGACTGTGATCTGGATGAAAACTTCCTCTCTCCGGAACATCACTGTATTCTACCTACGAAAGAAAATCTATCTAGAATGGAAAAACTATTTAACATGTCCTATCAGGCAAATGAATCAAAAGCGTAATGATCAATTTTAGTAACCACTGAGTTAATGAACACTATGTTATAGTCTAATGAACAATACAGTAAAACCTCAATAATAAGACCACCCTTGGGACACTAGAATAGTGGTCTTCTTATCAAGGTGGTCTTGATATTGAGACTGAATAAAAAGCAAAACAGTGAAAATGGACTTGAAAATTGTGGTCTTAATTTTGAGGTGGTCTTATTATTGATGTGGTCTTTACATGAGGTTTTACTGAACTCTTGTGTTTGTAAAATGACTACAATGTGTATCTGATAATCAGATGCTGCTGATGGATTGATTATGTTATGTTCACTAAACTCGCACGCATTAAATGATTATTGTCACAGGTTGGAGATCAATAGTGGAGTAAGATAAAGATACTGGATTATTTATCGTACGAGCTGTGGCCCATAAATTTGTGGACATTCTCTTTTTTTCACATTTGTGGCCACATTCCTGAAACATTCCCCATTAAACTTGCATAAGATCCAGTGAAATGCAATAATGCTCAAGTTTGCTCCAGTCATATTGGTATTGTTGATAGGTACTGCACAACAGGAGTGTTTATGGTAATCTTCAACCACTGTTCGACAGTATTCAATTTCTGACATTTTTTATATAATGTCTGTATGGTAATACTGTCTAAATTTCTATCCAATGAAATATTAATAAATTGAAATGTGTGTCATTATGTTTGTACATATATTTTACATTTATAATTGTATTTTCAATATGCTTGGTTATATACTGGTGTAAGAACTTACCTTCTTGTGTACAAGTGAACCAACATTATTCATTTGTTCTAAATATTTGTGCTAATTAGTGCTAATAATTCTGTATAATTTCGACAATCTTATTATCATGGTTTGTAAGGTCCAGTAGTAAAACGCTTGGAATTTTGTTGCCCTGGTATGTATATATTGTTATATTTTGTAAAGTGGTTTTTCTGTCATGTGTATTTCTTGCCTGTCATTGTTTGACTGATATTTTAAGTAACATTTTTTTGCCCCAGCAATTGTTAGTGGAGTTATGAGTGCTTTATTGGCATACTGTGTCAGTTTTCAGTGATTCTGTCTTCTTGTATAATTTGTTCTTGTTGTGATTGTTGTTCCTTTTAAGTTGCATGTGGAAAAATTGAGTTCTCAAATTCTGTTGGGAAACATGAAATTCTTGTCATATTTTTATGCCCCCCAGTTTTATGGGGGTATATAGATTTTCTCTTGTCTTGTAATATTTCGCAATCTGTGTGCTATAATGTTGTGCTATTGTTCTGTTTTACTTTTATCATGTTGAAATATTGAGGTGTTGGTGCCAGATTCAGCTATCTCCATACACATTTATTAAGGAGATGATAGATTCTGGCTCTAACCCCTTGATATATAGCTCATTTATATTGTTACATGTTTCGAATGGTTCAATGTATACATTGTGTATCTATCATGTATTGGTATAATTGCACTGAATAAAACCGAAGATTTATAACCTGACTTCGCTCTGCTCATAAACAAATTTTGAACTTAGCTTACATAAAATGAAATTCTACAATAATTCAGGAGAGTTTGTATGAGATAAAGAGTCTATTTATTCAGTTGATTTCTCTTTAGATAAGTAAATAAATGTCTTGCTCACTTAGATCCGAGATCTGACTGATGTCAGTGAGGTGCCGGGAGCTTGGTGTCCACTATTTAACATTTACTTGAAGTTATTTCTTTGCTAGAACTAACCAAATTTGACTGGAAGCATCCTAAGCAGGGAGTTAAACTTGTACACATTATGGCCCAATCTCCCGAAGAATCTCAATTTGAGCTTAATCTCAGCTCAAATTTTGTCTCAAATCATTGAGATAGTTCTCATTTGAGACTGGGTATTTTCTGAGTTTTTTCTCAGAAAAATTTCAAGGGATCAAAATGCGATTGACTCAAACTCAGGCTCTGATTTGAGAAAAATCTCAATATTGAGCTGAGATTTCTATTTGAGATGCTTTGTGAGGTAGGGGCCTGAAGTCCATTCAATGTGTCATGGAAATGTATAGAACTGTAAAACCACTCCTTTTTGCTGTCTGTTCTTGACAAATTCTGTACTGTATATATCCTTGTTTGTGGATTTTGTTTTAGTTTTATCTTTTGATTTTCCATCACATGTTTTTATATGATATTTGGAGTGTATTTTATATGTCTAGTACAAGAACATTACATATAACACAATCCGTGTCACACATAACAGTACAACATATGGAGAGCTGAAGGTGAACCTTCTGTCAATATTGAAGCAGATAAACTTATTTCACTTTCACCTACAGGGCTCTAGAATTTTTTTCCAAATACACTTATCCCACACTAGTATTCATGTTGAATGTAACTTGTCCTACATGGGAGGCTAGTTGTCCGAGAATCTAATAGGGTACGGATTGACAATTAATTAGTTGTGCTTTATTTGTGACTAGTCCAATGTTAATTAGCTTAAAAGGGGTAGATCTGGACAGTGGGCCAAGGAATTTGTTACTTGATGTGCACAGTTGGGGTCAATCACCATCACAGTATAGACCCCATTAACAGGGTTATTCATTGTATAAAGTAGGTCACGTTCAACACTATACAGTTATGTCACCATGACTTACCTGGACAGACATCCTTCTGTGTTAATTACCATACAGTTGACGACTATCATGTATTCATCTTCCTTTGGTGGGGGGGGGGGGTCGTTTCTATAGCATCCAGTCCAGACCTCTAAAACAGACTCATCCTGGACTAACTTCAACTCAACTGTTGGTAGCTTGAATTAGCATTAAAAGTTGTCTAGTGGATTTCTAGAGCCCTGACCTATTGAATTGAAGTGAACAAATGTAAGTACAGTGCTTATGCATTTATCAATGGTTTGTCCCAAAGGGTGCGGTGGCATGGATACATGGACAGAAGACAATTCCCGGCAAGTCGTAATTGACATGCTGATTGATTCCAGGCCCCGGGAAACAGACTGGCTGAATTTTTAATCACAGAAGTCGGGGAATTAGCATCTCTGACTGTTGGGATTTATACAAAATGCTTGGATTCTATAGTTTGGGAATTAGACACCAAAAGGACGAATTGTCTGATATTGCACCCCCTCGCCCCCGGACAAAATATTGATAGATGCATAATGACATGTAAGTCAGATGTAACAAGATATTAGTATGTGGTTTGCATAGTGTAATATTTGAGCAGCAGAGAACTTGATATTTAAACCTAAGAAGCAAGTTTTATCATATCCTAATAGTTTTACTCGAACATCTATAATGTCACTAGTGTTTATTGTGATTGTTAATGGTGTGCTTATAATGGAGTTCTGGTGTGCCTTGCTAATTTGGCAATGACATGTTAGTTTATAATATATAATTTATATATACAAAATATCAACAAACTTTTATTTGAATAACAGAATACAGTAAAACCTCAATAATAAGACCACCATTGGGACCCTTGAAAAATGATCTTATTGAGATGGTATTTATAATAGTGAAGTTGAATAAAAAGTAAAACAATGAAAATTGACTTGAAACTTGTGTTTTTAATTTTGAGGTGGTCTTATTATTTAGGTGGTCTGTAAGTGAGGTTTTACTGTATATGATAAATGTTTCTGTTTCTTCAAATTAACATTTTTTTAACTTTCAAACATTGCTAAAGTAGTGCTATACACCTGTGAGTCTAACTCCCTTTTGATTTCCTTGGAATTAGATGGGCAATATATAACACATGGTGTTTGATTATCTGAATTCTGATACAACATGTGTGCTGCTTTCACCATTTATTGTATATTCTGGTTTCCTATGTATTTGTTAACATGAAGAAAAATTGATATTACACATTGTATATAGAATAAAATTCTTATAATGATTTTCTTCTTTGTTGTTAATGTGCTTGTGGTGATTATACGTTCCTTTACACCTTGTTGGCTGACAAAGTTGCAATGCATTATTACATATTTGAGCGCTGCTATGGGATTTACACCCTCTTGTGTAAGTGACGTCATTTCAAGAAAACGCAACATGTGATGTCACTATTTTCAAGCAGGAAATAATATGTACTCCATAAGGGTCATTTCGTTTTCAAATAGGGCAAATATTGCTTACTGTCAGTACATGGTGACGTCACATGTGACGTTTTCTAGAAATGACGTCACTTTAGTTGGAAATCGTACAGCGGTGCTCATTTATTGTGCAATTGTTGTACGTAAAAACTTCACATATATGATAAGGAATGACAGGCTTGTTGACGAACATCATTTTCATTCACTAAATTTGACATATTTGGCAAGAAATGAGACATTTTATTCCCAACTAAGCGTTGTATGAGTTTACAAATGCATTAAAGTCAATATTCGCCATTACATGATGTCTTCAGCACGAGAGTCGTCTTACACGGGGCGGGGTGGGACGGTAAAACAATAGTGTGTTTTTCATTTATTTGAGAACGGATCTCAAATTATTTTGAATTGATCAGCCAATGAAAAGATGTTTTGTAAAATATTGACCTTACAATAAAAGAAAACTCATTTGAATGAACTAAAGTACATGTACCACAATCAGTTCAGAGTCTGAATCGAGCAGAGATGTATATTTACCCAGGAATCATTCTAGTGAGCACACATGTAATTATTTACCGATACAACCACAGGTCCTTGAAACAAACTATTTTAATGTTCTATCATTATGGCTTATTTACTACAATAAGAATAGAATAGTAAATAAGCCATATAAACATTAAGATAGTTTGTTTCAGTACATGTAGATACAACCAGCTAAACGGTCGGCAGTTTTCAAAAAGTGTCAACTTACGATCGAAGATAGTCGGACATTAGTTCACCGAATTTACACCATGCGGTTCCATGTAGAGTTTGTGTTGAATACATTGGGTCAAATCGTTTACAAGTCAGATCTATCACAGTTAGGCAGGTACTTGGCTTTACATCAGCTATAGTGTTCACGAAGAATTATAGTTGCTAGGACACGGAGAGTTTCTGTCAAACATCGAAAACTATGAAAGGCTCATATTCTTTAAATTAATTATGATTTAATCTAGATCAGTTTCAGTCTAAAGTATAATTAATTAATTTTCAAAACTATAGTAGCCTAAAGTTTATAATAATGTTTTCCCGATGTTACGTAGATGTTAGTATTTGGGGTCCGTGTGTGTTAAAAAGTACTCTAGATATTGCTTTTAGAGAATGGCCAATGTTTTTTAAGATCAGCTTGATCTAAATCATTTTTTCTTTTGCGAACACATGACCAAAGCAGAATGTCAGAGTTATTTTTTTGCTTGAAATTAGATTTCTGTGATCATCAATAGTTAATGTGCTAGCGTCCATCATTCAACATGACGAGCGATTTCAAAGGGCAAGAACTCCAGCTTCCTTGTACTGTCACTAGCAGCAGTATTCCTTCTTTGTTCATTGGGACCGGTTCATTTTCGTATTTTTTTATATTTTTTCGAATATGTTTTGGACAATTGTACGGATATACTATAAAGTCAGTGACCACACGTGTGCGATGTTGTACGGACATTCTATAAAGTCAGTGACCACACGTGTGCGATGTTGTACGGACATTCTATAAAGTCAGTGACCACACGTGTGCGATGTTGTACGGACATTCTATAAAGTCAGTGACCACACGTGTGCGATGTTGTACGGACATTCTATAAAGTCAGTGACCACACGTGTGCGATGTTGTACGGACATTCTATAAAGTCAGTGACCACACGTGTGCGATGTTGTACGGACATTCTATAAAGTCAGTGACCACACGTGTGCGATGTTGTACGGACATTCTATAAAGTCAGTGACCACACGTGTGCGATGTTGTACGGACATTCTATAAAGTCAGTGACCACACGTGTGCGATGTTGTACGGACATTCTATAAAGTCAGTGACCACACGTGTGCGATGTTGTACGGACATTCTATAAAGTCAGTGACCACACGTGTGCGATGTTGTACGGACATTCTATAAAGTCAGTGACCACACGTGTGCGATGTTGTACGGACATTCTATAAAGTCAGTGACCACACGTGTGCGATGTTGTACGGACATTCTATAAAGTCAGTGACCACACGTGTGCGATGTTGTACGGACATTCTATAAAGTCAGTGACCACACGTGTGCGATGTTGTACGGACATACTATAAAGTCAGTGACCACACGTGTGCGATGTTGTACGGACATTCTATAAAGTCAGTGACCACACGTGTGCGATGTTGGCGAGCATTTTCACCCAATTGACGAATTCTTCTAATATTTCGTCACGATAGTTAATCCAGGCCAAAATATCGTTTCCGTTATGATGTAAACACATCCATAACCCGTCACACACACCCAAGCCAAGACGAGCACCAATCAACTACCGAACCTTCCGTGCTTCAGGAACCTGCATAATTTATACTTCTGTTGTCACACACGTCTCATGACGTCATTGATATCAACATATAATTCAGATCTAGTTGTGAAGAGGACATATCAGATCCTGCTGGCTAGTTGGAGTGCACAAGGAAACCTAACATTGAACTTCCGTGAGCAGTCCCTAGTCTCACCAAACATAGCAATAGAATTTGGTTTCAAACTCTCAAACTCAAGTATCCAAGACTTTGACGTAATATTTTGAAATATAGGACGATAAGCCAATCAAAAGAGCAGATACATAAACTAGATTTAGCCAGTTTTTGCAATAATATCAATGATATGGTTGATCGTTATATACTATTTCAATTTACATGAAGTGCAATATTTAACTTGTTAGATTTGAATAAAGAAAAATCTCAAGTACAAAAGTTTTGTGAATCCTGGACAGTGAGTCAGACATAGACGATTTTAGGTCTGCATGGATGAATACTAGCTACTGGAAGTCTTGCGTGGATGAATACTATAGCTACTGGAAGTCTTGCATGGATGAATACTACCTCATGGAAGTCTTGCGTGGATGAATACTATAGCTACTGGAAGTCTTGCATAGATGAATACTAGCTACTGGAAGTCTTGCGTGGATGAATACTATAGCTACTGGAAGTCTTGCGTGGATGAATACTAGCTACTGGAAGTCTTGCGTGGATGAATACTAGCTACTGGAAGTCTTGCATTGATGAATACTAGCTACTGGAAGTCTTGCATGGATGAATACTAGCTACTGGAAGTCTTGCGTGGATGAATACTATAGCTACTGGAAGTCTTGCATAGATGAATACTAGCTACTGGAAGTCTTGCATGGATGAATACTAGCTACTGGAAGTCTTGCATGGATAAATACTAGCTACTGGAAGTCTTGCGTGGATGAATACTAGCTACTGGAAGTCTTGCATAGATGAATACTAGCTACTGGAAGTCTTGCGTGGATGAATACTAGCTACTGGAAGTCTTGTGTGGATGAATACTAGCTACTGGAAGTCTCGCATGGATGAATACTAGCTACTGGAAGTCTTGCATGGATGAATACTAGCTACTGGAAGTCTTGCATGGATAAATACTAGCTACTGGAAGTCTTGCGTGGATGAATACTAGCTACTGGAAGTCTTGCATGGATGAATACTAGCTACTGGAAGTCTTGCGTGGATGAATACTAGCTACTGGAAGTCTTGTGTGGATGAATACTAGCTACTGGAAGTCTCGCATGGATGAATACTAGCTACTGGAAGTCTTGCATGGATGAATATTAGCTACTGGAAGTCTTGCATGGATGAATACTAGCTACTGGAAGTCTTGCATGGATGAATACTAGCTACTGGAAGTCTTGCGTGGATGAATACTAGCTACTGGAAGTCTTGCGTGGATGAATACTAGCTACTGGAAGTCTTGCGTGGATGAATACTAGCTTCTGGAAGTCTTGCGTGGATGAATACTAGCTACTGGAAGTCTTGCGTGGATGAATACTATAGCTACTGGAAGTCTTGCATGGATGAATACTAGCTACTGGAAGTCTTGCATGGATGAATACTAGCTACTGGAAGTCTTGCATAGATGAATACTAGCTACTGGAAGTCTTGCGTGGATGAATACTAGCTACTGGAAGTCTTGCATAGGTGAATACTAGCTCTACTGGAAGTCTTGCGTGGATGAATACTATAGCTACTGGAAGTCTTGCGTGGATGAATACTAGTTACTGGAAGTCTTGCGTGGATGAATACTAGCTACTGGAAGTCTTGCATGGATGAATACTAGCTACTGGAAGTCTTGCATGGATGAATACTAGCTACTGGAAGTCTTGCGTGGATGAATACTAGCTACTGGAAGTCTTGCGTGGATGAATACTAGCTACTGGAAGTCTTGCGTGGATGAATACTAGCTTCTGGAAATCTTGTGTGGATGAATACTAGCTACTGGAAGTCTTGCATGGATGAATACTAGCTACTGGAAATATTGCGTGGATGAATACTAGCTACTGGAAGTCTTGCGTGGATGAATACTAGCTACTGGAAGTCTTGCATGGATGAATACTAGCTACTGGAAGTCTTGCGTTGTTGAATACTATAGCTACTGGAAGTCTTGCATGGATGAATACTAGCTACTGGAAGTCTTGCATGGATGAATACTAGCTACCGGAAGTCTTGCATGGATGAATACTAGCTACTGGAAGTCTTGCGTGGATGAATACTAGCTACTGGAAGTCTTGTGTGGATGAATACTAGCTACTGGAAGTCTTGCGTGGATGAATACTAGCTTCTGGAAGTCTTGCGTGGATGAATACTAGCTACTGGAAGTCTTGCGTGGATGAATACTAGCTACTGGAAATCTTGTGTGGATGAATACTAGCTACTGGAAGTCTTGCATGGATGAATACTAGCTACTGGAAATATTGCGTGGATGAATACTAGCTACTGGAAGTCTTGCGTGGATGAATACTAGCTACTGGAAGTCTTGCATGGATGAATACTTGCTACTGGAAGTCTTGCGTGGATGAATACTATAGCTACTGGAAGTCTTGCGTGGATGAATACTACCTCATGGAAGTCTTGCGTGGATGAATACTAGCTACTGGAAATCTTGCGTGGATGAATACTAGCTACTGGAAGTCTAGGTTGAGTGTTTTCTCACGAGCTCATTCAGTTCTTAGGAAATTCCAGTCCCATACGTTTCGCAATATTTAAAATATTCATGTGCCTTGACTTCTTGATCCGCTTTATTCCCACGACAGGCTCTTAAGGACGGTCTTTAACAGAACCCGTGTTCTGATAGATTTTCCAATGCCTGCCTGTCACCGCAAGGCACGAGTCTGCACAGCCAAAGACAGTTCTATACAATGCAATATATTCCATTTCACCAATTGGTAAGATAGTTTACAGTTCCAAATATTCGCAAATTGTTCAGACAAATAAGAACAAACACCAGGGCCCGGGATTATAACGGATACTTACATTCAACACTCAAATCTCAAATCACAAATCTGAGGAGTTCAGTTTCCCTATATCCCACCCGGAATTACGTGTACATGTACCTGTCTGTGGGTGTTACTGCAGTTAATTTTTTTAACTTACATCCTTTCATGACGGAATCCTAAAGATTTTACGATATATATATTAATTATTATAATATGAATACAGTAACACCAATATAATAAGACCACCCTTGGGACCCTTGAAGACTGGTCCTGTAATTGATGTGGTCTTAATATTAAGGTTGAATAAAGAGCAAAACAGCGAAAATTGACTAGAAAATTATGTTCGGGATGGTCTTATTATTGAGGTGGTCTTAAAGTGAGGTTTCACTGTATGAGTGGTACCGGTGATGCGGCCCTGTTTAAACCCAAACTTGCTTGGCGATAATTTTCAAACAATCAAAAATAAAATGTTTCAATGTTTAAAGCAATTAATCAATGTCTTTGTTCAAATATCTTCATTAAAATGAGGCTGTTTAAAAGCGAAATATATATTTGAAAATATTTTGCAGGAAATATTGCCGAGAATATGAGACATCAAGCGCCATCACTCTGCATCAACAAACAGGCGTGAAAACATAACATCTTTCTTGCAGTGGAAATATCATCAATGTATGTCTTTGAACGTTCCAGATATATTGTTTAACGCATAGAATACTTAACGCAGTAGATTTTTATATTCAATACTTCATTGGGAAATAGATTAGTCCCGCCCTAAGGAATTGACAGGGTGCTACTTCAGACAGACTCCAATAATTGTCAGTAACATCGTAGATCATGTCCAAATATAAATACCATTGCCTTTAACCTTATAGAGGTGTTTGAAGGACATGTCTTGCTGTGTTGAATCTGTCTTCTTCTTCTTCCCATTAAAGTGCAGGGCCCACTCTGGAGCATCGACGCACTTTCTAAGATCGCTTTTCTTTTAATCAGTTCAGTTTTATTTGACTGATAAGTATTGCTGTAATGTTGACCGTAAACGATTGTATGTGAGGTTAATCTTTATGTATAGATATTTCTTACCATGTTAGATCGAGCCAATATATTGCCTTTGTTTTCATAAGCATTATATAATTTTCATTACTAGTAGTTAATTAGTTACCTCGAATACTGACATTGTAAAAATGTTCTTTATACCTGATACCAGTCGATTCTATTTTTACAGATTTCTGGAGTAGTCGTCTTATGTTGACGAACCTGACAAAGTCAAACTACTCCACCCATTGGTATTTCTTTCATGCATGATATTCTAAATGTATTAATTTTCAATTTCAACGCTCATGTTCATTTACCTTTTACATCATAAACACAGGTTTATTCACCAAATAACAATGACTTATGCATTTATTTCTGATTGGATGTGCCATATTTCTTGTAATGGCGGAGTGACATGAACTGTTTTATTATATAGTCTACATAATATTTACCCCACTTTTTACATTTTTAACTGGGATTTTGAGCACTTATGTCTCTTTCACTCTTCTACGTACAACACACAACGAAAAAGATATGTTGTCAATTGTTTTGACGGGAATCGTGCCAAAAGAATAACAACATGATACATTTTTTAATTCAAAGTATTTACAAACAGTCTAACAGTTCTACTAAAACATTTGTATTAACTCGAAATGTACGATTTTTAAGAAGGTACGCCGATATGAGCGCCGCTGTACGATTTTCAACCTCTTTTTTAAGTGACGTCATTTCCAGAAAACGTCACATGTGACGTCACCATGTACTGACAGTAAGCAATATATGCCCCATTTGGCAATATGATACGGAGTGATCGTATGGAGTAAATAGTATTTCCTGCTTGCAAATAGTGACATCACATGTTGCATTTTCTTGAAATAACGTCACTTACAGAAGAGGTTGGAAATAACAGCGCTCATATGGTTTTGATGAATCTCTCATTATTTTTGGTTAAGCAGTTATTACAACAGTTTACTTCTATTCTCGAGCCATTGTTCTACTTTGTTCTATATTAGAACATACTCTTCTGTATATATATACCATTTGGTCAGAAGTTCATTTCTAGTCATTTCTAGCCATTAAACTAGAGAAATTTATGTTTAGCATAGACAGGGTGTCAAAAACGTTCGTTCACAAAGTTTAAATTCAAGATTTTTCTAAATACTCTTTCCATTTATGTCACTATGGGCCAATAGTTTTGCATGCGAATTCTTAAAGGAATAGATATTCATGAAAAAAAGCAGTATCTATCATTACACAAAAAATCCAGTGTACACAGCATTATTCTCATTTGTCTGATTTCAAACTTTGTGAACTAATTTTTTCACACCCTATATTTATACAACCGAACCGAATAATCGAAAACCAATAGGGTAGTATTCGAAACCGAACCGAGAGGTAGCTGTATGTTGCAGTCCTAATATATACAGACATCCGTGTGTCAAATGCATTTATATAAAAAAAGTTTTTTTACACATCGAATGAGAAACGAGTTTTTACGGTTTAAATTCTTTCAATGGCTCCAATCTGGATTACTAAGCGTAGTCGTTCCTAATTTAGGCATTGTGAAGACCGCGCTGGAATCTCGTCTGTAACGAGACGAGAACTCGCAGCCATTGGATCAGGAGTCAGACGTTCTACCTCCATACTTTTATATCTTCGTTTTGTCTGTTGCATTGATTCATTGCTATATTGTTTATATTTCTGTTTATTGTAGGACTACATAGAACGGGTGCCTATATTATCACACCCAAATATAGCTACATTGTATTCACAAGTAATTTACATTGAAAGTGATCCCGTCAGATGGCGACACAGTCACATTTTATAATTGTGTATGAAAACTATGAATCATTTAAGGGTTACATGACGCCAAAATAACACGGGGTGTTATCAGTGTTGAGCAACTCTCTCATTCGCTCAACGCAGCGCAACGATTCATTCGTTATTCACAATTCCAGTACCAAATTGTTCATGCCGTCTTCTTGTAATCACTTCTGATACGTGTTAAGTTACAATTAAAGAAAAAATGATTGATTTGTAACGATGAATATCTGCAATATTTTGATTAATCAACTGAAGAATATCTCTCAACTTTCTTGGAACTAATCCCCGATTGTTTATCTTACAATTTGATGCTATTATGACGTTCTGTCTTGTGAATCGTGAATGATCTATTAAATATAATATCATCCAATTTTGTAGAGAAATAAGCAATCGAGTTGTCTGCGACAGACGACCAATACCGACACAGAGCGCGCCATCTCACCGTGGCGCTATAATTAGTACTACCCACCAACTACGTCAGAACCAATCACAGAGCTGCTTTCTTAGAACTGTCTGATATTGATTGTCAAACGTTTGAATAAATTGTTTAAGTAGAGAATTGTTAGACTTCTATATTGAATTAATGAATGGATGAATGATTATAATGGTTGAAGATTAAGTAGCAAGCCGCGAGAAGCGATTGTTTATAGACAGTTCGACAAATTGAAATGATGAAAAGATGTGGTAACGTTCGACACCAATCGTCACCAAAAAATGTTGCTGAAAATATTCGGCAGTTGTTGAAGACTTTGTGAATCCAAATTTTGTGTATGTTCATACATTTTAGAAAGTTTCTTTGATATTGTGAAATGATATCTATTTCACTTCAACAATAAATTATTTTACATGATAAATATTTTTTTTAAATATTGTGTATATGAATGTGTAGGAAACCAGCGAATTAGCGTCCATAAATAAACAAAACATTAAACGGATTTTTTAACTTCGTGAATTTGTGAACGCCGGGGAAAATATACTGGCTATGGAAGGTTTAACTGAATTTGTTTCTAAAAGTTTCGAAGAAAAGGCTAAAGAGACGATGGAAAACGTGGACAAGGCCATGAGACATGTTGACACATGTCCGAACACGCGGGAGAACTCACCTATAGAGGTAGATGTTGACAAGGATTGTGACGAACCGGCCGATTTATCGTTTGTAAAAATTGACGTCTGTTCCAGCAGAACAAATTCTCCGACTGATGACCGACCTGAGTTCGATTCTGGTTAGTTGACATTGTGTTGTAATGACATCTGAAACAACTTTGTAGTTGTTAGACATTTTTAACCATTTTATTTAAGTTCGCAATTTATGAAACGTTAAAACTAACCGTTTCCGTTTCGATTGGTTAGATAGGATAGAACGATGGCGTTAAATTAAAGTGTCAATTTGTTTTTTATTTATAAGGAAATCTAGGTATTGTGTTTATTAATATTTATATAAAACAAATAATAATTATTTGTATCATTTTATTAGACACATTAGGACAATGCTATTAGCCTGTAGTCATGATTTTTCCCGTACAACTAAAACTATACTTGTTTCGTTCCCTAAAAAGCTTTTAGTTTGCCGATTTAAATCTAGTTTAGCACAGCACTGTCTTTCACTAAACGCGAACAAATGACCTGTCCGTTGCGCAATTGAAATCATTAGATACATACCAATCATAACTGATTATAGCGTAGATTCTTACTAAAACCCAAGTTTACTTATTACGCTCAGCTGAAGAGCAAAAATGCTCAATTTCAAATGAATATGGACTAAATAAAGAAAATCTCGCACCCATTTAAATCAATCGCTAATATTGAAGATGTGATTTTTTATAATTTAATTAATAAGCGATCAAAACTGAGGATTCCCCTGACCAAATAACAGAAGTACATGTGTTTAATTCTGCGATTTCTCCTTTATGTTAATGTAGTTGATGTATGTTCATATTTTGGTTAAAACATTTCCGCTTTCACCACATTTAAAACTGATTTTTTTAAATTAGTAAGTCAGACACTTATGCAGAGATACTTTACACACATGCTGGTAAATTTTCTTTTAATAATAAATAATAATATTCAACATGAAGCACGCGTACGACCAGACACAATCAGTCTCCGATTTTATATTTCCTTTGTAATTAATTTTACGATCCAGGAAGATACCCCTCCTTTACAGCTGGATTACCCCCCCACCCTCATCATTTTTTTAATTTATTTCGAACCCCGGGCCTCGGATATGTTTGGAGGGATAGTTTGGCCTTCCTGTTGCCACTTTATTTCAAAACGTTCGCTCTCATTAATAAGATGACCAACAGTTATACTTCTGGTACGCGAGAAATTGCGAGTCCTGTGATACGCACATTAATAGACAATTTTTTTACTTCTAACACAAGTTTTGGTATGTACACAATTTACGAGAAATTACTCATTCAACATGGACATAATAAGTAGGGTAAATTAGATAAATCTTATATCTGATACTGGCCCCGATCTCCCGAAGCATCTCAATCTGAGATAAATCTACGCTCAATGTTTGTCTCAAATTGTTAAGATTTTTCTCATCTCAGATCAGACTCAAAATCGATGTTACAAAAAAGATGAGATGAGTTTTTATCTCAGAAATTTTTCGCGAGATCCAAAATGAGATTGTCTCAAACTCAGACTCTGATTTAAGCAAAATCTCATATTGAGCTGAGATTTCTATTTGAGATGTTTTGAGAGATCGGACCCAGGTTAAGACTTCAAATTGAGACACTTTGAAGGAGATGGTCTTAAATTCTTCCGCGGATACTTACACTATTTTATATTGGACGAACGGGTTTTAATTGTAATAGGCGTCTGAAAATAATCGACTGAGAACTGATTGAAACATTCATTATTTTTTTGTATTTAAATTGCACTGACGTCACAGAATAACTCAATTATGACCTTTCTCAAACTGTTGTTTTCAAGAATTTACATTTTATGCTAAGATCGGTTTACTAATAAAACAAAAACTATCATTACCATCAATATGGCGATATTGTTGCATATTGTTCATTTTACATGAAATGATTATTTGATTTGTGAACAATCTCAATTAGATTAGTTTTCTGAAACCGAGACAATGTATAGCCACACCCACCTATCACATCTGACAGTGTGAACGACCAGGTCGTATGGTTCTCTGTTACAAATTGACAGTAAATAACATATATATATTCATTGAATCCCAGGCTATAACTCACGCGGATAAGTTTCCCACCATGTTTAAGAAATAGAAATAAAATACATGTAGTTCACACCAAACCGTCAGTCTGAGTCCGATTTACCCGAAATAATATAAGTTAGAACAGTGTTAACATAAACACATATATATAGGAAATTGTAGTGGATGGGGTAATGGCCGCTTAGTCGGGAGGTTATTGGTTCGAACCGTGACAAAGACCACTACCATGCCTTCGCATAAGACACCAGTACTAGATTTTCCAGGAAACGAACCTCAAGAGTGATTCTAATAAAAGCCGTATGTGTTCTTCACATATTGAGCTTAAATAATTGGTATTTAATATACACGTACACACACACATATATATATACAGTATGTATTTAATGATACATGATGTTTTCCAGTCATATTACTTTAAGATAATGTTATATTAATGTCATGCGGTGTTCAATTATATCAACTTTGCATGAACAAATATTCGGGCAAATTTGCATTGATCAGTGTAGTTTTTGTAACAAAATTCAATCACTAGATTGACCGTGATGCGATAATGGGAATAAGATATGATGAATATTTGGAAACAAACATTTGATTCGTAAAAACTGGTGTGAACTGGTATATAACCGATACGTGGTGGTTAAAGGTCAGGGAGTTTGTAGCACTGGGAAGATAATACATGTAAGAGAATGCGATATAGTCAAACGCTGTGTAATATCGGCGGGTGGGGTGGAGTAAGTTGATTTGCAAGTCGCGAAAGCAAATTTTATTTTAAATTGATGACCTTTCATTACACATCCATGCAGTTCAAACTTGTGTATTTTGTATTTATTTTTCAAATCTAATAAAATTAAACACAAATTAAAAACATTACAGTCGTACACTTAATATAAACATTTGATTATTTAATATTGAGGCATAATGGTTTTGGTAATAACAACGAAATTGAATTAAAGAAATCAATCAGCAAACAATGTCACAGACAATGAGCATATCTTTTCCAAATTATAGACGTACACATAAACACCTACAAAGGGAAAAGGGGACATGAGACACAGGCACAAATGATGCGCTTACCTTGAAGTGTGTTTCTGATGTTTTGGAGTGAAACAAAACTAAAACGATTTTAAACAACATTTCCCTTGACTGGGAGATATTTGGATGATATGTATATTGTAATTCACCATTTACATGTCGTATCGTTGTATTGTATTTAATTATATCGAATGATGGGCTCAATGCTTTTATCTAGATAAACTTATATCTTTTTGACTATATTGCAATGCGTAAATTTCGCATGTAGTATACAGTCGGACCTCGTTTATTCGACAACCTTCTATCCGAATACTCGGTATCATCCGAAAAAGATACGTCGTATTGAGATAGGCTATTCGAAACCATATATTATTCGAAATAAAATTTCGGACCCGATGAATTCGAATGAACGAGATCCAACTGTATGATCATTCGTTTTGATCTTCCGCTGTCTACTCAAGTTTCATGGAGAGAAGTTAAAATGTACTGCCAAAGGTCTTGCAGTCACTAGAACTTTAGAGATGTTCTTAATTTTGAAGAAGTCGAAGGATAAATGCATATTTTTGGGTACTTATTATCTGCCGCAGAATCTGAAAGACGATATAAATTATATCAAAATTACGAAATACGCTACAAACCTAGTCACCCAATTGTTGATAACTGATTTGTGTTGGCTAGGCAAATAATGTAGATGCATCTTTTAAAAGTATGCAATAAATAAATATTTACATGAATTATAACAAAACCCGACTTCAATTATTACTTTGGGTTAGAAATTTGGCGCTTACGATATCGTGAAGAATAAGTAGTTTACATAAGCAAAATTCTGTCTCTGTTTACGGTCTATTCAAATATTTCTGCAATGGTACCGATACGACTATTCAGCGCAATCGTAAAATTCATATCGAGCATCAATTCTCATAATTTCGCTATAAATGTTTAATCAAATTTTATTAATCAAAAACTATCGAATAGATACAATCTTACGCCTTGAGATAAAATGGAATGAATTATATTGTTATATGCATTCAAGATGAGGTAGTCCTACTACTTACAACGACATAAACAATCAGAAACGTTCACCATTTTGTATTTTATCATGACGAATTTCAATACCACTGATCCCTGTTGATTACCCGCACTTTGATTTCTCTCCCGGATGATTGAGGGTCAGGGGGACACATGGCCCCATTAAACCAACTCTATTGTCGGCTTCTATGTTTACACAATGCTGAAAGATGACAGCGTTTATTGATCGATTTCAGTTAATTAGTACTTCTAGACGAAGGTTCGTTCTTTTAATCCAGGGGTCTCGGTTCATGGATGGAAGGAGAAATTTGTAATTTTGATCTTTTGTTGTCAATTTGCTATCAAGTAGCAACCTTGGATTGATATCTTATGCTGCATAAAAAGTACGCCATCATTTTTCGCTATAACTCGAGATCAATAAAAAAAGCTAAATGTTTAGAAACTGTATTATGTTGTTTCTGGAATGTACTTAATTGCAATAAACCTGGCCACGATCGCCCAAAGCATCTCAACTACCAATCTCAGCTCAATATTGAGATTTTACGCATCTTGGATCCCTTGATTTTTTTCTGAGAAAAAAACTCATATCATGTTTTTTCGTTTTGTAATATTGATTTTAAGTTCAGTCTCAAATGAGAACTGTCTCAATTATTTGAGACACTATTTGAGCTGACATTTAGCTCAAATTGTGATTCTTCGGGAGATCAGGGCCGGGTTCTGAGTTCATAAATACAATGTACTCACAACTGAGATATGTCTCAAACTCAGATTTCAAGAACTTTTATTTTAACTTAAAGAACGCATAGCCAATCAAAATCGCTTCTATGTCATCTATATATAGGCATACAGACCACTGATTGATACTAATATTGTTTATTTACATATAGGAAACGCACATAACTATCATAAACTTTTCAGTAAATTAATCATTAATTTACTGAAAGTTTGGTATTAATAACTTGTATAATAACACTATATCACAGAATAATTTGTAACTGTTTGAATACAAAAAGTTAAAAATGGTTTACAGGGAGTTATGATAATATTTACTTAATTTGTTTCATAATCCATCAAAGATATCACAAATGGCAGAAATAGTAGAAACAACCCGTGGTTCACATTGTGAAAGAGAAACGAAACGTCTAACAGAGTAGACCAAAACAGCCCTTTTTATGGCAAATTTGGGGCTGATATTGGCCCCGTTCCCCAAAGGAAAAAAGCATATAGTTTTTCACCTACTTAGAAAGAAAATTCCCCATCAGTAAAATTATTTAAAATTTAGCCTTATAAATACCCAAAATTTGGTGATTCATGAGGAGATTTCCCCTATCAAAAGGACGCGCCATACTTCCCCAAAAACTGAAAAATGTCTGCAAAATAAACAAAAAATAAATAATTTATCAAGTATTTGCCCTTTAATAACGTTTAAGGCGAAGCCCTTCATCAAAATCATGGACATATACTAAGCAGTACTACATGTTTGCGTGGTTAACATAATACACATTATAAATTAATTAAAGGGCAGAGAACTGAAGAATTATAAGAGAGTTTATTATCCCTACATTCGTTGTATTTACTCAATTTCGAAAATTCATTCTCTGATTGACCCATGTAACAACTATATGTGCTTTTAAGTATGTAATGAATATTAATAGCAATACCATAGAATATAGAAAGTTGTGTATCTTTGTGTAATCTTTTATCAAATAAATTACATAGATTTTGTTGATAACATCGAACATGTTGATAAAAATTGTTTTTTTTTCTCATAAAATTATATAATACATCATAACTGTAACTATCCCGCCTACATCTTTAATCTTTATATTAGTCTCTCTCTTATATATATTGAACTGAACCTTTAGAATTAGACATGTTAAAGTAAATTATTTAACTATTACCCTGTAATATGTAACATTCATCAAAAGAGTAAAGCATTGCTTATGAGTAGTTTGTGGAAAATAAGTTAAGCGGAATTGCTTTTCCTTTCTAAAGAGTTCATGATACCATTTTAATCTATGTATCTGGCTCATCTGAACCTAAAATTTGTTAATGGGCTTCATCCAGTTTTTTGGTTATATAGTCTAAAACATCATTAATAAGAACCATTGCCTTGTATAACCATTTAAAACAATATTTTTTAATCATATTACTAAGATACAAAACTAGTAAAACGCACCCGCTTGTTAAATACTGGACTTTTTTTTAATTTTATGAAAATACAAATGTCGACAAATACAGAGTAATGCATTATAAATGTATTCTGTGATAATGCATAATTTATGAAGTTTTAACTAGATAAAATATAGTTTTCATGATTGTTTAGATAAACAAATGAACAAAAAAATGAGCATAATATATCTTTAGGGGGAAATTTTAAGGGTTAAGGGTATAAGAGTAGCGTTGTGATTTTTCGGTGTTAGACGGCATACTGTATAAATCCATCTTATTAAACATGCTTATGTTTTCAAATCTGATAACAAAAAAATGATGGAGTTAAATTGTTCATACTTAAGGAAAATGATTTCTGATAAATTTCTCCTCATTACATGTAAATGCAGTCTTATAATTTGAGCATTTTTCTCAAATTGCGCCCTATTAGGGTCTTGAATTGGTTAAATATAGAGGATTAAATGATCGTTTTCTGTTATCAATTCGTCTAAGAAGGGATTTTATCGTGTCATTACAAATTTCGCTATTCATCTGTTTCCAATTAGAGACAAAATGTATCAGTCTTGAGTTGAAACATACTGTCCTATTAGTTGCAATATTTCCTGTCAAATTAGAGCCAAATAATAGTTCTTAGAAATTAGTCTTTCACTTCGCATAAAGCGACAAAAAGGAAAATTACAGGGTGGCCGGTAATAGAATGAAAATTACTTTATATTTGATTCATTCACGTGTAATGAATAAAGCTTCGATAATTGGAAGAAATTCTTAAGACTTGCCGAGAAATCTTCATATTACGGTTCTTATTGACTGGAATTATGCGTCGTTTTTGTTCATCCTTGGTCATGACGTATGGATCAATAAACACTTAAAATATCGTCGATTAAGTTGATAATTAAGTCGAAATCTTTAACACCAGACTAGTTTTTGCTGTAGGCCTATCTCTCGTTTGAACTCATGCAAAATACACACATACACTGAAACAAGTTTCTAATTGGCCACACTACATTTCTGCTGCTTATTAATCTTGATAAAAATATTTATTAGGATATGTTTTGTACAATCCTGCGTTGACTTGTGCTTTCAGAAGATTGAGGTGTGTGCAAGAGTGAAGCAACACAAATTTAGCGAATTTATATTTCTGTGTATTTGTTTGGAAAATATGACAATTCAAGAAGTGACTAATTAGAAAAGAATTTGAGTGTACATGTATATACATGCGAAAGGAAACAAGAAATATCTTGAAAAAAGATGGTCGGCGCAATCTGAAGGTTAAGATTTGTTGTTCAACATAAAACATTTCCGAGATGTTACGATTGCTGGTCACTCCAGATCCAAAACGGATTGTGGTAAATTTACCGAATTTCAATGCATTTCGGTAAGGCTACGTACCCTTTATCGAAAGGTCACCCAATCCGCGTCAAGGTTACACACGTAGTTCGGTTGAAGAGAAAGTGTTTGTTAACTTAAGACTTGATTGGTTTACACAACACTGATATGCAAATAGTAAAACCATGTTAGAACGGCTGCGCCGAACAATTGTAACAATACATTTGGCATAGAATACAGTAACTGAGTTTGAATGATGAGGCAGCAACAACGGGGTTTCGTCAGACACCCCTGTTGAAACCCATGTATGACTTTAACCACCAACAACAAATTAATCCGAAAAACATAAAGACGATCTAAATGTTACTTGTATTACAAAACAGGATGAACGGTTTTAGCGCGGATAAATTTGACTCCATATCATTTTAATTTACAATCACGATAAGAATATAGCATGACACGTGATCTCATGGGTATTTACGCTTCTAATATAGTTTGTCAATATTATTTTACCAAGTGTTACTGTAGATGTAATGAATTGCAATGTTTTGACAGAAATATTCTTTAAAACTTGTCACTATCAACTGGGCGAATATACGATGATGTAATTTTGTATCGATCGGAGTCATATTACGTGAATTTGAATGATATATTTCATTCATGAAGGAACTTGAAAAATTATGTTTTACAACACTGTGAAGGAAAATATTTGGTGGCGTTTTTGTTAACCCAATCCTGTGTTTACTGCCTTTTCCGTTTGGTCTTGTTTTGTGTCCCCTCCTGAGTGTTTCTCCTTGTCCGTTTGGTCTGGTTTTGTGTCCCCACCCTGCGTGTTCCTCCTTGTCCGTTTGTTCTGGTTTTGTGTCCCCACCCTGCGTGTTCCTCCTTGTCCGTTTGGTCTTGTTTTGTGTCCCCACCCTGCGTGTTCCTCCTTGTCCGTTTGGTCTGGTTTTGTGTCCCCTCCTGAGTGTTCCTCCTTGTCCGTTTGGTCTGGTTTTGTGTCCCCACTCTCAGTGTTCCTCCTTGTCCGTTTGGTCTTGTTTTGTGTCCCCACCCTGCGTGTTCCTCCTGGTCCGTTTGGTCTTGTTTTGTGTCCCCACCCTGCGGGTTCCTCCTCGTCCGTTTGGTCTGGTTTTGTGTCCCCACCCTGCGTGTTGCTCCTGGTCCGTTTGGTCTGGTTTTGTGTCCCCTCCTGAGTGTTCCTCCTTGTCCGTTTGGTTTGTTTTGTGTCCGCACCCTGCGTGTTCCTCCTTGTCCGTTTGGTCTGGTTTTGTGTCCCCTCTCTGAGTGTTCCTCCTTGTCCGTTTGGTCTTGTTTTGTGTCCCCACCACGCGTGTTCCTCTTTGTCCGTTTGGTCTTGTTTTGTGTCCCCACCCTGCGTGTTCCTCCTTGTCCGTTTGGTCTTGTGTCCCCTCCCTGCGTGTTCCTCCTTGTCCGTTTGGTCTGGTTTTGTGTCCCCTCCTGTGTGTTCCTTCTGTTCTGTTAGGTCTGGTTTTGTGTCCTCTCCTGTGTGTTCCTCCTTGTCCGTTTGGTCTTGTTTTGTGTCCCCACTCTGAGTGTTCCTCCTTGTCCGTTTGGTCTGGTTTTGTGTCCCCACCCAGAGTGTTCCTCCTTGTCCGTTTGGTCTGGTTTTGTGTCCCCACCCTGTGTGTTCCTCCTTGTCCGTTTGGTCTGGTTTTGTGTCCCATCCTGTGTGTTCCTCCTTGTCCGTTTGGTCTGGTTTTGTGTCCCATTCTGTGCCTTCATCCTTGTCCGTTTGGTCTGGTTTTGTGTCCCCTCCTGTGTTCCTCCTTGTCCGTTTGGTCTGGTTTTGTGTCCCATTCTGTGTGTTCCTCCTTGTTCGTTAGGTCTGGTTTTGTGTCCCATCCTGTGTTCCTCCTTGTCCGTTTGGTCTGGTTTTGTGTCCCATCCTGAGTGTTCCTCCTTGTCCGTTTGGTCTGGTATTTCGTCCAATCCTGTGTGTTCATCCTTGTCCATTTGGTCTGGTTTTGTGTCCCATCCTGAGTGTTCCTCCTTGTCCGTTTGGTCTGGTATTTCGTCCAATCCTGTGTGTTCCTCCTTGTCCATTTGGTCTGGTTTTGTGTCCCATCCTGCGTGTTCCTCTTTGTCAAATTGTTCTTGTTTTGTGTCCCATCCTGCGTGTGCCCAGTACGTACAAGTGTACTTGCATCGCACTTGAGTTTATATTTGTAAAAAAACCGCTTGGGGTTCCAAGGTAGACAGACGCGTACTTACCTTTTTAGATATACTCTTAAAGACCTTAGATAATTTAAAATGTGTGGATATCTGCCAGACGTAAATGTTTACTACTGAAACATTGATCATGTTGTTGCTGAGAGATTGTTGGTCAGGAGAGGACTGCTCATGAGAGGTTGTATTGTACTTGTACGTACATGTTTTATCATCGTGAATACATAATACAAATAGAATTAAACATACATGTACCTATACAAGAGTTTATTTGTGTCATTTATTTCAGTAGATGATCAGAAAGAACGATCCTCTGATTATGAAAACGATGACCAACCAAAACTTAAACAGCGCCGAAGCCGAACAAACTTTACATTGGAGCAATTAAATGAGCTGGAAAGATTGTTCGATGAAACACATTACCCTGACGCTTTCATGAGAGAAGAATTAAGTCAAAGACTTGGACTGTCGGAGGCTAGAGTGCAGGTTTGTGATCCTTATATGTTTCGTTTTTAATTTTGTTATCGGTCAGTTTTTGACTCTATGTGGCTGGTTAATAACGCGCAGACATTTGACTGGTTTGGAGCATAGTTCAATTCAAGTTTATTTCTTAACGCAAAGGGAGGTAACTGCCGCTTGAGGTTCGGTGACTGATAAGTGAACTTTACGTTAACTTTAAAAAATATTACTATCGTTTATAACACAAATCAAGTGAGAGGTTTTATTTAAAATACATTTTGCATACTTATTGTAATTGATTTTTTATGTCCAAGTTAGACAACTAAAGTACACCGGTAGGCCAATGTCGGAAAGGTAATTATTGCTAACTATGCATGCTGAATCCATTACACCACAACATACATAATAAAAGAAAGGGTATGGCCTTTTGTTTGACCAAGATTGACTCAAACTCATAATAACACTAATCATAACCCCGATGCGCAATAATATTGGCGACTCCGATGTTCTACGTTCAATATGACGTCCAAATCCCAGCTTATCCGAATATCGGTGCATTTTGTTTATGTCCGAATGAACGACTTTGCACTGTTTGGAATGATGAAATCGATCGATTTTGTCGAAATAAAATGCTTGCAAGCTTCCGCGAATTCATTTCACCGCCATTTTAAAATTATTGTAAATAGTAAATTCAATATGACTTCCAAGTACCAGGTATTTCCGAATATCGGTGCATTTTGTCATAGCGCGACTGAAAGTCTTCACGCAACAATTGAAATTTGAGAAATAAAGTACTCGCGAAAAACAAATTTATCATGATGATATATACCGATCATGATATCATATCAATATTTCCATAAACATGGATGTACGCAAACTTACGGCAACACATTAACATCAATGTGAATATTCAATGTTATATATGAGAGTCTTTCAATCTCCGTGAAGAAGAAGTGAGCTCATATTTTCCGTATTATACACTAGAGATATCTCTTGCTCACGTTATGTCATTAGTTACCGACGCAGCTTAAACAATCTAATTTTCACCAACAAACTGATTCCACGCGATATGACAACTCGCTAATGTTCTTGGCACGTAATCTGTCAATTTATACTTCAGCATTATTTCTGCTCCTTACAATCGCTCATATTTAATTCCATCAAACCGCTATTACCAGGAATATGTCCCGAATAATAGAATCGTTTTCAATAAATTATTAAGGTCCCGTATGTTCGTCCAAATGCATTGCCAGTGCGCAATATTTTTATTAATGTTTTATGAAGATAAAGGAAGCCGAATTTTGGGAACAATTCATCAAGCGATAGAATCCTCTATTGTTTGAGAAACACGTGTTAAATAAGTGAAATGGATGTCCCAATTCATATTCCATTCAATACTAGTACCATTTAGCGATATATTAGTGTTGAAACCGATGTTAAAATCATTTTCGAAAAAAAAGCCGATGAGTTGAATTGAATTAACTGAATTTCGAGAAGCAAGTCACACCCGCTGTAAGACAGATGTTCATGATACAATATTCAGTGACTGGTCAGTCCTTTTTGATAACCGATTGTCCGATTATGACGATTAATCGCATCGGTTGGGTTATCCGATTAAGCCGATTAATCGATTCGAAAAAAATTAGACCGGTTATGTTCTTTGAAGATATAGAAAAGTACCTTTCAGCAGGAAAAGTTCATGGTGAAACTGTTGCTTTCTACAACATACAAATGAATCTGACAAGTAACTTGTTAATAAGTGAAAATGAACTTCGAACTAAATTTAGATATTGTAATGTTTACATCTATCAAGATATTCATATTACCATTAAAGTTTCAAGTTTTTATTAATAATTTTCCGATGTACTCGCAAGTGATAAATCACAAAGTCACAGCGACGATTATTCGCTTGTCGCCGATCGTCGGCCAATCAATACCGTTTGATATACCTGGTGCTTTCCGCTTGAATATCTACGTTTAATTTGCAATGTGTGGTAATTTTCTTTTCAATTGGTGTACCTCTTCTAATGGTATTCACCGGCACAGCTTTTAATTGCAGTATTATGCGGCATATTTTTTAAATTCTGAAACATGATATAATTGATACATGTGCATTAACAATCGTCAACATATGCAGGCAAAGGATCTTTTCTAAAGTTAGTTTTTCTACACAGTTCTGATATTCGGTTCTAAAAATGTAGTACTATAGTAGTAAATTGTTTATTAGAGTGACATATGTATGTAGTTACAAGACAATACATATATAACATTCAATAAATACACCCGGCCCAATGGACCTATAAGTCACTGTTTAACACAGAGCACAGCTTGATATGACATGAAATAAAATAAAATTACTATAATTTGTCATGGTATTAACTGATCAATGGTCCTGCTTTAACATCTATATAATTATTGTCTTGCATACAATGCAAAGCAAAACATATGAGAAAAATGAATATATATTGGCTCACAATACAAAGCCAAAAATATGGGAAAATTGAATATTAATGTAATAATGACATAATGCCTACATGTTATACTTTTTGTAGCATTCGTATACACACAATAGTTATTAATTCTTCGGTGTAAAAATGTCATATACAGAAACCTCACTTAAAACCACCTCTATAATAAGACCACCTCAAAATTAAGAACACGATTTTCAAATCCAATTTCACTGTTTTTCTCTTTATTCAACCTCAATATTAAGACCTCCTCAATAAGAAGATCAGTTTTCAAGGGTGCCAAGGGTGGTCTTATTATAAAGGTTTCGCTGTATCAGCTACAGGAACGTCTATGTAACATTTTAAAGACAAATAAAGAAACACATTCAGTAGGAACTTAGAACAGTTTTGTAGAAATGTTCAAATTCTCAGGTTAAGCTCGTAAGACTTCACCAAGTGACTTACCTAGTTACCGATACATTATAATGTCTTATTTCAATATCCGGGATGTAATTCTGGGGTCCGGCCGGTACGATTCTCTGTCGGGGAAGGTTATATCTTTCCGTGACATCTGGCTACGGTCATTTGTCCTCCATCCGAAAATAGCATATTTTTCTTGTATACATACATACAAACAAAATTAGATTACAAATACCTCCTCCCGCAATATTTGTTTATCATATAATTATGTATTGTACACTTGTGGTTCTTGTACATAATGCATTGATTTTCAAATTGTAATTGCCTCTTTACCATTGTACTAGTATTTTGTAGACTATAGTATGTACTCATGTTGTCATGTTTTACATGAACTGAGATATGTAAATAAACTATCAACTAATCCATCTCATATTCATGCGGAAAAGTTGTCAGCTACGGTTACGGAAAGGCAAGGTCGTATTCGTTCATTATTTTTGTAAATATTAAGTCAACTGTCCGCCATGTTGCTGAAACTATGTTGAACAATGACGTTAAATCCTGGAAAAAACATAACGAATTTGTGTTATATATTATTATTCAGTTACTTACTGAGAGCGAGGAACGTCATTTGACTCTAATGTTTGTCAAGTTTTAAATTCGGCCAATTTGGACATAAATCTATTAACAGGATGTATTGAACAGCGTATTGTGTAACTTTTTACCCGTAAATATACCTGTGGTTAAAACTTACTTCAAATTGAGACACCAGACATGGCCCTTTATTCTCGCAGATCTCCAAATGTTACCTGTATCTCCCAGGACTCCTTTTCATCCCCTTTATATTCTCAAATCAGCCCAAATAATGCACATTATATGTTCAGTCCTTAACCTAATGATATAACCCACATTCTAAGACCTAAACAAAGCCCCTAATATTCTCAGAGACCCCGAACATAACCCCTTATCCCCTCAGTTATTTTCTTCAGACTAATCAGCTATCACCAAGAATACACTGTAACAAGAATTAATTGACTATCCCTAGATGATTGATACTCAACGACATATTGACATATATATGTACTTTTATTTCCTCCAATAACTGGAGAGCATAACATATCTACAATTGATACAAAACTAAACATATATATGCAAAATATGACACATACAATCTATGAAAATATAATTTCAAGTATCAAATGAACATATCAAGAGAGACATACCAAAATAGTAAAACATATTCTCGGTCATGATCGTAGTTTTATGCTGAAATAAATAATGTTGTCTTGTTTTGTGAATAACTTTAATCTGACTGTATAATCATGTGCGTGGAAATAAAGTTCTAATCAATTTGGGACGATTGTTTTCATTTATAAATCTACTATATTTCTCAATAGACATGTTGAAATGAAATTGTACTCCGAAATATGTAATAAGTTATATTCATGATACCACTGTGTTCTTGTTCTATTCCTTGCTATTGTCTAATTAACCGAACAAGAACTGTTCTAACATGTTACTGTAACAGACAATTATACAGCATTCTCTATAGTTAAATATTAGAAAACAAACACGAATTGTATTTGATTTCTTTATTTATTTAAGTCTCATCACTGTACAATCCGATATGATATATACACTACAAGTTATTACAATATACTACGTACATTGCCGCTCCATTCTGGAGTTACAAGACACTACATGTATATTATCAATTTATACATATGTACAAAATTAAACACAGCTAATTGAAAATTAATTTGCTAATCTTGACTTAAAACTGATTACCTTAAGACGATAATTTAACACTGAAATAGGAAAACGGGCACTAATGCACACTGTATATGATATGAAATCAGTATGAACAATAATCACGTGGCAGAAAGTAATGTACCTCGATACAGGCCTAGCAATCCATGCCGAAATAGATATATATGTGAACGTTATTATAATACAATGCAACATCTTCACATCGGTCCTCTCCTGAGCGACAATGTCTCTTCAACAGCATTATCATTTCTACTGTGGCGAGAATTTATAATCAATTTAACCTCTCTATAGCAAGAGCCCCTGAACAGCAGCCAAGACTTGCCTCACATTCAGGATATTACGATGGAGAGGTTGCATTTCACTGTATAACTCGTGTGTTTTGGCAACCGAAGCCGACAGAACAACAGAACAGAATATTTTATTTGTTTTGACTTGTACATGGTACATTGTCATACAATCACATACAAAGTACAAATAAACAGTACACCACGCGAGAACATGAAACGAACGGAAGAGAAAAAGAAAACAGGGGGATTACAACAACGGCTAACGTTCCGAAACGAACAGTATCGCGGTCAAATTAACGAGTACGCGCAGTTAATTGTTATTCAGTCAAGTTACTCAAATATCGGTAAATTATCGCTTCTGTGAACAAGTTAAAGTATGAATTGTATCATTAACTAGCAGTAAACTGACACTTCTTAATCTCTTCGTGAACAATCGCCAATCTCGTCGACAGTGCACCTTATAATCATTTATATCATACTGAAGGTAGATCTTCATACGTCGCCGACGAAAATGTATGTCCCAAATCATATTACGTTCAATACTACATGTAGTACCTTGTAGCGATATATTGGTGTTGAAACCGATGTTAAAATATTTTAAAATAAACTAGCCGATGAGTTGAATTTAATTTCAAGAAGCAAGTCACTCCAGCTGCAAGACAGATGTTCATAACATAATATTCGGTGGCTGGTTAGTCTTTTCGATAGTGATTGGTAAATCGGTTTGATTTTTTCGAATCGATTAATCGGCATAATCGGATAACCCAACCGATGCGATTAATCGACATAATCGGACAACTGGTTATGTACTTTTAAGATTTAGAAATGCGCCGACGAAAGTGCATGGATTTGTCCTTGACGAATATTCTTGAGTGCCAGTTCAATATTGTCCCACATTATACTCTTACCCATTCCCCAATATACAATATCAACTGTCAACAATCTGAATAACAAATAAAATAGTTCTCCGCGTCTTTAAACATTCATAAATGTATTATTATGTGAATTATATTGTTCTCGTTATTTTTCATATCAATTTATAGCCTATGTATGTCTTATGTCTGTATTATTTTGAGTGATAGGAAATGAAAAATAAACTTAATAAAGTTAATAAACAGATACATTAATGTAATATGATTAAATTCAAATTTATAAAACCTAGCGCCTAAATTGTTCAATCCCGTATAAACAGAATGAAATGATTTTGTTAAATCTAGTAGCAGTAATAATGTTGGAAGTATCATCCATTATTTCTGTCAGTAATATGTTGAAGCGAGTTGCCTCAGGATTTGAATTAAATATACTTGAAATTCGTATAATCTAGTTATGTCGCTGTTTGTGATATGATATACACGCTGAACAAAATGCAGTACCGTGATATTAACAAGTAAGACAGAGAAACCCGCTTTTAATTGAAATATGTAAATGATAATGGGCTGTGTTGCTTAACAACGGCATTCGACAATCGACATTCAAATTTTGAAAAACGCACAAAATCTATTTCTTCAAGCTATAGATCAACTCTTTTTTAACATCCATACTATGAATACTAATCTGCACAGAGAAATAAAATTGTTTTTAATTTATTCAGTCAAATACAAATATACAAAGTAAACATACAAAAAAAATTTAATTTATTGAATGATAAAATGTTCTTATGATATAAGAGTAATGTAAAACCCCATATATGTTAAATGTACAATGTAGTTATAAAGAGATAAATAAACTTGTATAAATGAACTTAACTATCAGCATTATACTTTTACTAATAAAACTAAATTTCGATTATTTCCGATTCGATTATCGATTATGAGTTTTTAAACCGATCCGATAATCGATTATGAAATCTGTACGATTATCCATCACTACTATGTACCAAAGATTAGGAACACACACGCCACAAATGAGCAAAGATTTAGTTCAACTACACCTACACATTCTGGACCACAACAGAAAACTATAGTATTTCAAATCATGGTAACATGGCGGACTAATTGTAATTAAGCCTCGTTGTGTTATCAACTATCTACTAAAATTATCTGAGCACAACGTGAATGTTACATGGAATTAAGAGAATAGCATCATTATGTTGTTTCTAGACATTAATGTGTATCAAAATGGTAAAATATATTGTGACTGGTCGGTATTTTTTATATCTCTCGGTTATAAAGTATAATCACCCGTCTAGTAATGTGCAAAATACGTTTTCTTTTTTACTTATAAACACTCAGTTAAAGGTATTTAATTGACATTAATATGCCTTTTTTATAGATTTACAACGGTAACATTTAAAAAATCTTAACCATAACTTAAACGGTGAAGTTTTTGTCATCGAAAATCATGTTTACGAGTATTTGTACATTCCCCCTCTTGAATCATCCTGAGAATAAAATACAAAGTGAGACACAGTTCGTTTCTTTCACACGCTTCAGTTTTTCAAAAGACTTACAATTCTTGTTTTCTCAGCTTTTAACATATCGATATTTGTCTGCCGAGACGTCAATTTATAGTATGCACCGGCGACTTATGAGGTAAAATTCAATTTCAAACTCTGGAGTATATCATGTTAAGAATTAAATAGAGATAGCTTTTATTACTTTAAACTAATTTGATTTTGTTTGTAACAGAATAAGATAATGATTTGCCTAGTTCTGACAGTACCGTAGATTAATACGGCCGTATTTTCCTATTTAATATCAATTAGTATCCGATTAAACCTTCTGTCCGACTACTATGTATATTGTTACACGATAATTGAAATATATAACACCAATTTGTTTTTAATAATTTCATGATGCGCTACGAATCCGATATGAAGGGGAGTTTATATCTAATTAGTTTTATTAAATCATTTTGGTATAAAACAGTAATGGTAACAGTGATATGTTTATCGAATGTACACCCGAAACATCGCTTTAGTATGAGCTTGAACGAAAATATTAATTTGATCAAATAGTCAGTTTTCAATGCGTTGTGTCAGATTTTATCGTGTAGTTTAAGGACTTTATTTGATTATCTATTAAATGGATGTAGATTATGATCGTCAATTAGTCCGTTTTTTCCCCATTGTGTAACATTTTGTAGGAGGCTTTTTCAGCGTGGACGTATTGGGACGCAATGGATATCTCTTGTGTTCTGTGATATGAGCTCGCCTGTTTGTCACGGGATCTAACCAATTATACCACATTCTGCCCATCATTGTTTTTAAAGTTTGAGAATATCTAAACCTGTATCGACAACCAAAGACAAAGTCACACCAGCTGCGAACATGATTTTTATTGAAGCGCTCTTTAACGTCTCATTGTTTTCTACGTCAACCGGATGGTCTGATCGAAGTACCGCCATATTCATCGTCTCAAGAAAATAGTACATGTGAAGTCCTCTGATTTTATTATAGACTTGATGAGTATAATGGCTGATTTGTCAGGGATATATCAATTGTGTAATGGCGAGAGTCTTGATATAAACGGCATTTCTGGATTATTTTTGTCATTTTGGGCGAATAAGTTTACCCGAATAGTCGCGTATTAATTTCTAATACGTTAACATGGAAAACGTGCAGTCTTGCATTGGAAGCGCCTCATTGTAACCTCCAGTCCTTTGATTTTATACCTAGTCCTAGTTTATTTATTCAAGACACATCCGCAGTTGTTTTTATGCTCCCCGCCATTCGGAGAATTGTGAAGGGACATACAGTGTTACCACTTACCGTCCGTGCGTCCGTCCGCGATCAATAATTCATGAAATGATGGATGGATTCAATTCATATTTAGCACATAAGCATAATATAATAAAATACAGGTCCAATTCGATTTCAGTTGCAATCCACCAAGTTTTGGAGGAGTTATGTCCCTTTTCGACGCAATACTGATGCTTATTCGTGAGAAATCAGACAACACTCTTTTGCTATGTGTATTTGGAATATTTCGTAAGACAATGGTTCAGTGTGTATAAATATACATGTACTTACACTCAGAGAGTGTATTATTATTATGATTTTGTAAATTGCATACATTGGATGATAAGTGTTATACTTAAATTCAAAATATTTGTCAACTATTCTATTCTGTATAATTCAAACACAGCTGTACTTATGAGACGCCCCTCGTGTTAAGTCAATCTGCAGTCTGTGTGACTAATTATACTTCAGGGACTTAGATTTAAAATTCTAAATTCTCTTTTACATTTGCTTTTTCGTAAGGATGAATTTAAATTATATTTGTGTAAGTTTTTATCATTTGTCTTACAATTATGTTTGAATATAAACAGGTTTTTGGTAATTTTATCCGATTAAATTTCATGTCACAACTTTAAATCCCTTCTGCGTTTGAGCCTCGTTCTCACAAAAAAGTAGTTCCGCGTATTCTTACATAAAATATTTTTGTTCGAAAGGGGAAACATTAGGAGGAGATGGTTGATGAATAGAGTAAGACGTGTGGCCACCAGAGTAATTAAAACACGGCAAAGTGCCGGGATTTCCTATAACGATTTCTCCTATTATTCCAAATTAGTCCCGAACTTGACGTCGCGAATTAATTCAATTATACAGTGACATTGTGAAAGACCCGATTGGCACTCATGTGACTTGCAGGTTAAATATATAAGACCGACTCTTAGCCAAATATTATCCAATTAAGGAATCCCGTCGACAATAGTCTCCAAGGACGAGCTACAATTTTCTCAAACTGCGCATTTATACACTGTAAAGCGGATATTTCCACAGACAGGGTTAAACGCAATCCGCGCTCGGTGCTGGCTTCAGAGCAAGCGACTTGAGACACTAATTTGCCGTTCCGTCGTGAGGGAACGTTAAGACACGATTTGATGCTATTCCGTGACACATTCGTTGACTATCGATGAACGTCTAGGAGTGATTAATGGCAATCGTATTTATTTTCCTGTCGCTAGTCGCCGCCACTGTAGCTGAAAGTCATTGGGCTTTAATTGTCTGGGTCAAAGGACTCTAAATGTTGTTGCCTTCTTATAAGCAGCTAGACTGTTTCATTTGTATTCCTATATACATTAAAACACGACAGCTTTATTTTACTCATACCGTACAGTTAATATTTAATATAATATTATATGTGTATATATTGTGAATATATTAGTTCTGTTGCATTTGTATGTAAAGAAGAGGGATAATTGTAAAGGCACACAAATGCGCTATTCACTGTACATGGGGTTAGGTAGACTTAAGGCACATACTTGTATTAACATCAATATTTATGAACATTTATAATCATGTTGAGTTTTGTTCAGTAAATTGTATATTCTTGTCAAGGAATTTATGTCAAAGAAAGCATTTATTTTAATATTAAGTTTTGATATGTTTTCGTATATCCATCTTATAGATAAAAACGTTGAATTGAATATTGAATGTCAAAGATAGATACTGAAAGTATTATATACGGAGACCATTATCGCGACTTTACGTACAAGTACGTGGTTTTGCACGATTCAAGTGGAGTCCACTAACACATATCCATTGCATAATCCTGTTCGGTTTGATATTTGATTCTATGGTCGTCAGTATAATTCCATCTGTCATCGTGGACGAATTATACAATTGCCGTATTCATTACACATGGGAACAATACAATGCTATGTTACAGCGTGCTCATACTTTAGACAGCCTCGTTTTGATTTCAGAAATTGAAACATATTGAATCATTTGAGCGTTCATGTCACTTCATATTCCTGAAATAATGTATGCTTGTCATGTGTAATTACTCCAGGAATGTTTTAAATGTGGACTTTTCATGGCTGTAATGGTGAGACTGGTTACATTGAAGTGTTGAATTCATTCATGTTTATGACAAACGGATCGGTTTGACAATGATTCTATGTAATGATCCGCACTAACGACACGTTTTGTTTTCATCATTTTATAGTTTGATAAAATTTAAAATATGTTTATTGAAATATAGAGCTAGATATTTTCCTGGTATATATTCCCATATGAAAAAATTATATACGAGAATATGTGTTTTAAAAAAACTTTTTATTTTACATAATACACTTTTGAGGACGAATATGCAATTGCAAAAACACCGAATAAATAAAACCACGTTGATGACAATTTCAATTGCACCAAGTTGTTACATACTATTTGGACGTTACATATAAACATCTCTAAACGCTATACACAAAGTGCTTCCAAAAGCAGTTAACAATACAAACAATACCAATCCAGTGAGTTTACCGTAACCAAATATGTCTTATATTTATTACTTACTAAAAACGCCACCAGTCAAGACAAAAATGGTTAGAATGATGATAATGATGACGTTAACATCAATACTACACGTGACAAGTGACACCGCCACCACTACCACCTACACGTCTTATAGTAACACATCCTACTACTGTATTAATACTACTAATAATAAAAAACATTGATTGTAATAATAATGATTAGAAGAAGAAGAAATATAGTAATATTAATTATAAAAATAACACTAGTAAAAACAACAATAATAAAAGAATAAGTATAGTAATATTATTAACTACAATAAAAACTATAGTAATAATAATCATACTAATAACAATAACTACATATCAACATCGCCATCACTACCACCCCCACCACCACCACCCAACACCACCATCATCATCACCAACATCATCACCATCATAGCAACTATAATAAAAATAAATATGCAAGTGTAGTAATAATTACAATAATAATAACCATAGCAATAATAAATATAATAATAATAACTATAGTAATGATAATAATAACAACTATAATTATAATTACTATTAAAGTAATAACCATAGTAATAATTACTCTAATAATAAAAACTATAGTTATAATTACTATAATAGTAATAACCATAGTAATAATTACTCTAATAATAAAAACTATAGTTATAATTACTATAATAGTATAATAACCATAGTAATAATTACTCTAATAATAACAACTATAGTTATAATTACTATAATAGTATAATAACCATAGTAATAATTACTCTAATAATAACAACTATAGTTATAATTACTATAATAGTAATAACCATAGTAATAATTACTCTAATAATAAAAACTATAGTTATAATTACTATAATAGTAATAACCATAGTAATAATTACTCTAATAATAAAAACTTTAGTTATAATTACTATAATAGTAATAACCATAGTAATAATTACTCTAATAATAAAAACTATAATTATATTTACTATAATAGTAATAACCATAGTAATAATTACTCTAATAATAAAAACTATAGTTATAATTACTATAATAGTAATAACCATAGTAATAATTACTCTAATAATAAAAACTATAGTTATAATTACTATAATAGTAATAATAACTGTAGTAATAAAAATAACACTCATTATAGTAATAATAATAATCATTATCTAAATATTGAAATACTAAACAAACACACATTGAGAAAAGTGTTTGTACTTGCTACCTATATAATTAATATGATTTACTACATGTTTATATTTTTTCAGGTTTGGTTTCAAAACAGAAGGGCTAAGTGTCGTAAACAAGAAAGCCAAATGCAGAAAGGTATATATATATCTGTTTATTATCGTCTCTTCTTTGCACAAATAACACTTATATGCACATAATGAAAACTATTTACAATGTACAAAGTCACTCTAAACTAGAGTTGTACTGAGAGACATAAAACATATAATACACAAAAACATACTTTTATACGCATAATAAGAAACTAGAAACAAATGCTAATACTTGTATAAAAACTAATTAAGGCAATACTTAGGATAAGAAACTGAAAGTATCGCGCACAAAGGTGCGTAAGTATGTGAGGGAAATATTTAGATAGGTCAATGGGATGAAGTTTTTACAACGTGATATGTAACGAATGCATAACAATACATATTTTGCGTCGTTTCAAAGCTATGCTAAAACAAATTAATGTATAGATCTCTTCTGTTTTAGCATTATACATAATATTTATCCATATATGTTTCAAAATTCTCTTAGGCATTCGTACAGATCAAGGGATGGAGTGTCTGATTAATCATTTTGACTTTTTGATCCCTGCATGTGGCGCAAATTTTGGCTGGGCACCAAGGGAGAAGTTATTGAGATTGATCGGTATATGTTGTAAGAACTTGTTTCACAATCGATGTTAATGCATAATTTTAAACTGAATGAAGTCTCATAGCCTTAAAACTCGACAATCGAGATGGAGGCACTGTGTATCTGCTCTAGTCTCCAGTTATTTCTCTGTACGGACATCTTGAGAATGTCTCACACAATGACGACCTCAGCCCGGCACGTATGGTGTTGTATAAATACCAAGCTTTTGTCAAATTACATTCATTTCCGTCAGAGAGTGATTGAATTAAGGGCCGATTCCTTTGTACCATTTCTAGGGGCACACAATTCTGTTAATCAGTAGAGAGTGTCAAACACCAACCGAGGAAGTCGTAATGTAATATAAGAGGTCTCGATCTTTATAGTTTATACCTAATAGAATTAATTTGTCGAATTTTCATCAGACTTATATTAAATTATTTGATATGATCAAATTAGGTGTTCATTGGAGTATTAACAAAAGTGAACTCGCGGGGAACTTCACTGACATATGGTGTTGTAATGATGACAATCACTGCGTCCGTTTATTCAATAAAAGTTTGCAAATTTTCAGCTTTTTTCGTCCTCTGGATCCTACTAAAAACGATCAAACTTTCAGAGATTCTTACTAATATTAAGTTCCGTGTGATTTAATGATAAAATACAAGAAACTTTGGTAATAGAATTGATGGAGTAATATATTATACCTGACACCAATATGGGCCTTTATTCCCATTTAATCATGATTGTTGAACATATCGCTTTGAAATTAAATTCTAAAACCCCCGATCTCCCCTTCAATGGTATTACTGCGATAGTTGGAATAAATGTTTGATTCTAATACAACATTTTATTGCGAATGTTGTGGTATTAATGTGATCTTTATTTACTATCTTGATCATACTGAATATAATAAGGCAACAGAATCATTATGGTCTAAACTCCATAATGAATCAAATCTATCTCCCTGTATTATTGTTTATTTTCACATGACGTCGAGTCTTCGTTCTCCGTAAATCCGTTGTTAATATCTGCTAGTTTAATAAAATTCTGATGAACAAAGTAATTCTTATTTATCACGTATGTAGGTAATAATAAAGCGTATTTTTCTAACATATTTAAGATAAAACATATTGTCTCTCAACGGCACTTAGTTTGAGCAAAATTGATAGAAAAGTTTTACTTATTATTGCGTGTAGCATTTAGAACTATTAAATTTGATCACCATTCTGAATCTCTCATTAAAATTATGTGGTTAATTAGATGCTGTATTTGGTGTACATTGACAACTGTTTGATATTGTAAGATAAGCTATAACTATATATGCATCAGCTTTTGAACTTTTAACTTCTTCAAATGACTCTGTTTTTAACAAATTCTTCAATTACTTTCTGTTGCGTATTATGCACTGTTAATCTATTTTCGTATAATGAAATTGAATTTACTTTTTGATCATTAAGAGTAATAGCTTTTAGAAATGCCTTCTGTTGTGTTGATTGAATATTTCCTTTTATTAATTGTTTAAGTGTTTAGCTGAAAGGTATGATGTTTAAATTTTCTGTAATAATTGCGTCATTTATTCAGAAAACTATTTGAATTAAACTTTGATGAAATTTAGAAAATGAATTAAGGTACAATTACCGGAGAAGTCGGTACGTTCCCATAAGAAGGATTTAGGGTAAATTAAGGTTCCATTTCTACGTTAAACAATTTAATGAATATATCGACTACAGCGTGACAAACATAGAGTGTTCAGATATTCTTCATTAACGTACGAAATTCATTAATTAAATAAATACATACACATATAATTAGAGTTAAATTTTCAAGATTTATTTACCCAGTGCATAAGTCTCACGGAAGTGGGAAACATAAGCATCACACATAATATGACCTCATGAGAAATATCACGTGTACTACTAGTAACTGAAAAAGGCCAATTAATGTAGTTAATTTATAAGCATAGTGTGTAGCTTTTACTAACAATACACTTTGAAAATAATAATTACAATATCGGAAAAAGTAAAGAAAATTATACTACATGTATATATGTCTACAATATAACACACACAAAAACAGTCAGCACATTATGTAACTGAATATCTGTTATAGCAAGGGCGATCAATTTCGCGAGATTTGTTATCAAAAGTAGGGACTGAATATGAAGTAGTAATATTTATTTACATCTTATCATTGTACATGCATTAATTACAATACTCACAGAATATAGTAGCAATTTAAAGATACAATGCCACTCCATAGCGGTGTTATAAGAGATGACATAAGAATCATATCACAAAAATACTAATCATTATTACAGTGTATACAATATAAAATTAAAATAGCCTAGCTAATCTGGTAATATTACTATTGTTCTAAAGCACAATAGAAAGAACACTGAAAGAAACACATTAGCAGGGTTTATCCATGTGATATAACACGTATTTATCGATATATAGTCAAATAAAAACAATTACTATCTACGATGTATAAAAGTCATTTACAAAGTAAAAATTGACGTCTTTGAAGAATTACAAAACAGGTTTTGGCACAACTACGTATCATGTCTTGGTTTGAATGATCAATTAAAACAAGAAATGTCTGAATTGAAAGATGGTGTAATTTTATAGTTTAAGATTTTGAGTTATTGCATGAACACGTGTTACTTCAATCAATAAATAAAGACAACGAAGTATTAAAAATACACAATTATAGAAAATGTATTATGACATTGTGTTTATTTTGAAGTATAAACTTCATAAAAGTCAACATAAAAGCCTAGTTATTGTCTGTATGGATGTGTAGCACAATCATAGACTCATGTACTCAAACCATAATTTATTTCTTGAGCAGACGAATTTATTCAGCGACGCGTAAGCAATCAAATCTGAAGATATAAATGTCGGAGAAAATTTTGGACAGCCTAACTGGGTTTGTAAACAGGACGCTGATTTGTTCGAAATCAGCAAGTTGTGAAATGGACTGGAGTATAGCAAAGCCAGCTTAGTACGGCTGCGCCGAAAAATAATCCATTAATATAATTTAAGTTAATTAATGAATATTGCCTTGGTGCGGTAATTATACTGCATGTATACCTATTAGAACATATATATTGTGTTACTCTCTTAACAGTGACTGATGAAGGTCTATTTTTTATTTTCTAATGCTCAGTGCTCTAGAAATCCACTAGCTCTACGTCCGGGTCTAGTCTAATGCTGAATCGGGCTACCAACAGCTGAGTTGAAGTTAGTCCCGGACAAGTCTGTTTTAAAAGCTAACCAACATCAGCAATTGCTCAGACAAGTCAAATTTTACATCTCCATTAGTCCGCCGGGACAAGTGTCTTTGAAACAAAATTCTGAAGTTCTGCATTTAAATTACCCAGTTACCCCCTCCCCATTTATGTTTTGTCTCATATCCTAAGGATATATGCTGAAAAACAATGCTAAAGCCCCAAAGCCGTAGGAAATGTAGAGAGCACTTGCATACTCTCCTTATAACATACATGGAAATGACCGGGACTGCACCGAACAACAAATTCGAAGGGAACATTAAGAACAGGGGCTTAATCACTAACATTTTAAGACTGAAACTCAGACTTAGACTTTAAATGTGCAACAGTTATAGTTACCGGCCTTTTGTTTTCGTTCAATCTGAATGGATGAAATTTTGTCAGAATAATTGGTGTTACCTGTTCTACATTTTTACCAAGTTTTATTAAAATCTATAAAGTAATATCAACGTAGGAGCAAAAAGAACTGTTTACATTTTAAAGTCTAAGTCTGAATTTCTGAGTATCTTTAGACCAAAAGTTAAAAGGGCAAATTTAAGGCGTTTATTGATAGCTTTTTGAGATGTTAAACCGCACTTATATCTGAATGCAATCAATACTTGAAACAATATAGTTTATTAATGCATTCTGACTGTTTTTTACGTAAATTCAGACGACGTTAACAAATTATTCTTAAAAATAAAACTGTATGTGTTTCCCTGTTTAAGTTTGATTTATTGAATTAAAATACGGACGTCTTCTTAAACTCCTCGTCTTGGCTAAACAAGCAACATTTTACTTGTTACACTCCAGAATAAAGACCGTTTGATCAAGTATCTCATATTTTATGTCTCGTGCAGCAATTAATTGGTGGAAATAAATATTTACCAATAGTGCCGGGACAAGTACGGGTCAGAATCGAAATTATCGCTTCCTTTCACGGCCGTCATTAGATCTCCACGACGTATTATTTGCTTTATAATAACTCAAAATGATATATTCCAATTTTCCAACGAATTCCGCTGGAGACTAAATTAACTAAACACAAATATTGTTTGGCGGAAAGATTAAACTATTTTATTTAGTCGCTTCTCCTTTAAAAATGGTGGAAAGTTCAGATTGAGAAAATTACGCCATAGAATACACCGCTATTTGTACAAACAAATCTTTATGCATCTAATATCTTGTAATAGAAATGTCAGTAAAGTGATTAATTGAGGAAAGAGATCGCCAATTGGGTACATTAATTCTCCTATGATCTCTAACCCCAAGCGCCTTATTAACTATGATTTCTATTGAGAGAAGAAAACTATCCATATTAGCTTGTCATACAGCGAAAATTCTGTAACTTGATCACGATAAATGATCTTATAGACGCAATGTGACGAAATCCCAGAGTTCTTTTTTATCAGTAATATAATTCATACAAGATCTACGTATTTTCTAGATGTTATATTGCGAATCGTGATACACATCGTATAGTTGTCGTTCATTTGAGACGCCAGATATTTGTTTGTCAAGGGTTTAGTTTGTCGAAGTATCACGTTTATTTGCTTTTTTACTTTACATTTAATTATAAAACTGGTTGACTAATTAATTGGACTGCATTTTTTTGTGAATAAAAGTTGAACAATTTCGAACTCAACCAAGTCCATGAGAGCTGTTACACCGGGTGGTCAAAGAATATCGAAAACTGCAATGAAAACTTCAAAACTTTAATGTAATATTATGCTAATTTTTGTTCAATTATTTACCTAAACAAACATGGAAATATATTCCCTACAGTTAAAACATCAATAAACATGCATTAACAAAGAATGAACTCATAATGTATTGATCCGTATTTGTTGTTTGTGCATCATAAAATAAAATAAAAAATCCAGTTGTTTTAACAATCAGACTATTTTACAAGTTTTGTCTGTTAGTGATATGGTAAAAAAAGATATGTTCAATCGGTTATACATTGCAATGGTTCTTATTAGAGATGTTTAGCCAATGTAACAACAATACTGGATGAAGCAAATTCAAACATTTTATGTTCAAATGAGCCAAATACATCTTTAAAGTGGCATTTTATTTTTTATTGTGTAACTGAGGAGTGTTCAAAACTTTGCATCATTTACATTATTATTTTGCTTTAGTCATTAGATAAGTTAGTTATGCATAAGGTCAATGCAATTAAACACATACATTCGTACAATAATTAACTGTGATTAGTTTAAGGTATATATACATGTACAGTGTATATCGCTGCGTAAGGTGTGGTACAACATAAAGCATTTGTTTTCTTTTTTTAATTTTCAATTCACTTGATATTGGTACAAATATATACGTAAAACATTGTTGGTATGTTTTCACTCGATTCTTATTCATTTCAATACCAGAATGTTGAAAAAAAAACAATTCAAAACAATTAATTTCCAGTTAATTAACATTTAGCCTTTTTACTGCAAATATATATACAAGAGTTAAAGAACGACATATCTGCTCTGAATTTGCACATGTACAATGTGGCTAAGTATCGTCAGTTGATACATGATAGGTATCGTGATATTTCAAACGATACGTATTACATACAAACAAAAGGGTTGGGCCCTAAGTTTTAACAACATTATCTAGGGCCCTCCCCTACAATATTGTTAATTTGTCTCTCTTGATTTTTACTGCATATGTATGATTGTATTACTGATTGAATTAACAAAATGCAAGTCTCTTAAAAAAGAATGTGAGAGGCAAAAATGTCAGCATATTTGTGTTCATTTCTTTCGTTGATATGTAACTAGATTGTTATCATTCAGCACTCATCATTTGAAGCTTTTTCATTTACGTTTCTGATCATGCTGGTAGAAACAAAAATAAAATCAATGATACGAAGATATACATACTGAAATATCGACTTATCGATATGGGTTCATACATTGGTATATATCGATACAGATATATCGGTTCCTACCCAAGGTACAATGCTTGAACGTGCAACTATAAATAGAAACACTATATTTTGTCGAATTTAACATGAAAACTGATGTGATTTTTTTTTGGCTGATGAGACAAGTCCAGAAAAAGTCATGGTAATGTTAATGTAAGCATCTCATATAAATTCAAGTCACATATTTAAAGGAACTATTATTTCCATTTCAGCGGGTATAATGCTGACGTCACCAGGATGTGTAGCGCCGCTAGACGCTTGTCGAGTGAATCCGTTTATAAACGTTCCAAGCATCCGAGAGCCTCTAGATCGTTTACACTTGCCGCACCTTTTACCATATTTCCCGTTGCCGTCGGCGTCGGGACTAGCGCCACCTATACACCCTATACTACTGTATCATCACCACTACGCCGCGGCTTTGAACTATGCCGCACTTCCGGACAGTGGGTTCAAGGCCACTAAAAGCACAAGTATTGCGGACTTAAGACTAAAAGCCAGACAACATCTTGCTTCACTTGGGCTACAAAATGTGTGAAATCAAAAAAACGTTTTTCATGTGTTTTAATTACTTCATATTTATTTATTTTCCGTGTTCGTCGGTTATAACCGGTTGAAGACAATCGATGTTTATTTTAAACGGGTGTGTTTCAAACAGTATTACAGAAATATACGTGTGTATCGTTATATGGTTTATACAGTAAAAACAATTCACAACCGTATCTTGATCAAGAAGAGACGATCCACATTTTGACATTTACATTATTCTCTGTCAGTGTTAATGTCCCATGTTTTCACATAAGCCGTGACCTCTATTAAGTATGCCGACCTTTCGTTGAAAACAAGTTGTGCAGAGTAGGTCAGAAGAAACAAGTCGTCTTATGCAGTTAGCAGTTGGTGAAAATAGTTCGTCTAAATTAATTCAAACTGTCACTTGGGTGTTTATGCCCACACTCAAATACTTTTCTAACATGTTACGTGTTAATATTGTCATATTTGTTTCAAAATAAATACTGTGAAATATATATTAACTATATTTCTTTTACTTCATTCTAACTCAGTCTTTTGAAAACCAAAATTCACGCATGAGTGAACAAACAACCTGATTATAAAATGTATTATTCGAAATTAAATTTCGGACCTGATGAATTCGAATGAACGAGGTCCGACTGTAGTTCATATTGACTGTACGAAATGACGTATACTATGAATACTATGACTTTTATCTTCACTACTGGTATTGCCTTCCTAGCACGTATATTAGACCCGCAAACAGACATTTCACATTTTCTTTTCATTATCTGTATAATCATAATATTTATATGCTGCTTAATTTATTATATTATAAGCATTGATTTAATTTACTATACTGAGCTACCTCTCCAAAGCGGCCCTCTCTTAAGCAACAACCCCTCTTCAATAACAAATTATTTTTCTTCAGTAAGAATATACCAATTACTTAACCTGTCTAGAGCAACAACCTCCCGACAAAAGCCAAGAAATACAGTAAAACCTCAATAATAAGACCACCATTGGGACCCTTGAAAACTGGTCTTAATTTAAAGTGGCCTTAATATTGAGGTTGAATAAAGAGCAAAAAAATGAAATGGACTTAAAAAATTGTGTTCTTAATTTTGAGGTGGTCTTAATATTGAGATGGCCTTAAAGTGATGTTTGACTGTATCGCTAAAACGGCATACTCTGGAGAGGTAGCTCCGTGCTTTGTTCACGACTGTTGTGATGTTATACATGTATATATGTGATTCCTTTTCTCAAATTTTGTGAAACTGTAAATTGTTGTACATATTGTGACATGTCAAAATGGAAGAATATACAACCTTGATGAATATACTGTGGCTAGTTGCTTTCCTCATTTTATGATTGCAACATATAATGAACACACTATTTCCTCACCGTTATTTTGTATTAGTCTATTGTGCCTTACGTTCCAAACACTGTTGTTATACGACCTCAAATTGATATACGCTATGTGTAATGAAGACACATTTCATTATAGTTGTAATGCAATCTGTCATAAATACGCGGTTTCAGAAATTTACGTCAGGGGGTTCAGGGATCCAGCTCCTGGTAAGGCATCGGATCTAAGTCAGCCCTTGGAGTTGCTAGATATTTGCAATGTAATACGATAATTTTGGACAAGAACAGTGAGGCCCTTGAATTTAGTACCCCTCTTGATTTAGACCTAGATATGGGCAACTTTGTTTGCCAAAATCTCACGAGGGAGTCCGGAGCCCTGTCCCCCACCTCTAGCTCCGTACATGTTATTTGTAAAATAGTCAAAACAGCATCTTCAAATTAAAATTAAATAACAGATAAATTGGTTATTGTTTCCAAATAAATCATGATAAGATTACGGAGATACAAACATTTCAGTCAAATGAAGTTAGTCTGAATGTAATGTAGGGAAATACTGTCGGGAACACATAAATAACACAAATAATATACGAATACATCATTAATATTAATATTAATATTACTCCAACACTTGTCGGTGTTTTATTGATTTAAATAAGCCTTCTTTGTTGTCGATTTGAAATTGATTGAAATAGTATTGTGTCATGATACAATTATACAATATGATTTGATCCTGAAGATAGTTTCCATGGCAATTATTTAGTGCAACTGCACACTATTTAGTTTTAATGAAAAGATTGTGAAAACTCATTCCACCACAACCGGTAGCAGGTAGCATATTGCTTTATATCTAATTTGCATTAATTGTGATCAAACAGTTCGAAATTTACAAGATGCGTTTTAAATGCAGCAAATTGAATACTTTTTTCGGCACAGCCGTACTAACATGTTTTTTTTCTATTTGCATATCAAATCTTACTTTAATCATCAAGGCAATTTCTCTTCAACCGAACAACGTGTGTAACCTTGACGCGGATTGGTTAACTTTTCGATAAAGGGTACTTTACCTTACCGAAATCCACTGAATTATGGTGAATTCACGAAATCAATTATGGTTCTGGAGTGACCAACAATCGTAACATCTCGGCATTTTTTAGGTTGCTCAACAAATCTTCAAATTGCGCCGACCATTTTTTTTCAAGATATTTCGTGTTATTTTTTATTTTCTATAATAGATTCAAATGTTATATCAGTCGTATACTTGTTTCACAGCGGATGTAAAATAAATCAAAAGGAAAACAAATCTTAACACCATAGCCCATGAATGAACACGAAATTTAGCATTCCATAACGCCAAATCATATGTGAGATTGTACTGGATTACGGTTGAAATCTCGAAAAAACATGGTATACATGTGTTCAATTCAATTCAGATATATGAGTACACGTCTGCTTCCGAGCTCAAACATCCAAGATATGAGCACAATTCTGCTACTTCTTATTGCTTAAAGTCACAATAAGGGAATAAATACATTCGAGCGCTACTGTACGATTTCCAACCTCTTCTTAGAGTGACGTCATTTCCAGAACGCGTCACATGTTACGCAACCATGTACTGACAAAGCAATGTTTGCTCCATATGGCAATATGCAAATGAAGTGACCGTATGGAGTAAATATTGTTTCCCGTTTCCAAATAGTGACATCACATATTGCGTTTTCTTGAAATGACGTCATTTAGCGAAGATGTTGTAACTCCCATAGCAGCGCTCATTCATGCTTTATTCGAAACATCTGTATTATACAGCATATTCACATATTTAAGTTCATGTATACCCTAAAACCAATCTCATTAAAATCAGCTCCAGTCGCACGCTCCTATCCTATACGCTAACTGGGTCTGATGACTGCACAATACAGATCACGTTCTGGTGATCTTTGAGTAGCCAATCAAATCGTCGGCTGCAAAATACTTTGGTATAGAGTTATGAATATTCGTCGATCTCCGAGGAGCTCCGTAAATTCTATTTTAGCGTAGATCACCAAGACGTTCCGATTACGTTTTTTCGTCAATTTCAATATGGCTGCGTCCATGGACATACCGCAACTCCTACACGGCAACATTCTTTGGTTGATCGGTGTTGTTTGTGTGGTGTTTCGTTTTTGGAAATATTTATAACCGGAAGCGACAGGAAGGACGTTAAAAACAGTATAAACAGAAACTCCAAATAAACGAAGAACGTCTGTGCAACATTAAAAAAGTAATTAACATTTTGAGAAAGACGACAAACACAGTTTTGTAAGGAGAAATTTCATTGGACCACAAACGAGCACCTGTTTACGAATATCTATTTTTAGAGGTTATATGAACGTGACCTCTTACAGAGTGTAGTCAGATCCTAACAGCGGAAAGTAATGGAGTTGAAGTTGGGGGATGATTTCAATGAGATTGACCCTAAAACATAGTGATTCACGCAAGAATTTTGTCACATCAATTTTCAGAAGATACAATATCGATGCAAAAAATATATATGTGTTACCCTGTAGACCGGTTAGTTTAACATAGTTTCTCCTGTTTTTGTTTACACTCGCGGTCTGTCGATGTGTCTGATTGTTTCCGACAGGTGCATATAAATCGGTGACGTCACGTCACGTGATGGCAGTTGTCAAGTAATTACTTGCTGTTGTTGTAGTTGCGTTTGATGTCATCAATACGTGTGCTGTGATGTTATATTAATACCGCACACGGAAAGGTCAAACATGACGCTTGTGTCACATGATAAGTTTCATAGTATATTTTCAAAAAAGCGAAACCAAAATTATTCTTTATAATCAACCAGTGAATGTAAAATAAAGTGTATGTCACACTTGTTGCGCTTTAAATGATATAAAAAATACCCATAGTGCCTTTTAAAATAAACTGACGTCTTGTGAAATAAATTTGTACAATTGAACATTAGCACGGATAATATTATAAAACTCTGTGATTTCCATCTTCAGAGCGTAAATAATTTTCTTTGATGATCCTCTAATATAATCAGAAAGCTATTAGGTCGCATAATTGTTTGGATTGAGACACATTAGAAATGCTTTGTATATACGCTTGGCGCGAGTTTCTCAAAATTCGTGGGAACAAATTGGCCAAATTGATCTCAAACTAGTAATTACTAGATGACATCGAGTCCCTATTAAGACAAACGCTGAAAAATAAAGCTTGGAATTAGATTTGTTAATGTGATATCGAAATTATCACACGGTAGCATTCCGTTGGGAGCTGAGCAAGTTTTATGTAAGGGGACAAAATTTCTTGGGAAGTAAGAAGCATCTCAGCATTTCGCAAATACCATTTGTTTTGTCGGTTAAATTAATTAGAAATAGGAAAGGGCATAATACGATGACGTTAATGTATCGCAGAATCCTAATATGCAATATGATTTTATGCAGGGGCGTTCAACAAGAGCTGCGTGCGACGGTTTTCTTTTCACCATGAATACTAACATGTACATATCGGACGTGTATTTACGTTTAATTTTCTTATAAAGTAGCCAAAAAGTAAGAAAACGCCGTTGATGTCTTATGAAGGCTACTTGTACAGGACTTTTTTTACCCTCACATTTTAACATATTTTGTAACATACGGCGGTGAGTTGACCTAACCAGTTTTCCAGGACTCAATTGTCAACCAGGACCAACTTTCCCTTCCGCAACGAATGACAACTAACACGCATAAATCAGAACTGAAGGACAAATGACCGTAATCAAATGTCACAGAAGAACTTGACAGCAACTGGTATACATACTGAATACAGCGAGTGGCATACTTACTCAATACAGCGAGTGGTATACTTACTGAATACAGCGAGTGGCATACTTACTGAATACAGCGAGTGGCATACTTACTGAATACAGCGAGTGGCATACTTACTCAATACAGCGAGTGGTATACATACTACAAACAGCGAGTGGCATACTTACTCAATACAGCGATTGGTATACATACTGAATACAGCGAGTGGCATACTTACTCAATACAGCGAGTGGTATACATACTGAATACAGCAACTGGTATACATACTGAATACAGCGAGTGGTATACATAGTAAATACAGCAACTGGTATACATACTGAATACAGCGAGTGGCATACTTACTCAATACAGCGAGTGGTATACTTACTCAATACAGCGAGTGGCATACTTACTCAATACAGCGAGTGGTATACTTGCTGAATACAGCGAGTGGCATACTTACTCAATACAGCGAGTGGCATACTTTCTCAATACAGCGAGTGATATACTTGCTGAATACAGCGAGTGGCATACTTACTCAATACAGCGAGTGGTATACTTGCTGAATACAGCGAGTGGCATACTTACTGAATACAGCGAGTGGCATACTTACTCAATACAGCGAGTGGTATACTTGCTGAATACAGCGAGTGGCATACTTACTGAATACAGCGAGTGGTATACTTACTGAATACAGCAACTGGTATACATACTGTATACAGCGAGTGGTAAACTTACTGAATACAGCAACTGGTATACATACTGAATACAGCAACTGGTATACATACTGTATACAGCAACTGGTATACATACTGTATACAGCGAGTGGTAAACTTACAGAATACAGCAACTGGTATACTTACTGAATACAGCAACTGGTATACATACTGTATACAGCGAGTGGTAAACTTACTGAATACAGCAACTGGTATACTTACTGAATACAACAACTGGTATACATACTGTATACAGCGAGTGGTAAACTTACTGAATACAGCAACTGGTATACTTACTGTATACAACGAGTGGTATACTTACTGAATACAGCAACTGGTATACTTACTGAATACAGCGAGTGGTAAACTTACTGAATACAGCAACTGGTATACTTACTGTATACAGCGAGTGGTAAACTTACTGAATACAGCAACTGGTATACTTACTGTATACAGCGAGTGGTATACTTACTGAATACAGCAACTGGTATACTTACTGTATACAGCGAGTGGTAAACTTACTGAATACAGCAACTGGTATACATACTGTATACAGCGAGTGGTAAACTTACTGAATACAGCAACTGGTATACATACTGAATACAGCAACTGGTATACATACTGTATACAGCGAGTGGTAAACTTACTGAATACAGCAACTGGTATACTTACTGAATACAGCAACTGGTATGCATACTGAATACAGCAACTGGTATACATACTGTATACAGCGAGTGGTAAACTTACTGAATACAGCAACTGGTATACTTACTGAATACAGCAACTGGTATATATACTGTATACAGCGAGTGGTAAACTTACTGAATACAGCAACTGGTATACTTACTGAATACAGCAACTGGTATACATACTGTATACAGCGAGTGGTAAACTTACTGAATACAGCAACTGGTATACTTACTGTATACAGCGAGTGGTAAACTTACTGAATACAGCAACTGGTATACTTACTGAATACAGCAACTGGTATACATACTGTATACAGCGAGTGGTAAACTTACTGAATACAGCAACTGGTATACATACTGTATACAGCGAGTGGTAAACTTACTGAATACAGCAACTGGTATACATACTGAATACAGCAACTGGTATACATACGTACACTGACCTGTAAACTGAGTACAAATACCTGTATACTGAGTACAGCGGCCTGTGAACTGAGTACAATGGTCTGTTTACTAAGTACAGCGGCCTGTATACTGAGTACAATTGCCTGCATACAGAGTACAATGGCCTGTATACTGAAAGATAAATTTCTAGTAATTACTAGTATAATACATTTTGTTTTGTGTAAATTGAATATAAGACATTTGTTTATTTTTGTTTACAAATCAGACATAACATGTAAATCACGGTACTTAGCCCGTGGTCCGAGTGCACTCCGTTGATAAAATAGGTATAGACAATCAGCAGGAGGGTTCACGTCGTTTGATTTTACCGCTGCTATGGGATTTACAACCTCTTCTGTAAGCGAAGTCATTTCAAGAAAACGCAACATGAGATGTCACTATTTGCAAGCAGGAAACAATACTTTACTCCATATGGCCATTTCGTTTTCATATTGCCATATGGTCGCGAATACTGTTTACTGTCAGTACATGGTGACGTCATATGTGACGTTTTCTGGAAATGACGTCACTTAAAGAAGAGGTTGGAAATCGTAAATCAATCAATGCTGCAGGGTTTCCTTTCTACTAGTATTTACTAGTTTTCATGCAAGCAGCTGACAATGTCCCCATTAAACACAGGGGCCATGAATACCCGATCTAACAGATATCACCAATCTCGCGCGGACGCTAGTGTTTGTGGAACATTTTGTTCATTGATCTAGTCATTCAAACATGTTACTATAGGCACTGCACATGGCGTTTCTGGTTTAAACAATGGTCCCCTGTCTGTCGGTCATGAATGTTTGGGTACATCATTCACAATTAAACTGTATAAAAGATAATTGCACAATAAATAATAATAAATTCTGAATATATGTAATGCACTTCTCAATGCCCCAGAGAGGGGGGGGGGGGGGGGGGTACACTACACGGGACTTAAGACAAAAGATAATCCCCGACAGGTGGAAATTTGACGCACCAAATGATTCCGGGTCCCTGGAAATGTTCCATAGATCCATCATCCCGAGAGTGAGGGATAATATATCTTCCACTGTAGGTGTTTGGTTTTAGGATGGGGAGTAGACCACAAAAAAGACAAATCGTCTAATTCCCCTGGGTCAGCCAGTCGCTCTCCCAATGGGGCAAACTATTGATACGTGCATAGAGTTCACAACTTCCGATATCTGTGGTGCCAGAGTGATTATGTGATTGCAATCCAGATGAAAGTGTCTTCCAGATTGCAAATGAACAAAGGGACATAACTGGGCAAGTCACACGCGTTATTGTCATAAAGAGTAGTCTTTAATGGTGAAGACATCTGCGCAAATATTTAGCATCACGGTGTCCGTCCGCCCGTGAGTTGTGTTCAGTGACTAATGTTCGGTGAGTAGTGTTCAGTTAGTTGTGTGACTAGTATTCAGTGATTAGTAATCAGTGAGTGAGTTGTGTTCAGTGAGTAATATTCAGTGAGTTTTGTTCAGTGAGAGTCATGTTCAATGAGTAGTATTCAGTTAGTGAGTAGTGTTCAGAGAGTGAGTAATGTTTAGTTAATGAGTAGTGTTCAGAGAGTGAGTAATGTTTAGTTAATGAGTAGTGTTCATATAGTGAGTAATGTTTAGTTAGTGAGTAATGTTCAATTAATGAGTAGTGTTCAGAGTGTGAGTAATGTATGGTTAGTATTTGTACTAAGTTCAAATTAATAATCATATATATTAATGAGTTAGTTAGGAAGAAATGCAGTATTTTTATCAAATAAAACCGTAGCTCAACCGAGATTCGAACTGACGACTTTCCATTCACAAACCCGTCAACATAACCACTCGACTATGTAACCCGTTGACACTATTGTTCTCAAATTTTGTATAAAAAATAATTTGTATTCATTTTCACACATCTCTTTCATAACTGAATACCGCGATACATCATCTTTGTTAAATGACCAACTGACGATATTGTGTATTAGCGTTAGTACACACGTTCTGCAGTTACTATTAGAAATGTGACATATAAAACCAACTGTTTTATTCATGTATATTTGAATATAGTATATGATACAGTACAAGAACGCATGTACTAACAATTAGTAATTGTAATCTAACTACAGTATCTACATTTATTCTAATTTAATTATTTGATGATATTTCGTGTAGGGAGGAAATAAAACAGCATTCAACGGATGGTAAATTCAAAATTTAGTGCACCAGTTCCTTCGTGAAGTGAGAAACAGGTAAGAATTACAACGGATACAACATTCTCGTTTCGAGACAAAGTAAACAAGGATCCAAGAGTATTACGATGCAACCTCTTTTTGTCAACAACCTCTAGACAAATTGTGTGCCTCCCGACGTGTGTTGCTCTATATGCGACAGGATTAAAACTATAGAAGAGCTTTATACATTTATCCTGTGATCTTCATACGTAATACTATCAGTGTTCGAGGGTTAAAAGTCAGCAATTCAAAACGGCCCTTTTAATACAGAAAATACACCTAACACCCCGGGTATATAAAACGACTAAAACAGCAAAAATCACAGTAATTTTCCTAAGCCGAAAACGTCATCCTTATTTTTCATTACTCATCCGGCAACGTCATCATTGCAAAATACCGTCTTCGATAAACGTCTTCATATCTATGCCTAGCGGGGACCCTTTCGAAGGATCAAACATCAGTTTAAGAGGACTGACACACTGGGTTTTCTGAGGAGAAACATTAAGGTACACTCCGAACATACAAAGTTCCTGTTCATCCTCAGCTTGAATATTGCTCCATAGTTTGGTGTCCATTCACTGATGCTCAAATATCTCAACTTGAATCTGTCCAACGTAGGGCTGCCATGTGGGTCAAACATGACAATGGCCAGACATCAAGTGTCACAGACATGATGTAGTCTCTACAGTGCCGTAGGTTTGATCAAAGAAGAATAGACAGCACGCTCTCTCTTATGTATAACACTCATAACCTAATAGCCATCCCCATTTCTGGCTACCTTATTCCACTAACAAGACTATCTCGACAGTATCACGCCTCCTCTTACAGATTAATAACTGCCACCACTGATTATTACAAATCACGCAGTCTGCCAGATTGAACATGTCTCTCCAGTAGGGAAATATCAGAAGTCTTTTACTTTTAAACTAACCTGTATACTTGTACTTTCTTATTTTTAACTTTTGTTCTTAATAGTTTCCTTATTTCTCTACACAACTCTTACCAACATTCTCGCAGCTTGACACGCAAATGTCTAGGTCCCAGTAGGGGTTTCACATTAACGGAAGATGGATAGATAGACTTGCAACTCACTATTCGTAAATGACCGTGTGTACATGAATATATTGGTCACAGGTACAATTAAATCTACTTGTCAAAGAAATTAGCAATATATTAGAAATGGATTTCGGTAATGCAAAATGGATTTCGGAAAATTTACCGAAATCCAATGGATTCTATAACTATGTAGGGAGTAACGATAGAGCTGCAGAAGACATATGGAAAACAAAGAAAGACAACTGTTTTAAATTATACTTAGCGATACTGCTTCTCACGAGTTGCTTCCCTTAGATTGATATATCGATGTCTATAAAAATACGATCATTTCAATTCAGAATTGAATTACCAGTATGGTATACTAATATATACTTTGAGTTCCAGATAAGTCCTCAGAAAAATGTATCGGAACAAAGTCACTAAATAATGCAAACTTGTTAAGGGAGGTAACCACTGCGGAGAGTTTTCTACATTTACACCGTGATGGACACTTCTCGATCAAAATCTCGCGTGAAACGTGGTTACAGAATTGTTTACCTTGGATGCTAAAATACCGCAACGTTATCAATGTTTGGACGCTGAATATTTCGAGATAAATATCAAAGGTATGCTTTCCTGGACAATAGCTTGAATTATTTGTTCACGTCTGTTCTCATTAAATCATCAAATTGGTCACGATAAAATAGAAAGCGTAGATCGTCTTCTGTTTAAGTTTTACGATGTCGATGCACTTCAGCGACTTGTTTTTGAGGATTCGTTCTCGATACAAGTCGCACATATTTTGGCCTCAATTTCCGAGTTAATTGTGAGCCTAAGTTTCATTAAAGGTTTGATTATATGCTAAGTCAAAGTTTCATTTACAGGTAGATTCTGGTGTGTTGTAAAATGTATGATTTTACTTGTGAAAATAATGGGAAATGTGATAATAATTTATGACTATGAGGATTTACAAAATTTGATAATAAATATAACTGATGAAAAAAAGCTTAAGGTTACATTTATTTAATAGTAAATCAAATTGGAAAAGTGCGCCCAATGTGGGTCAAGAACCTTCACCCCCTGGACACTAGTACGCCGCTTGACCAACTAATTTAACCCAGTAACCGGGCACTGCCTTGTGTATGTGGCGTTCCTGGTAGTTACGTATTCTCTCACTTCTTTTACCCCACACCACTACTGTTCGAAATGTTACTATCACTGAGAAATTATGTGTTAAACAAACCTCAAGGTGAACTATTCTATGAAAATATAAATATAACAAGTTATTGTGTTCGATTCAGGGTCATCTCGGCCCACTTACAATCTCGGCCCGGTCCGACTTTTGAAGTGCAATGAATAGGCAAAGTTATTCACATTATTGATGCGATATGTATGAACATTCTAAGTGTTGATTTTTGATACATTGATCGTTAACATTTAAGTTAAATGTAAGTTGAAAACGTTACTGAATATTCTCAGTGCATTGAAGATTCGCGGTACAGTGGAAATTTCCGCATGAAATGTATATTGGTATCTGTTATAATAAAGTAGACCATACGAAAAAGTTTAATATTTATTTCATAAATTTCATGGATACATCGCGAGAAATTCTCACAAACCACAAAATTCCGTAAACACTCACAGTAATATTACACATGTAGAATAAATGTAACAAATAATAAGCACATACACAGACAATAAATCACAATAGCACAGTATAATTGGAATATCTTCGCCTTTTCATTGCTATTAAAAAGACGACTTCTATCACATTCTTTAATATGCCGAATTGCACTTCAAAAGTGGGCCGAGTCGGACCGGAATATGTGAACAACTTTGCCTATTCATTGTACTTCAAAAGTGGGCTGAGTTGGACCGGCCGAGACTGTAAGTGGGCCGAGATGACCCTTTGTCATTGTGTTCAATGGTACTTGGTAGTCAAAATAATATGACATTGGACAACATGTTAAATTTTTGACTTGTTGCTGTTCTCTAAAGTAAATTAGCTGTTTTCAAATAATATATAGCAATATATGCTAATATATTATATGAAATATTTGTACTGATAACAGCATCAGATACTTTTAAAGGTTGAAATTAATGGGTAGAAATGCCCACTGTTTCTTTTTATATTTGAAATGAATTATTATGAATGATATATATTTTTTTAAATTATGATGTTTGATGTTAATTTGATAAGACTTTTTAACATCAGGGTTTAACCTGAGTAGCATAAATGGGCACTTTACAAACATAGGTTTGAGCAATTAGACACATTCAAAACAATTCCCAACTTGATGTATATTTTAATTAGTTCATTTTTCACATTTCAGCATTTCAAAATGTCTTCAGGCTTTAACCTTTCAACAAGAAAGGACGACGTGTCTACACGACTGAAGACACAGTAAGTATATCAACATTCGTTTCTAAACTAGATACTAAATATAGAGGAACAATGACAGTGTTTTCATGTTCTCCAGCAACATTGATCCATACAGTTTTGATACCAAAGATAATTTGTTTGAAGAATTCACAACATTAAGTCATTATATGAAGCTTGATTTCAGTCGTGTTCAATAATTGGAATTTTGATTCAGGTTGTTTTCAGCTGTTTTTTTATTCAGCTATATTCCCAATGCCTAAAAGTATATATTTTTCCCAATTTGAATGTAAAAATTCCCAATAAATCTGAAGAAGAAAAAATTGGTTCAATTTAGCCAAAAATTGACAAAGTTAGAGGCTTTTCTCTAACACTTAAACAGGCAGTTTATATAAATAGCAATTGTCCATTAATTAATCACTACATCGGTTACTTTTATTTCCAATATTTTGCTGTAATTGCTAATCTTTTTCCCAACTTCTAATGTTGAAATGCAAAAATGCCCAATTTGAAGGGTATGGGTCATCTTCCCAAATAAGCCAAAAATAAACCCCGGGATTACCTAACCAGCTTTTCATGGTTTACAATACATTATTAAATGCTTCCTTCACTAGCAGTATACAACTTGCCCACATAAATCTCAGGGTGGGATTGTTGGATTGTGACACTTGTTCAATCAGCCTAGGAACTCAGCTACAGATGAGGATAATCATGGTGTTTTCGTAACTAAGTCCAAACTGTACTGTGATTTATATATAACATGTTTTGTGTTGGATCAAAAAGAAAATAATACCCCCCCCCCTAGAAATGAAACTATCGGTATAAACCAGATGCTATAAACTGACCTTTCTAAAATTTTCTTTTATATTTGCAATTACATGTTTCTATTTTTAGGAAGCATCCAAATTTAATATGTGTGGTATGCATTAATCCGTAACCACAACAGTTGTTTTGTTTGTAGTATTGAAATTTATTGCGCTAGACTGGATTTTTGTCACTAATTCAGCAAAATAATGTTTATAAAAGGAGAGAAATGTAAATCCTTGAAGTTTTCCTAAGATTTTATCACAATTACTAGTATCAATCAGATTGATAGAATTTCAATGATTTTGATGCACACAGGAACTTTTGTATGTAAGTAAAAATTTAACATTACAACAAAATGATATATATATTGTAATAATCCTTATATATTGTAATAAACCTTGTGATTATGTTTCCATCTTCACATGAATCAATAAATTGAGGTATTTTCATGTATTTCCTGGTGCTGTTAGTTCACTGTTTATTACACTACTCTGGAATAATTAATACGCATGCCTTGAACAGTGTTTCTCCAGGGTGACCCACAGGTGCCTGACTACTTTTTACCATAATAGCATGTTTTATTTTTTGACAAAAAGTCGGGTACCTGTGGGATGACCATTGTATTCATAAACAAAGACAGTATCCATAAATGGTCTGAATATAAGTTTTAAATCAATATACAGTAAGACCTCAATAATAAGATGACTCTAGGGACCCTTGAAAACTGGTCTTCTTATTGAGGTGGTCTTAATATTGAGGTTGAATAAAGTGCAAAATAGTGAAAATGGACTTGAAAATTGTGTTCTTAATTTTGAGGTTGCGTTATTATTGAGGTGGTCTTTAAGTGAGATTTTACTGTATTCACAATACAACTGCTTATGAACACAACTTTCGGAGAATCCACTGCTCATACCTTCAGTTCTTTTGCATGGACACAGAAAATCATCTTTCTCACATTTTATTTGATTATTTTGTGAATTTTGAATATTTTTATTTATTTCTCCAAATTTTTGTCCAGCTTTTTTGTTGGTGAATACGGACACACTCATACTTAGTATTTCAGTATTTTCCCATCCCTGAAGGCTCCACGCATTGTAATGCATGCTGGTTATGGTCCAAATTTGTGTCTTGTTTCTTATTGTTTGTTTTTCATTAAATTAACAAGATGTTATAGCTTAAGTAGTAAATCTGATTCTTTCAATATTTTGCTCAGGTGTTCTGTTCATGTACATACATTCAATACAAGTAGTTATTCTTGCAACATAAGAACAATGAAGCTTTTTCTTTTCACTTCCTGGTTTTGTTTGCTTGCTTGTTTTAATCGGGCTTAACGCCATTTTTCAAAACTTTGTCATATACTGTGATCAGTTGAGATAACCAATTTCCTGGAATTAACTCTCAACCAGTACTAACTTGCTCATCCGCAAGCAGCTGACAACTTCCCCAAATGAATTAGGGGTGTAGGACAAATGGCTGTAGCCAAAAGAACATGACCTGCCCAGCCCGGGAGTCGAACCCAGACCTTCCAAGTGACCTATGTGATAAAAGTGTATTCCCCCACTCCCTGGTAAGTTATGTATGTATTCACCATATATTCTGAATACATCCACAGGGAAGGTGAAGCGATTTATACAAGATTAATGCCAATTAATCATCTCATATTTATGCAGGAATCTGAAGCGAGCTAAACATGAGACACGTAAATTGGAAGAGGAAGGCAAGAAGATGGAGGAACGGTTGATGGAACTTAAATTTGCAATGAATCGTGAAAAGGAAGAACGAGAGTAAGTAACATCGAACATTGTGACAATATATCATGCGTTGATCCTGCAGGGAAACTGGGGCTCCGTACCTAACCTGAGATTTTGAAAAAATAGAGCTGTCCATTTCTGATCCTAGATCAAGAGGGGATCTGAAATTCAAGGGCCTCACTGTTTTTGTCCAACATTGGTGCTATTACATTACAGCAAAAAGTATTTCATTAAAAAAATTCTAAAGTTGACTTAGATCTGCTGCCTTACCTGGAGATGGACATCCCTGACTAAAATTGGTTTCCCATTAATAACTTGTCACAGGATTCATATTGAGCACATAAGCATGGGATAATGAAATACCGCTCCAGTTCAATTTTGATAATAATCCACTTAGTTTTGGAGGAGTTATGGCCCTTTTTCTCCTGTCTACTGTTTCCGACTAATAACACTTGAAAACCCCAAAATGGGGGCATCTGTGTCCTATGGACACATCTAGTTCTTTCTTATTCTGAGATGAATTCATTGTATTAATTTTACATTACAGAAGACAAGGTGGAGGTTTCTGGAAGACTGGGCAGACTGGGACATTAAATAATTATGCTGAGGAAGTTCTCGCTAAGAAAAAGTCTAAAAGTGTAAGAACTTTTTGGTGTTTATTAACAAATATCATTTAAATTCAATGTTAAAATGATCATATATTCTGTTATGCTGAACCACATTTTATTCCATCCTCGGTACCCAGGCTATTCACCGTGTACGGCAGGACATCGATAGCTCTATACAAAGGAGATTCTGCTTTTTTGTTATCGTCCGTTTCATAGGTCGAGAAATGCTAATGAATATCAATGCATTATAAAGTTTCGATAGCCAATTTGCCCAGGGTATCATATATGTTATGAATAGCCTGGGTACTGAGGATGATTTTATTCATATTATGCTTTTAAATATTTGGTTTTTAATTTTTTCATTAATGTTTATTAATCTTGATACATGTATGCACTTTCAAATTCATAATAATTTTGCAGGGTTCTTCAAAAACCAAAGTGAAGATATTAAAAGACAAGCCTCTAGGTAAGTTTTGTAAAATATTCTTTGTTTATTCATTTCGATTAAAAGCCTCATTCCTTTTTATATGATAAGACAAATTGTTTCATTATCTGTGCAAAAATCTTGGTTATGCTCTCTATCAGGTCTGCACACTGTTTATAAATATCGATAAAAGGATAGCGACCGCTAGTCGAACTATGCATTACATTAATCACAGCAGCCTGTCAAAATAAGAGTAGCTAATCAGTAATAAATAGTTGAATGCCATGATAAAACATCACCTCTTTCTGCAATAAAACATTTTATGCTTGTATGTAATCAGGGCTCTAGTAATTCACTAACCTAACATCCCGGACAAGTCTAATTGCTGATTCGGGCTACCAGTAGTTGAGTTGAAGTTAGTCCAGGACTAGTCTGTTTTAAAAGCTAATTAACATTGGACATTCTAAATATTGAACGAAATTCATGCAATACGAATGCCTAGAAATTGGTGACAATTCAAAGTAACAACACATTTTTGTTTAGACAACTAGCCTCCCATGTCGGACAAGTAAAATTTATCATTTTTACTTGTCTGGGACAAGTGTATTTCAATAATAAAATTTCTTGAGCCTTCATAATTATTTTTTGTCCTTGTGGTGATGGTGACTGGTGAAGCTAGTATGGTATATTTAAAACAGACACACATGTTGTCGAGAAAAGGGCTTCATTTCCCCATCTAAAAATTCAGCAGCTCTCTAGAGCAGTGAATACATCAGTACCTTCAGTACTTAGACTATAGTTTTTTGTTCAAAACTGATGAAGGTTTATTGTAGATTAGCAAAGTTCTATTTATTTTAATTTTGTACTATAATATTATTTAAGATTTACCTGAGCGGAGTAACCAGCCTGGAACAATTGCATATATTGCACAGAAAGGGTGTCTGACCCCTAGAGATAAACCAAGAGGTCCAAAATGTGGACAATGTGAAGAAAGGTCTGCAGCTGTGGTAAGAACTAATTTACTTACCTTTTCAAATTATCTCCCTTTATTACATTTTTCATGTTCAGATCCTAAATCATGAACAATTGAATGGATTTTGTTCAAACTTCACTCAATGATAGTGGACATTGATAGTAAGTGCAACTGACCTGTCCTTCCGGACCTTTAGGCAGGAGCGTAGCTAGGCTTTTTTGAAGTGTATGCACAATGAGGATTCAAAGGGGCGGTTGATGTTTACATAGGAGAAACCTATTTGTATAGCAAAATTGAGGCTTTTATAACTCATTTTGTATATACTGTGACTCTATCTATTGTACGTTTTGAGTTATCGTCTCACAAATTCAAAATATACGGCCTGCAAACCCTTCATCCCCATGACCCCCTCAGTTTTATTTTTTTTAGCCTCTAATATTTTTTAATTATGATGGCTAATTGTATGCACTGGCGTATTATGTGTTATGGTAGCTACGCCACTGTTGGGTATAAAAGACCCCAGTGACATAAATCTGAATTCCAGCCAGTTTCTTTTAAATGATTATTTGATGTCATAAATGCATCCATAAAAAAATGCAATAAAGTCAAATTACCAATATCCAAAATTGTACTACTGTAGTTTATTGTTAACAAGTATTGCAATACATATCATACTTAGAGTTTTCCCTAGGATGTTTAAGCTAGGGGTCCTTGGACCCTCGTGTTCGACCAATTGGGGGGTCCTTATTAAATTGTAGGGTTCCAGATTTGCAGTTTATACTAGACAAAAGTTTATTTTAGGGGTCCCAGGGAAGCGCAGTAAGTTGAAAATGGGAGTCCCTAGAGAAAAAAGGGAGTCAGGGACTCAAGATTTCTGCGTCAGGGAAATCCCTGAAAATGTTTATGAACTGATGATACTCAGCCGTACGTCAGAACTCATTTAAATTGGCACATAGTATTAGAGAATTTTGCTGAACCATATTGTTGAGCTATTACAGTTATTTGATATTTTTATATTTTATATTTTCAGTCATGTGTTCAATGTTCTGAGGATTATTGTCCTGGTTGTTTTGCTGCGTTCCATCTGAAAGGCAACTTGAAGAAACATAGATCTGTGCCACTCACTGTAAGTATTTCACAGGGATGTCAATAAGAGCTGGGAGCTGGGAAAATTATCAAGTAACTAAAGCATCATCACCAAGCTACTTTTCTTGTATGAATGATCATGAATAAGGGATTTCCCCCAGAACCCAGTCTACTATTCGTGATTTCCCTGCTACTTCAAGAGTTAGTGACACCCTGGACAGCTGGACCTGGTAGTTGTTGGTTCAAACCCAAGAAATGTCACAAACACCCCCTCAAGATTGCTCAATCAAACTTAAATAAATTAGTATATATATTGAAAGGTTCCGTTCTTAAATGTAAGGAGATGACTATTCGATAATACTCTCTTCAAATAGACTCTAAATACGGCATTTCATGGTGCAAAATTGAAGTTGAACCACATAAAGCGTTTTTACTGTATAAAATGATTGATCTTTATCGAGTTACATCTTACTAAAATAAAGATCCTTTGAAATCATGAGAGTCTTCAGCTCCAGCACTCCTTTTCAGGCCACACCAAGGCAATGTTTCGCATCACCTAGACCTGCGCATCCCAATGGGTAAGTTGTCTTCTTCAATTTATTTTCCATGTTTAACTATTTTCCTTTAAATATATTGAAACAGAATTTCTTAGGAAAGGATGTATCATTAAATGTTGTCTGTGCATGGTGTTCTGAATGCAATCTATAAGATAAAGATGTCAAGTTTTTTAATCACAATTTTTCTTTCAACATTTATATTTGCCGCTAAAGTTACTAACAATTGCTATTGCTGAAATAATCATTTATAATAATGCAAGGGAAGTATGGCGGGTCCTTTTGATAGGAGAAATTTGAATCATGAATCACCAAATTTGGGTATCTATAAGGCTAAAATTTTAAATAATTACTGAAGGGCAAAGTAGGGGGAAAATATATACTTTTTTCTTAGGGGAATAGGGTCTGAATATCGGCCCCAAATATGCCATAAAAAAGGGGCTGCAAGCTAACTTTGATATTCTTATAACGTCATTCTGTCAATTCTTCAGATCCTATGACTTCATGTCTGGTGATGGCGCTGTTGAATTAAGTGTTCCAGAGAGTGCCAGAAAGGTTAGTGAATTAAACTTACTAATTAAAACTGTGGTTGTGTATTCTACTAAATCTATGTTGATTGTACTTTTAATACATTGCTATTATGGTGATCTTAACTTTTCCCACACATTAATAATTACCTGTACTGGTATTCAGCTGAAATAAAATAACACATGTGGTGTTATGAATGTTAATTGTTTTTTTACCTTCCACCTTTTCATCTTATGTAATAACTATCTTCCTAAAGTCACAATGTAAGTTTTAATGAAGAGATTTAGTGAAAACGTATGTGTGGAACAAGATTTAACACTTATCACTGTCAACTTATGCTTCTTATGGTACTAACCTGTACTTGTGCCAGATTAAAGGATTGTTAAGTTTGTGATCAAACACTGCTCAATATGGGGCTCGAAATCACAACCTTTTGGTTAGGGATCAGCTCTACACCTCCATGATGAAATGTGATGAAATGCTTTTGAGCTCGTAACCCTTTTTTACAACTTTCTAACGCAAAGCAGTATCCAATAATGGTTGTCAATTGTTTATGATTTTTGTATATAATTTATGTGACTCTATATTCAGAAGGACAGAAACAGCCCTGAGGGTGCCAGTGGTACGTATGAGAACAGTTTATTACAGGGATCATACAACGAAGCAGAACAGGCCTCGTCTTTCCAAGATGCTTTACAAGCTTGGAGGACGGGGAAACCAGATGGTCCTGGATCGAATCATTCTGGTGATCATGCTAGAAGCAGGCCGTCCACGGATAGATCATCCAAACGTGGTGGTGTTCCATACTCTCCAGTACAGACACCTAGTAAGTCATTGTTCCATTAGTGTGTTTAACATCAAAATTTACGTTTCAGGCGTATAAATACACCCATGTAATACTTTCAATATAACACTGCAGGGATAACAAATGATGTGATGTCAAAATTATCTTACAGTGTTGGCTGCTTCTGTTACGTGCAACAAAAATGTTTTTACAGAGACAATGTTAATTTTATGATATTAATAAAATGTTAATTTTATGATATTAATAAAATGTTAATTTTATGATATTAATAAAATGTTACATTTGCATTTATTAATTAATGAATTTATTAAACTCTTTCAGAAAACGATACATGTACTCACCAAACATCTGTTTTTATTGTTTTCAGCAAACTTCTTTGATTAGTTCTGTAATTTGTAATAAATTCCATTACCAGCCTAGGGTCTTTCTCCACCCACATAGCTGGAAGACACTACCTTATAGTGGCTGTTTTTGTGACTTAGAGCCTATTACGGAAAAAATTAAAACACAAGCCCTTTGTTCAAGTTAATCATAAAAAAATGTTTGCCGAAGTCTAAAAGGGGTGGAACAATTTATACAGTACTTTCCAACCACAAACATAAATAAAATCTTTTCATTAACATTATAAAATCATTCAAAACTTCACCTTTTGGTTGAGAAATTGATTGATTATACTTTGTGAACATGGGACCAGATATCTGTACATTATTCATTTGTACTGTATTTGTACTTATAAGTCTATATTTTATATTTTAGCTGTTAATGTTGATACAGCCACTGGTACAACTGGTCAAGATGCAGAAATTGAGATCAAATTTAACAGTTCAATGAGTTATGCAGAAAGACTATTGCTGAAGAAACACAGACGGACAGATGTCGATGCATTATTTACACCAAGAGACAGCGATACCGGTGCTGGACCTACTCCAAGAAATAGGACAAGGGAAGCAACTCCTAGATCGTACAGAGGCCGACCACAGTCTACTATTTCCATGAATATTGAAGATTTCAATGAGGGAGATTTCGGTATATCCCATTTTATATTAGTTCTCCTGCAAGGGTTCCATTTGACCCTGAAGTTGACCCTTTGACCCCTGGAGTTTCCAAAAAGCCACATTTTGGCCCAAGGAATATGGCTGAGGGGTCAATTTTTCTCTAAATTATATGTATTTTGGGTATAAAATAGTTAAATCCAGTAAAAAAGTATCAATATGACACTTGAGATTCAGCACCCAGAGGAACCCCTGTTCTCGCTATTTAAAATTGCATGTTTTATGATCTTAATGTGCGCGACAAGCTATTCAAAATGTGATCAAACCTCAATCATTCAAGTGTTAATCATTTCGTTAGACCACATGTTCTGCTGCTAAGAATTTTAAAGTGCTGCCATTGAAACTACCTTTTCATGATGATGTACCAGTCGACCATTTCATATTCCAATTTGGGGCAAGAATAATTTCAACATGCATCCATGTTGCTGCATGGAAATTCCTGATTTGAAACCTTCATTTATGGGATAAATCAGTGATTTGTAACATAATTTGACACACCCCTCTTTAAGATGGATATACATTTCAAATGAGTGCCTTCATTCACAAAGACCACGGAAAGTTAAGTCGTAATGTTATCAATGATTATATTGGTTTCAAATACTGGGAACTTAAAGGAAAGATATGTAATTAACTGTCTTTTTCAACTTATGCCAGGGGCTTTATTCACACACATTTTAAGACTGAAATTCAGACTCGGGCTTAAAATGTGCGAAAGTTATATTTACCAGCCTTTCGTTTTCATGTTTGTGAATAAGGCCCCTGTTCTAATAAAGTGTATTGCAGTGCTTTGTCGCACTGTTTTAAATTAACAATTAAAGACTTTTTCGTATTAGTTTACATTCTATTATATAATCCCTACTTGCAGATAATGAAGAAAGAGTAGATTTTGGTTCCCTGCTTAATGCTGTTCCATCAACAGAAGGAGAACCATCCAAGCAAATTGATCCAGATTCTGTTTCTATTGTTGAGGTAGAAGACCTTGGGGTAAGTTGTTTTATTTGCTAGCAGATTTAGTAAGTACTTGGTAAACTCCGATTGTCCCTAGCTCTGTCTGTCTTTCATTTCTTTAAACAAGAGGAAATCATTTGATTGAACTGTTACCATTTTCACTGATATAGGTGATCATTTCTTAGTTTGGCTGAATGAATATTTTTAAGATATAATTCATTCTCGGGGAACAAAATACATATACTCTCTGCATTGCGATTACCTTTGCTAATTATATGAGTTTGAGTGAAATAATCAATAAGGTCATACAAAATACCATCTCTGTAAGAAGGTGGGGGGGAACATTTTCATTTCCTGAAATTGGTATTTATTTTACTGATACAGGGCTTGTCAAACCTTTTATTTAATGATACGTGTAAGCAGCATAAACACACAGGGATTGGCCCATCCTCGGTACTCAGGCTATTCATAACATAATATATGATACCCTGGGCAAATTGGCTAGCGAAACACCTTAATGCATGAATATTCATTAGTATTTCTCGACCAATGAAATGGACGATTACAAAAAAGAAGGAATCTAGACTTAGGCAAGATTTTAAAAGATCCTTGAAGTGTGGTACATGTATTAGCATATCCCACTGTGGTTATTTAGACGAAATGCTTGGCTTTAGGGTGGGGAATTAGACCCCGAAAAGATAAATTGTCTAATTCCCCACCCCCCCTGCATTTTATTTTCCTTATTATATAGGTTGATGTTAGCATGGAACAGACGGGTAACTACAAAGTTCAAGAAGAAGGTGAACAAGAGGCTTGGTCTAATGACTTAAAGTAAGTTTGTATACTTATGTATGTTATTGTGATTTTAATCCCATCGTTTAAGTGATATGTTCCATCATTAGCTGTTACAGCCTATTTCTACTTGGCATTCAATTATTGCTTTTAGTTACTAGAACAAAACTGCTGTGTGAAAAAAAAGACAAAATGATGGCATTTGATATAATGCAACCTCTTCAGAGTGGCCCTTTCATGAGCTAGAACCTCTCTTCTTCCACATTATTAGATTTCCCCTTGTCGAGAATTTTTACCACATTAACTTCTGGATTGCAAGATCCTCTCGGCAGCCTAAATTTGTGTCTCCCCATGGTTGTTGTTCATCACATGTTGCACTTAACACATATTTTTTATTGTTAATTGTAAGTTGTTGCTGCAGAGAATATTTTTATAATGACATTATATCATGCAGTATACATTTGACAATACATCATTATATTATTTTTCAGAAATATTCCCTCAGAGAAACCAAAATACGATGTCAAACCACCAAGTACAGGGAAGTCTTCCCGTCGTAAATCTGGCAGAAAGAGTGCGAGGACTAGTATGGACTCTGTATCGAAGAGCTCTCCAGAAAAGGAAGCAACGGAGATGAATAAACCGTCCGATTCGACTGCAAGAAAAGATTCACAATTTCTTGGTGCTAAATTGAATGATATTGAAAATGAAGTTAAGAGGGATCAGTTTAGTAGAAACTCAAAGCCGCCTGTGAAAGAAAAATCTAACTTATTCAAAGAGAAGTCTAATATATCTCAAAACAAAGGTATTCCAAATGAGAACTTTGTCAATAAGAATGATGGGGAAAATATTACAAAACCTCGTCCAGACACTGTGCAATCGCGACCAAGATCAGTGAAACCACGTCCTCGGACTGGTACACAGAGTAGACAAGGGAACGAGTCAAGGGCTGGAAGTCGGCAGGCATCTAGACCGACATCGAGGACTACTAGCAGAATGAGTTCCAGGGCTTCCTCGAGACTTGAAAAGTAAGTATAGCTGTGTTATATCTGTTGTATTAGTCATTGGCTCAGCACAAACTTGTGTGTCTGCGTTTGTGAGAATTTGTAAAGAGAGGCAAAAAAGTGTTTATTTTTCCCAAGTATGCATTAAATGAAGAATTATTCAAATACATGACAAGAAATTAATCAGAAATAAACATTATTGTTGTTATAAATTGTAATTAAGCAGGATTTGAACCAATGACTTTTGTATCAGGAGTCTGGCCCTCCACCACCATTTCTCCCTATTTGAGGGTCACATGTCCCTTTGTCAGTATTTTACTACACACAAAGGCTTGTGTTATATCGTTTTAAGGAAACTTGTTTTATTGGTTATGTAATTTGTGACCACTCAAGTAATATCCTATATATGTGACTTGTAGATCTTCCACAATATACAATAACATACAGTATATCTCCATTAATAATATATATATCTGGTTATAGTAACTGTGTTGTCTTCTTAACTCTATAAAAGGATAATGTAGTTATACATGTAATTATCTAATTATGTTACTGTAACAATAGTTAGATCGTCAGTAAGCAATCAATTTGTCACCATCTTGGGGCTTTGCATACTATCTTTATCTGTTTCCTTAATATATATAAACATTTTACAAACTGTGTATACAATACTTTTTGGAATTATTTACATTTGTCTGGTAAGATTGCCATGTATAACCATTTAACTGACAGACAAAACTAGTAAAAACACCCACTTGTTTTTTTTTAATTTTATGATAATACAAACGTCTTTTTTCGACAAAATCATCATGCAAGATTTAAGACTTTAACAGCTTCTTTGTTATGAAAAATAATGATCTATATATGGAATGAATGAAAACTTTATTTAAACAGCATGTTTTCAATAGAAGATATTTACCGCACAGTGTATAGATTTGTAGTTGAAATGTTTACCAGTATTCCACTGTATAAAGTAAACACAGCACAATAGTTTATATAGCCTTCAAATCTGTATATCATATGTCATGTAATTATAGATAATAGTCGGGGTTATTTATGTGGGTATTCCTTTTACACTGTTTTGTCCTGTTGTGCACGTTGTGTTATATTTGAAACTTGATACATGTATGCCATTCATTTGCATATTTATTTCACCAGGTTTAACATATTTTTATATTGGTATTGCATGTGTGATGTTTTAAAACTGGATGTTACAGGCAGAATGCTGAACTTGGAATAGTTTTTTTTAAAGTTTGTTTACGTGTTTTTTTGTTGTCATTAGTTGCGTAATATGTAAACTTACTTGTGTTGATTTATGATGGTAAGTTTGAGATATTGAAATACATGAAAGTGGTTGTTTGGAAATCGAGAATTTGATCAATGAAATATTATTGTGTCACTCAGTTTTTGTGTTTGATAGGGGCTTCTTGATGGGTGTCTGGGTTTGATAGGGGCTTCTTGATGGGTGTCTAGGTTTGATAGGGGCTTCTTGATGGGTGTCTGGGTTTGATAGGGGCTTCTTGATGGGTGTCTGGGTTTGATAGGGGCTTCTTGATGGGTGTCTGGGTTTGATAGGGGCTTCTTGATGGGTGTCTGGGTTTGATAGGGGCTTCTTGATGGGTGTCTGGGTTTGATAGGGGCTTCTTGATGGGTGTCTGGGTTTGATAGGGGCTTCTTGATGGGTGTCTGGGTTTGATAGGGGCTTCTTGATGGGTGTCTGGGTTTGATAGGGGCTATTTGATGGGTGTCTGGGTTTGATAGGGGCTTCTTGATGGGTGTCTGGGTTTGATAGGGGCTTCTTGATGGGTGTCTGGGTTTGATAGGGGCTTCTTGATGGGTGTCTGGGTTTGATAGGGGCTTCTTGATGGGTGTCTGTGTTTGATAGGGGCTTCTTGATGGGTGTCTGGGTTTGATAGGGGCTTCTTGATGGGTGTCTGGGTTTGATAGGGGCTTCTTGGTGGGTGTCTGGGTTTGATAGGGGCTTCTTGATAGGTGTCTGTGTTTGATAGGGGCTACTTGATGGGTGTCTGGGTTTGATAGGGGCTTCTTGATGGGTGTCTGTGTTTGATAGGGGCTACTTGATGGGTGTCTGGGTTTGATAGGGGCTTCTTGATGGGTGTCTGGGTTTGATAGGGGCTTCTTGATGGGTGTCTGGGTTTGATAGGGGCTTCTTGATGGGTGTCTGGGTTTGATAGGGGCTTCTTGATGGGTGTCTGGGTTTGAAAGGGGCTTCTTGATGTGTGTCTTGTGTTTGATAGGGGCTTCTTGATGGGTGTCTGGGTTTGAAAGGGGCTTCTTGATGGGTGTCTGGGTTTGATAGGGGCTTCTTGATGGGTGTCTGGGTTTGATAGGGGCTTCTTGATGGGTGTCTGGGTTTGATAGGGGCTTCTTGATGGGTGTCTGTGTTTGATAGGGGCTTCTTGATGGGTGTCTGGGTTTGATAGGGGCTTCTTGATGGGTGTCTGGGTTTGATAGGGGCTTCTTGGTGGGTGTCTGGGTTTGATAGGGGCTTCTTGATAGGTGTCTGTGTTTGATAGGGGCTACTTGATGGGTGTCTGGGTTTGATAGGGGCTTCTTGATGGGTGTCTGTGTTTGATAGGGGCTACTTGATGGGTGTCTGGGTTTGATAGGGGCTTCTTGATGGGTGTCTGGGTTTGATAGGGGCTTCTTGATGGGTGTCTGGGTTTGATAGGGGCTTCTTGATGGGTGTCTGGGTTTGATAGGGGCTTCTTGATGGGTGTCTGGGTTTGAAAGGGGCTTCTTGATGTGTGTCTTGTGTTTGATAGGGGCTTCTTGATGGGTGTCTGGGTTTGAAAGGGGCTTCTTGATGGGTGTCTGTGTTTGATAGGGGCTTCTTGATGGGTGTCTGTGTTTGATAGGGGCTTCTTGATGGGTGTCTGGGTTTGATAGGGGCTTCTTGATTGGTGTCTGGATTTGATAGGGGCTTCTTGATAGGTGTCTGGGTTTGATAGGGGCTTCTTGATGGGTGTCTGGGTTTGATAGGGGCTTCTTGATAGGTGTCTGTGTTTGATAGGGGCTTCTTGATAGGTGTCTGTGTTTGATAGGGGCTTCTTGATGGGTGTCTGTGTTTGATAGGGGCTTCTTGATGGGTGTCTGTGTTTGATAGGGGCTTCTTGATGGGTGTCTGTGTTTGATAGGGGCTTCTTGATAGGTGTCTGTGTTTGATAGGGGCTTCTTGATAGGTGTCTGTGTTTGATAGGGGCTTCTTGATGGGTGTCTGTGTTTGATAGGGGCTTCTTGATGGGTGTCTATGTTTGATAGGGGCTTCTTGATGGGTGTCTGGGTTTGATAGGGGCTTCTTGATGGGTGTCTGTGTTTGATAGGGGCTTCTTGATAGGTGTCTGTGTTTGATAGGGGCTTCTTGATGGGTGTCTGTGTTTGATAGGGGCTTCTTGATGGGTGTCTGTGTTTGATAGGGGCTACTTGATGGATGTCTGGGTTTGATAGGGGCTTCTTGATGGGTGTCTGTGTTTGATAGGGGCTTCTTGATGGGTGTCTGGGTTTGATAGGGGCTACTTGATGGGTGTCTGGGTTTGATAGGGGCTACTTGATGGGTGTCTTGATTTGATAGGGCTTCTTGATGGGTGTCTGGGTTTGATAGGGGCTTCATGATGGGTGTCTGGGTTTGATAGGAGCTACTTGATGGGTGTCTGGGTTTGATAGGGGCTACTTGATGGGTGTCTGGGTTTGATAGGGGCTTCTTGATAGGTGTCTGGATTTGATAGGGGCTTATTGATGGGTGTCTGGGTTTTTCGTGGAACACAGAAGCTTGAGGGTCACTAATACGCCCCTTATTATGTTTGTGTGGCTGTAAGTCCAATAGATAGTTTACAATAGTTCCCTCCCTTGTTCTTAATCATCAGCCATTTTGATTGATAAAAGTGATAAGCAATTTTATGAGTAATTCCCAAATATGTGATAATTGAGAAAATAACAAGAGAATTTGTATGTGACAACCACTTTTTCTTCAATTCTCTTAGTTATCTGCCAACAAAAGCATAGTGAATTAGTTATATATATCTGGTTATTTTATCATCGTTTACATTATATTTCTTATAAACTTTAAGGAAATTTGCCTATCAATATGCCTAACTATTAAAAACAAGGGAAGTAAATATTGTGAAGGTGGGAACTATCTATAGTAACAAAAACAAATAGTGTAACTCTATATGTTTTTCAGTCCTGGATTATTAACCAAAGGACCAAGTGATGCATTGAAGGAAATAGCAAGAATGACCCCTACACGGGATACATATAAAGGTAACGATAGCTTCTTCATGGTCGGTGTACAACCGGAGGCGATGGAAGAGAGGACATTGACACCTACACAAAACAGAAATAAAGATGAAAAGATCAAAGTTAGCTACAATTGTAAGTAAACGTATGTTTTATTACATGTATAGTGCTGTTAAATTGACTGCGAATGAACTTTCTGGACCAATCCATGACGATTTAAGTAAGATACAAAGCAAAACAGTTTTGTAACGTTCGCTACTGTTGTCCGTAACGCAGGGCAGCTGATACTTATGTTTTCCTACTCAGCAACATTCTTGATGTCAACTGTTTCACCCTGTACAAGTCTCCAAAAATACTAATTTTGTCTCACAAGTTTATTTATTGGGTAAATTAACAAAGTTACAAGCACTATGTTGTGTATTGACAAGTAACATAAGTCAGATTTACACGTTCTTAAACAATTTTAAATTATGGTTTGACCCATCATTGCAAAACTGAGTTAATTCAAATAAGATTTGGCCAAGAAATTTTGTTGTAGATAGATAAACTTATTTCAACATAAAATGTACAATTTACATGGCAAAATAAGATTAAGACATACATTACTAAAACAACAATATGTATTAATGAATAAAGCCATATCACTCATCATCATATGTTAAGGATAACTCAAAAAAGAGTTCATGTAAAACTCTTGTTTCCATTGTGGTCCTTAATATATAGTGTTGTATGACATAGACAGAATTTTAAGCAAAATATTAAGTTATCACAGTAAGTTTATCCAAGAAAGACATTGAGTTACATAAATATTAACAAACTGATGGCACAATAAATTATCCCTGACAGGAATAATGAATGAAAAAGCTAAACAAATAAACTTAAACTAAATCCTGGTATCTATTTTTGTTTTTATAGTATACAATATGGCCCCACGTTCATGGAAGCCAGATTACAGTCTTATGGATGCTGTTGATATAAATGATGTTGATGGAGATGATGCTGAAGACGATAGGGCTAGCTCAGTTATGGCTTATCATGCATATAGGTTTGTAAGACTAAATTAGTATATTTATTTCTACTTGCTGGATTGTATTAAAAATTATTGTTGAATTATTTAAAGTTGACCTGTAAATACACTAGTTGACTGTTCTTATGTCACACTATTGCATTGTATAATTAATTGAACGATTTAGTGACTGAGCCACTGAGTTTATGCTTTGAAATACATTTTACACAGAATAGCTTATAAAATCACCATTTTCAACCCATGCCAGGAATAAAATACATCCACTATGAGATAGATGTATGTGAACATTGTGAAATATTTAGTTACTGGTCTGTCTTGATGTGTGTTGACGATATTTATCTAGGACACTCTATTATTCAACTGTTGATACTTTCCAATGTTGTTTACAACCCTGTACAGTCAAACCTGTCTGTAAAGACCACCCATGGGAACAGCAAAATGTGGTCTTTGATTAAAGGTGGTCTCTATTAACAGATTAAATATCATTGAAAATGGTCTGATGGGAGATAAAATTGGTGGTCTTTGCAAACAGGTTTTGCAATAGTGGTCTTTGTTCGCAGGTGGTCTTTAACACAGGTTTGACTGTATATTGTTGAACATGTTCCACAGGTCAATACTTGCTCTTGACCACTGGGTAAATGATGCAGGTAGAGGGCAGTAATCCAACCAGTAGCCTCAATAAACTGAAATTGTTTTGAAAACATTTTGTGTTACCATTTACAATTTTACAAAATACTAATTGCCATGTGGCGGCTCAGATTCACATCAAATTATTCCTGCTGCAGATGTCTAACTATTTTGAATTAGCAAAGGCTGACAAGTTTGGGAAACTCTGTCGGTCTGTTACAATTTTTATTATTTCTGATAATTGTGAAATTTCAGCGAACAAGTTATGACTGACATAACCGAAAGATTGATCAGTCGTTTTGGTGAGCTTCCACATGATGAAGATTCTTTATCTGATCAGAGTAGTGGAGGAGCTTACAGGAGTCTTGGTGAAGAATATAGAACATTTACCCCTAGGTAACTAGAATGGAAAATATTGACTTGCAGAAATTTCATAATTGTTCCTAAGTGGCTTGGTAGGTTAATAGTCAGCTATTTTGGTAATAGTTCAAACGTTTTCTTCTATCCTGAAGCCATCCTCAAAACATTGTTTGTAAGCAGTTACATGACATGACCGACTCACGGTGTTTCAAAAGTTTGCCTTAATTGCCTTGCTGAAGTCACCATTACAATGCAGTGTTAGACAAAGGAAAATGAGAAAAAAATGAAAACAGTTGAAAAACTGTATATTTTATCTGCCATTTGTTTGAAGAACCATCAAGAAAGTAATGGATTATTAAACGTTTTATACTTTTTATTTCAAGTCATAGTGTGCAGAATTCTCCAAGTATGTCTGGACGCGGAACACCTGTACAACATAATAGATCCCAGATACGAGAAAGTGCTCCAACGCCCAGGAATCAATCAGCTCAGCCTCCTTCACAAACACCACGACCCCCGTCATCTAGGTCACATGCCCAAACACCAAGATTATCAAAGTCAAGACAGGGTGTGAATACACCTAGAAGATCTAACACATTCCAGGGACAACCGGAGAGACCAGAGTCAAGAGCAATAGGTACTTTTTATGCCCCTTTGTTTCGAAGAATGATGAAGTGGCATATAGTTTTAACCCTGTCTGTCTGCCCGTCCGTGCAAAAATTGTTTTCCGATTAATAAATGGTGGGTTCAATTTATATTGGGCACATAAACACAGGATTAAAAATACAGGTTCAGTTTGATTTTAGTCAGTATCTGCCAATTTTTGAGGAAAACCCTTTTTGAACTTAAACAATAGGTTTCCAATTAATATTGCTTCAAAATTATTTAGCCTTTACAAACAAAGTATTTGCCTCCTACTGAAAAGCAATGGGGTTGCTGAAAAGCAGGGCATCCTTGTCTTATGGACACATCTAGTTTACTATGAAATGTGTGTGTGGCATGGTTTGGTACAGGACAAATGTAACCTATTTGTGGTAAAGCATTACATGTAGTAACTATACCAGTTAAACACTAAGATATTGTACAATCTATGGACTTTTTCAGGAAATTAAATTGTTCCAAAAAATCGAGGTTCTGCAATTTGTTTCAGCTGATGCTTATACCTTTTTATTTTTCATTAATTGTGAAACAATTCCTGGCTTCTTATAGTTATCACTCGAGACGATAGTTTCCTGGGCTAATAAAACAGTACTCGTGCGTAGTTCAAGAATATCATAAATATAATTATCATTGTGAATAACCGGCAGCACTAGAACTCACGATCTTCTGATCTGGAATCAACCTCTCAGGGGTCAAAATCTAGGTCACTAGGTCAAATTGTAGTAAAACCTTGTTAACACTCTAGAGGTTACATTTTTTACTTGATTTATATGAGACATGGTCAGAATGTTTGTCTCGATGAAATCTAGGCCAGGTTCGAAACTGGGTCATCTGAGGTCAAAAACTAGGTCACTAGGTCAAATTATAGGAAATCCTTGTTAACACTCCAGAGGTCACATTTTTTATCTTACCTATATGAGACTTGGTCAAAATGTTTGCCTTAAAAGATCTAGGTCAAGATTGAAACTGGGTCATATGAGGTAAAACTAGGTCACAGGATCAAATGATTGAAAATTCTTGTGGATTCTTGGGAGGCTGCATTTTCAACCGGAATTACAGAAAACTTGATCAGAATGTTTGTTTTAATAAAATGCTAGTCCAATGTGGTACTGGCTCATGTTGGGGCAAAAGGTAGGTCACAATGTCAAATCATTGAAAATCCTGTTGGACTCTCTTGAAGCCAACATGGCAATGTACTCAGGTGAGTGATATAGGGCCACCATGGCCCTCTTGTTTAAAATCTGAGGTGTTAACTCAAAATATTTACTTCACCTGCATGAAGCACTGAGGTTTAATCATTGAGAATGTACAGTGCGGTTAATTTTTACCATTTTATGATATTCCTAAGGTGAGGAAACATCCCTTCTATCCCTACTTAGGGAATAAAATCCCTATTTTTGCCCTACTCTAAAGAAACACACCCTATTTTATCAATACTTTTTGAAAAGAGGTGAGTTGACAGCCTGACCTCTACTTCTCCCTACAGATGTTTGAATTTTGAGTCTTAATAATGATTGTGTGTCAAAATGCCATTGTCATATATTACAGTTATGGAAGGCACAGATCTAAGCATATTTGATAATGTTGGTGTAAGAGACAACAGGGATGAAGATGACGTGGAGGCTTTGGATCAACTTGAATGGGAACTAGCTTCTCAATCTGGTCGTGTAACAGGTAGGGTTTCATAAACAGTTCATATTCTTAATCTATAATTCAGCCTCCTGTTACCATTATTCATCAAACACTTGGTAGGAAAATGAAAGAAATTTGATTATAGATTTATGGAATATGTACAGCTGTAAAGAATTTTGGATGTTCCTTTTTAGCTCACCTGAGCACGAAGTGCCTTTGTATTTGTCTAAGTGTATGTTCTTATGTTCATATCTCTTCTTGTCCTTATGAAGTATCTGTGTACTCTGTATGAGGCTTTACTTTTTTATCAATTTTTTATCATTTTTAACAGCTGATGGTCAAATATCGAGGATGGATATGCCTGAGAATTTGTCTGATGACTCCCTCAATAACAGTATGGAAAGTATACGCTCTATGAGTCGACTAGGTCAGGATCAAGGTTATGATATCAACAGTAAACTGATGTACGTTCAATCTGTATTTTGATGTTTTTATTTACACCGTGAAGTTTTTTCCCAACACTTTTTTAGTCCAGAGCGTTTATTATACATTTAGTGTTACCTCTGTCTATCTGTCCTTGTTGGTTTCTGATCAATAACTTAAGAAAGAAAGAATGGATACTTTTATGTTCCATGTCCATCTAGTTCATGTCTCAATGGGTTTATGATTCAGTAGATGTTCTTGCTTCTATGCTTTCTGGTACAGCATGTTATGTCTAGAACAATAGTTATAATTAGAGTAAATGTGGGCTATTTGAATTTCAGACAAGAAATGTGCCCCCACTTTACCCAATCAATGGCTAACTCCTCTTTCTAAATAAATTCAGCCAAAACCCCAGATGTGTAATGTGTTTGCCATGTCTTTGTCATGTTTGCCGCTATGTTTTGTATTGATGTGTATTTATCTCACGGCATCCGGCTTACAACATTGACAACAAACATAACTATCTATCTGTAATCTCTAATATTCCTATGAAGTTTCGTTACTGTAAGTCAAATATGTTGTGAGATATGAGCAACAAACACTTAAGTCAGAAGGACAGACAAGTTTAAATCTCAGAAGGAGGGGCACAGCCATGTCAGATATAACATACGGTGTAGAGCAGTAATAACACCTGTTTATTATTTTCGATAATTCACTGTAGTGGAATAACAACTCACATGCATGCTACGTCACAACAAAAAAAGTGTGATGTAGATGCCCTCAAAATGATGTTGACATTGTTAAATATTTAATTTGTACGAAGTATAACATTTTATTTCATTGAAAAATATGTGTTGTTAGTTTGTATTTGATATATGTATGATGTTATCATTTTAACTTGTATCTTGTGGCTGAAAAATAAATAGAAAATGTGGGAACTACTTTTTGATGCTCAGCTTTTGTTTACCAAAGACCGAATTACACACATCATATTTTGCTAGCATATATATAGGGGTTAAGGTCATTTTTTGGTGAAAAAGTCGGCCGTTTCTGCTGTTATGCCATAAATAGAATCTTGCATTCGTGTTCATATTTTATTGAATTTATCAAACTCATCATCTAAAACCGATTAAAACTCGGGAAAGCCTCGTAAAGCCTCGTTGTTATTGTTTTAGAAGACTTGTTTAATAAATCCAATAAAAAATGACCACTCATATAAGATCCTCTATTTCTGGTTCACTGTCAGATATTTAACTAACGTAATACAGACTGTTTATGTTTTTATTAATTTTTTTTCAGGAGAGATGAACTAGAAGATGAAGAAGCAATTACAGATGATGAAAATGATGTTAGAAACTTAATGTGATAAAATAATGCATATCCGGCTTTAACCTTTTTACTGACCTGATAAAATAATGCATATCCGGCTTTAACCTTTCTACTGACCTGATAAAATAATGCATATCCGGCTTTAACCTTTTTACTGACCTGATAGAATTGATTTATAAACACAAGGACGTAGAAATGACAAATTGACAATTGGGAGCATAAAGCGTCAAAGAAATATGATTGGCAATGCCCAACAATATTCTTGGATCTTGAAGTTGAATAGGGCAAAGCACATATCACGTTGATGGTTATTTAGAAATAATTATGCTGGGAAATCAGATAATTAGTCTACAACACACAAAACAATGCATATCTTGTTTAATCTTTTTAATGACCTAATAGAATTGCACTTATAAAAGATTCAAGGAAATAGAAATGACAAGTTGAAAATGAAGAGCATTGAGCGTCGACAGAAATACGATTGGCAATGCTCTACATGATTCTAAACTCTTGAAGTTGAATAGGGCAAAAGCACATATCACGTTGATGGTTGTTAAGAAATAATTATTCTGGAAATCAGATAATTAGTCTATATCACTTTTCTGAAGATGTCTTATTTACATCAGAATCACGCTTTAAAAAATAATCAGAAGTAGTATGTGATATCTGTTTTCTTTTGAGATATTTTTTTTATTAACAAGTTTGTTTCTTGTCTTGGAAAGTGGTCCATATAATTAGATATTTGGTAAAAGAATTTGATGGTGTTAATTCAACCCTTGCTTAGCTTTCAGATACAAACCATTCCGTTAATCCTTTGATAATAAAATATTATACCTTAAAACTTTACAAGACTTACTAGAACCATGCCTTATTTGTGACTATTGTGGCCACATCACACTTGAATTTTCACTGAGTTCTAGCCCTTTGCTATGTTTCATGCATTTTTTGTCACAACCCGGATGATAACCAAGCTGAGTTGTGCAAATCATGAGCATGTCCATTTTGTTGCCTATTTTAATAAAGTGTTTCTTCTACCTTTTTTTGTCTTACTACTACTTACCACTGGAAGTTCTAAAGCTTTTTCTGTGACAAAACTTACATCAAAATAGTAACATATCCGTTTCACAGCCCTATGTTTTTTTCTATGCTTCATCAGTGTCAAGACCATCATTGACATGGTCACAATTACTGTGCCAAGGCGGTGTCGGGGGATATTCATCATCTTCAGTGATATTAACCCTTGTTTTCATTGGCGCTTTGGATAAATAAATATATTATTTGTATGTGCCATTGGGATAAGTTGAATATATCTTCATTGGCTGTTAGATTGAAAAAATATTATTTTTGTTGACTGTTTAGATAAATAAATATTATATTTATGGTCTTTTTCCATTCTAGGAAAAATGTAAAAATGTTATGTATACAGTGTTGTATTATGTTGTATATTTCTATGTTATGTAATTGCAGCTCAGTGAAATACTGTTATTTGTAAAATATCTTTCATGTTATGTATTGTGCTTTATTGCTTAGTATTTATTAAAGTATTGAATTTATCAGTTATTTCTTTGTTATTAAATCTGATTTACGAACTATAAATGAGTGCTGCTATGGGATTTACAACCTCTTCTGTCAGTGACGTCATTTCAAGGAAACCAAACATGTGATGTCACTATTTGCAAGCAGGAAACAATATTTTCTCCATATGGTCACTTCGTTTTCATATTGCCATATGGGGCAAATTTTGCTTACTGTCAGTACGTGGTGACGTCACATGTAACGTTTTCTGGAAATGACGTCACTAAAAGAAGATGTTGGAAATCGTACAGCGGCGCTCATTAAAGTTTTTTCTTAACTGAATGTTTCTGTTGTTACACAAAATATATAAACACGTCAAAAACTAGGTCACTAGGTCAAATTATAGGAAATCCTTGTTAACACTCCAGAGGTCACATTTTTTATCTTACCTATATGAGACTTGGTCAAAATGTTTGCCTTAAAAGATCTAGGTCAAGATTGAAACTGGGTCATATGAGGTAAAACTAGGTCACAGGATCAAATGATTGAAAATTCTTGTGGATTCTTGGGAGGCTGCATTTTCAACCGGAATTACAGAAAACTTGATCAGAATGTTTGTTTTAATAAAATGCTAGTCCAATGTGGTACTGGCTCATGTTGGGGCAAAAGGTAGGTCACAATGTCAAATCATTGAAAATCCTGTTGGACTCTCTTGAAGCCAACATGGCAATGTACTCAGGTGAGTGATATAGGGCCACCATGGCCCTCTTGTTTAAAATCTGAGGTGTTAACTCAAAATATTTACTTCACCTGCATGAAGCACTGAGGTTTAATCATTGAGAATGTACAGTGCGGTTAATTTTTACCATTTTATGATATTCCTAAGGTGAGGAAACATCCCTTCTATCCCTACTTAGGGAATAAAATCCCTATTTTTGCCCTACTCTAAAGAAACACACCCTATTTTATCAATACTTTTTGAAAAGAGGTGAGTTGACAGCCTGACCTCTACTTCTCCCTACAGATGTTTGAATTTTGAGTCTTAATAATGATTGTGTGTCAAAATGCCATTGTCATATATTACAGTTATGGAAGGCACAGATCTAAGCATATTTGATAATGTTGGTGTAAGAGACAACAGGGATGAAGATGACGTGGAGGCTTTGGATCAACTTGAATGGGAACTAGCTTCTCAATCTGGTCGTGTAACAGGTAGGGTTTCATAAACAGTTCATATTCTTAATCTATAATTCAGCCTCCTGTTACCATTATTCATCAAACACTTGGTAGGAAAATGAAAGAAATTTGATTATAGATTTATGGAATATGTACAGCTGTAAAGAATTTTGGATGTTCCTTTTTAGCTCACCTGAGCACGAAGTGCCTTTGTAACATAACTATCTATCTGTAATCTCTAATATTCCTATGAAGTTTCGTTACTGTAAGTCAAATATGTTGTGAGATATGAGCAACAAACACTTAAGTCAGAAGGACAGACAAGTTTAAATCTCAGAAGGAGGGGCACAGCCATGTCAGATATAACATACGGTGTAGAGCAGTAATAACACCTGTTTATTATTTTCGATAATTCACTGTAGTGGAATAACAACTCACATGCATGCTACGTCACAACAAAAAAAGTGTGATGTAGATGCCCTCAAAATGATGTTGACATTGTTAAATATTTAATTTGTACGAAGTATAACATTTTATTTCATTGAAAAATATGTGTTGTTAGTTTGTATTTGATATATGTATGATGTTATCATTTTAACTTGTATCTTGTGGCTGAAAAATAAATAGAAAATGTGGGAACTACTTTTTGATGCTCAGCTTTTGTTTACCAAAGACCGAATTACACACATCATATTTTGCTAGCATATATATAGGGGTTAAGGTCATTTTTTGGTGAAAAAGTCGGCCGTTTCTGCTGTTATGCCATAAATAGAATCTTGCATTCGTGTTCATATTTTATTGAATTTATCAAACTCATCATCTAAAACCGATTAAAACTCGGGAAAGCCTCGTAAAGCCTCGTTGTTATTGTTTTAGAAGACTTGTTTAATAAATCCAATAAAAAATGACCACTCATATAAGATCCTCTATTTCTGGTTCACTGTCAGATATTTAACTAACGTAATACAGACTGTTTATGTTTTTATTAATTTTTTTTCAGGAGAGATGAACTAGAAGATGAAGAAGCAATTACAGATGATGAAAATGATGTTAGAAACTTAATGTGATAAAATAATGCATATCCGGCTTTAACCTTTTTACTGACCTGATAAAATAATGCATATCCGGCTTTAACCTTTCTACTGACCTGATAAAATAATGCATATCCGGCTTTAACCTTTTTACTGACCTGATAGAATTGATTTATAAACACAAGGACGTAGAAATGACAAATTGACAATTGGGAGCATAAAGCGTCAAAGAAATATGATTGGCAATGCCCAACAATATTCTTGGATCTTGAAGTTGAATAGGGCAAAGCACATATCACGTTGATGGTTATTTAGAAATAATTATGCTGGGAAATCAGATAATTAGTCTACAACACACAAAACAATGCATATCTTGTTTAATCTTTTTAATGACCTAATAGAATTGCACTTATAAAAGATTCAAGGAAATAGAAATGACAAGTTGAAAATGAAGAGCATTGAGCGTCGACAGAAATACGATTGGCAATGCTCTACATGATTCTAAACTCTTGAAGTTGAATAGGGCAAAAGCACATATCACGTTGATGGTTGTTAAGAAATAATTATTCTGGAAATCAGATAATTAGTCTATATCACTTTTCTGAAGATGTCTTATTTACATCAGAATCACGCTTTAAAAAATAATCAGAAGTAGTATGTGATATCTGTTTTCTTTTGAGATATTTTTTTTATTAACAAGTTTGTTTCTTGTCTTGGAAAGTGGTCCATATAATTAGATATTTGGTAAAAGAATTTGATGGTGTTAATTCAACCCTTGCTTAGCTTTCAGATACAAACCATTCCGTTAATCCTTTGATAATAAAATATTATACCTTAAAACTTTACAAGACTTACTAGAACCATGCCTTATTTGTGACTATTGTGGCCACATCACACTTGAATTTTCACTGAGTTCTAGCCCTTTGCTATGTTTCATGCATTTTTTGTCACAACCCGGATGATAACCAAGCTGAGTTGTGCAAATCATGAGCATGTCCATTTTGTTGCCTATTTTAATAAAGTGTTTCTTCTACCTTTTTTTGTCTTACTACTACTTACCACTGGAAGTTCTAAAGCTTTTTCTGTGACAAAACTTACATCAAAATAGTAACATATCCGTTTCACAGCCCTATGTTTTTTTCTATGCTTCATCAGTGTCAAGACCATCATTGACATGGTCACAATTACTGTGCCAAGGCGGTGTCGGGGGATATTCATCATCTTCAGTGATATTAACCCTTGTTTTCATTGGCGCTTTGGATAAATAAATATATTATTTGTATGTGCCATTGGGATAAGTTGAATATATCTTCATTGGCTGTTAGATTGAAAAAATATTATTTTTGTTGACTGTTTAGATAAATAAATATTATATTTATGGTCTTTTTCCATTCTAGGAAAAATGTAAAAATGTTATGTATACAGTGTTGTATTATGTTGTATATTTCTATGTTATGTAATTGCAGCTCAGTGAAATACTGTTATTTGTAAAATATCTTTCATGTTATGTATTGTGCTTTATTGCTTAGTATTTATTAAAGTATTGAATTTATCAGTTATTTCTTTGTTATTAAATCTGATTTACGAACTATAAATGAGTGCTGCTATGGGATTTACAACCTCTTCTGTCAGTGACGTCATTTCAAGGAAACCAAACATGTGATGTCACTATTTGCAAGCAGGAAACAATATTTTCTCCATATGGTCACTTCGTTTTCATATTGCCATATGGGGCAAATTTTGCTTACTGTCAGTACGTGGTGACGTCACATGTAACGTTTTCTGGAAATGACGTCACTAAAAGAAGATGTTGGAAATCGTACAGCGGCGCTCATTAAAGTTTTTTCTTAACTGAATGTTTCTGTTGTTACACAAAATATATAAACACGTCAAACAGGAGATTTTACACTCGAAGTACACATGAAGACATTTATACATACTGACGCTTCCTTGACAAACCCTAGACGTTACAGACTAGGGGCTTCCTTAGAAGTGTCTTTGGTTGCTTAATTTTCATTTATAAAATTAAATGAACATAAAACTGTTAATACCTATTACATAATACGTTTTTTTCAATTTACGAGTTAATGTACATTTTGAGTAAAACCGTTTCTGATGCGACGTCATTTTGTAGTATACTTGTGCATTTTGTTTCTTATTCTTGAATTGCTGTAAAAAGGAAAGTAGACATCCGATTTTAGTAGTTTTTGTATTAAGTGAAACTAGAAAAATATATCTATTAGAAAATGTAAGACCCTGAAATGGATTTTTGCTCACTAATACAGGTTTTGTCATGGAACAGCTCATGCACTCAGGTAAACAATTGTAAAGGCAGTAGACAACAATACATGGATGAAATAGAAACTGCCTTGGAATGGTCAGTAGCAAAAAAACACCACAACACAACTTTTGTGTTTGCAATGAAAGTAGCTTCATTGAAGTTGGGAGAGTAGTGGACTGCTATTCAAATGTCGTGTGCTCCAACCTTGGGGAGGTGTATGTTCTGTGACAGTTCAGTTTAAACAGTATGTATTCATTATTATGAATGTACAAAAAAGCTGTTGTAGAACCTACGAACTTGACTTAAGAGATCCAGTGATTTGTCATTCACCTTTGAACTCTGATCTATGTGGGGAGTTGACTGTTGCTTGCAGAGGAGACGGGTTTTAACATAGAAGCACTGGTTAGGCCAACCACAAGAGATTGTCACGAGTTCTTCTCCTTCATCTCAATTAGAGTCCTCTCCCTTTGCCCATGTTATAGTATATGTAGAAGGGATAATTGGAAAGAAATCCTAACAATCTCCAGTGGGTCAACTGACCACCGGTCATAATTGTATTACTTCCATATGGTGCAAAAACCCAACCAATTTAGCGTTAAACCAATATCAAGTGCACACTCCTCGATAGATGGAGAAATTCAACCATGTTATACGGTATTACAATGCTATTTGGAATTGAGCTCATTAAAACTTACTGCAAAACCAAGTTAATATCAAACTCGAACAGAGCATTTGAACGAAGCACGGTCACATGTCTGTGTATCACAACATATTGTCAGCTCCTTATCTATCTCAAAATGTTTTAAAGGGGCGCAAATTTGCTTCCATTATGAGAGGAATAATTATGTTGAAAATAACACATTAGTATTACTAAACAATGCACCGGAAATCGGATGTATTGAAGTGAAAAAATCATTTGGAATCGACATATTAGCTAATGCCTCGAAAACATGTTTGTACCACGTGGTCGGTCTGAATCAGATACCAATCTTATACCAAACAATATGGCAAAATACGTTACGTAATACACGTAATTCCAGCCAAAACATTGATTTTGCGTAACTTAATAACATTTAGTCATCGGAAAATGGATCAGATCGTCTGTTACAATGGCAGGTTAAATAGGCAGGTGTTGGAAGTATTGCTCCATTTGATTGTACGTATTTTCCAACATTAAAGGTACGGGGACGAAATTTCGAAGACATTGATGAAGTTAAGCATGTACTGTTGTCCTATAACAAGTCACTCAGTACAAACTGCTTTGCTGAGACTTTTAAACGGTGGATTAGACGCCATGAGAATGCATTGAGCACCAAAAGTTCTGACAATATGATGTCGTGTTAACCGGTGGAGTGGGTCTTGACGCAACAAATCATGTTTTTAAATGTACGTTAAATGTTTGATTTTATATGTACATTCGTTAAATAGTAGTTTTGTATCTGCAAATACTAATACTAAATACATGTCCTTTCCTTTTATTCATCTATTATCCGTTTTCGATGAAAACACAAAAAATTTGGGACAACCCTTGTATTATGGGTGTTTACAATAAATACAACTGCTTAGTACTGCTGCCTCTAAATTTTATATCCTGACGACAAGAACACAAATACTGGAGTATAAACTATGTATGCGAATATCAACTTCCATTCCATCTAGGTGTACACCCGGTATCTACGCTGCAGTAATTCTTTGAGAGAATGCACCCAACCAGTATTCACTGGGGAGATACTTCTGTACAACAGTCGCCCTGAAAGCAAGTAATAAGAAATATACATTATAGGCAATGGCAGTTCACCAAATGTGACATCCTCGGTACCCAGGCTATTCATAAAATATATGATACTCTGGGCAAACTGACTGTGAAAATCTCGTATTCATGAATAATTAATCAGGTGAAATCCAGCCGCTTGATTGGCCGCATGACACACACCTCATGCTATATACAGAAATTGCCTAGGAGTTACGGATGAAATCGCGGTTCTGAGCCATCCAATGAAATCGCGGCTTTAAAATTGCAATTCAATGGTCGCTGACCTTTTGTCGAATTTGCTGATAGCTTCCTTCTTTTTTGTGATCGTCCATTTCATTGGCCGAGAAATATTACTGAATATTCATGCATTACGAAGTTTCGCTAGCCAATTTGCCCAGGGTATCATACATGTTATGAATAGCCTGGGTTCCAAGGATGCAAATGTGAAGGAAAATGAATTAGAATGTTCTTGTATTTAAAAGTTTAGACGATTGGCAATTAACGCGGAACTATACGGAATTAAATAGGCACGGAATAGAAAAAAAAAATATCGCTAACTTCTCGGCCGTCGCACGAACCTGCGTGTTTTAGCGAGATATATGTCTGTTTAATTCAGTATCTAAGACTGATAATAAGAATAGTTTTTCAATGTGCCAATGGTGTTCCTTATATATAGGGTCTACAGTTCTGTTATAACAATACTTCATAACGGTCTCTTTAGTGGACATATTCGGATTTAAGCTAGTAGGAAATTTAAGATGGGGGGGGGGGGGGGGCAACAAAGGGAGCGGACGAGACAGAGATAAGAATAAACAATTGGGTTGTTGTGGCTTTTTGATTTAGACAAAAACGGTTGTAATTGAAAAGATGATTCAGCAATACAGTGAGTGACTAACACAATGAGAGTGTAGGAATACCTGACGGATAAATCTCCAGCTGATGTCATTGGGGCTCTCCATGTGAATGTTACTCCCTGCTTGTCCTTGTTGTTTATATGTGTTACTCCAGCCTGAAAACAGACCAAGATAGAACTCATGTGCAGCTTTCTTGGATATATATCAATAATTATCCCCCTTGATTAGCGACTTTGTTTAAGCCATTTTCTCTTAATTGGATTGTCTCCCTTCCACGCGTAAATGGCACTTGTCAAAATGGTCGATAATCAATAGTCGATTTTGTCTCCATGCTCGAACCGAATATACTCGAATTATACGTCTCTTGAGAAACTTTCTGAACTATTGGTTAAGTTAACTTATCACTGGACAGGGAATTGGGACTGACATGGATAAGACGTCGCCCGCTCAACCCGGAGTCCGTGGATTCAAACCTCATCAGGTCATTACTATTCCTCTTCTACATGATTGCAGTGCCGGGTTTCCCCCGAGGGGTGACTTTGATATGAGTTATTCTACCATTTTGTGTCATTATGATACTATTCTTCCAACTATTGCATGGTGTTCTAAATTATTGAGCATACCTTGACCAAAAATACCAAAACATGTTTGAGATACCAGGATATACATAACATTTGCTCGATCGATTACTTGTTATCTCAACTACAAAATGTGTTATTACTTATTACAATCATTTAAATTTGTTTTCTTTTTTCCATGTTGTACTTTTACAATCAACATATATAATAGACGAACACATGAGCCTCTTAGAACCTGTATAAAAACCTGTATAAACTAATCATAAAAATACACAAGAGCACAAAAGTTGTTGAATTACATAATTCCCTTGACGTGATTTGGTTTATAAAGTATTATGTACTCGATTTACATACATAACTCTTACAAAATATTATAATATCTTGCCTACAAAATCAAAACGCCTCCAAATTCACTTGGCAAAAAATATCTACTTTGCTTTTTCGAAAAGAAAACCCACAACTCTGTGAAAACTACACTGAACTTGTATTACTACTTGTGTTAAATATTTGTCTGACTTTGTGTAACTATACCATCATATTTAATTTTTAAATCTTCACTATGCCTCTGATGACTAGTACGTTCTCTCTCACCGACTATACATGTATAGGCTTATGTGGCAAACAACTTTGTAAAATGTTTAATACTTAAATAAAATGTATTGTATTGTATAATGGTTACGAGCGTTCCTTTTGTCTTCTGTATTTATCTTTGCTTTCTTGATTTCCGCAACTGGTACCCATCCATATTAAAAAAACGGGTTCTGTATATTCACACTATACCTTTCCACAAACATTTTTCTGTATACCAGCATCAAGATTGATGAATTCCCCAACTCCCGTCTCCTCTTCAGACACGTCACTAGCAGTTCCAACCTCAATAAGAAATCCTCGGAACGTGAGGTTATTGGCAGAATATAGCTCGCCTGAAGAAAAGATTTGATCTTTCATAATATACATGTATTCACAGAAAATTGCAGTTCGACAAAAGTTTCGATTATTAAAATTGAAGAGGTCATGTGAAACCGGTCTTGTTTTCCCGCCAGTGCTTATTTGAGTGCTACTATGAGATTTACAACCTCTTCTGTAAGTGACGTCATTTGAAGAAAACGCAACTTGTGATATCACTTTTTGCAAGCACGAAACTATATTTACTCCATATGGTCACTTCGTTTTCATTTTGCCATATGGGGCAAATATTGCTAACTGTCAGTACATGGTGACGTCACATGTGACGTTTTCTGGAAATGACGTCACTTAAAGAAGAGGTGGAAATCGTACAGCGGCGTTCATTTGTTCTTCCTCAATCGCATGACAACAAATAACTCTAGGGGGCCGTTTTATCAAGATGTCTTAAAATGTCACTGATGTGGATTTGATGGTTTTAAAGTCACGTACGACTACTATTCACTTCTCATTACATCCCATATGTTAACAGCGGACTTTATTTTCCTCACCGACGATAACCTCGACAGAGTTATCCAAGTTCTGCGAACCGCTTGTGCGGTATTTCTTAAAGATAACACTTGCTGAGGCTGGAATTCATGGCACTAAGACCCAGTGGTGCGGTACGAACCCTTGAGGATGAGGTCGAAACCCTGCAGTAAGGCTCACCATGGTAAGTCTCAAACTCAAAGTGGTAAGGCTCGACCTCACAAGGCTCAAAACTCGTGATGAATCTTGACATCACCTTGCAAAGAATCGAACTGACGGCTAAAATGCTAAAAATACACAGAAGGAGGGTTCAAATTCACCATGGAAAGGTTCAATTTAGTAAAAGCTACAGTGGCAAGACTCCCACCAAGTAGTGGGGTACAAAACGATGTTATTTTACTATACCCGTAATCGTATCTCCAGGCTTGTAACTCGTTGCACTGATTCTCAACATGAATGGATTATCACCGGATGTTGTCGTTGGCAAGTGAAACGGTACCATTCCCTTACAGGCTAAATCAGGGGCGCCGGTGGGAAAAGCCGTACTAGCTGCACAAAGACACGATATTACGACAACAGACAGCATGGTGTGAACTCTTCTGTAAATATAGCAGAGAAAATTCAGCAACAGATTGACAGACGGACATTTTCACATGACCCTATTACACCATCCTTCCACACATTTTTTATGGAACTTGATTAATACAGCACTTTACACTAGTAACAAGAAATATCTTGAAAAGAGATGGTCGACGCAATCTGGAGCAAGCAAATTAGTTGCAATCTGAATGTTGAGATTTGTTGTGGAACATAATTTTTTTAAAGTTAATTGTTTAGGTTTGGTCAAGATAATCCGCGTCAAAGTTACAACGTTGTTCGATTGAAGGGAAGTTGGTAGTTGTTAACGTAAGATTTGATTGGTTTACACAACACTGGTTTGCAAATAGCAAAGCCATGTTACTACGGCTGCACCGAAACTTATCTGGTTAAAGCAATATTACGCTCATTTTTTATTTTTTTTATTTTGTACTTAAACAAACATAAAAACTATAGTTCATATTGTGGAAATATCAATATATAACCATACATCTACAATATCAAAGAATACACCCTCAATGTATTTCTCTGTATTTGTCGAAAAAGAAGTTTGTAATAACTTTGAATTAAAAAACAATTAATTGTTTTTAAATAAGCCATGATTTTCACAAGTTCTGCACGTTCATAACCTGACAAAACAAGAATATATTAATCGGTGTTATATTACGGTTGTTCTTATTAAAACTGTCTTTGCCGCATCGTTACAACTCTGGATGAACTCGTTCAGATATTTTACGTTCAGATGTGCGAGATACGTACTTAATTAAAAAGGTGTGTTGGGTTTTATTACAAGTAACTTGCTCCTGTTCTGACATTAATTATTAGTACAACAGCAATACACATTATTGCGTTTAAAAAGGTTTACTCCTAACAAAGTCAATATTTACTGGAAACCTTTTTAAAACACATCACAGAGCTATACATTGTATATTCATATGTATGCGAATGTACATTGCTTTATCATAAAGCATGATCAGTTTCAACAAGTTTTTCACTCGTTTGAAGTAAAACGAACCTTACCTGTCAGCTGTCAAGGGAAATTAAAGACATCGTAATGGGCTGTTAGATAAACATTTAATGTTCTATATTCAGTGATATAACAAATGTTAAAGCAGGGCATCTCATAGTTTAAGTGTGCCAGTTAATAGGTAATAGATATATATAAGCGCTGTTAAAGAATTTTCAACCTTTATTGTAAGTGACGTCATTTCAAGAAAACGCAACATTAGATGTCACTATTAATTTTGCAAGCAGGAAATAATGTTTTACTCCAAATGGTCACTTTGTTTTCCAGTTGCCATAATTATGTATGAAAATGGACTTGAACATTGTGTTCTTAATTTCGAGGTGGTCTTATTATTGAGGTGGTCTTTAGGCGAAGTTTTACTGCATTTAGTTATACAAACAGTGCATAAAAGCAATATCATAAAAGATTAGACATAGTAGTAACAATAACGGTATCTTCAACTAAGTTTAATTCACTGTAGTTTCACTGTAATGCAAGCAAATTGATCTTGTGTTCAAGCCAGTTTCAGTTGAGCCTTGGCGATATGTCTCCTGTCGATCTGCAGGAATACTGTGGTGGTATAAGACGACTTGATATTTCCATAAAAACGCGAAGGGGTGTACCTGTATCGGACATATGGATGACTAAAAAATAGGCATGTCAACGAATTTTCGGATATTCGAATACTCGTTTGAACGTCAAAATATTGGAATACTGATTCGGCATTCGAATATTAGATAAAATATGTATTTCCAATATAAAAGCTGAATGCAAGGGTAGTAAAATTCAACGATGGTTATTATCGCATTGAATGACATTTTACGCCTGAAAATAATATCTACAGGTGTTAATTGACATGTCATGTTGTATATATGGGGTCAAGAGAGATACAACACTCTGGTGATGACACGTAGGGCCTGAAATTGTTAGGAGTCGCGGGAATTTTTACAGCTTGAGTGATCAGTTTAAAGCACTAAATTTAAACTTCGAATTTCAAATGTATTAAAAATAAATAATAAGGTCGGAGGTTCGAATATTCAAATATTCGTCCGGAAGATCGACCGAATATTCGAATACCAAAATTGCCATTCGCTGACATCCCTACTAAAAATGAACAATTTTCAAGATGCGTTCTTTGAATGACGTTTATTTCAGCAATATGAGCTTTGTAGTATTTTTATCGCATACAGTATTGTCCTTTGAGTTTTAGTGCTTAGTTTTTCTGCTCTTCTTAAAAACAATTACAGAAACAGACAAAAATTGACGTTTTGCTAAATTAAAAACTTGTATATAGTTTCCCACATCCTCATCGGGAAGCTGGACAAGCGAATTCCCTTATTTCTCGTTCATGAAGTTTCTCCCATCGATATTTAAATCAAAACAAAAGAATCAAACTATCATAGTAGCGGATCTGTGGTCCAGTGGTTACGCGCTGGACTAGTAATGCAGGGCTCGCAGGTTCGATCCCCCGCTCCACCACTAACAATACTAACAGTCTTTCAGAAGAGACAAAAACCGAGGTCCCGTGTACGATGCTTTACATCGGGGCACGTAAAAGAACCAGGGGAGTTTCTGGAACTGGGGCATCTTCTGTATCATATCCTTCAAAAGTCTAAAATGACTAACATTCTTCCGGAGGCGTCGCTCATATGGGAAGCCGGTGGCGACGATAAATAAACGCAAATACAAACAAACAAACAAATCATCATTGACTAAGGTGACTTCTAAACATAAAGTGACATCCTAATATCGCGTATATCCCCTGATACTGGGATAAGACAAGCCATCATCCATGACACTCACCGGCCGGTAAGTTCAGCTGGTATAGAGCTAAACTCTCACCCGGGAGGTCAGGGTTCGAATCCCGGGCTTGGCAGGTTCATGTTATTACCGGGACTTTAGGCTACGGTCAATATATCCTCCACATCCGATTCATGTGGGGGAAGTTGTCAGCTGCTTGCGGAAGGGTAAGTTAAATAGTTGATAACTGGTTGCCATGTATATGTGATAAATGTTGAAAAATGGTGCTAAACCCAATTTAACACAACGAGCACCCACGACACATAGACTGTCTGATACCAGTAATGGTTTATTGTGATTATTTACCTCAGGGTAAGTTTATAGCACGTATCGGAGCCATTTTCTCGCTTGGTCGCTTTAACAATAGCTGAAATAATCGGAATATTCTAACATTATCAGCGAGGAGTAAATTAACATGACACATATTAATGCTATCTGTTAGTTTGTTACAGAGAGGCCAAGTAAAGGTGTCTGCCATACGTAGAAACAGAACACTTTATTAATCGGCACCCACACCATGTGCAGGGGCGGTTCCAGGAATTAGGCCCAGGGGCGTAACGTTTATGTCAGTGTTGTGTTGCAAAGGCAATCGGGATAATATAACGTAGAATTAGTATAAACATTATCATTATATAATATTATGCTACAATAAAACAGAATTACTTATTTGAAAATCTTATAATTAAAGTTCTCTGTATATTTTCGTATTTATACTCAGAGATACAAATAAGGTTGGGGAATTTTAGGGGGCAGCGCGCCGGGTGCACCCCTGGGTTCGCTAGTGACTTGTTTGAATGGTAAACAAAGTCTTATGTTAACATAATGTTAAGGTGTGAACCAAGGACTGGACGTGTTACACATTCGAGGTTTGCTTTGAGAGTCTGCTGTTGATGCTATGAAACCAGTGGCGCTTGTGTGAACTAATCGAATCAATTTGAGATGTTTTGGTCATATTATTTTATATTGTTTTGTGTTACATTTTTCTATCTTCCGACGATAAAGTGTTTGAATTATGTGTACTTGGTAGCCAAGGTAGTAAGACAAGCCTCGTTTTCGCTAATATTTGTCACGTGGTTAATTATCGCACACTGTTATCTAAGTACTGCGTGTATGGTACCTGTTGTCATTCGGTAATTTGATCCAAACGGCTGAAAATACAGTTTAACAGAGAATGTAGAATTCGTCATTTTACGCCATTTCTTTGCAGAATAAGACAAAATGTCTTCTGTACAGAATGAGGAAACATTACTTTTGGCATGCTTTTACACAATGCGGATAAATGTGCTCCTTTGATACAAGTGAAGTTAACAGCTGACTTTCGGCAATGTGAGAACCAAACAGATACATTTAAATGAACGATACAAACCCTTCGTAACTGAACAGCCAATATTAACCACTAGTTGACATTTTATTATGTAAGAATTAGATAAAGGAATGATAAATGATTATCTTATTGTGTAGACACTAGAGATAGCACAGTTGGTGTGGCGAGTTGTGTGAGAAAGTTGAACATAATGCATATTTTCTCGCAAAGAAGCGCCGTTGTACGATTTCCAATCTCTTCTTTAACTGACGTCATTTCCAGAAAACGTCACATGTGACGTCACCATGTACTGACAGTGACCCATATGGCAATATGAAAACGAAGTGATCATATGGAGAAATATCGAAGTAACTAGATAACAGATACAAACTAATTCTATTTATATATTAAATAAATATTTTTCCAAACTCTTAATAATAGGATTTTACGTAGGTCGCAAGTCTGTCGTAAAACCCCGGCATAAAGCCTATGTCACAATGGAACCACGGCAGGAATATGCAGATTCAAGACGAAAATTTTAGGGGATTTCGTGGCTTGTCTTGCGATGTTGTACGACAGTCGTAGGAAAAAATGGGTGTCTTGCGACGAAGAATCTGTCGTGGCTTGAAATTCTGACTACCCGAGTTTATGCCACGACAGATTCATCGCTTTTTGTCTTGCTGGTGTTGTGTTATTAGCGTACGACAATCGTATTAGTTGATTTCGTACGAATTTCGCACGACTTTCTCACGACAATCCCACGATAATCTCACGAATGTCGAGAGATTGTCGTGAGATTGTCGCAAAAATTACACCAATCTTTTGGCATCCACGACATCTCATTTTTCGTACCAGAGAGTTTATAACATACAACATGCAGATAATGGTGCTGGTATGTCTAAATATACTGTAAATATCACTTGCTATGATTAGTTATACTTATGGAAGGGCTTTATCATTTGAATTTGTGACTGATTTCAGTTGGGGTCTTACATATAACTGATACATGACTTTTGCTTCCTGCAATGCTAATAGAGAATGATCTGACATATTTCGATATTATGTACACAAACGTTGTAAATAGATGATGTAAATCTAGTATACATATAAGAATGCCGAACCGATTTCTATATGAACGCAGAAAGTTATCTGCATAATAACACATACATTCACACTTATTGGCTAGACTATGGATAAGCTACTCTCAGGTATGGGCATCGCTTTGTCTTCCTGTCATATCAAAGACAACGCACTATTGGTTCAAGTTTTGTACAAAACGTATCGGCTCTCTGCGCGAGACAGAATGATGGGAATGTGTTGAACGAAGACTACGCATATTGTCATAGTATTCTCTCTCAACGGTAAGTGGAATTTTTGTGGTTATTTTCTTAAATAGGCCTACCCTTGGCGCTAGCAAAAAAATGAACTGAAGATTTATTTACGTGCTTCTTTGTTATATAAATGGTTGTTATCAGTGGAGATTTATATATACAACATGTAAGAGCTTACAACTATATAATATTAGTTATAGGCCTACAGGTTCTTGACAGGGTATATGGGGGAATATAACCTGTCTGTGTGCCATATAACCTGAGGCGTTAGCCGAGTGTCATATGAATCACAGACAGGTTATATTCCCCCATATACCCTGTCAACAACCAGTATAACGAATTTATAATACTCCAAATCCGTGTTTTCATAAGAATTTAGCTAAACAAGCGATGTTTCAATGCCTAGCTCTAGATCTAAGAATTAGATATGTGCATTTTTGCTGTTTTTTTGTTCATGAAATTGTTTAGATTGTTTTAGTAATGTATAATATCAGTAATTAAAACGTTTTCCTTTTAGAATATATCGGGAATTACTTGCTGTAGATCAAATATTTTTATTTCACTCACACGTTATATTGCCTAATAATTAATTGCATTACCCCATAAGGTACCTCAATACACATGGTTAAGCGCGCGCTTGCACTCTAATTTTTATTTTCAAGCGTCTGATCTTATGGACTTTATCGAACTGAATTTTGCTTAAATCTTAAAAAATCTATCGTTTTGAATATTAATACTAGCACACATGTTATCTGTTCAATATTTATTGAATCATGTGTGAAGATAAATTGTCAATTTCAAGTAACTTGCAGACATCAAGAGATAAAAGTTTTCGAGTCGAGTCGTGAGCGAAAATGGTCACGAGGCGCATAAAGGGGAAATGAGTTCGGACGTCATATAGGCCTACCCTGTCAGCGCCGTGTATATAGAATCCTATACGCGAGCCTTTAACCAATGAAATTAGTGGATTTTTATTTGCAGTATTATAAACATGCATATATACGCGTTGATTAAATGATAATAATTAATGACAATAGACGATTTGTTTGGATTATATTTTAAGCGGAATAACATCAAACGGGGTGTCTCGAAAATATAATTCACTTTTTACCAAGTCTTTATTACGACGTAATGCAAGAAGAAACATATTGAGAAGATAATACGTGTTAATGTTTCCACCGAAAATATTGACATGATTTCTTTCAATTTCATAGTTTTTAATAATTTATCGTTGGAAGATAGGCCTTCTCTTGCGAAATATTCCGAATTAAGGATACTTGTTACGAATGTTTTAGCTAATTTTAATAGACTATTCCGCAAAATGTTATTTTTCAATTTATAGCAAATTGTGTGTCTTTGACTTTATACCCCGGTCACATATCCGTACGGTGTCCGTACGATTTATAAAATCGCACGATTCCACCAACTTTTAAAATCCGTACGGCCTCCGTACAATCGTAGCTTCTGGTCTCATGCCTACGGGCCCCGTACGATCTTTTGGAGGATGCAATCGTAGGATATCCATACGGACATCGCAGACAAGTCGTGCGGAGCTCGCAAAGAGCTCGGACGTACCTCGTACGATGCACGTGTGTTCATACGAACTCAAAATATATTCCTGGTTTTATACCACCTTCAATCGTCCAGGATGTCGTACGGAGTCCGTACGGCGAACGTAAGGCCCTGTGGGCCCCGTACGGACATAGCAAGTTCCCCACCCGGTGTCCGTAGTATCGTACGGACATCGTACGTTGACCGTGCGACCACCCTGCGATAGTCGTGCGAGCATCAGCAAGCTCTTACGGGCCTCGCGGTGTTACAAATCCGCACGGACATCGTGCGATGCCCGTACGAGCTCTGCCGGGGCCCTTGCGAGCTGCTCACGACTTTCTCACCGAGTGCCCGAGTCCTCTACGAGTTCAAAAAATCCGTACGATGCTCACAAGAGTCAACGATGTCCGTACGGACTCTGTGCGATTCTGCAAAATTTCGGCTGAAAACCTACTCGTACGGAGCTCGTATGGTAAATGTGACCAGGGTATTATACAACAATATATAGCAATAAATAACATTTCGTTTGTCACAATTCTGACGACAGTCTGTGTTAAAGAAAAACTGAACCAATTCCGCTAGAACTATTTGTATACCGTACTGATTTAATCATTGTTTTAAATGGAAATCTGCATACCGCAAAACATCATTCCATTTACACCGTTTATCATTTTAAAGAAATGAAAGTTTTTCGGAAATAAACAACCGCTGTTCTCCATAAAGTGTACATATGTAAGAACTAGTTTATTCCGAAATATTAGGCAGTCTGCTTAATAGTCTTACTTTCTGAGCTTTTAAGTTCAACAACTTTCGGTTTATTTTTTTTTTCTGTAGCACTGTTTTATAAATTGTTTACGCATTTCATGGTACAATAGACATTCAAAAAAAAAATGAAATTCATCTTCGATAACGTTGCATATATAACTACCGTTTTCTATCTTGAGCGGTAATTTTGCTGGTTTGTGCCATCGTCCAGCTTCGATTTCTAATCTATGTGACGACACTAAAACGTAACACATAGGTTTTTGCTCTGTTTGACATTTGAAGATCAGAATTCCAATTTTGAATAATAACATCTCTCAGTCTTTGTCGTAGCACAAATGTAAACATATATCATATCCAACACCTTGAAACAACCAAACATAATAAAAACCGAACATTTCTAAAATAGTTTTTCACCGATTTCGCCCAACTGTTACATTCTGGGAGCATTTCTAAAACAGACTACATCATATTATAGACTATTTTGACATATTTAACATTATTACAATGCGATATTTTCAACCAATAATTTTTAACATTTTCAGTACGTCTTATAAAAGCGTTGTCTACCAAGGTCTCCATACACGAAATTGATCTGTGTTTGTTATTTGACACCAAGCAGATATTTACAATAATTTAAATGAACCCTTTCAATTTTCCTGCATTCATTAAAACCCCATACTTAACTTCCGTAGCATAAAATCGGTGCAATCAATTTGTCAAACGATTTAAACAGTGTCTTATATTCATACCAGGAAACTTTACCATTATAATTATGTATAAGTCCATTCTTGAAATTCTAGCATAAATACAGATGTTGTGATGTTTGGGTATGTTTAAGCCTTATACAATATTTTTTGTCGGCAATTCTGACATAAAAAAACAATTCTCAATTTTCTAAATCTTATTTTCACCATTTTATAATGGAAATACTATTGATATAATAATCATAATAACAACGTATCACATATGATGTCGATATATTTAAAACATTCTAAAATATGTAACGAATAATAACACATCATCGTCATCTCATTTAAAAATTCGCATACATTTCGAGATGAATACTGCGGCAGCGCAAATACATTTAATACAATATTTAGTGGGTAGTCTTTGGAACGCCTCAATTGTCTTTTTTCAGGACGTTTTATTATGCTGTGTCTGTTCAGTAGCTATTTCATTCAGTCCAAAATGATTTGAATACGAATTATGTGAACTTGACTATGAAACGTTTTACTTCGTAAAATATCTATGCTGTTTTGTCAAAGTCCCTATGATGTCTTCTGATTCCAAACAGTAAACAGGCGATTCTGAATTGGCAGAAGGGCATAAGGTTACCACTGTCCGTCCGTTCGTCCGAGTCAAAATCATGTCAAAACAGATGGCTACAATCTATTATCTAAATGGTTTTCCTGATTGTTCTATACAGAGGACAACGCATCATAAATTGGAACTCCGTTTCTACTTGATAAAGCGAACACATTTTACAAATACGATTTTCTCTAGGTATATTATTTATTCTACCTGTTTCGATATGGAGGGAATGCGAGCATAATATAAAGATGTAAGTTGATTTAATAATTTATTATTACCAATCAACGTATTATATTCTGAATAATTGAAAACGTTTTGGAATTAAATATGCTTATCTCGGCATATCGTTTACAAATTGATCGCTTAATCGTCTTTCAATAAAAGGGGGATAATTTGAATTCAAATCAAAATGTTCAATAATATTTGTACATCCTAATTGGTCAATAATATATTTCATTTTGCGTGGCCAACATGTAATATTATTAGTGCATTGTAAATCTGCCGAATGAAAAGATCGTTAACTGACATAAGTTTTAACCATCCTTTATACTTTTGCTATGAGCTATAATGGGTCTAATTATCCAAAAGACCAGCATAGTTTGGAGTATTTGAATGCAAACCTTATATAATTCTACAAAATGTTATATACAATTAATCAATTGCTTTAAATCGGCAAACACCCCATATTTCAGAACCATATAGTAAAATTGCTAAAACCATTGGGAGAGATAAAGTGTTGTGTTAACATAAACATTTATTTTGTCAAATCGTATTGTAAGCAGGTAAGCATACACATTCAATGCCTGATCAGACAAAGCTTTAACTGCGTATTGCTAATTGCCGGTGATAGTAAAATGAAAACCAAGGGAACTATAACTATCAACAATATCACGGACATAAAGTTACCGTGAGAATATCAATAACTTAATTACAATGTATTAACAATTATTCGTTACTTTATTATTTTCTTTTTTCGGACGCACATATTTTAGTGTTTTTTTTTAAAATTAATTAAGACCCCATTTAATCGAGTATGCATTTTTATTATCAATTTGAACTCTGGTAACGCCATTGACCGATTTTTCGTGTTCCCCAAAACATGACTTTATTGTGATAGATGATGGTATACATTGTGTACTAATTGGGGTTAATATGTCTTCTGTACAATGTGCGTTCTGTAGTCCTTTGGTTTGTGAGATATTAAGTTTGTTCAGTGTTACTTGTATTATTGATTTCTACATTGAAAGTTCTGGGTATGAACTAAGCTTTTAATATAAGCTCAGTGTAAATGGAGATTCGTGATGTTCATGTTGTAGTGATTTGGAACAATCCCAAACACCAAGAGACCATACAAGTAAAGCGTGACGATTTCCTCGATATTATTAGTTATACAGGTTGTTGACAGGGTATATGGGGGAATATAACCAGTTTGTGTGCCATATAACCCGAGGCGTTAGCACACAGACAGGTTATATTCCCCCATATACCCTGTCAACAACCTGTATAACGAATTTATAATACTGCAATTCCATGTTTTCATACGAATTTAGTTAAACAAGGAATGTTTCGATGCCTAGCTCTCTATATCTAATAATTAGATCTGTGTATTTTTGGTGTTTTTGGTTCATAAAATTGTTTAGAGTATTTTAGTTTTGTAAAATATCAGTTATTAAAACGTATTCCTTTAAAAATATATCGGGAATTACTTGTTGTAGATCAAATTTCTTTTATTTCACTCACACGTTATAATGCCTGAAAATTAATTGCATTACCCCGTAAGGTACCTCAATACACATGGTTAAGCGCGCGCTTGCACTCTAATTTTTATTTTCAAGCGTCTGATCTAATGGACTTTATCGAACTGAATTTGGCTCAAACCTTAAACAATCTATCGTTTTGAATAATAATACTAGCACACATGTACTCTGTTCAATATTTATTGAATCATGTGTGAAAATCAATTGTCAATTTCTAGTAACTTGCGGATATCAAGAGATGAATGTTTTCGAGTCGAGCTGTCAGCGAAACTTGTCGATGAAATTACTGGATTTTTCTTTGCAGTATTATAATTAATCATATACCTGTGATCAAAGGTTACTTATAACCATATTCCATTTTTGATTTGATACTAATTAAAGGAAGAAAACTAATTGTTATGAGTTTTTTCATGAGCAATATATCTTTATATCTGTCAGAGACATCATTTATTCATGTGTTAAAAAAACTTACTTCATGTATTCAGGTTGGTATTGCACGACTATTTATCGCCACTGTTATTGAATTAAAACAGTGCCATTTTGTTGGAAAGTAAAACACATCGGGTATTTTTCCCTAGGTTTCTACGGAATCCTGTTAGGGCATTCATAGTTTCGTGTTATCGCCAGCGAGGTTCGAATGTTCAACACGATGTTCGACGGTACGACTGAACTCCCGATATTAGACCGCCTGATCTTGCATACCAGACCGGATAGTCTGGTGTATTCACCGGTGCACGAAACAAAATATCACACACGGGATGGGTGGTTGTCTACGATGAACCGCGTGTTCGTAAACTACGTCGTGCTAAAAATCGATATACTTTTATTCATAAACAAACGCTATCTCTATCATACGCGCCTGTCACTTCCGGTTACCATTGGCCGTCAAAATTACCCCGTACCGTTTGTATACGAACGTGGAGGGCACATGGGCACCCGTCTACGCAGTGTATCGGGGTCTGTTACAACCCGATTTTTAAAAAAAAGCAACATTTTGGAATACAAAAAATCGATGTTGACAGAAACGTCTTATTTCATCATGCAATTACTGGAAACCGGTCTACAACTGTGAAAAAAAGTCTTATTTCAGACGTTGTAAATGAAAACTCGTGTAATGAAGACATGATTTCAAAGAACCCGTTTTAACTCTATCATTTGACCATCTCAATAGTACGACAAACTGTCTCCAGAACCAATGGTGGTGTTATTATTGAGGTATCACTGTACTTGATACCAACATGTTGTCAACATTTACATGCTTCACCGTCCCAAAACAATCGATTTTGTTATTTAAAGCAAACTTTACATAGCGGTTCATTCCCAAGCTATAAAAATCTTGATCCCAGAAAAAAAATATGATTATACTTGCTCAGGGGCCAGTTTCTAACTCTTTTTGGTTTAGTTTTCCAAAGACAGTTAGAAACTGTCCCCTTTGATACTTAGGCAATAGTTTATTAGGTAGAACACCCCTAATGGACTCCTGCCAACAAAAATGACACATCGGTCAATATCGGTAAATTCCGTGACTATTTCATTGAAGATCGGTCGTTTCCAGTAATGCCCGAAATTATTCGGAATCGACCGAGCTTCAACGGACTCGTCACAAAGTTTACCGATATTGGCCGATCATTAATATTCTGACGTGAATCCTTTAGGGATATTCTACGTTAAGTCAGCTTTTACTTTTATTGATTTTATTCAATAGACTTAAATTATAATCAACATGAAATCATACTCGGATCTTAATTGCTTGGAAACAAGTCAGGAAAACAATTTAAATCACTAATTGCTTCTTCATTTTTAACTGTTTATCTGGCACTACATGTCATTCCCTTAAGAGTAAATACGCAGACATGCGACCAGAGGCTCATACTCAGAAATTGGTCGATATGAAGGCTTAGAAGTTGACAGGAGAACTTGCCCTTTTTGCGGTACTGTTGAGGACGAGATTCGTGTATTGTTGTATTGTCATATATATAATGATTTGAGACATGCAATGTTTCAAAGTGCAATCAAGTGCAATAATTTGTTCATGTCAATGTCGGAAATAGATAAATGTGTATTGTTGTTTTCCGACCCTAATATGATCAGGATTAGTGCCAAAACCTGTTTTTTGATAATTCAAAGGCGACAATTTTTAACATGTAAGTAGTTACTTTTAAATGTAAGTGATGTAATAATTTTTTTTGTATACATGTATATATATGATGAGACGTTAATAAACTAATAAAACATACTCAGTACTTAACAATTTCGCTAACAATATATCAACAGCTTGTCGTGATAATAATGGAAAACAGAATGTAACTGTAACGCGGCTATTTGTATGTGTTTGCATGAAGTGTGAACAATTAATTGAATACAACGTGTAAATTGAGTGTAGCGTAATGGCGCACTGAAAGAGTGTCAAGAAGAAGGCAAATAGAGAAAATAATTTGTGATGTTTTAGCGATTTTAATATTTGCAAATTCATTGCACTCGCAAAAATGCTGAATATTTCATGATCACATACTAAATAATAAAGAGAAAATCCTTATCATAAAATAGACAGGCATATATGAAGTCTGAGTCCAAAGAATTAATGACAATTTATAAACAAATTCCAGTAAAAGCTGACTAGATCTATTTGTCTGTGAGAAGAGAGCGAAAGAAAGATGTAAAAACAGAATTCTACCATGGGACATTTAGTACCTTCCTAAATAATCGTCTCAGGAACATGACTGAGGGCTTGGAAATTGAAGCTGTTAATATGTGAAATAAAGGCGGTAAAACAACTGAAAAACATGTACATAAAATGTGGGATCTAAATATGGATAAATATTGAGAAATGGATGCCCTATCAACATTCAAGGTCATGCTAATAAATCAAGGTCACAACAGCAAGCTTGAACAATGTCAAATCAAGTTTTCTTGTAGTCTTGTGTTGAAATTAATCATTTCTGTGCATTTAAATTACTTTTTATTACAAAACGGATTGAGCCTAATAAAACGCTATTACAAAACGGGTTCTTTAAAACCATGTCTTTATTGCACGGGTTTTCCTTTTCAGTCTTGTGAAATATGACTTATTTCACAGTAGCTGTTGCAGACTGGTTTCTAGTTATTTTATGATGAAACAAAATGTTTCTGTCAACATCAAAAGTTTTATTACAAAACAAGTTTTTGTAAAATGACAGTTCAAAGACTGTAATTGGCTGTATGGTTACTATTTATGTTCGTGTTTTAAATGTATGTTATATTTTCCTTTCCTCTGTGCAAATCTTTCACTTTATATAGTGTTCATGTTATTTTCTGCCCAGTTTCGGCCTATTGTTGCCAGCTGTCTTGACTTGTACTGTGATCTTTTCCATCCACCAATCCCCCCACTTTTTGTCCTCTTTGATTCTCCTAGTTATTACTTATGGTCGACCAGGCCATTTCTTGCGCCCCTGTTCCCTTACGTATGTACCATTGAGCCTCCTCAAGTGTCTTATGTTTTATTGACTGTTGTTTTCCCGGAGGTCTGTATGGGGAGGCACTGTCTTATGTATGTGGCGTTCCATGTAGCAACTTATTCTCGCTCTATTATTACAAAACATGTTGTTACAATGGTCTATCCTAATGCACGCTTCGCTAATATACAAGGTAAACACGGCGTTATGATAATCCAAACACGCTTCCGTAATTATCTTACGAATGAACAACAACGTAATCTTGAAACATGACATACCCATTTCCAGACTGGTACAAACATGAAACTATATTCAGATACAGCTTGTTATGTTACAATCATGAGCAACAAGTCTGATAATATAGGGGGTATAAATTATATTACCGTGTCATATCTTCGCATTAGGATGATGCATTTCACATACTGGTTTGTTAAAATTGACATTTTCTACTACATTGACAATACACCGGGGAATATTTATATACTTTCTTGACTTTATAGAAGATAATTGGACATAATACATCGCAATTAAATACTTTAAAGATATATTATGCTCATTTTTTGTTCATTATTTGTTTACCTAAACAAACATGAAAAATATACTGTATCTAGTTAAAACTTCAATAATTATGCAGTATCACTGTAATTGTCGAGAAAAGACGTTTGTTTTATCATAAAATTAAAAGAAACTTCCAGTTTTTTAAGAGGCGGGTATTGTTTACTAGTTTTGTCTGTTAGTAATATGATTAAACAAGATTTTGTAAACGGTTATACATGGCAATGGTTTTGATTAATGATGTTGTAGACTAAGTAATTAACAATGCAGGATGAAGCCCATTAAAACAATTTAGGTTCATATGAGCCAGATACCTCTTTAAACCAAAACAAGAAAAATGTGGCTTGAATCAATGGATCATCCCCGTGTATAATGTGTATGTTCGTCTAATAATTCCTGTGCTTGTTGACAATTATTGCCGACCAAAATGACTATATGAGCGCTGCTATGGGATTTACAACCTCTTTTGTAAGTGACGTCATTTCAAGAAAACGCAACATGTGATTTCACTATTTGCAAGCAGGAAACAATATTTACTTCATATGGTCACGTCGTTTTCATATTGCCAGTTGGGGCAAATATTGCTTACTGTCAGTACACGGTGACGTCACTTAAAGAAGAGGTTGGAAATCGTACAGTTGCGCTCATATATAATTATATAAAAATATATGTTATCTCTAATCTAAAAGTCATACATGACATATTACATTGTCATATCATACGGATAATATGCGCATCTCCAAAGTGGTAGTAGGTTTCCGTCAAAGTGTCTTATGGAAACATGTGGTTGCGGGGAGATACATGACGCTATATTGCGCTATCCGCTTAAATCGTCACCTACTTATTATTGTGATCTATGTCCTATTTACTTTTTGAAATAAAACGCATAGAAAGTAATGTTTTATTCTGACGTCCGTTCGCTCGGCTACCTCTAAGCGTCTCTGATATCTGTCAGGCGGGAAAACTAATCCCAAATCCAAAATAATTTACACCAAAATGTGTTCTGGATCGATGAGTCTCGAGGGAAATGTTTTCAGTGAATATCGGTAATGCGGTGTACCACTTATCACATTGTTTTATTTATTTTTCAGGATCAACATGGATGAGATGGTAGTGATGTGGCCGTTATGTATCGTCTTAATTGTTTTTTGTTCCTGTAGTCTTATCTGGAACGCAGCAGCATTGTGGTTCTACCTTACACAAGGGCCTAAGACATCAACAATCGCTCTCATCGTTGGCTTGTCAGTAAACGATACACTGACATCAAGCTATATCGTCACTGATATCATTGACCAGTTCAGTGGAGTCCTCAGTAGTAGCAGCGTTACCTGTAAAGTCTCAAGCATGTTCATAGCTGTAACGATATTCAATTCCTTCGCTTTCGTATTTACAATAAGCATCGATAGATACCGTAAAGTTTGCAAACCTTTTGCAGCCCAGTTTACATTCAGGCATGGATGGCTGGCGGTCATAATCCATCAACTTATTTCGATATTAATATCAATTCCTAAACTTTTATCATACGACAACGTTTTATACGCAGATGGCGTGGGTGGATATAATTATTCAGTATGCCAAGCAGTTGAGGAATACCCATTCGGTATAATACAAGACGTTTACTTGATAACCGATGGTCTGGTTTGTGTCATAATACTTGGCACAGTAATTTATACCTATACAAATATTGCATGGGATCTCAGATTACAAAATGCTAGACTAACAAAAAACCGGTATGCCATGTCAATGGTGAGCAGAACACCCGTAGTCGGCTCTGCGAATTCTAAGGTACCAAATGGTCAACATTTGAATCAGGAGAAACTGAAGACGGAAAAAATGCTTTCAACACTAATGTTTATTATTTCAGTGTCAATTGTGTTGGGTATAGTTCCATACTCGGTAATTTTGATGACTGATTCGAGACATATGAAGAAAGACGAGATAACAAATGTAGTAGAAATTGGATTCAGGTCGGTCTATTTGAGTAGCGTAATTAACCCGATTGCTATCTGCATTTTTAATCCGAATTTCCGTAATTATGTGAAGAAGAAGTGCCTTCGAACAAATGATTGAGTTTTATCAACATTTAAAATTGCTAAATGCTTGCCTACAATTAGAGCTAACTTCACCATGCATTAGCGGTACATAAGTCTTTGTTCTGGGAGAAAGCATTTTGACAGAGAAAACTCAGATTTACTTCCCTTTATCCATTATGCGGTGATGAATAGTTCGGTTTAGTATAGTAATGTCACACCGGATCGTACGTTTTCTGGATCGTGCGATTGGTGGCAATTTGGCCGAGGTACGATCAATCGGCAATGTTTGCTAGGATCTTCATTTGCGATCGCATACTGCGATTGCTCTTAAGACTGGTTGTAGGTCATCGTACGATCGGTGGTGCGCGTGGTCGTGTGATTGGAGAAGATCAATCGCAAGATCAATCTTAGGGAATCGTACGACTAGTGGAGGCGATCGGCGACCGATCGTATGATCAATCGGGGCGACCTGCAACCGCTCGCTCGATCGATCGCAACTAGAGGTTCATACTGTTTTACCGTGCGAAAAAAACGTTATGTCAAACAAAAGCACGAATGGCAAACATCGAGAATACAAGGTGTACGAGGCAATACTAAATAGTAACTAATCAGCATTAACACAAAACAGTGTAAAATGACAAAAATGAGAATAAAAAACTTACATTTGAAGACACATGTTTAATTTTTCGCGGTATTCACATCTGCATAAGACGTCACAAAAAGAATATCGCGCGGCACGGTAAATCTAACGATGTCAGCATTTTTACTCGTATGCCCTTTACCTCGTATGGGCATTTTGCCTCACCTTACTATTCTGCCATGGGCATTGTTTCAGAATAAGAAGACACATATGAACATTCATACTGGTATAGTCATACAGTTAGGTGTTACTACAAACACACAGTTGAGTTTTTTTTATGTTAGAACTTGAAGTGCTATAACCTACCACTACGAACTTTGTTTCATTGTTTACACAACGTTTTGCGAATTGTGTACAGTTTGCGATTTTTCTTTCATAATATTGTCCTATAAGGAGTGATTCAATTTTGATAATTGTGGTGATGATTTTCAAGTATCAGTGTTGTACCTTCTAGATATATACCATTATTACATTAACTTTGTCAAGAATGGTGATTTTATAGTTCTCTGCAAAACGTTGCTAGTATTGTAACAATATGGTTGTACGTTGTATTATAATTATATTATCTGATCTCTAAATTTATGAGTGACTTTACGACAATGAGTCTTTGAAGTGTTTTTTACTTTGATTATGAATTATTTTGATGTTAACAGCAAGAAGTGTTTTTAACTTTGATCATGTATTATTTTGATGTTAACAGCAAGAAGTGTTATTTACGTTGATCATGTATTATTTTGATGTTAACAGCAAGAAGTGTTATTTACTTTGATCATGTATTATTTTGATGTTAACAGCAAGAAGTGTTTTTAACTTTGAGCATGTATTATTTTGATGTTAACAGCAAGAAGTGTTTTTAACTTTGATCATGTATTATTTTGATGTTAACAGCAAGAAGTGTTATTTACTTTGATCATGTATTATTTTGATGTTAACAGCAAGAAGTGTTTTTAACTTTGAGCATGTATTATTTTGATGTTAACAGCAAGAAGTGTTTTTAACTTTGAGCATGTATTATTTTGGTGTTAACAGCAAGAAGTGTTATTTACTTTGATCATGTATTATTTTGATGTTAACAGCAAGAAGTGTTTTTTACTTTGATCATGTATTATTTTGATGTTAACAGCAAGAAGTGTTTTTTACTTTGATCATGTATTATTTTGATGTTAACAGCAAGAAGTGTTTTTTACTTTGAGCATGTATTATTTTGATGTTAACAGTAAGAAGTGTTTTTTACTTTGATCATGTATTATTTTGATGTTAACAGCAAGAAGTGTTTTTTACTTTGATCATGTATTATTTTGATGTTAACAGCAAGAAGTGTTATTTACTTTGATCATGTATTATTTTGATGTTAACAGCAAGAAGTGTTATTTACTTTGATCATGTATTATTTTGATGTTAACAGCAAGAAGTGTTATTTACTTTGATCATGTATTATTTTGATGTTAACAGCAAGAAGTGTTATTTACTTTGATCATATATTATTTTGATGTTAACAGCAAGAAGTGTTATTTACTTTGATCATGTATTATTTTGATGTTAACAGCAAGAAGTGTTATTTACTTTGATCATATATTATTTTGATGTTAACAGCAAGAAGTGTTATTTACTTTGATCATGTATTATTTTGATGTTAACAGCAAGAAGTGTTTTTTAAGTGTTTATTGATATAATAATGATCATAGTTTATGTAGTCATGGAATGTTCAGGGTTTCAACAACATTTTGTGATGTTAAATTAGTTTGTTTCGTGTACTTCAAAGTTTGATAGTTTTGTTTTAATATAGTTATTTTATTCACAAATCATCTATATACATTTATGTTATGTATCCCTTTTATATTGTCCCAAATTGTCTATCAGTGAATTTTTGTAATGTTCAAACAGCTCTTGCTCTATGTGGCTTTCTGGAAATAAAATAATTCACACTAAAATAATAAAACTTCTTATTTTTTAAATTAATTTACACAAAAAATATCCGTATAATTTTAACACAGTGCACAAAAATAGCATTCTTTACGGACTTGTTAAATTGTTACTGAGTAGTGTACAAGCAAAACGTTGTAACTCCTTGAAACTTTGAAGCCGATTTTCTCAAAAGCTGAAGATGTCAACTTGTGGCTGTGTGGAAATAAGGCGACGATTTATGCATATAGCATTTAAGAAATTGGCAAATTTCCTTTCAAAATTGAAATATTGTTAGTAGCAGATGTACTTTGCTAAATTGTTGTATCAATGGGGCATCACATTGTCTGTAATGAAAAGTTTTTACTTTTTCTAACACAGAATACATCAAACTTTCAGAGACTTTTACCGTCCAGTTACAGCGCACTTTCATTTTGAACAGAAGGACGTGCACATTTCTCTGAGAAAAAGTAACACTTCTAAGTGGTTTTGTTTGCTTTTTGACAAAAGTATTAGTTTTTTCTGGAAACTTTAACTAATTGTTGTGGTAAAACATAATAATATTGACTGTGGAACAAAATCATGGTAATGTTTGGTCTCTTAATAACTAAATTATATATTTTCAATATATTGTCACTGAATTACCTCTCTTTATAAAAAAAAATCGTTTTTTTAATTATTGCAATTATTTGTTTTTAGAAGCAATTTCGAATAGGATTTTATAAGTCAAATAAATTATAATTGATAATATTTTGATATTAAATTTTATAACAAGTTTTATATTTTGCTTACTGAGCCATACATTTACAATGTAAATGATGTACTTCAATTATGGTGGCCCAGTGGTTAAGGCTCATGAACACTGCTGACTACAAATCTGGAGGTCCTGGGTTCGAACCCTCGTCCAGCCGGGTTAAACAGAAATGGTTATAGTGTTTCCCACCTAACACAGTACTGGTAAGTGACCAGGATAGTACTGGGTAGACTGCAGGAAAGTACTGGTTCTAGATGCCAGGAAAATGGTAACTGTACGATGGGTCTCATTGGCACTGTGCAATGACCATCATCGGGTTCAAAATTGTCTAATTGGCATATACTGCTCTACTGGCAGGTAAATTTCCACCCTCGTCTTCAAACAATCCATTTATGGTGTGCAGGGGACATACCGACTCGACCGAAATACCATAAAGTGCATTAGATAAAATGTACGCAGCGAGTGTCGGCTTCTTAACCACAGTAATTTGCATTTTTGTACTTCAAATACGGGTGGAATACCTTAAAAAGCTCCTTAGGTAGTTGATTTTACGTGGATTTCATATAGTAAACGGAACAAAACACCCCTAACCCTAATGTCAGTAACCCGCAAACGCTTAATGTTTGCCCGGAGGGACTGATGGACGGGCAAGGATAAATCAAGAAAGTAGTTTCATCTAGAGTCACTACAGGACAGACAAAAAACACGTTATTTTCGTAATGTGGAACAGAAGTTTTCGATTTCATGGGAAGAAATGTATGTATAATAAAATATAAATATTCGATTTTGACGGGTACTCAGTCTTTTACTGAATATCCTTCGCAGTCGTCTCCCTTTACGAAATACAGAAACCACGGCCGTCACAAACATTTTAACAGTACTAGATTTTGATCTTTTGATTTTATGTAATCGGATATTGACATTGCTTTTGGTTGTATTTCAGAGAAATAAGACGGGGAGTAAATGAATGAATATAATTTGATCGAACTAAACGACCGACTGTGTTTGCAAGGTATAACCGTCATTTGATTCAAATATCCATCATCACGTGACATTTGTGAAGGTAATATTTGATGTTTCGCTATGGGAATTAAGCACTGCGAAGATTTTGTCATTCAGACTCTCTGTTCAGTTGTAATCATATTATATACAATTTTATCTTATGACACAGTTTCTCACATCTTCCAACTTAACCTAATTATATGTGGATTCTTATTTATTAGGTTAGGAAGCAGACACTGAGAAGAATAAAATACCGTAGAACCAGTTAACTGACTGGATAATATATTTAGTATGCAATAAATGTCACGTTTCAACTTTTGACGTTACGACCTCTGTACCAAGGTAATCGATGAAACTATGAACTGTCATAATCCTGTTTCATGTCACTGTCATGGCAACTGCATTATTACAACTTTAAAATAACATTTTGTTTTCTAGATTATTGTCGCAAGATCACTAAGTAGCCCTGTCCACATATAACGGACCATTTTCATGAATACACCATAACACTGACCTTAAAAATGAACAAATAATGCAGTCACCAGAACCTATGTACCTTATTAATTATTTTCCAGTTTGCAGACATTGTCAAACTATCTTCAGCTGCGAAATTGTGGCAGTAAATATTCCATAACCTGTGACTTCAAGCTTCATAGATCCTCGCATCATTCGCTCTATCTTATACCTGAAAAAAGAAGAAACAGTAAGACATGTGTATTCCTCTTTTAATGTCTCTTTTAATGTCTAGATCCTATATCCCAATATGTACATTCAGTAAAATAACACAATGAAAATGAGTTCAACTTTTATCTATATGCATTGTCATTAGTCTGCGAAGCATGTAAAGGAAGGACTAAGTTGTAACAGGGAACGATACAGTCACGAGACAATGCCTCACCACACAGATCTAAGGAACATTGTTGAAGTTGATGCTGGAGCGGTGGAAGAGGAGTTAAGTAGCATTGCTAATGTCAATTATAAAGTGGTCTTACAAATGATTAACTGGGTTTAGATAAACAAATGGTAACTATTTATAATATTGTTGTACTAAATGTTACTCACTTATTAAATACAGGTAAAACGTTATACTGCGTTTTTATTGTTTTACTCAAGCTTTTGATTATGTAGTCGGGGTAAAGGTATGGCCTAAGCTGATTAAACTAGGGATCAGGGGTAAGATCTTAAATAGTATGCAGTCTATGTATTCATCAGTTAAATCACGTGTTAAATATTGTAACCAATTAAGTGATCAATATGTGTATTAGCCAAATCATGCACCACTAGTTGTTGTACGTATATTCAGGAGGAGTCGCATTTGTATTAGAGTGTACTTTAAATGAGATACGAAAAACTTACCTGTCTAGCTAATACTGGATACGTCCGAACATGTTCAATTTTATAGAACTTATAAACGCTGAAAATAAAACTAAGTACTTACATGTACACAAGCATAGGAAGTAAGAATTAGATTAAACTATAATGCATGGAAAATAATTACAAATGTATTATATTTTTTTTACAGATGACATTCTGATGTTATCAACTTTTTTATACTCCAAGGTGAATTTTAGTGCATAACACGGATAATTGTACTTTTATGTAATACTTGTTTGAATTCAATTAGTTAGTCATTGTATTGATATAAATATTATGTAAATTCATAACTTTTGTATTTGTTGATGAATTGATGTGTTCTTTTTTTAATCACAATTACTGTATATTATTAGATTCAGTAGTAATGTATCGTTGCAATTGTACATAGTTACTTAGTTGTCGTTCTTATATATTGTTTCTGTAAGGTTACAGCGTAAGAGTTAATGCATAAATTATCACTATCAAGTATTAAGTGTTATAACTGAAATAATATAGAACTTGCATTTTAGCAAATACTAAACGAGCATGTGCATTTATAGCAGAAAGCTAACATTACTTATTTCAACACGGTAGATATCAAGATCAAGTACTGTTTTCTTGATTTCCTTTCTATCATCCTTTGATGAGCACATTTGAATTAAAGTATATTTAAGTATCCATGTTAAACTGACTGGCGCCGATTATGTTAATGAAAATTGTACATATGTTTAATTTGAATATGGACCATTACGGTATATTTCAAAAGTGTATTGTATATAACTATGTTGTGAAATAAAACTTCTTCATCCGCATTATGTTTTTCTAGTTATTCCTTATGATATGCCAAGCCATTCGTTGCGCATCTGTTCCTTAACGTATGTACCCTTTAACTTCCTCATTAAGTGCCTTATGTTTTCTGCTTTGTTGTTTTCCATGATGTCTGTGTGGGGAGGCACTGTCTTGTGTATGTGGCGTTCCCTGTAGGAACTTTTTCTCTTTCTTTACCTCATTCCAACCCACCAGCAAACACAAGAAACATCGCATCGGATGATGTGTGTAACCCATGTTCGGAATCACAACCACGCTGCATCGGTAAACATCGTCGTTTCCAGAACAACCGCTCATAACCAGATCTAATTCTTAAGCAGACAGCCATCTCAAACAATCCAGTCATTGCTTTATGACAAAAATTAATACATTCCACAACTTTTCCGAAGGACTGTAACATATTTTCATACGTCCCCGTGAGTTCCAAGAGGGCTATCTGGTTGTAATTCCATGAACGCTTCCATCAAGCATCTTGGCGAAACATCATTTATTATGCTGGTAAAACTATTGTAATACTCAGCAACATGAATGGAATGTTACATTTAAGAAATACTGTGTATTAAAACGGCATAGGGACTAGGAACTATTTCGTCTGCCGGAGTAAACACGTGCGGTGTCATGGACGTTTTGTCTTGAATTGGTTTAATCTTATGGTATTGGGCCACTAAAACACTCGAGATGGCAGTTGCATAGTATATAGAATATTTATCGACTCTTCGGCGTGAACAATGTAATCCAGCTCAATGAATTCGCCAGGGCGACACGTTTAAGCTCGCCACATGTAAGATATCACTACGCTTAGTTAACATTGTTTTCACCGAACAGAAGGCAAATATTACTGTATATGTACTGCAGGTAAGAAAGGCAATATTTTCCTTATGTAACTATCATTGTTATACGCCTGATACAAAAACTCATCAACAATAGACCGTTATACAACAAAGGAGCACATAATGGCATTTAAATTTTTAAAAAGTATTTTTGGTAAAGGGATTGACAGAAATGAATTTAGGTGAGAAACGCGAATTAGATGTAATTTGTATGTGTTTTAGTTGCTTAATAAACTTAATTGGTGGACGATTATTTACAATAACCGTATTCATCCATTAAACATGTCCATGTATATCGAAAAACATCCGAACATTTATATCTATAATAATGTAAACAAGACTTTGCCTATTTTTTTTAATACAAAACCGAAATATGGTTCAAACTATGTTAACACTGAGATACTTGTAGTTTATACAACAATATTCTTACTAAGTCAGTAAATAGTTTCAACGTGATCATGAAAAAAGTCTACAGATGTTACGATTTGTGAATGTGACCTTCCTTGGTCTGCATCGTTTCACTTCAGATTCAAAAGCCTGACGGTTTCATTATATATAGCCTGTAATTCAAAGTGTTTGTATGCAATATGTTTCCGTAAACCAGGTTCTAATTATATGGTGTCTGTGGAAACTGGGAGTATCTGCGATAATGAATAAGTCTATTATTTTGTTTACATAAACCTCGCAGCCATGTGATGCATTGCATGGATGTCAGTTAACAATTAATCGTTGTAGTGATCTGTTAAGTGGCATATTCACAATCGCAATACGGTACATTTACATAAGTATGTGCTAGAAGTAATGTTTGTGGACACATTTGGCATTTGAATGATACATACAATTCATAGGGTTACTTATGCCATGCATAATTATTTGATAGTTAACTAAGCTTTCTACATAAGTTTTCGTTTGAGTGCTGGGTGCTTCATACAACGGTGTGTTTAAGAACTAAATTGAATTATTCACAGAGCAAACATCTGATATAAACATTGGAAATGAGTAGCAGTTCCCACAATGGAACTATATTTAATTACTTAGCTGGGATGTTTTGCTGTATATCGGAGAAAAGGGCACGATATAATGTAGAAGCATCGCTAAATTCAAAAGGCTCAGGAAACGGTCTTAAACATTGTACGATTGTGACATATTGACAAAGAAAGTAATAAACTTTAAAAGGTTTCTTGAAAATTGTCCAATGTTTAAAAGCTTTGACGTCATGTAATAAACAGATTGACATAACACAAAACGTTCACGAAGTTGTAGACATAGGGTCTAAGCTAAAACCAGTACGAAAATCTCCAAAAGTGTATATATTCCTTGGAAGATTGCAATTTGCAAATTGAAACGGACCAGTTCTTCCGATGTGCCTTCCATTGCATGTTTTGATTTTAATGCAGGTTTATACTGTAGATAGTACAGCTGCAGACAGTTGTAGGTATCGAAGTCATTCTATTGAAAGTGAGACCGAGTAGGCGCACATGACTGACAATGACAAAACGGGGCTACTTCACACAACACCCGATGGTACGAGATGAAGTAAAAGCTTTGGATGGGAAGTGAAATAAAGCCAAAGGAGCAGGTATGGTGAACAGAAAAACTAGACTTTGGAGTGGGTAATAAAACAAAAACTAAATAGGAAGGCATTGGGACATGTTGTGGAATTAAACTGACGAATGAATGGAAAATAATATAGTCAAACTGTTAAAACGGTAAAGGTTATAGAATACATCTAAACGGCTGGAGATTTGAAACAGACAGAGGTTAAACATTATACCCCGTTAAAGACTAGTGTTGCCACAATAATTCTATGGGAAACTGACACTCAAATATCGTATCATTAATAAAGTACCGCATAGCAGCAAATCTGAAATATTTCGAAAAGAAACACTTATAGCTTTCTATGAAATCGAGATCATGTGCATGTGCAATAAAAGTAAGACTGCAATTCCACTTTAGGAACAGAAATATAGAAAACAAAGTGATTTTCGTGTCTCATTTATTGTTTATGTGTACGTGAAACAAAACATTATGGCATTGCAATAAAATTACACGAGTAAAGACAAAAACGGATCTCGGGAAAAAGCTAAATGCGTTTACCATTGCAGAGAAACTTTAAAGATAGCAGTACAGAAACATAATAAACTTAATCACTGCAAACAAAATGCTGTTAAATTGGTGTAGAACTTCAGACCTTGAGGATGACATATCTGGCATGTCTAACTGAGGTCTCGTAAGTGATTGTTCTTATCAACATTTCCCCTGACATCATCACTTGGTCAACTATACATACATGTTTATCATTATTATATGAAACAGCAGTATTAAACAGCGCAGCTTCAATTACAAATGCATAATTATTCCGTGATGACTTCTACAGTGGAATGATGATGCAATTAGACAGTATCGGTATATTTGGTGCTAGTAATTCCCAGTAATATTTGGACAATACAAATCTTTTATTTAGTGCTTTAAGGTTTCATCTAAGACTGTATGGGCATGTTTATGTATGGCTATCAGACAACTAATCACGATTGAACCGTCTTCATATTTTAACATTAAAATATGACAGTCGTGTCATTTTACCCTTTTTATATAATCTCACACAAATAACATATCCGTATATTATATTTTTGTTCAACTGGATTGAATAAGTATATTACATTAATCAAGAGAATGGGCATGTTCAGCTAACAAAACAGCCACCATGGTAAAGCAAACAAATCGATACATGTCTTCAACCATTTAGGTTTTCAAAAGACGCCACACGAATAAGGTACACTGAACAAATGTTCTAAACGTCCATGTAATAAAATACAAATTTAAGAAAACGGTTTTATATGCCGACTTAAATTGGCATTCTAGTATTATACATAGAACACTAACGAATTTCATAAAGAATATACCTATTTATCGTTATGGTTGACCACGCGTGACGGTGAGTACGATTTTCAACTTTTGGCACAAGGATCACGTGTATGTTGTAGTAAGCGGTAAATTTCATTTCATTGCAATCATCGTTGGATGTCCAACACGAAAAACAGAAAAGATACCGACAAAGACCACTGAAGAAAGCGCATGGGCCGACGGTATGATATATGCTGGTACTCCGATTTGACCGATATGACTAACTTTATGAATTAATTAATCAATTCAAATAGAATTTGGAAATTTTTTAAAAAATATGTAATTTTTGTACTATTTACCAATTTTTATTAATATTTCAGGTTGCTCGTCTGTTCAATTGGTGCAAATGTGTACATTATATTTCGACGAAGTACCTACTAGTGGACGTTTAGAAATTTTGTTCAGTGTAGATAATGGGTTCTTGTTTGTAGAACAAGAGCGAAATACATTAAATAAACAACTTCTTCCAGTGGTATATAAATAGAGTTAGGGTATCGAATATAGAACCATCTTGCGACAGTAGTGAATAAAAAGTGAGTGTGCTCGTAGTAGAATGTGCTGAAATGGTAAGTATTTGAAATGCTGTTGTTGTATCAATAAATGTTCATAATTTTCGCAGTCACTTTAAATACTGACATGGCAAAAGAATTTCAGAAAACCACAATCAATCAATTTACCACTGCGCAACATAATCTTGTTACAAGTCGATATAGGCCCTCCAAAAGCGAAGTCGCCTTTACAGTGGACGCATATAGGGAATACGTGATATCAGATGACCATACTTTGATTAAAATGCCACATTCACTTCAATATTCACAGTTTTATTCTTTACAGCGAGATGTTTCCGTAGCTTTCGATTAGTAACTGACTTTCACAGAATCGGGAACAATCGGCTTTGACATTCAATGTGTCCAAAATGACGCAATGCATAAGTATCAACTAGATTCACTGAGTCGCTTCAATGTATACAATATTTCTACATTAATTCACTTCTATTGATCCCTCAAATACATCGACGTCCACTTGTCGCACTTTATATTCTGCTAATACATAAAACATAATGGCAACAACCAACAGAATCATTAGTATGTATAACTTAAAGGAAACGCACAAAAATGTCCCACTTAAAAATCCGATTGTCAGCCCCAGGCTTTGTAGGAGTCTGTAGTTGGCGAATGCCACTTCTGCATTGTCTGCGCATGTGATGCATATTAGGGCTGGAAAAGAAAATTGAATGGTATACAAGTCGAATGTCTGGCGTTTGTGAGGAGGTGAAATTCTAGATAAATTGCATATACGTACGTTGTTTATTTCTTATATGCCAGTAAAGTTAAATTTGTAGCAAAATATTTACATTGAAATCGGTTGATGCTTTGCTAGTTACCAGGGGCGTTGTTCAATAGCAGAACATTTGATAGTCTCTCGAAAACATATATGAAGTTCTCGGAAAATATTGCTTACCTAGCTCTATACTAAGCTAAGTATTAAAATTGGATTCACAGAATAAAAAAGTTAAAAATGAAATAGATTGTTCTATACTCGAATTTTCGACCAGCAATTGGTTTGTTTAATCTTCCAAGAAATTACATTGATTTCCAATACGCACAAATTCGGAACAAGCTTTAGTTCTATATCCACAACTCGATGACAATTCCTGATTCGACGATAACAAGGGATACTTAGTAACACTATTTCTTGTACATGCGAGTATTGAAATTTCGGATACACTTATTCATATTAAAAATATCAAGGGCATTAAGGACACACACTTTTAACTAATAAAACTATCAATCATTTATACCACTAGTGGAGTTAAAACAACCGCCTGAATTGATTTACTGTTTACAAAATATTTAACTTCAGATGTTACTGCTTTTCAATACACACACGAAATAACTTTCCTAGGTTTTTGGTGTAATACTGATACGTATATCGGATGCAAAATCGTGATTCAATATACTTACTATTACACTGTGTCTGCCAAACAGCATCACAAATTCCCCAAGATGCCGCCATTACAAAGAATATTAAAAGTTTCTTGTCAGGAATCCAAATAAGTAACCCTATCATTAACCCCATGTGTAATATCCCCCCTATCCCGAACACAACCTCACGTGGTATGACATTCGCACAGACTGCAACCAATATAGCACTTATCACGTTGGCCACTCCTAATATTATCATACAGTAACCAATATACTCCTCGCCAATCTGACATGTCACGTACGCCTGAAAGATAAAAATTACATTGTACATACAATGATCAGATATTTTAATACAGTCGGACCTTGTTATTTGGAATTCATCGGGTCCGAATTTTTACTTCGAATAATACATGGTTTCGAATAGCCCATTTTAATTCGACATGAGAAGATACATCGAACCTGATTTTTTATTTCGGATTATACCAAGTATTCGGATAATAGGTTGTCGAATAAACGAAGTCCGACTGTATTATTGTACATGTAGTACGTATTCGTAACATACGGCGGGCACATTTACCTAAAGGAGAGAGAACACGTTGCTACAGGGAACGCCACATACATAAGACAGACCTCCAGGAAAAAAACAATCATAAAACATAGGCACTTGAGGAGGTTAAAGGGTACACACGTTAAGGAACAGAGCCGCGTTCCACATGGATCAAACTTTGAGAATAACAACTGGGATTGATGAGCCACAGGTCAGTCTAGCTGTCACTTAGACCATTGGTCAGGATGACGCGTTTAGACAATTATAAAACAAATGATACGCAATACGGTTTGCATAAACATATATTGACATTAAATCCGTCAAGGTCTGTTGACCATAGATCATGAGTCAAAGCTCACTCAGTGGTCAGTTGACTATGACTGAAACAGTTCAGAATATTTAAAGAGGCCAACTGAATCCGGTCAACATTTAGTTTCATTATCACTGTTCAAAATGAGCCAATCAATGAACTTTTTAAAGTTGATATAGTGTTGCTATATGATATCGTTAGAACAGCAACATAAGGAATAGAAGAAAGTTCTATTATCTGGACATAGTCCAAGAAAGAAGAAGAATTATTGACATTAACAATTCGAGGGTTAACAGTATATGTTATCACCTCCATGGGATCTGATATTCATCTTATTATACCGAACAAAGGTTTGATATTAAAATATAAAACAATAAAGTCAATGTAAAACAGAAACAATAAAGTGCTTGCAGAGTCTTTGGATTTTTTTAATCAATTTTTGTGAAAGAACTGAATATGTCTGACAGCTGACAGATAATGTCGTTTGCAAACATTACAAGCGCTCGATTGTTACATACTTTAATATATTTTATATATATTTTAATAGACTCGGACTAAGGGAATTCCTGTAGTCTATTTTTAGACCCGCGCGAGGGTTAACACGTTATGTCACAGGATTAAAACGTTATGTCACAACGTCACAGGGTAAAAACGTTATGTCCAGGGTAAAGAACGTTATGTCACAGGGTAACATTACGGATTTGCTTATAACGTGTATATGTGAATTTTGCATGGATAAATCACGCGAGGTACAATAATATTAAATAACAAAATGTTTTTGAGTTAAGTAAATCATACCTGATTGAAGTCAGAGAAGATGAATGCTTGTTGAAGTCCACTGAATATCAGTAATGGTATTAGAAGACGGAACGTTTTGTGGGTCAGCATTAACTGTACATGTTCCACCACAATCTGCAACCACATAAAATATACATTTATAATTCAATATACTGCATTCCTTTGAAAAGCTCCGATGTTGCGCCAATTCTCTTGTTATGTTTTGATTTAAAAGGTCGGCGGTCTTTGACCAAACTAGTGTACATGTGTTTTCAACCAACTCTTTCACACTCTTTAAACGTTACTTGCAACTGTTGCATCGGAAATCAAGGTGGAAGATGGATGACGTTAGTTTGTTCAACTTTAGTCAAAATCAATAGAACTATTGACATGAGTTTTACGCCGCATTAAAACACATGCTTCGATTTGTTTAACTAGAGCTAAACAATAAACCAAATGGTAGGTCTCTTTTAATAAACTGAAGAGAAATATTAACTAGAACGTACATTTGTCAACTACAGTATAATCAGTGAGCGGTAGTATTGCCAGGGTAGACATCAAAGGTAACCGATGTTGACAGGTGATCGTTATTTAGAGGCATCAAGCATATAAATGTATGTATCCGATAAAAATATTTTATCAGAAATTTGTAGACTCAGAAAGCACTTCAAGACATGCTTGCATTAAACTATTCGTAATAACAAATGCCAGAATATTCATGAATATAAACAAAGCTATCCGTTAAGACCAAAATAAGTACATGATTCATTTAATAACTGACTAAGGTTTCCAAATTACGTCGGTTTTAAATCCAGTTTATCAGATGTTTAAGTGAACAACTGGATATGTTGTACTGCCCAAATGGTAGCGCATATGTCTTACAATGTTGATGTGCTTGTCTAGTGAATGGAAGGCTAAGATTAGACTTAGAAAGAGTGACTGCTTGTCATAATTGTTGTTTCTTCAAATTGAAAACTTTCTTATCAATATTTACTGTACACATGTCTTTTGATTACTAAATACTGTAATAGACAGTCTGTGAGTCTTGAAAGTCATTAAAAACTAAAATGCTACAAAGACTTAAAATCACCAATGCATAAGATACACTGACTATACACGCATACGATAACCTGAGGCTGATAGTAAAAAAGTACCGCTGATATTAACATCAAATTACAGTGGATAATGCGCTAGATTTATACCAAGCAAGCAAATTCACAATCCAGCCATCAGCAGCCCCAGGCCTTCATCACTAACAGTGCTTTGATTATTCATGTTGCCACACAAACATATGAGCGCTGCTATGGGATTTACAACGTCTTTTGTAAGTGACGTCAATTCAAGAAAACTTGCAAGCAGGTAACAATATTTACTCAATTTGATCACTTCGTTTTCATATTGCCATATGGGGGAAATATTGTTTACTGTCAGTACACGATGACGTCACATGTGACGTTTTCTTGAAACGACGTCACTTAAAGAAGAGGTTGGAAATCGTACAGCGGCGCTCATATTATCTTAAGAACGGCGCTGGTGGTGTTGACCGAAGTTGCATAAACAAACATATTGGAGTAATAGCATGGTAAGGACTTATCTCCCTTTGTAAAATATTACCCATATCTCTATCATATTACCATTGAAAGAATAAATGTGACATTAATTTTGATCGAAAACCGTCGTCAACAAGAATCATTCGATGTCCTAGAATGTCTCAGAGTAAGTCGTTGACAACATTGGGGCAAATATGACAGCAAATCGTGTCAATATATGTAAATGTCTATTGATCATGCCCAGTAACGTCAGCTTTGTTTCGCTTACAAATGACATACATGAGCATTTTAGCATTCGCTCAGAATAAGTCTTAGAAGGGACCAGTGCAAATACAAAAGAGACAATGCATACGCTTGAACAAATAACGTCATACATTGTAGCTTATTTTTTAAAATATAAATGTGAAGTAACTCAGTTTTCGATTTGTTTAAAATGAGACAGAAAGCAATTCAAAGTAATGTGACATTTGTACAAGTATTTAAAGATGTATCTGGCTCATCTGAACCTAATTTCTTTTCATTGGAATCATCCTATATTGTTGTTACATGGTCTAATACATCATTGATAAGAACCATTGCAATGTAAAACCATTTAAAGTTTAAACCAATCTTGTTTAATCATATTAATAACAGTCAAAACTAGTAAAAAACACCCGCTTGTTAAAAAAAGCTGGCAGTTTTTTTAATTTTATTAGAATACAAACGTCTTATTTCGACAAACAAGGAGAAATACATTACAAATGTATTCTGTGATAATGCATATTTATTGAATTTTTAACTAGATAAAGCATATTTTGCATGTTTGTTTAGGTGAACAAATGAACAAATAAATGAGCATAATATATCTTTAAGTAGCCATTATTTCAAAATTCTGTCTTGCACATAAACATATGTATGTGTGTGCGCTAGCGTTTAATTCTAAGGTATCGTCGCAGGTGTGATATATATTAGGTTAGTATTATCTATACGTATATCAAATGACTTAGACAAAGCGGTAATTTATTGATGACGTTTGATTAATTAGGTGCTATCCAATAATGCTATTAGTGCTATCCTATTCATCGACAGCAACACTCCATAGCCGCAAAACATCTACGGTTTCCAAGGTTAAACTTTCATTGATATTTACTGTTAGTCCCAATGATGTGTGTCGCCGGGAAATAAGTTTAAAACTTAATGAAGGAAAGTGTAAGAAATTTTCCCTCCAAGGCGCGAAATAATTGGTTTTCATTACTTACGTATTCTGTACTCGCAATTGCATGTGTAAGTAATTCCATCGTCGGTTGGAAAGCGGTAATAAGTAGTTTTGCTTTTATGTGAGGTAGATCTGCAATTATTGAAGTAGAGTAGACTTTTAAGAGCCTACTAATCTATGGGACCGATACCTTAAACGGAAACTTGTCGTGTACCATTCGCCTAATTCATGACTATGTTCTCTCCAAATACGTTTAGGCAGACGCCGATGATTGGACTGCGGTTCAATAATTGATCAGTCTGTACGACAACAAGCCGACGTTCTTAAACACTTTTGTTCAAGTGGAGAAACACAGTAAATGAACGATCGACCCGTGTCTACGATCTGATGAATTAAACACGACACGGAAGCGCTAAAACTCACACCATTCCGGACCTCTCATTACGGTAACATAGTTCGCTCCCAAACTGACACCTTAATTATTTATTAAGGCGCTTAGGAGAGTGAGACACGAGGGAAAAACTATGAAGGCGTTCAAGACGTGTAAAACTATCATTTGTAATAACAAAAATTGGCAAAGATGAGGCATACATGATAGATAGTCTGAACCAATGTTATAGTTTGTGTATAATTGGAAAGTTCTCACTGTTTATAACACCGTTACACCAATCCACGTCAAGCAGAAACTTCATGGAAACAACTTTTAAGAACGCATCCGATGTTTTCAACACGGTCAGACAAGTCCGCGTCGGATTGGAACTTAATGAAAACTTGAAGTCCCTCTAGCTATCTGACCAGTAATTCAGTATCGACAACATAAAACTGTTAGAAAATGATACACTTAAAAGAAAACCTAAAACAAGCGTTACACCATACCGTGCTCTAATAACTACAGTTCAGATAGCCAGACATTTAGCAGACGTTTGTTTCCTGGTAAGACCGTATTATGTTAAAATATGCACAAATTTCACAAAAAGTCTAACATTGAAATTTTATATTTTTTTATAAATCTCAAATATGTTATGTGTTGTTTAGTGAACATGGTGCAACGAACAGAATCACCATTGAAAGTTGTGCGAGTGCAACTAAAGGAATGATTAAGTGGTGACAAGGAACACCACATACACAGGACAATGTCTCCCCTATCAGATCCCAGAGAAACATCAGTATACGCAACATTAGGAGTTGATGTGGTTTAAGAGCGAACATCTATTGGAATGGAAAAGTATGGAATTGTGTGACTGGTTAACAAAAACGACCTTGAAGAATTCGGGGGAACAACAAGTAAAATCAAGTACATAAACTAGACATAATGAGTGGCTTTGTGCTGTGTAACTCGTGTAATAAATTGTTAAGTTTAATATCTAAGTAGAGACATTTGGTGAAATTGGGACCATTTATATCCATATTTAACATTTCGATTCTTTACAATTGTGCTGTAGCCGTGAATCAAATATGACCTTGTATAAAATTATATTTAACTGTCAAACTTTTGGAAGTCACAAGCAAATGGATTATTATATATACTATACACACGTATTGGCTAAATTTGATCTTCACAAATAAAACGTCTTATAACAAAACACGGAAATATCCCAGGAAATGCATGGCGAATTGAGGAACTTTTACGTAGGCGTGTTCTCTGTATAAGTTCACTGAAGTTTACCACTAATCGAGGGTTCAGTGCAAGACTATACTAACTCCTATATAAATAAAGGAGTTAGGATAGTCTTGCGCTGAACCCTCAAAATAGCATTTGGAACTTTTGGAAAGTAAATAAAGTTACAATTATTATAGGCTTCATTTGTTACGTTTAAACCGTCATTTGTATGTTCGCTGTACATAGCACTTGTGCAAGAGACAAGCCAGATTGAAACAGGGCGCTTAAATCAAGCCGTACATCCATACCAGGCAATACGCATAATTTGCCAAACAATTTTACTTTTGTATAAAAATCAATGCAATTTCTTTACATAACTACTTATTTTAACATTTCGATTATATAAGATACATGAACAGTTGACGACGTAAACATTATGATCTGTTATACATTCAACAGAAACAACTTGAAGTGAAGAAAACAGTATTCCTGCAGAAATGCAGAACAATGTAGAGTATGTGCGTTTTCAGCGCGTATGATCAGCTATGGTAAACTAAACTTGGCTTTGATTTATGGAATAGCCCTCTGGTCTAATCTCGTTTCAAGCATTTAACTATCAACAGAAAATCGTCTACAGCACCGATGTAATTCATTCAACGTTTGCTCCCAGTTATTTCCAATATCCTCCACGTATATAGACAGATGGAACACGTTTTGGAGACGTTTACATAGAGTGGTACTTTTAAAAAGCATATTGCGTGACTACTTTACAAAACCCCATCAATTCCAAATATGGGCAGAATGTAGCTATTAAACCATTAATGAAGAAAAGCGATCCCTACTCTTTCCTTATATCTATCGCAGTGAGATTCACCATTGATTTTACATTTGTTTCCTGCTAAAGCTTACCGATCAATACACCGGGAGGACACAGACACTAAATGTTTCTGACTTGCTTTCTCTTATGAAATTGTCCTTTCCACTTAACCCGACATCTAGAAAACATGTATCAGATTCTATCGAAAATGTTTGTGTTCTGTTGTTGGGGAGAACGTGTTTTTGCTCAATGTTGTTCCAGAGAGCTCAGTGTTGTTCTTTTCTCAAGCAATACAAATGTCCAAACTTTAGTTAGCCTAAATCTGACGATGGAGTGATCCATACAAGTAGAACACGAAACCTACTTTGGCTGACTGATACGTATTGTAATCCACTCGGTTTAACATTGACAATGGTTTGAAGCACTTAAAGATAATAGACGTGCACTTCAACAATATCAGCATACTTATCTTGAACTATAATTTAAGAATATACTTTTTAATTGAATACTTTCTAAGGAAAAACTCAGAATTAACTTATCTCAAAAGATCTTCGGATCGTTCAATATTGAACTAATTAATTGTTTTTTCTTTGTAAACATGGGAACGAAATATGTTTGTTTACATCTAAAGTTGTAATTGTTATGCTACACGCACCAGCAACCCTTCTAAGTCTACAATGTGCTTGGAAAGACGACCCCTTTTTACAACTGTCGTATTATGTGTTTACAAATGTTGGTTGATGAACTTTACAAAGCTAAACTACTCAATCACTTGGATTTTTTTCATTAATGTGATTTAAATGCGTGTGTCAATTGTCGATTTCAATGCTCAAGTTAATCTAAAAAATACAGGTTTATTTAATTCAAGTACACGATCCGTATTTTGAAATGAAGGGATTCATAGCTTAAATCGGATTTTGCAATAAAACATTTCTTTACTCGTAAACTCTTACGATAGGGACAGTCACAGTCTAAATCAAAATCTAATTGAAAAAGTGTTGCAAAACCACGCAGCTTCTTGTCCAAAAGTGTCCCAACGGTAATGTGTCATTTACAAATATGATTATAAATATTATTTGACAGACCCAATATAAAACTTGGATGCGCAAGATTTCTAAGAAATAAATTATGCATCAATTTGCACCAAATTTTTCAGTATGTATAATGCAATGTGTCGCATTGCAAGCTGCTCCTCTATATCGGATGATGTTTTCTGGTCAAATGAAACATACAGTTAAACTTCGAAACCTCGAACTGCCGTCGGATCCAGCAATTGGTTTGAGCTATCTATTGTTCGAGGCATCTATGGTGCATATGTTTGAGTATGTACGAACTGACTGTTCCAGATATGAGTGTATTATGCATTATCAAAATGGTTAAGATAATATATATCGGGTAGAATTTATACCAAGTTTGACACTTCGACAGAATTTACTCAAACAAGTTTACACTTTTGTTTAAGAATTTTAGGAAATGGTAGCTAGGGACAGCAAATCATGTTCGAGTGTTCGACCTATCTCTGTCGAGTGATCTACTGTTAGATAATATGAAATAAGAAGGAATTTCGCCGGGACTTAAGAACATGTTCGAGGTATCTACTGTGTTCGAGCCAAAACTGTTCGAGGTTTCGAAGCTCTACTGTCTGTGTTTAATGTGAGTATACATTAAATGGATAAGTTTTGCTGTCTGTGTGGGAATCAAATTATCGTTGGGACATTCTATATAAACACAGGCAAACCTCACTTAAATACCACTTCAGTAATAAAGTATCTCAAAATTAAGAACACAATTTCCAAGTCCATTTTCACTGTTTTGCGCTTTATTCAATCATATTATTAAGATCAACTCAATACGATTGTCAATTTTCAAGGGTCGTCTTAACAATATATCACATATGAGCAAATAAAAATACATTCACTTGGTGTCAGTTTCATGAGTTTCTTTGTCAAAGGTAAAATGAAATAAGACCTTCCCAGTTTCCATTCTCCGTCCGTCCGTCTGTCCGTCCGACTGAACTTAGTGTCGCTAATATCTAAACAAGTATTTTACATACAGTAAAGAAACCTCATAGGAATATTAGACATCACACGACATTGCACACCATGTGTTTCATTGCTTGTATTTAGTACGAGCAGAGTTCTGGCCCTTGATTGAGTGAAGTGGTATTCCATCTGTTTTCTATGGATACGAAACTAGCTTTAATTATTTGAATTATGTTGCCATAACAATAAATTGCTTTTCAACGATTTGTTGTCTAGAAAAATCAATGCTTAGTTTGAAAATGCAGTCGGTGGTATTTATTAAATCAGTATTACCGAGCGACGTTGTCGTAGAAATACCGGTTATATTCTACGTCGGCCGTCAAAAGAGTTATGTTGTAATGCATAAACTATTCGACATAAATGGCATCAGAATCCTATACTTATAATTACAATCGGTTTCTACTGGCCAAGAAAAAGTGCCAATTAGCGTGGTAAAACCTCCCAAAAATGTATCATAAACTACAAAGAGGCAGTTTCAACCAATTAGGACGTCAATCCATGCATTTATTGTCTATAAATGACGATTTACCATAGGATTTGATATGAAATTAAGCCAGGAACTTCGGAGAAAATTGGATATAATATTGACAAATTAGAAAATAATTTGATTTCCTGAATCTGTGCATGAGAAAATCGATTTTGGTGAAGTAACGCATTCGGGAAACTATTATATCATTGAATCTGATGCTATAATAGAACAGCAAATAAAACTGAAAAAAATGAGGATCGCCGCCAAAATTTTGTGCTATATATGAATATTTGTGTACTTTAGAAATAACTTGTGGTTGCGGAAATGTACATGAGGCAATGAATAGTTGTTTTATCAGCAAATGATGTATTCAAAATAACAAACACGTGAGCAGTATATACATGTATACAACTTTACTTACAGTCAGATCATTTTCAAGTGCTTCAATTAATGTGCTTTTACCACTTGCTGTTCCATGGCGGCTTCTCTTTGTTCACCAATCATCATGTTTGTTTCTTATCCCTCTTTGCTACTTTTTTGTTTATTTGTATGGATATATGTCCATGGGCAATATTACAGAAACATCCGAAGTAAAATCTTATCCTTATCCTTAAAATTCATTTTCCTTAACTGGTTTATTTAACATACAGGCTATTATATGGTCAAATCAAGGGTTATAAATGAATAGTATGTTGTTATCATTACCATTAAAAAGCCTAACAGTTTTAATGTGGTTTTGGAATTGCATCCATTTGAAGTTTTGAACTTTAATGAAAATATTTAAGAATCACTTAAGATGCTTCTGTAATATGTGCCCTGGTCTCTTTGTGCTTTTTGGGTTTCTGTGTACATTGTGTGCGACGTTTTATTGGGTTCCCTTTTGTTCACTTATGACCATATTGTGTCTTATTCATGTCTTAAATGCTAATGACTCATACATTGCATCACATTCCCATGTCGGTCATAGTCTCAGAAACCTTACCAGGGAACGCTTGTAGTGTTGTAATGCATGCCACTGAACTATCACAGGAAACTGGTGTCTAGTGAGATCAGGAGCATTGCGTATCTGCCTCTCATATATCACATCAACTAATATGATTATGAATCAGCTTATAATATATGAGCTGAAGATAGAGTCGTAAATAGAAGAGAGTATGTGATGAGACTTGGAGAGAAAGAACTCAAACACAGACAAAACTAGCGGCTGCTCAAATCACGTAAATACTAGTACAATGTTATAACATGTATATCGAACAAGTGAATCCGATAAAAGTGTACTGCCTAATAGACGATTGTTAATTTTTTAATCGTTTGCTTTAGCTTAATGTCACTTGTTAAAGCCCCAGTCACACTAAGACGAATGCCGTTAGAATGTCCCCGAAATGTTGCGAATGTAAAGTCCTACGAACTGGCACGATGTTGTTTGAAAAATCGCATAATTCTTGATACAACCCGAATGCATTACGACAGCGGTAAGAACCTGCATGAACCGGTGCGATTATACCAAGAACGCGTTACGAATGCAACACGAATATCAAGCCGAATCAATGCAAACTCTCTCGATTATTATATCAAAGTCACACGAACCTAGTAAAAATCACTACGAACGCAGTTCAAATTCACAAGACCTATAACGAATTCAGCGCGAACCCACACGCATCAGAGTGCATAATTCTCACGAGTCGAGTGCAAAGTGCTCATTTCACTTCTGAATTTACAGCAATCAACATGCCTTCTATAAGAAAAAACAAAATAAAAACAAAATAAAAGCAATACTGATTGTGAATACCAAGCATTGCATACTGCACCCATCGGTCAAGATGCTCCTACTGAAAATCCTGACAGTCCTGAGAATGAGGAGTCAGCAGCCTCAATCCATAATTGCCGATCCATAATGTCGAAGTAAAAAACACAAATGAGCATCAAAACATGTATGATGTATACCGAATTAGTGCACGAACCGGTACGATAGCCACACGAATGTTGTACGAATGCCGTACGAATAGTACGATGTATACCGAATTAGTGCACGAACCGGTACGATAGCCACACGAATGTTGTACGATAGCCACACGAATGTTGTACGATAGCCACACGAATGTTGTACGATAGCCACACGAATGTTGTACGATAGCCACACGAATGTTGTACGATAGCCACACGAATGTTGTACGATAGCCACACGAATGTTGTACGATAGCCACACGAATGTTGTACGATAACCACACGAATGTTGTACGATAGCCACACGAATGTTGTACGAATGCGCTACGAATAAGAAAGTACTACGAATCGCTACGAATGTTTAAAGCAGGTTCAAAATGGTCGTACTGGCATCACTTACGCCACACGAATATGCATTGATACGACCCACTACGAAGTCAGTACGTATCACTATTCGGCTCAGTGTGCCTGGGGTCTTAGGACGCATTTAACATTTTTTATTCGGCCAACGTTTTAATCTCACAAAGCCTAGCATAAGATAAATTAATTATAGAGAGTACGATACGAGATAGATAAAATGCATAACATGCATTAAATGCATAAACTGCAACGGTGAATATTTTGAGAAAGGGTAAAATTGCTGACAGATTGACGTCATTTTTTTCATGTATAAGTACGTTGTGACGTGCTCCACTGTTGCTTATAATTATGACTATACACAAACTGCTGCAATTGTATAATTTTAGAACGAAAATGGATGAATATTTCCATATCCAAGCATAATACATGCGTGCATATCTTGAATGGTGTCTTTTCTTTTTTAAATGATTATTAAGCCCGTGACAGTATGTGTCCACGAACTTTCCGGACAAGCCTCGTATATGTAAACTATATAAAGGCGTCTTTCCCGGTCCATTTTAATTTGTCTATTCAAAATGAAAATGACTTCTGCAATCTCCCTAGTGGCGTCGTCAACTCGAAGCTTTATAACTGGATGTACAGTTTTACTTTATTTTCCTAGCTACTACCGTTATTATCATCGAACCAACACTGTGATCGGAATCGATACCTGGCAAATATATTCCAATTTCGGGACAAATAACAAACAGGTCAATGGGCTAGTGTAGACAATGTGGGTTATAGTAATATGGAATGATTCTCAATTTATGTATTTATATTTTCACATACTGGTCGGTATACATCTATGTGGTCGGCATCATGAACTGATTCAGTAGATCTGAACTGCATTTTAAACAAAATTATACCAAGTTTAATATACAATAAAACCTCAATAATACGACCACCGTTGAGACCTTAATTAAGTGATATTTTTAATGAGGTGGCCTTTTTATTGAGGTTGAAAGAAGAGCAAAACAGTGAAAATGGAATTGGAAACTGTGTTCTAATTTTTGAGGCGGTCTTTAAGTGAGGTTTCACTGTAACAGAACTTGTACGTAAGCAGATCTTTCACTAGTAAAGTGGTCTTCTTAATGAGGTGGCTTGAATCTCCACAAAAACACTGACTTGTATCTAAATATAAGTGTGACTCATTTTTAACATTACCATCCCTCTATCAAATTACTGTTCCCCAAACATGTTAATATGTAATATCCCCTTGTATACCACCCAAAATGTATCATTTCACACTCCTGTCTGCGAATTCTCATTTTTAGTTGAATACAGTTTCGCGTAGTCGAACGCTTGTCAATTCCGTCAGCTTTTATTAAATAAAAGTTGATGATTGCAGAGTAATCAATTCATTAGGGTCGTATCTACCATGTTCGCAAAGGATCACCTGATCTGTATCAACTTGATCCATAACAATGTTTGCCATTTTCACGAAGCAATTGAACACTTTTTTAGTACTCCTCATAAACATACACAAAAACTCTTCTAATTGACATCATGAAAACATACTAAACTACCGCATGATGTTGAGAAATTGATTTATTGCTACTGTTTGACTTAAACGGATCTAGATCAAATCAGGATCAATTTTCCAAAATCGGCCTTAAATAAAAAATTCCATCTTTTTCTTTATAAGCATGAAATTTGAATTTAATGTCTCAAAGGTTTTGCATGATGTTTATATCGGTCACGGTATGTAAATCGATTTAGCTTTGAACATCAATTTTAAAAGGTTTGAAAGATCCTATAATTGATCTTGATCCTGAGAACTGATTCTTAGTGAACACGTGGCATGTCCATCTAGTCAGTAACTGGTAAAACAAATCGATACATTATAACCAAGCATTTAATCAGAGTGGACAACACAACTAATATGAATAAACACTTATTAATAAATTAATATATCAATTTAATTACAATCGGACCTCGTTCATTCGAATTCATCGGGTCCGAAATTTCATTTCGAATAATACATGGTTTCGAATAGCCGGCGCGCTAATTCGACGTGCCTAAGAAGATACATCGGAACCTGATATTTATTTCGGATAATACCAAGTATTTGGATAGAAAGTTGTCGAATAAGCGAGGTCCGACTGTAGATCTGGGTCCGTATTCATAATGCTCCTAAGATTTTAAGTATAGAAATTCCTTATCTTTAAAAAATCTCCTTAAAATAACACATAAGATTTTTTTCCAATATTTAAGGAAATTTTATAAAACTAAGGGAAATTTTCTCCTTAGGAGCTTTATGAATACGGGCTCTGATAGCAATACTCAGTTAATATCACGATATCACGATGGTACTAAGCAGTATGACAAACAAGACAAAGGGAAAATTGTCCTCGGAAACTTGTGAACAGCTGCTTTAATGTAATCTAAATGGCAACTAAAACAAATTTCCCACAGGTACAGACCTTCCTAGCCGAGTCGTCGATATACGAACATTATGAGAATTGAAATCCAAGCTCGGTATTAAATAACGACAAAATTGTACACAGCCTTGATGTAGGCGACTGTCTACAGTGGTAATCTATTATAATAAAACGTGAAGAGAATACGACTTTATGGCCATTCATTCTGGATAGATAATCCATTTTCAGAAAGTAATTAATGATTGAATCGATAATTTTGTAATACCGTGCTCAGGCAAATAAAGCGAAACGCTCAATTCAGTGCCTCTATAAAGACATTATTATTGTCCAAGAGTTTCTCAAAGAAGTTGGAACTGTTGTAAATCAGTGAGAACAACGGTTTGGTAGGTACTGGTTATAATTCAAAATTCCAGTACAGTAAAACCTCAATAATAAGACCACCCTTGGGAACTGGTCTTAATATTGAGGTGGTCTTATTATTGAGGTTGAATAAAGAGCGAAAGAGTGAAAATGGACTTGACAATTGTGTTCTTATTATTGAGATGGTCTTATTATTGAGATGGTCTTATTATTAAGATGGTCTTATTATTGAGATTGTCTTATTATTGAGATGGTCTTATTATTGAGATGGTCTTATTATTGAGATGGTCTTATTATTGAGATGGTCTTATTATTGAGATGGTCTTATTATTGAGATGGTATTATTATTGAGATGGTCTTCAAGTGACTTTTTACTGTATACTCGCGTTTCGTTTGTCGATATAATATGCAATATTCGTTTCCAGGAATGATAAAATGTGTTTAGTGTTTAAACTTTGTGTCAAAATACAGAGCCAGTTACCACCACTGCAAGAGCCTAACTCATGTGTTAAATGTTTGTGGTATTAAAAGGGCGGAACAGAGACGGCCAGATTCACACACAAAAAAATCAATCACAAATGTTTCGATCAATATGAAATAATTCATTTCTAAACGTAGCAAAGTCGATGTAAATGATAGTCATACACATACATGTATTATTTCGTGGCATTGTTAAAATGTTTCTCATATCGACGAACGGTCAAGGAAGTAGAATTGCTATACTGTCATCTCTTTTCAAAATGGTATGAGTGGATGTTACGAAGCACTTTGAGCAAACAATGTTAACTGTCATGAAATTTTCTGCGAATCCTAACTCATTAAATGATTAGGTATGACTGGAATGAGGCGAGGAATATACAACCAGCAACCATATTCCTATTCGCAGTAAGTATCGATCGTTTACTTCCACACATCCATCATAGCAACAAGAGTGAAATCAAAGATCTGCCTGGAAACAGAAACGGAAAACAAAAGGAGAATTTATGTACGCAACTTACCTCATATCCAGTTTTATCCGGATCAAACCTGGCCCCTATCCTGTCCAAACACAATATGGTCAGAAAGAATGCTAATAACCCTAGTACTAAATAGGCACTCATAAGTTTCCAAAGGGTACTGGGAATCTCTTTGGTGATATCTGAAAATAAGAAACAAATGTGGTGAAAACAATACATTGACAGGCTTTTAATCAAAGTTTTCAACAAAGGAAGGATAAAGTTGATACAGGCCAAACTCACAAGACAATGCCTCCCCACACCAATACCAGAGAAACATCAGTACACAACACAATGTATTGTGAAGGTGCAAGGGATATACCTATGGGGATGGTAGGATAAGGACCTGTCTAACTAATTAACCAAACTAAGGAGAGAAGAATAAGGAGGAGACAAAGAGAAGAACAAATTTGTTTACTCAAGTAAGGACAATGTATTCAAATATGTACAGTGTTTAGAAATAATGACTAAAATCGCGTAAATAGCGTACATACATCGCCCTCCGTGCTGTTTTAACAGTATATGAGCGCCGTTGTACGAATTACCAACCATTTCCAGAAACGTTACATGTGACGTCAGCATGTACTGACAGTTAGCAATATCTGCCCCATACGGCAATATGAAAACGAAGTGACCATAAGGAGTAAATATTGTTTCCTGCTTGCAAATAGTGACATCAAATGGTGCATTTTCTTGAAATGACGTCACTTAAAAAAGGTGGGAAATCATATTGTTTTTATCTCTCCTAAGATTCCAATGCAGTTTCAAACACGGTTTTACAACACACGTATAAAGCAAATTAATAATTGAGACCAACCATAAATGTTGTACGATTATTTCAAATCTCAGACAAGCACATCTCTTTAATCTGTACTTTTAAGAAGTTTGTACCTTTCGTACATTAACACATTGAGAATGTTTAATCCGCGGCTGTCTCAGGGTCACATCACAAAATTAATGTCTTATCAAGAATTTACGTCTTCACACAAAATATCCGTTTACTTAATAATGTTCTGACTTATCCTTTAAAGGTACGCAGTCTGGTTTTTGACATCATGTACAATACTACATTGTCACTTTTCTAGCATGTTTCCCAAAAGCCACAAATACAGGTGTTTGATACCGGTAGGCCTACTGTTTACTCTGACCTACACCCCAAGTTAGCGATACCATAGGAAATACCTGTATCTGACTCGCATTTTGCTGTTCCAGAAAACATTTAAGAACAATTTCAACGCAATGTTTTTTTAAAGTATATAAAGGCACTAATACTCCATTTTCTCAAAAAAAATTACTTAGCATATTATGATACAAAATATGACTATATACCTTAAAGATGTATCTGGCTCATCTGAACCTAAATATTTTTAATGGGCTTCATCCAGTTTTGTTATTATACAGTCTAAAACATCATCAATAAGAACCTTTGTCATGTACAACTGTTTAAAACAAGTTTGTTTAATCATATTACTAATAGACAAAACTAATAAAAAACACCTGCTTCTTCAAAACCTGGAAGTTAACTTTATCATTTATTTCAACACAAATTACACCGTTTGCTGCGTACCGAAAGACAATTATAATTTCTATTTTCATTCAAGTTTATGTAACATGTTTGTGTGATAATTGAGGGACGTAAAATACACACAAAAATACATTGTCATGTTTTTCTGAGTTTGTTGAAGATGTTGTGTTTTATTTATGTTCAAAGGAACGACAACAAGTTAAATGTCAATTGATGTTTAATTAATGTAAAGAAGAGAATGAATGCGGAGATTCGATCACATGTGGCGAACTATCTTACAATGTTTCGTTCTCCATTTTTTTATCAGAATAATGCAATACAAATATCATGTACAGTAAAACCTTTATAATAAGACCACTCTTGGGACCATTGAAAAATGGTCTTAATATTGAGTTGGTATTTATATAGAGGTTGAATAAAGAGCAAAACAGTGAAAATGGACTAGAAAATTGTGTTCTTAATTTTGAGATGGTCTTATTATTGAGATGGTCTTTAAGTGAGGTTTTACTGTAGTATTTTTTCATCTGTATTCCTTTCTGTTAGATTATCAATCTTATCAGTCTCGAGGTCTAAAAATGCGTTGATAGTTATATATATTTTCAATAGAATTTCGTCGACTTCTCGCTAAACGCAGTGATATAAATCAATCGACCGACAATGTTTTACCAGACAATCATAAAACTCTTGACATAACTATATTACTATCAACCTACCGAGGGTGTAGAGTAGATAAGAATATTACGTCAGTTTTAAGTAAAGAAAATGATTGAGACAATTTGTCTGTTATTCAGACCTACTATCCTGATACACTCTTCCTGTGTTAATCTCGAGCTAAAAATGGAAGAAGTATGACGTCATTGGTCTATTTTCGTCAGGCACATAAGTGAATCTCTAACACTCCAGTGAATATTATTGAAAGGTATGAAACACAGCATGAGACCCTTTTCGCACATAAAAGTACAAGAATAGTTTGGGTGGACGAAGTAATCACATCGAATTACGATCATAATTGTAAACAAAAACTCTGGAAAGGCCGATCAACAAAACCGCAATATGATCACTTGAAAGATATTGCACGAAGTGTTTGTTGTCCATAGATCGCAAACCCGAGTGATTCTGATTAATGTTTTTTGTGTTTTGTGTAACATAGCCAGTCCCTTGTGGATTTGTTAACAAATTCAAAATGGTTCGGCACACTTTCATGAGGATCATCTTATGACCATTTCTAGAATATCATTTTAAAATCGAGCTCTCGGTTTCATTCAGAAATGTTTTATTAATTATTAATAAGTTTCTGTGTCGGTCACCAGACAAAGTGGGAGTCCAAAAACAACATCAGCTATCGGTTTATTTTACTGATATTCCAAACTTTAAATGATAAAATAAAGAAGATCATGAAAACTTTGACCCATCATATTTCCGTAAAAGCATTGGTACCCAAGTGGTACCGAATTACCGACCCAGTAACAGTTGCTTGAAAAACGAACTAATCCAATAAGGTGATTTCATACTAGTTGCAAGATGCTATTGCTTCGTACAGCTTCAAGGCGATACTCATATTTTAACCAATATTTTATATTTTGATTAAAAAAAAGAAAAGCGTTTAGCAGCTTGATTGTTTGATTGATATACGCTGTTCTAATCGCAGTTTTCAATATAGTAGCTAATTTAAAAAATCAATAGATCTCACGAGGTTTGCTGGTGTCCCAATCAGAACACTTGCGTTCTTCATAGGCAACTCAAAAAAACTTGCTCATTATCAAGAGGGGGAAGAGGGGAGGCTTATTTCCCGAAATGTAGTATCAACATAAATCGTATCATGGTCAACATAATTTTGATCATCTTGATGTCGAATCCATGACCTTAAAATATTGGCTGCTGTGCATTTTCACTAACATTAATTTATTTGCTTATTTCATTTTATGGCAATTCAGGAGATAATGATGTGCGTATGTTCAAAAACAAAATGCAAATAAGCAACGTCTTACAGACGAAGAGTTTTTAATGTGTTGCATCCCGCTGTCCATGTTACACCGCATTTGTTTGTTACTCCCAAGTCTGAACAGTAAGATCACTCGGTTGAGGACTCGTTCGACAATATGAATGTTCTAGGTTCGAGCCTTGGCAAGTTTTTCGTAACAATTTGATAAAAAGTTAAAACATCCAAAGTCACTACTGTTCCAACTCAGATTCATTGGCATGCGAGGAAGCTGTCAGTTGCTTGTGGCAGAACATGTTGTTACGGATAGGTACCCATGAAACACTGATTAAGTCAAAGAAAAACTACGTATTACTAAAACACATCAAAGCTAAACGTCTACCAAATAAGCCTTGTTAAAATGCTTCAAGACCGGAATTTGAAATGTTGAGAAATGCTGGACTGCTGGACTAGTGGACAACAAATGACCTCCGTACATGACTTAAATGCGGCGAAAATCTCCAACACATCTGCATTAAACGCCTACCAAATATGTCTAGTTAAAATGCTTCAAGAATGGAATAAAAGAAAGCTAATTGAAATGTTGAGAAATATTGGACTACTGGAAGATAGTTCTGCGTGCTAGTTTCAAATTGATCTGGATTTAGAAACTATTTGGCGCAAGAACGTTTATTTGTTTTGTAACGTTAATTGTTTGCGATGGCTTGGAGAACTGTCATACATAATGCATTGTATGCGCACTTTGACTATTTATTTACGGCTCCGTGACGTCAATGTGATTTATTAGAGAACAATATAGAATGAAACGTTACTCAAATATCACTGACAAATATTCAAAATATGCACCAGCGTACGCATATATAAGTTCACATAGTTGATGTCTTCTGTTCCTTCTACAGTTTGCTTGTGTTTGTAATTATTTCATGTTCATGATGCATGTGTTGGTCCTGATCGACTCCTATATTAATTTGTAAGTGAACAAATACTATAAAGTACTTTTTCAGACCTTTCTACACAATATACAGGGGGAGGGAGGGGCACACGTAGGGAGGGACACAAATTATTACTAAGCAGACCAAGAGGCAAACACAGGGAGGGGCTTAAAAGCAAGACCACAATGAATTTGAAAATGTAAAATTATTGCCACCTATGACCCTAAAAATAATAACCGATGCTTATTAATATAAAATCACACTAAAATCTGAATTCACATTCCGACCAACACAGTTTCATCAGCACCAACATATTTCAGGAAAGCGATGGGAGAATTTTGTATAGTAAAATAATTTACAAGGAATTGGCGGTAAATTATGTTAGAATCTGGAATTTCATTGACACAAAGCGCCCACTTCAACAAAGTCTGAGAATACAAAAAGTATTTGCAAATCAAAATTCCTATTTCGAAATATTTCCAATATTATCGGCATTTAAATGTAGACAGGGAGAGTCAAAGGACTCAATATTTTGAAAACAGGAGAATAATATCACAATAATGACGGAAATACTGTATATATTTAGTGTGATTTCAGCGATACGAAAACATTTCCGCACGCAAAGCGTCTCGAATCAGCAATTCGCGAACTTTTGGACACGCGATACACTCCACTTATACAGTACATCTTAAGAAAACATATAAACACACAACGCACAAACAGTTGGACAGAATGTGCTTGCAGTAAATTACAAAACTTTTTGAGATGTAATTATAAAATTCAGATCTGAAAGTTGACAAAGCTGACAAATATGACGTAAATCTTGATTAAGACAATGATTACTTCACGGACAAATTTAACGTCTATTTCTCAAAGTGTGGGAGGTATCGCAGGAGAAATTAAACGTAATAAATAACTTAATTATTTCTAAAGCGTGATTCTCATACAGAAAATCAATTATCTAATTATTGTCTAAGTCCGGCTAATGTTAAACCTTTAATTATTCAAATAAAATGGGGTAAACACGTGGTTGGCGTAGAAGGACTTTTGAAACCCGCTTACGGAGTAAAATGTTCTTCTACCAACCACAAGCATACTTAATATGTGAAAAACAATGTAAGATGAATTCTCTTCTTTGTAAAGGTAATTATTACAATCCTCATAATTACAATTTAAATCTGTCGTACATTTCTAAACGAATGTTACTTTTGTCATGTAATGTACCTCAATCAAAATCATTCTTCCTATATTAACAGAAGTTATACACGTTTTTTTGCCATCAAACCAGATATTGTGACACAACTATAACACAAGATATTAAATACTGCTTTAAGGGTACATCCAACCTACCACATAGTGAAATGAACAATGTACAACAATGTCCCGATCGGTCAACTTCCCAAAATATGAGACAGCGAAGCCTGAATAATAAGACCACCATTGGGACCCTTGAAAATTGTCATCTTATTGAGTTGGTCTTAATATTGAGGTTGAATAAAGAGCAAAACAGTGAAAATGGACTTGAACACTGTGTTCTTAATTTTGAGGTGGTCTTATTATTTGCGTGGTATTTAAGTGAGTTTTTACTGTATACAATACGCAGAATATTGATACATTAAACAAAAGACTAGCGAAGCTGTGCAGATACGTATTCGATGACGTATCAGAAGTCCGAGCAAGTGAAGAGATGCCTTAACGGGTATGACAACGTGGACATGATCCAAACATCAGACACCGTTCTCCGTATTAAGGACGGATCGTCATCGCGTAGTATTAAACCCATCCTGTCGTCGCACAAGAAAAAGGAACGAGTGAAGGTCAACTGTAAAAGGGCCTACCACCAAACATGCCATGCGCTACTTGACATACGTACGTTCAAGGATTTTATCTGCAGAAGATTTTGAATAAACGTTACCGTAAAATTTCGAATGTAAAACACCTCAATTTGTATTGAATCGTTTAAGTGTGTTTCTATTAAATGTCAGTGAATACACTCGTTATCGTCGGGGAAGGTTATGGATCACAATGCCAATAAACAATGTGCATCTTTGTGAGGTTCGAATTTGCAGTAATCGTGAGCCTCATTTAACATGTACATATGTATATATGTATCCCATATAAATCTAACTTAGAATGTTCTTCAGTTCTATAAAGGATATCGGATTTATTTACAGTTTTAACGGTTTTAGAAACTTTCCCACATTCTGAAGAGAAAAAGCAATCATTGGTGTATTTGTTTAATCTATGTATTTAACATCGATTGTGAAACCAGTTGTAGCAACTAATTAACCACTCAATCACCGCTCATTGGTTCTCGTGTCTAATTCAGGCATTGAGAAGTGTACAGTTTAATCTCGCCCAAAACGGAATTCGAACCACATCCTTCTGATCAGGAATCAGGCTCTCTACACTTCGACCAATATGCCTCCCTTAACGATTGATCAGTCAGATCATTACAGAAAGTTATCGTTTTAAAGTCCAGAGATCTACATGCTCACGCAGAAAGCAATTATATGAAATTAAACCATCTGGCGAACCATCTCCAACTTCGTTATGTTTTATTGACCGATATTATCTTAGAAACGAAATCCTCTCATTTGACCAGACATTCAATGGCTTAAAAGTAAATTAAGTTTAGATCTAAGACAAATCGTTTTGTCTGAGACGTTTGTCATTTCTGTTGTACAGGAGGCACTTAAATGAACACACAGGGCCATTACTGCCGCTAATTTAGCGAACTTCGGCGTATATGTTGTTCTTTAATTTCAGCAAATGGCTTTAGGATCACACAGATCAAATGATGAAGTTCCGACTTCAGATGAACATGTTTTCCCTAGCAAAGACAAAATAAATACAACGAAATAGGACGAAAATATACAGGACGATATCTTATATCAATAGAATTAGTCAAGTGTAGATTTCAAATTCTGCGAAGTAATCTGATTACAGAGTGGAGGTTTGTGTTGATAATTCATTTCACGCATAATTGCTTGTATGACACGTACAATCAAATTTTACCCGGCAAATCGACTTTAATGTGAGACACACCATATACATTCAATCATTCAAATTTATGTGAAACGCTGATATGCCGTATACGTTGCTATGATGCTTGTACTGTAATAGCGATGTTTAACATAAATCTCGTAAATTCGTCTTTTGTAATTAACAATTCCATTTAAAGAGTTATAACACAATGTATTCAGTTCGTCAATTGAATTTAAGACATCAGAATAAAACAGATATATCATATGTAGTTGAATCCAACGTAAAAAATAATTGACTCGGAAAGGATTTACTTCCAAGTATTGATGCAACGTCGACAAGTAAGCTGAAAAGGACTTTAATTGCATTACAATGTCGACAACTTACCGGAAGAAATGGATTGTTGACATGGAAACAGAACACCACAATGTTCACCAGAAATCACATCACTAACAAAAGTCATATTTGTAGGCAAGTGAGGAGGTTCTTTTCCACTTTTCGCGCTATGTAACACTAACGATGATATAAGGTTTCCCCATATATGAGTTGTCTGGAAGCACGCAAGAAATATACCATGAAAACGGAACATTTCTTTTTCTAATCCTTCGTTGGTCACACGGGAATAATCAAATGAGAGCTTTAAGATATATGATGATTCAGCTGTCCACAAAATACCTTTGCCCACTCCGGCGAGTATTCCAAACGGTATGAGAGTATAAAATCTCGGATAAAAGTTCACAGCAATCCACAAAATATATGTAGACATTCCAAATACAAGGGTCCACTTTGCCGTTAATTGATTGATTATAACAGGTGCCCATAAACATGTTAAACACATTGTGCCATGAACACAAGCCATTGATATTATTCCAAGGTATCTGTCGGAATTCAAAGATGATTGTAAATTTTGAATAGCTCTAAATGCATTAAAAATTAAGATGAAACTAACACACAGCAACACTAAGTTTTTCTTGAAACGAATGCGTCTAAACCCAGTCAATGGCGGTGTTTCACCGGAAGTCGGAGTTGTGATGTCATAGTCGGCGTCATGCAGCTCCGAGGTAAATACAGAGTCTTCATTACATTCCTCTTCGATATCCTTCACTGGTAACGTCATACCCGTTTTTCGTATTCGGTTGGAATTTTGATTCAAAGCTCTTCCTGGTGAATCGTGATTCGGCGAATACCTTTTCTTTGAAACAACCGCTTTCAATTCTTTTATATGATTTTCATTGACTGTGTTTGGTAAACTGTGTCTTTGTGTACCATTCAGCTTCCCATACTGTTCTTCATGGTTAGCATAATTATTTATGTCTCTAGAATTAAATTCGGTGGCGCCTTCATCATTAATGAGAATCACAGGACTTGTTGGTGCCGATGGCTGAGGTGTATCCACTGATCCAGATGCAGCTTCCATATCTTCATCCAGTGCTCTCATCGCGGCTCTTACATCGCATAATTCAACATCCAATGGATCTTCATTCCTTGTAGCTCTTATGTAACTTTCTTTTCTGTTCTTCCTTTGAATAATTCCTTCAATAAAATCCATCGGTTCCTCAGAATCCGACGTTCCTTTTCGAACCGCATACCTGTAGCTTTCGCTGCGTTGTCGTTGTTGAGTTTGTGTTGCGAAAGTGTAACTCGGACGACGCGGGCGGTATAAACCAAACCCCATACCCACCCCACTCAAATCCCAAGGGGATAAATGATTCATTTTATCCGATGTCTTCCTTTCATTCATATCCGCGCCTTGTATGTGAATGACTCACTGTTGTAGCTTCATACATTGATTTTTGAGAAAATCCAGTAAATTCGAATCATAGCATAACAGCATTAATCCCAGATTACAGGCATGGTTAGAGCATGTATTCGAAGTTTAGCACTCTTTTATTATTCTGCGAGAACCTCTGCAAACTCAATTTCGATGACATTCCAAAAGCACTCCTCATTTTCTGTTCCAAATTATTTAAAATGCTAGAATTATGTAGTCTAGTGATGCATTGCCTTTCCCTCCGGAGTATTCAGGAGCCAACAAGTGTCTGAAAAATACAATGGAAAATCCTGTGTTATGATATTTCACAATTTCACAGAAAATATTCGCAGTTCGATGTAATTTAGCTGTTACACAGCGAACATTGGAGAAACTGAAATAAATGTGGAAATATAGTAGCGCACATACGGTTCGTGATAGCATCAGTGCTTTAATGAACAGGAACTATTACGCAGATGTTTAAGCTTTAAGATGAATGGAGCAAAGATACATGTACACCAATAAAGAATGAATTTCTATAAACGTGATAGAATTAGATCTTCCCAGTTAGTTTTCAAATACGGCAATGAATGAAGACGTCGAACGAGAAATGTCACACACACACAGCAACCCCGAAACACGAGATTTACTATGTGCAAAAAATGACGAACACCTTTTGTTAAGTAATTAATGCCACCTTTCCCCCGTTGTAAGGAAAGGAAAGCAGTAGATGCGATATCCAAACGGAACCATTACTGGCTTTTAATAAAATTGACATACAAAGTAACAGACAAATATGATTTTGTGAATTATACAAAACTGGTGAGTCAGTGTACACAACGTATTTCAACATAGCATGAAATCACAGTGCAGTCACATAGCATACATCTGATTTGGATCATTGATCATGTAGAGGAAGTAATTGGGATGCATCAACTAGACATTTGATACATTTGATACAGTGCACCTAAACGATGTAGGCGATGGATTCCATTTCGTACTTTTTTGCCCAAGTTTTACATACTTTAGAACTCAATATATCAAACCAAATTATAACATTCAATCAAATACCACGAAATTTATTGAAGTTTTTAAAACAGACAGATAAAAAAGATTTTAGTAATATTGCTTTATTCTGTCATAAAATAATGGACCATTTTAGATTATTAAACAATGATTGACCATTTTACTTCAATACTACACACATATATAATTAATTTGTTCTTTTCAATTCTAAACATTTATGCTTGTTTTGTCCTTCGTCATTAAATGTATACATTTTTTTTTAAATGAAAAAAAACACTAATATGTTTATATGTGTAATGTTCTAACTAGGAACAAATATGTGAATATGTGTTGTTTATTTCTGTTGTTGCGATTGTATTATTGCTACTGCGTATATGATTGTACATATTATATATAGTCGTTTCCTTTTTGTCATGTGACACTTAGTATTGAATGTAAAATGTATTGTTGCTAATGCTGCCCTATTCAAGCCTTATGCAGAATCTTGAAAAGACCTTTATAGGATTGCATTATTAACATTATTAAATTGGTATTCACTTAGTTGTTGGTATCGCGTAATTGTTTCAGTCGTTTAATTCATTGGCTTTGCGAGGCGGTTCAGTTTCTGACACGAGTGAGATGAATATAAGTTATACAATTGTTTCACAATCGATTGAAAATATCTTAATTCGACAAGGAAGCATTAACGTGGGTACAGGGAACACCACATTCACTAGCAATCACACTATAGGCAAATTATGCAGTAATTGTAAACATAAAAATGTCAAGTTCTTGAACAAAGTGTATACCTTATTTATGCTCCTATTGAAACATTATTTCAATGAAGCAGTGTCTACTTCCGTACAGAATCATCAATCTGTCCGAGGAGTAAACTTGGTAATTCTCACATTCACCGTTGTGATTGTATGGCAGTGACTTTAGATCCGGCATTAGGAACTTTATCTTAATTAAGTATTTTACATGCTGATCAAGCATCTCTTGTTCATGGGTAATTGTTTATTGGACTTATTTAATTCTTTGTATATTGATATACAAGAGAAATATTGCATTATTTATCATGTTTTGTATGGTATATGAGCAATTATGTGTTAGTGCCACAGATAGGGACATGTGCTTCACAAGTCAAATTGTGACCTATATTACAATCAAGGATCGCCTCCAAGTCAGAGAATGCTAACACAAAATGCACAGTAGAAGATTCATCCGTGCGCTTCTGCATTAAAAAGTCAATTTTCTGCTCAGCATGTCATGCACGTAATGGCAACTCTTCAAATTCAATAGGCAATCTAGATTATATGAGGGGTCTTGATTTTATGACTAAAGTTCAGCATAATGGTATTTAATGGATGTAAATGTCAAACTGTTCGAACGTAATTGACTTTAGTAATGCAACACAATCGTGCATGTCAGAGCTTGAAAATAATTAGAGAGTTGATTGATCGTTGGTATAAAATATTACTGTTTTTAGAGCGGCACAGTGGTAAAACTCAAAATATGTCTATTTCCAATTGTCAGGAATATTACCATCTAGTGCATTTCTGAATGGCGATATTACATATATGATAAAGAAATGTTTAGCAGCAATTTTCAACGAGTTAATTTATATAACAAGAAGTCAGAAAGTCAAATAACAGAGTAAAAACCTGCATCTGGCTGTTACGGGTAAGCCATTTAAATAAAAGTGGCTGATGGAAATGACACTTAATTTTACAATATTTTCTCCTATGTCGTAATTCTACTTCTTAAACTGAACATCACTCCCTGTGGGATACTTCCGCAACGCATGCTGACTTAATGTAACTTAATTATAGTCCATGAAAGGCTTCCTTCACCGTTCTAGTCATTTGTTCAGACATCATTACAGCCGTATACTGTCTGATGTTTTATAAAAAAACAATACTCGGACCATCATTAGAAAGAACCATCTTGTATATGCACCTTATATTGCCTCGTACGTAAAGTGTTCGATATAACAATACTTGGACCTCGGCTACAAAGATAATGCGTTTTATATAACAATACTTGGACCTCGGCTACAAAAATAATGTGTTTGATATAATATATTCGACCTCGATAATTGCTGAAAGGTTCACATCTCCTGACCATATACTGATTTCTGATTTTGCAGCCAGATTTATTAATCCTCTAGACTTATATGAATATAGCTACGATCATTTTATTCCCGCGAGACAATCAAAGTTTATTAAACAACATTCCTGGGACAAATAAGCCTAAGCAATATTTGAACTTAAACCACGAAATACAGTTGATGGATTAGCAATGTAGATTCAAAAGTAGATATTCATATACATACATGGAACATACGAGGTTTGTTACGACATTCCTAATAAAATCGAAATTGGAAGAACGAACATTTAGAGTATTAACATCATACAGGACCAGTCGGTAAAAATACAGAACTGTCAAATGAATTCGTGAGACACACAGTCTTGTCGCTAGAGAACAAAAGAGAGAGAATAAGCTGCTACAGGGAACGCCACATACACAAGGCACTGCCTCTCCACACATTCCTTCGGGAAACAACAATCCATAAAACATAAGGCACCTGAGGAGGCTCAATGGAGCATACACAAGGAAACAGGGGCACAAGGAGTGGCCTGGCCGACCATAATTGATGAGACTAGGAGAATGAAAGAGGGCAAACAGGGAAAGCATTTCGAAGTAGGTTTTGACTTATTTCCGCATTACAAATGGAAGGCTCTTTTATTGTGTTCACACGTGTACATGTACGTGTATTACGAAAAACAAAGCCAGCATGCTGATGTAATCCCATCCTTTTATTACGCATATGATAGTTAACATACAAAACATATCAGAAACGCTGGTTATGTAATGTGCCCTTTGATGTTCTAAAATAAAACTAATTGCAAATGGAGATGTTTGATGAGCCGATTCAATATTGATTTCCGAGTCATGAAAATCGAGATGGATGTGATGATGCGATGCCTTATCCTACTATTGTGTCTAACATTTGAAGTTGAAATTACATCACAGATTGTTGAGAAGGAAATATTGTGATAACGTTTGCTTCTTTTCTCGTATATCATATTACTAAACTTCGCCCACCTGATAGGTTGAATGAACGGAAAGGTATCCATGTTACGAACAAACAGTCTCTTCTTGCTTAGATGGAAACAGATACGAGAGAAGATAATTGTCTGATTCGATAAATACATGCATCCTTCCTTCTCGTTATTCTTTCTTAATTATCAAGAGCCCATTAGTGTGTGGTTCTATTACATTATGTTCTAAGACAATCGTGAGTTTAGATATTAGAACCAACGTCACTTGGGACATCGTCTTTTTCTTAGTATTAGGTTTAGGACGTGGATTCATGGCTTCAACGTACAATTCACAGTGCACAAATACGTCGGTAAACAGTTTAGAATGGGCTTTCGTATAACGCATCATGCATCAACGTCCTCAATCAATTTGCGGAAGAATTCTTTGAACAAATATGATATATTAGCTTTTGCCATAACCTAGTAATGAATTGCTTGTTCTCTAGATAATGTTTATGTTTTACAAGAGTGTGCAAATGTAGGAGTTGCTCCATATTAAAGATGTATCTGGTTCATCTGAATGTGTAATGTTTGAATCGGGTTGATCTAGTATGCTTGTTACATTGACCATAGCATCTTTAATAAGAACCATTGCAATGTATAACCAACTACAAATATATCTCAAATTTTTCATAATAATAACAGAGCAAATCAAGAAAAATACCCCGCTTGTTAAAAAACTGGATTTTTTTTTTAATTTGTGATAATACAAACTTCATATTGTTCAACAAATACAGATGCTTACAGTTAATGTTTTGATAATGCATATTTACTGATATTTAAACTATATGGAGTACATTTTTCCTGTTTTGGTAGGTAAACACATGACCCCGAAAATGAGTATAATATTACTTTTAGACATTTCAGTTCTTCAAACACTTTAAAGTATACATCACTAATGCATAGACCGATAAGAGAATCCACATAAAGATGTTCCCTTCCTTTTACCTAGTTCCCATTAAAGCTTAAGTGGTACATTTGTTACAATTCACCCGAGATTTGTTTTTAGACACACGTATCCTTTACTTGGAGGTAGTAAGGCCTTTTACTGCTCGAAATACTAATACACGAAGTTGGTTTGGCGGGCGCCACCATTCATTCTACAGTACGTTTACTTAAACCCAGAATTTCTATATAAATCATCGTTAATCAGACACTTTTGGAGAAAGTCGCATTTTGTAAACACTTACTAGTATTTGAATTACGGGCAATATATCTAATGGAATGACACAACACGGTAATATGTTAATACACTTGTGGTGTTCATATATATCGGTACTTCAGGCAATCAGGAAATGCTGTAATGGCCACCAGTAATGTTATTTACTGAGTAAATGAAAATAATGATTTCTGTGCCAAATATTGACAAGCATGTCAACAGTTTCTACAAAATTAGGACAAGTAATTGATCAAATAGCTGCTCTGTACGTGACAAAGGACTCTTGTCCTTCTAGTTGATGCTAGGATAGTTTGCTAAAATGTTCACGTTATTGGCTTGTATCAACACGTGATTTACAAATAATATATTTGTGCCAATCAGTGCATCCAATATTAGTCAATGCCAACCCTCAAAGTGTAAAGTTATGTTGTGCATTAAACATTGATGCTTTTTTCATCGATCCCTTTTGCAGTTGTAACTGTGGACTTGGTTGCGTCTAACTTCCTAGATGACTCGAACTGATAACGCTGTCCCACTTAAATTCTCTATATAATCTATATTGTTTTACTATTTTTGGTTCGAACTGTCAGCCTCGATATCTCGAACAATTATTCAAAATAAAATGCTCTATATTTCGCACCTGTATTACGAACATTACATTACCTCACCTCATAATTCGCCGACCAACGTGTCAATATAACAAGCGCCGTGTCACTGTTGAGTACCACAGCGCGTGTTATACTGACACGTTGGTGCAAATTACAATACAAACTATCAATTGCGTCAAGTAAATAAGAAATCATACCGTGAAAAAACCTTTTTCGAGTAGAATATGCCGAAATAAAGTTAAGTGTTTTTCAATTGTATTGTTATGCAGTGTGTTCAATGTTAATGTATCAGAATATTTTGACTTATCTTGATGAGCAACAATGTCGATGAATTTTGACACATTGTTCTTATTGTAACATCCAAGTTCAAAACATGAGACCTGGCTAAGTTTGTTGTTATTCGAATAGTATAACATGTATTACTGACTGATACTACTTAAACCATCAACATGATTGCTGGCACCATTCAAATCTTACATAGACTGTATTAAAAATATATTATGCTCATTTTTGTTCATTGTTTTAACTAAACAAAAATGGAGAAATATACTTTATCTAGTTAAAACTTCAATAAATATGGATTATCACAGAATACATTTATAATATTTGTCAAAAAAGACGTTTGTGTTAACATAAAATAAAACTTCTTTTAACAAGCGGGTGTTTTTACTAGTTTTGTCTGTTAGTAATATGATTAAACAAGATTGTTTTAAACGGTTATACATGGCAATGCTAATTAATTATGTTTAAGACTATGTAAAAATAATACTGGATGAAGCCCATTAAAAATGTTTAGGTTCAGATGAGCCAGATAATCTTTAAGTGCTAGTTCTTAAACATGGCTCAGATTCCGACGTTTAGCGTTTTAACAATAATTTCGGCACGAAAATAGCAGACTTTTGTTTATATCCCCGTCCGTTGTTTGTCTTAAATCAAAATTAAATATACGAAAAAACTATTGACATGACTTTTTTTTAACTCAGGACATTGTGCACTTCTGCATATTTGGCAAACGGTTAATGCTTGGGTAAACTAGATGATTATTGCAAAATGCTCAAACGAACCCAGACAGCTAATATCGCATACCTCGAACAAACTTAATACACTAATAATGCTAACAGTTAACTACTTTCTCCACCATCCCATCATTGATCACAGACTTCCAAGAGAGGTGTTTATGTCGCGATCGCGTGTATCTAAAATATATCTTGAGTTTTATAGATTATATGCCTATACATAAGACACACCACGGTGCTGTTTGCGTGTCTGAGTTGAGACTAAATGGCCAACATCTAATCCACGAAATGTGAAATGGATTACAACAACGATGTCAATACTATTAGTCGTAACTGCGCTGCAAACGTTCTACGGTGAAGTATTGTTCACATAGAGTTAATATCACTCTGCATTATAGAAAGTCATTGGAAATAATTTGCGTCTGGCAGCCGGTATTTCCCCCGGAATTGTGGCTATGTAGAACGTAATTGTTGAGCGAAGAGGGTTTTGTTCACGATATTTCAACGTGACGGCACCCATTAAGACGCTGCAAAGTATAGGTTTACCATGTACGGATCATGTTTCCATTATTTCATTTCTGCAATGTCCTCGTATATCGTGGACTTGGTTTGCTTGTATGTATAGCCCCAGTCAACGTCTTCAAGCGTTGCCCTTTATGATGTATCTACATGTCTATTGGTTATCTTAGAGTGTAGGACAAAATCCCCTCCGGACAAAATCCCCATAAAATATCAGAGTGGATTTTGTCCTACTTGTAAAATTCACGAAGGGGGTTTTGTCCACCTTGTGCAAAATGAGCTAAGGGGATTTTGTCCGGAGGGGATTTTGTCCGTATACCGTTATCTTGCGGTATGTATAAATGATGAATAAGCAAACATCTAATGTTTCTCTATCGTAACGAATATTGCTCAAAAGTCGCAATATCACTTATATTTGATTAACTGTTTATGAGATGGAAAGGCGAACGTGTTTGTTGATCTGACATCAAGGATCTGCTTTCTATCAAACCAGTCGGCTTGTGTTTAACACATAGGTAAGTCTTCGTTCACAAGCAAGTTACAATCTGCATTAAGAGTTAAGTACCTTAAGTGAAATTCCCACGGAGAACGTTGTTAGTGCAGTCATATGACAAAATAACGTAAGACACACTAATATTTAAACAATCCATAAGTTGATCATAACACACAATACTTTTATAAGCTATATTAAATAATTACCAGAACATATACCAGTACATTTACAAATTGTCATGTGTTCCTAAGCCGATACAATACTTTTATATTAAAATTAAAACAAACTTAATCAAAAGTCGGCTGTGTAACATAGATGTCTCATATGTCGACCAATACATGTAAAATTATGCATCACATAACTAGTTTCCAATCAATAACTCTTGAAAGGCTGGATGGATTCAATTCATATTGGGTGCATAAGCATATGATAATAAAATACAGGTTGCGTTCGATTTCAGTGACAATCCACTATTTCTTGGAAGAGTTAATGCATTTTTTCAACTTACAAGTATGCATCACAAACAAGGTAGAATGCACTCCACTGAAGCAATCTTACCCAGCATTCGGTGTATAGACGACTTATTAACAGATTCTCGGTTCATATCATTCAATCAGAGCTGTATTTGTATTCTTTCATTGTGCAACCCTGTCATGGTAATATTTCATACCCTTCCTATTTAATTATTCCCACGCCATTTGAAGAAAGGCGAAGGTGCGTAAAATATTACCCTTGTCTGTCCGTGAGTCAGTGCATTTGTGCAAAAATTGGTTTCAGATTACTAATTCTTGAAATGATGGATGGATTCAATTCATATTGGGCGCATAGGCATAGAATAAGAAAATGTAAGTGAAGTTCAATTTCGGTTAGAGTCCACCAACTTTTGGAGGAAGTATGGCCCTTTTCGACTTAAAAAGGATTACGAGAGAAAAATTGAAAGGATATATTGATTTAATTCATATTAAGCACATAAGAATGAGATAATAAAATACCTTTCAAGTTCAATGGTTACAATTCAATAATATTTGGAAGAGCTTTTGCCCCTTTTCGACTTTAAAATTGGGCTTTTATATCAATAACGCTTTATAGGATGGATTGGATTCAATTCATATTGCCTCAAAATTATACAGCCTTTACAAAAAAAATATTTGCATTCTTCTGAAAAGCTCATAACGGGGGCAATCAGTGTTCTAAGGAAACATCTAGTTTTATTTCCTAACTTAGTATACTGTGTGGGAAAACACTGTGCCATACTATCTCCTCCTTATTGGCAACATTGCAGGCGTGTTAAAAGTCAATACTATGACCACCATTGGGAGCCTTTATAACTGCTCTTTTTATTGAGGTGGTCTTAATATTGATTTAGAAGAAAGATCAAAACAGTGCAAATGGACCTGAAAAGTTTGTTCTTAATTTCAAGGTGGTCTTATTATTGAGGCTGTTTTTATGTGAGGTTTTTCTGTATTTCAAATGTTGTTTTTTAAATTAATATCATACATGTGTGCAGTCTTCTATCACCTGAATAATGCTTTTAGATTTTATTGAGCTCGTATGTTGTGCAAATTTCATAATAACAGGTTGATAGTGTAACTATCTGAAGTAAAGTACGATATTTTGGATCGTTAGAATTTGTTTGATTCCATGACTGCGTATATATCACTTATAAAACTATCTCGTACTCGACATAAACTGCAATTAACTACTTAAGCATATACTTGTATTTACCTTTGTCAGATTACAAGGACAGATTAATTAATCTATGTGCGCATTATACCGAATATCTCTCACTTTATCGAATAAACGTGTAATAATTAAACTGAAATATTGTTCTGCGGGCTATTTATTATTGACGTTTTCCCTCCCCCACAATTCACACAGACTGAAATCTATGAGCACATCTTCTACATGTATATGTAAGCTTTAGAGAGAAGTATAAATTACTCGGTGTGATATTGGGGAGCAAATAAATTGGCTGCTGAAAGATGCTGACTACCAAGACGATTTTCTCCTTTGAGGCGGTACGGTTTGTTCTTTAATTGACTTATAAATCTATGTGGTGTCGGCGAAAATCAATAGAAAGCAGTGAAAGCCAGGCGGTATGAAAACGATGGAAAATTAGGACGATTCCGAGGACGTTTTACTATTCTCTGATGACAAAAATACGACTTGATTTTGTCTTAATCTTCTATTTATGTTATTAAGTTAAAGTTGAGTTGAATAGGTGATTTTTAAATATTCACCATTTGGATACGTAAATGTTTTTTTTTTTTTGGAGGGTGGGTGTGGGGGGGGGTTGTCAAATCACGACGCCTTATTTATAACCATTTTAGAAACATTTCCTTTCAAAAGCTCTATCAATTCAGTTGACTTCATTCCCATATCATGTATTGTTACCAACGATCAATCTCATATAATGAAGTGTCAAAAATTGCTTAAGCGACTGAAAAAGTGCAGTCAAATTCAGAACTTGACAAAAAAACATTTGTAATAAATATGAGAAAACCGGTGTGCAATTGTCTTTATGCAGATGTACTCTACAACACTGCATTGTCAATTTTTTACATGTTCCCCCCCAAACAACAAATACAACTAAGTGTCCAATAACTGTATCTTCTATCCAGACATACGCGCCGAGATGGCGCTAGCACAGAAACAATTATTCTCGTCAGCTCTCGGATATTTCCGTACCACTTCGTTATTCTTGACGTAGTTGACCGAGGTTTTCCGAATGAGGAAAAATCTGTATCGGTCTCGTGTTTTTTTTAGACTGAATCTCAGACTGAGACTTTAAAATTGCAAAAGTTAAATTTCGTTTTCATTATATATATTTAAACGGATACATGTTTGCATGAATATTTCTTGTTACTCACTCTACACTTTTGCTATGTTTTATCAAAATATATTGTGTAATAATAACGTAGGAACAAAATGAAAATATACCATTTTAAAGTCTAAGTCTGAGATTAAGTCTTAAAACGTTTGTGAATACGGACCCTGGACATATTAAAGAAATATATGTAACTGTTCTAGCAACATTTCCCTGTAAATATTGCAGTTTAATTTAGTTTTTGTTGTTACTCGTGTAGTGTTTTAAATATTTGATTCTATTACATGTACGTAACATGTGCTTATAGCAGTGTTGGATATGATTGCAAAATAAAGAATGTTTATAAACAGATGATGCATATTGAAGTTACGTAATTCATCTTTAGTGCAAACAATGAGTTTCCATTGATTAAAAAATAAAACTCAGAGGCATTCACTGAACCAAAGGAAATAAAGTAAGAAAAGGCAAAAGAGACAGAACCTCTTACACAAGGGTTTCCCTACACAAATCTGTGGATTACGAAATGATCTTTAAAATGGGACGGGGTATCAAATTGCACAAAAGACCGTGACAACGTGACACGAGATTTAAGAATATCAAACTAGCACATTAGTCAGAAGCCATCTGTAGAAAATGAAAAATAAAACAGGGTAAATCTAAAAGACATTTAAAGTACTGAACTTTTCCTAACCGTTCAATATGCGTAGTCGCTTTTTGTGTCGCTTTTTACTGCTTATCGAAACATTAACAGGCGATGAAACGGATGACTTCAGTGCTAAATGTGGTGGATCACAGTCGGTAAGCGTCGATCCCAAAAGCTCGGTTGATCGTGTCGGAGATCCTAGGCAGAAAAACAGCGCACCCTTGTGTGGACAGTCGTTGTGAAACCTAGACCATCCTGGCCATCCTGTTTGAACAGATTGAACAATTCCTGAAAACTTTGAAATTCTGTGAAGAATCATAGTGAGCATAATCATAGATAGCCCTGGTACCACCGTGATTGCAGCCGTGGACATTCTGGGATATACATGTCCATGTGTGATTTGTATAACAATGGTAGCCATGGTTTTAACCATTGTTTACGGTGGTTTTCTCCAGTTCTCGACACGGTACAGTCAAAGTTAAATGCGGTTGTAACACGATGTCTTTCGTTTGTACTACGGATGTGTACGAAAGACCTGTGGTTTTACCTGACTGGTCACAGACATTATACAATGTGAGCCCTAGTAAGCGTAAGTGAAAGAAGTGTTAATACTCCTGGTCAGATAGAGTCATTTTATTTCATCACGACGATATAGCATCCGATCGAGATTTCATCCTCTACATAAACAGCATATGTACGTTATACATACAGATCAAACCCAGTCATTCCATGTGCAATCGTCAGTATATCTTACTACATTGTACCATCGCCGCAATTCTCCCTTATACACCGCATTAAAACCGTCTTAATCCGAGTATGTATGTAGTTAATACAGCCACGGACGTCACATCTCTATACTGTCGCTGTACGAAGACGCGTGTAAAAGTCGGAGTACAGAGACACGTATACGGGGCTAGTCTGTAGTGTAATACTTATGTACATATCCATACGACAACCGAGCCTATCCTTACTAATACCATAATGATTTCGTCCAATGTAAAATCTCTAGTATTCATGATCTTATAAGCGCCATGATCCGGCATATCCGGGGTAAAAAACCGGGATGATAGTACCAAGGCTTTGTCACTGTTTGCTGGCTATTGTGGCATTCCTTTGTCAACTGTAGTACCCATAACAGAGACATTGTATATTTGCATAATATTAAAGCATACATCAGTTACGCCCTACCACAACTATTGCATCCAATACCAAATATACATTCATAGTACGGTCTGGTAGATTAATATACTATTTATTTCTTTGCTAACACATACTTATAAAAGTGCATACCGTATGTTAAAATATCATTCGGACATTCGTTTGTTAAATTTCATTATCTTGAATTGCTTTCTTAGTCCTATAAATCTTACCCATCCATCAATATAAACATAATTATTCTGAAGAAAGTTCGCAAATAAAGGAAAGGAAATGAATTCAATAGCTACCGGTTTTAAATTTTGTTTCATCAAGTTATGGTAAAGTTAATTAATACGTTTTGACTTGTTGACTATTAATTTGGGTTCATTTAGTTTTAATGTCACCAGGGGAGAAACTACAAAGATTTACGGTGAGGATAAAAACGTTTAACTATCTATCGTATACGTTTCCTGCTTTACAATATCGAGTACTACAAGTTTAAATCTCGTTAGTTGGAGCTTAATTATGCAAACTGCTTTACAATACATTCTACGACTTCAATGAACCCAATTAAACTAAAATGGAAAAAGTACTACCATCATTTGTCGTAGAGAATTGTCACGGCGATAACAGGTACACTCGTGTAAATGAAATAAACTACTTGCTTTACAGGTTTAAATCTTCAATTTTCTAGGGACTATAGGAATAGGACCGTTGGAGACAAAACGGCATTTGGTTTGTTATGCTAGTTCAGCTACAACGTGACATGTTTAACACGGTAATGGACGATACTCTGTCCTTGTAAGCGACTCAACATATATGGTTTCATTCGATATTTATATTATGCAAGTTTCTTCCAAATTCTGATTTAGTTTAGTTTATTTACTCAACAACACAAAGTCCAGTGTTTGTAGAAGCATCCACCCCCAATACAGCTCGTACTTTATCTGACCCTTGTCATTGCTTTGGAGGGTGTTATTTTGTGTTAAGCACATCTCTGGTCAAATAGTACTCGACATTTTGCATTTAGACGTTTCTGAGAAGGAATACGAGAGTAAGGAACGAACATTTAGAGTACTTACATCCTACAGGACCAATCGATAAACAAAGAACTGTCTAATGAATTCACGAGTCACACAGCCTTGTCAATAGAAATCAAAAGAGAGAGAATAAGTTTCTACAGGGAAAGCCACATACACAAGACAGTGCCTCCCCACACAGAACTCCGGGAAAACAACAATCCATAAAACTTAAGGCATTTGAGGAGGCTCAATGGTACATATGTTAGGGAACAGGGGCGCAAGGAATGGCCTGTCTGATCATAAAGGATAACTAGGGGAATCAAAGAGGACAAACAGGGGTTATTGGTTAATACTTATTAAGGTTTAAATTGGACTTATTTACATGAAATATTATACGTACATGTATGAAGCTAACACTAGCACAAAAGGTTGGGATGACGTAGGGGGGGGGGGGGGTCACCGATGCTAATATCACTGCAATCAAAGTGGAATGTAAGATTTAGTCCATAAAATTTGTTAATGAAGTCATTTGCAACTCACTTGGAATACCGATACCATTCACCGATACGAAAATATGGACACTAGTTTTAACGTCACTGTTACATAACAAAGCTAAATAGTATTTTCATTTTCTGTATTCATTGACACTTTGCTGTAAACTATATAGTCTGAATATATTGAACGTGTGTATCATCTGCATTGCTCTTGTTCAGAACATAAAAAAAAACTAAATTGAATTGCTTGCCCGTCTAGAAGTGAATAACAAATCATAACTTTGATTATTACACACCCACACAGTGATTGATGAACAAACCGTTGTACAAACTAATACTTCCACATTTGGACAAGAAGCAAAACTGGCTTCAATCCATATTTGTAAACATAACCAGAGCCAATGTGCCCTTAAACACAGCCAAACATGGTACCAAATATGACGGTATTGTTTGACAAGCCATGACATTTGTACGTGCTATCAGATATAAAAAATATAGGTCAATATTTGCATACATTCATTACACCATCGTGTCGTCCTTTGCAGTATACATTCTTAGCTGTAAATCATACTCTTATCTGTTCGAAAAACGATTTGTATTGTTACAATATAACTTGGTCAGACTCCATATTCCGAGAAAATATCTAAGATAAACAATACATCACGAACGTAGACAACGAATTATTCATTTCCAATTCAAATGTAATCATTCAATAAGTTCTTTATTATGAAGACACGATCGATCATCATCTAGACAAAATATGCAAGTTATAACAAGATGTTCTTTCATATACCACATTGTAGGTGAATATTAACTCTGCGAGATCAAGACATTTGCCAAAAAGGTACATCTTAATTCAACTGAAAACCCCAACAACGGAATTCAGTGTCTGGTGTTTGCGAATAGGACATACATATCTTGCTTTGTGTACAGATGATATATGTGCTAGAACATAGTGTATAAATCTATCACTGGATGAAAAGGAACATAACATTCGGTCGTTATAAAAAATTATTACCAGAAAAGACTGAATAGCGTCGTGAGCGACTTTGGCTCTCATGCTTGTAAAATAAATTTGTGAAATTACAATGTAGATGAATTGAAAGTTCCCTGTGGTTATAATCATAAAGGAGATGATAGTTATACAGTGTATAAATGCTTGTGTATCTAATATATAAACACCATTAGATTCATTTATGATTTCCTTCGCTAACAACCTGTTATGCAATGCATATGTTCTTGCTTTGTTTGGTGATGGAACTACGCTTATAAGGGACATCCTCGGTTGAAAGATCGAGTTTATAAAGCTACCTTATCCGATTCGTATGTTTCTATAGGATATTGTTTGTACATTTATGACAGCAATTATGCAGACCGATAAACAAAATTCTGTTGAAATTAAAAGAGAGGATAAGTTGCTATAGGGAACGCCACAGATAATGACTCCCCACAACGACTAACTTTCTTACCTGGTCAGTACTAGGAACAAGACATCAAGCGTAATATCAAACTGATATGACTGGTCTTGACTGGGTACGCAGATGCAAGATTAAGCTTATTATGCCATTTTTTCTATTTCATTTTTGATTTCCTGAGTGAACAGGAATACATGTCTGAAACCATTGTAATGTATCATGACATTTAGGTCATATGCTCAAGAAATTGTTCAGAACCATGGTCCAACCAATGCTAACGATTTAAGAATACATATACATCGGTTACTTGCTCAATGTAACCGTACCACACTCCACAGAAAATGATTAAGACAATATACTCATGCCCGAGTGTTCTTGTTTCTTACTTGATTCCATGAACAATACGAATTACACAACCTTGTATGGCCATAGAGCAAACTATGATTCATGTTTCTTTGTCAGTGGCCACCACGGAGATATTAGTCCACAGCAATTTGAAATAAACAGCTTTTTATTTCATAGCATTATGAAGTTCATCCTTGAACCTTTGGGAAAAAAAAGAACTATTGTTATCTTGTAATCACACTACACGCAACGACTGAAGCGTGATAAAATGTGTATAATCGCTTTCGAATTGATTTGTCTTTCATGCCAAACTGGCAAATTACAAAACATTGAATTATTGTTGTATTAGTTTTCGCTCGTGTGGTTTTTCAGTTTGATACTCGGTTTGAGGTGTGAGATTTAAGGGGAAAGGTATTTTTTACAAAGCAAGCATGTGCGAAACAATGCAATCACGATATTGCCACGGAAATTAGTTTCTGTTTAACGTGTATGTATGTAATTTGTTGCAACGGTTGTGACAACAAACGGCTCTCCTACTAGTTTCCACACAAGTCACATAATTCGAGCTTTATAGCAAATCTGCCTCATGAACGCAGCTCCTTTGTAACGTAATAGTCCCAATTTTGTAGACGGTTTGTACATTTCTGCTATTCTCTGCAATTTTTATATGTTTTCATAAATCTACATACGCTTCTAACTTCTATCCAACGGAACCGATTGAAAATGTCTGGGCTTGATTGTGATGTATCGCTAATCTGAGTGGAAGCCGACAAGTTCTTCATTGCTTACAGCAACCAGTAATTATCACAGCAATCTCACATTGTGGTCGTCACGCGATGCTTCTCAGAACACACCAAACAATACATAAAAACACGAGGCTAGAATGCTGGATTACAAAACAAATCTAAATGTCAATCATCGGACTGCATTGAAATCTAGAATATGTAAATGGCACCCTCCGGGGTCCTTTATCTGACAAAACATGGTTTCACAGGAGAAATAAGTTTGCGTATTTGCGTTGATATCGATTTGGGAGCTTGATAAAGCCTGCATTGTAGCATGATGCAGTTAACCTGTTTGCAAAACATGATGAATCTATTATCATCGAAGGTCTTTTAAACAGGTTGCGGCCTTGATTTGAATGTAACCAGTTCAACAAAGAGTATTTTATCTGTGTTTGGTGTCAATAAAGTATTCTTTCCATGGCATTTAATGTCATTATTTACTTTTTAACTATATGTAAGCCTTAGCAAATGAAACGGAGCAGCAAATAATTATATCCCTTAAAACAAAATTTACCTGCTCATCAGCAATTTCTTAAAAAATCCTATAAATGGTTCATATGCCCATCAAATATGATCATAAGTAATTGATAAACCTACCCGATCATCAAATAAATTAGCATTAACATCCTTATATATCATTATAACACTATCATTTTTATTGGCGAGCTTTTTAGTGATCTCCATATAGAGAGCCACTTCAAAACCACAAGGATACATGGAAATATACAAACATGCAAACGATTACAAAAACATGAACGATGGATGATAATATGATTAAAACTTGAACCGAAAACTAATTTGCTATACATTACATTAAAGACAACGACTAGACATGATAAACAAATTTCCCTCATAACTCCCTATACAAAAGAGGCAGGGATATAAATAACGCAGATATATGTCTGCATGTATATGGTTCGTATCATTGAGAGAGAGAGAGAGAGAGATCCGTCTGTGTTTTAGTATCCACTTCTATTTAGTTATTAACTTCTTCAGATATATGTATGGAGATATATTGTTTGTGAATGTGACCTAGTAAGAACTTCTATTGTCAAAAAATATGTACCACATCACTATAGGAAATGAAATGAAAATGATTGATGGAAACACTCTCAGAATGAGTGATGTTATTAACTGTTGAGCTCTTTCGCATGAGAAGGTTTATGTTAGTCACTATCGCCCTCTTTGTCTAAAGAAATACTTTTACTGCAACTCTATTAATCCTAATTTCTCCATAAACTTCGAACAACAAAGTCTAAAGTCTCTGCCTCAGGGAATTCTTTATAAACAGTCGCACTTGCCACCTACACTATCAATTCGCAAACAATATTGATGAGTAATGCAACCAAAAAACAATATACGACAAAGTTCCTCTCCCAATGATGACAATTTTGTGGGAAATTGTATCGTACACGGGGGTTTGTCTGACAAGCTCGAGAGAGAATCGATAATGAAAGTGTATGAAATTCCAGTCGATATGCATCAGGGCGATTATAAAGCTAGATAATATTTAGAGATACATTACATAGTTTTATTTCGAAACACAATCCATATTGCTTTACATTGATCAAATTATGAAACATTTAGTCTCCATTGTATCGATGATAAAACGTTGTAGGCAAATAGAGCTGACTAACCATTTTAGACTCCGTGTTTAAAGCTGGTTATGGTTGGCTCATGTGAAAACAAGAAATATCTTGAAAAAAGATGGTCGGCGCAATTTGAAGGTTAATATTTGTTGTGCAACATAAAAAATGCCGAGATGTTACGTTTGTCAATCAAGATCCAAAATGGATTTCGGAAAATTTATCAAAATTCATTGGATTTCGGTAAGCTAACGTACCCTTTTTCGAAAGTTTAACCAATCCGCGTCAAGAGGAATTGCCTTGGTGGTTAACGTAAGATTTGATTGGTTTACGCACAACTGATATGCAAAAAGCAAAACCATGTTAGTACGGCTGCGCCAAAAAACATTCAGTTATGAAGTGTATGTTACGCAATATTCGTAAAAGTTATATATACATTGAGAGCGAGTGTTTAGGTTACATTGTGTTTGCCGACTTGTTTGATGGATGGACGTGTCACTATGAAGTGTTTAGATTGCCACATATTGTGGAAACATAATGGATCGGAAAGGGCGTAATATGTAATCATTTATCCAAGGAAATGGACAGTTTACATATCCAGAAAATTGCTCAGAATTTCGGCTGCAATGATTTCAGGCACGTAACGTCCACCAACATCAAACAAATGTGACAGCTGATAACATTTCTTCCATCCGTTCATTCGTTCATTGCCTACTTATTGTTGTTTTAATGAAGATAAATCATTTGAAGCCAATCGTTCCCACTCCGAAGTCATATTGGGAATGTTCAGTTGATTGCAGATGAACTTGTAGCTACTGGTTGGAAACCGAGAAAGATTGAAAGGTCATCTGACATAATTCATATTCAGTTACCGTTTTTCTTTGTTTCACTGAGGGACCGTCAGCTATATTGTAGAATGTTTACGTATCAAGTAAAAGAGAGAGAGAATAAGTTGCTACAGGGAACGCCACATGCATAAGACAGTGCCTCCCCACACAGTTCTCCGGGAAAACAACAATCCCTAAAGAAGAAGGCACCTGAGGAGGTTAAAGGGTACATACGTTAGGGAACAGAGGCGCAGGAAATGGCCTGGCAAACTACATTCATGAAACAAACGTATTTGCATCCATTTCGTTGAAAATTATTTTCATCCTCTGTCAGATCATTTCAATACAATTAACAATAGTTTAATTGAAATGCTGTTTATGGCATATTAGGACTTATAATGTGCATGTTACATGTATCTCTAATATTGGCACAGATAACACTGTTTTATTAGGACCAAACCTTCGAAGACTCTTATGGTTTGACGTAATTTATTACAAGCTGATGTTACCTTAAAATGCACTATCAACATCTCCATCTTTCAATTCTTATTATGGTAATGTTTCAGATGATATATCCTGTAAACCAGTTTGATGCATATTTTGTCCTCTAAATCAAAATGTTCGCTAATGCAGACAGGTTCACTTTGTGCAAATATTTTCAGCTGAAAACATTGATTTCGATTGCCATTCGGGAAGAAATTTCCCAGTAGTTTCGTGAATTAATACGCACAATTCGTCAAGAAAACAACAATGTACATTCTATGTACATAGGAACATGGTATCATAAAATATAAATATAACGAAGTTGATTTTGTTATATATGAAACAGATGAGTATTGATATTTCAGTTCTCTTCAATTACTCGGATTTCGGCCAGTACTTATCTGCAATGCCACACATGCAGACAAATGACCGACTTTTCTGGACAAACCCAGCAGACAGCAAAATAACATTTGTAGATGAACTCAATGGTCTCGTTTCATTACTAGGAATTATTCAGATTTGCTCACTGTCAATTTAGGAAAGACCATAAGCCATTATTTGCCATCGATAAAGCAATAATGGACCATTGCGAACGAGAATGAATAAATACACTCCCCGAAATACGGAGCAACATCGCGAGATGGCACAATCACTGTCGACTTAATGTGATACAATATTGCTAGGGATAATAAACAGAGTACACTACACCATTGTTTAAAGTGAATGCGGTTAATAATATGTAGGATTCGTTTATTGGAAACAGAATCATATAATGCCGCATTGTGTGTTATTGAGTGAACAGACACGTATAGGAAAATGTTTGCGATTAGAAGGAGACTCAGACAAATAGATTATTATAACTTGAAATACAGATGCCACGAGTATTGAGCGTGCACATGTTCCCCACTTGGTGAAATGATGAATCAGTTTACATATAAATGCATAGTTGCAACTATACATTATGTCAAACAAACTTGGTGTTGAAATATATATGCTACAGTTGTGATTTTACTCGTTATAACAAACCGTGACGAATCATTTCGCTTCGTTTATCTTTCACCGATTTAACATTTAACAACTTGCCTGTATAACTCGACGTGGAGAGGGTGATATGACCGTTGACGGCCCTCGCTATATATATATCTGACATTTCCATTCGCGATGTGTTACAAAATTGACAGAGCAAATCAAATTGAAGGTACAACGCGTACTTTAATCTCTATCACGAAAGTAAAAGAAGACTTTATGCTGAAAGATAATCGACTGATGATGTTTCTGTACATCTAAAGTTTGTTACACTTGAAATATAGCTTTTAAACAATATCTCGTTATGATATTTGTCATAATCACGCTTGTCTTGCGAAAGAACGACAATCTGCTCTATGATTGCCAACACATAGGTGCAAGAACACATGTAGAAATGATCAGTGCTGAGCTACCGTTTTCAGTTCCAATGTGCTTTTGTAAAGTCACGTGATGGTGTTTGTTATATTTGTATATTATTATAATATAAGTTTTAAATGGTTGCAAGCATACCATGAAATCACAACATACTTAAAATTTGAACTGTAAAGATGTAATCTAAAACTCAAAATATTCATGCAATGTTAACAATAATTACACACAAAAAAGCAAAACTAATACAAAACAGAAGATGAGGCAAAAATGTACACGCATCTCTTTATAGTCGAGAGCATCATTTTCCTAGTCTTTATCGACCTAAATTACTAAAAGACTAAACAACGTTAAATTAAAGATTACCGGAAGCCGAGTCGATACAGAAATAATCAGAGGAAATAAATGAACCAATGTGATTGAGTCGGTGAATTTCAAGATACAAATAACCAGTATTGGATCGTTTGGATTCCAGAATAACATGCATGTACATGTATTTGCTAGCATCGCTGGCTGAGAGAAATTGGTAATGACATATGTTAATGTACAACTGTCACTATATAGCGAGATTGTCCCATGTTGTGCAAATGTTTTGTGTTGGTGTCTGTTTTTGTCGATCGTCATTTCCGTATCGTTCATAAATTGTATGAAGAAGTCGAACAAGAAATGCCACAAATTGCACAGTCCCCCACACACATGTACAAGGAGACATACAAATATACATGTAAACAATTACAAAAGCAAGCGGGACACAAAACTACAACTACAGCTACAAATAGTTTATTGCACTAAAACATATTAACATATTTTATGGCAATTATACAACATATTTGTGACAAAAGGCACAGATTTTCCGAAGAGCACATGATGTTACATTGCATGTATTATATATTATATCAAAATATGAGCATAAAATTATTCAATTTCTTCTAAGATTGGTGTAGACTATATATTTGGCCAATGACAGGTGACATCAGTACGCTTAAAGTTTTGTTTAAAGGGTGAACCGAGCCTCACGCTTATCCTACCATCTCCTAAATAAAATGGATAGTGTAAAAAAGAAAATCCCCGTGGACAATTCCACTACATATGAGACGGCAAACACAAGATAAACTCATTTCACTTCCTCCTATAATCAAATCATAAAAGAAAACGAGTTATCGGTTCTGTTTAGGTCCATGATTCTTTAAAAAATGTTTTGTATCGGGGCGCTGAACAATATTTATACAGACTTAAGGTTATTACACCAATCCATTAAGAATGCAGTTTGGCTTCCTTGCAATAACACTTTTGAACACAATATGGTCGGTACAGTACTGAACCTCCTTTCAACAAGATTGTAATACATTCGTCATTGCCATAGCAGCTTTGTGAATGTAGACTGGTTTGCTATCAAAACCAGATACATTACAGTCATGTCGTCCCACATACAGGGAGGCGTGATGACCAAGAGTCGACACGTGGTTTCGTATCGTCTCCGAGCCGAAAAAGGTATTGTTGGCAAGAATAAAGTATCTGCGATACAGAGCTTGTGTTATATAAACTTACAGGTATTTACTCAAATATTATCAATAAAACAAGGATAACATGCATTGCGAAAGTCAGAAATCGAATGTATACAACCAATTTTGAAGTCGAGCTGGAAATTTCACATACAAAGTGCACATATCGTATTTTACAAAGCACCAGCATAAATTTATTAGGACAGAAATGGATTTGCAATTGTCTATTTAGGAGTAAAACAATTGATGTAATTATAAAAGGTCCAATTAAGCGAAGTCTAATTATGACAGTTACGTTTACTTCCACGTTCCATAAATCTCTTTTAATGAATGTACACAATATCTTATTTTAAAAGCAATTCCAGAACTAAGTTAATCTACAACATGTAATCAGTAATCAGATATACTACCCTTCGACTTCGCTTAGTATCTGTTGTCAGGTTTTTTTGAAAAAGAAACTATATAGAGTATTGTAAAAATCATTTTACGTGTAAGCCTTTAATTCCTGGAGTTTAGTAGATTATCATAATATATCAGATGACTTATCCTGACAGCACTGAGAATATCATTAATTTTGTTGTTTTCATTGGTTTTTGTTTTGCGTTACCATGATAACTGGCCGCATGAATGCACATAATTCAGAAATTTACAAATTCACAATTTGTCAAACAAACGAAAAGGCATCAGAACAAATATCCTCTATTGTCTACTAACTCCCAAGCACGTATTGTTTTAAATTATTCTTGACCGTGAAGGCCGCTAATAGTATGTGTGAACATTTTTACCTATAACATATTTACTGTTACATATGGTATAAATGTATATTACTTTCGTGTTCATTGAATTCATAAACTCATATTCAAAAAACAAAAACACTCACCAGATGATCTTTTTAACCGTTTTTAGAAAACTCTTACCAAACACCATCAGTTATGACCACTCCTGTAATGCCCTATACATGTATATCTTAAAAGAGGTGTTAATCTGCTTCAACACAAAACCAATCTCAACTAGTGTATTGTCCTTCCAATCTTGTATATTTTTAAGTTACATGAAAGTGTTTACATATTTATTTTACATCACTCACTATAGTCCGTTTTATTGGCTTAAGGGCGGTTGTAAACAAAATGTGAGGTGGTCAGCTAAGGAAAACATTCAAATACATGTATTGACCAACAGACATCGTATACACACAAAACTGTATTCTCAACTAATTTTGAATCCGCTGTAGCGCGGAGCATTTTTTTCCGTTATGTATCATGCAGCCTCAGGTTTACTTGTTACTCCAATGTTGTCTGGAAAGGTGTATATCTCAAGCAATCTCATTGTTCTGATAAATGTTTGGTCGAGTGCAGCTTAGTTCTAAATGACCATATACTTCTAGTAAATGAGAAAGGAATCTTACTGTTGGCACATTAGTAGACTTAACTGGTATGTCTGGCTAAGCAACAACTGTATTAGCTCTACTATGAAATACTCCTCATGTGCCACTTAAGTAGGAAGAAATCTTCTTAGTTGTTGAAACAGAGAACATTAAGAAAGAAATGTTGTATTTGTTAATACGCATTTCTCAAATATACGGACTCTCCAAATTGATTACATGTACTTCGTGGTCCCGGGAGATTTACACAGAAAATGAAAAGATGAACCAAGTGATGAGTATAGGGCTTATTAGGTAAACTATAATTACGTGTGTCTTCAAATTAATATATGTTATGTGGGGGTTACTGAACCTATCTGTGTCCATAGGAAGGAGGACTGCGCTCTTTGCAATTGTCAAAAGAATGTATTGGTTCTGTGGAACACAGAAGACATTCATTGTGTGAATATTTATAGAATATGGTAATATTTAGGATTAACTGGACTTTGAATAAATTGGTCAACAAATAGGAAAGTATAGACCTCGTGACTCATTTTAAAGACATATAAAAACAAACAATCTTTCAACAATTTATCAATATTAATTTATGTAGAAAGATTGCTAGAGTAGACAAGGCTGTGTTAAAGTCACTTCTACAGTCGAACCTGACATTGGCGTGTTTCCTGGTACGACAATCTCACTTAAATATGTCATAAAACACAAAACTTTGCTCATCTTTACCTATAAAAGTTTATTCGACCGCTTGTTTATTTTCAGGCTTGTATTGGAAACATATTTCAATGCAGCGAATAAATTTAGTGACAACGTGCGCATTTTTCTTACAGATGTGACTTTTATGAATTAGTTATCAATAACCAAATAAAGTTTGACTTAGAACTACCAATATCTTATTCTATCATAGTTTATCTCAAGAATAAAGTATGCGCCCTTGTAAACCCTTTCATCTTTATTAGTTTTGAAAGTGTACAGCTTTTTACAGTCCTTGCATGTTCATTTTTCTGCCCGTAAAATACAAATAAATGAAGGAGTCGAACAGGAAAATGTACAAAACAAAAACCTGGACCATCTCCCCAGTAAAAGTATTAAACTACTGACTATATCACACTTGCAGTGATCATAATACCCAAACAATGGTATAATACTGACTGCATCTGATAACAGCAAAGTTGTCGATTAATCTCGAAATAATACATAGATCAGAATGACACAAATGGGAGCATACGTGATCGAGTGCTTAGGGTCGCTGACTCTAAATCACATGACAATCACCATTGCAGGTTGGAATCCCATCCGGTGTATAGTATTTGTGAGGAAGCCACCCAGTTAGGTTACTAAAGGTCTGTTTCCACCATGATATTTGAAATAGTAACAACATGCTTAATCCCCATTACAAGAACATGAGTCAACTGATGCATCGGTCTTGCTCATATTGAAATTGAAAACAATGATGAAGCGAAGCTGAAAATACCACATACAGAGTGCACCGCCACTCCAAAAGAACAACTGATCCTAACCTAAACACTGGGATACCCTTCCTGGGTACGTGTATAGATGAACAAGTTCTCTGAATTTAAGCATATCTAAATATATTCTTTCATCAATTTCAGGAAAATAAGAATTCAAACGAGCTTTGTATGATTTGTGCTTAATTTACTCGGAATCAGGCACAGTGGGAATAAACATTGATCATTTCTTAAGAATTAAAGTTCAAACGATCTTTGAATGAGTTGTGCTTAATATACTCTGAATCAGGCACAGTGGGAATAAATATTGATCATTTCTTTGTCCAGATACCATGTTTTCAGTGGTATAACTTGACATATATTTAATGAAATTACACTGATATCTAATGTCCAAGTAAATCGAATGCCTTTCCTCTGTTATCTATCTATCCAATAATATAATTAAGTACAGGGTATATGGGTCAATTACACAAATAAATGAAATATTATGCCTCATTCATTTAGCAAATTGATTCAAATCCAGAAGAATGCAATGCACCAACATTAATGCATAAGTACAACTATTGCCATCAATTCATGCATCATTTGTGCTTTCTCGGCGGTTGAGTACTTTTTGTATGTGGTATTTCCTGTTCGACTACTTCATTCATTTTAACACTTAGCTCGTCAAGTGCTGCATTAATTACTGTCTTACAAATTAACAAATCCAAAAGCTGGAGTATGTTTAGAATTCGTCGGTAAGCTCTAAGGCCACCTTTTGTTCGTCGTCTTTGGTCCGTCCACTATCGCTTCAATGGACAGCTCCTTCTTAATACTAATAACTCGGCCTACTTAATTCAAACTTTACAGGAGTGATCATTGGATAATGAACTACAAAAATAGCAAATATGAATTGAATCAATGTTGAACACTGGTTTCCATGGCAATAAGAAATAATTTCATAAGAAAGCTTCTTCACTCAAACCAGTCAGCAGAAATGGAAATTATCTACCCCAGATAATCATCTTATGACTAAAAACGCATAAAAACTTCATTCTTTGAGCGGTGAGGCTATTTCATACACAAACTTTTTATAAGCTTAAAAACCTTTTCTGAAAACAACGGTTTGATCGTGAGTTGATTTAGTCTGGTCGTATGTTATAAACTACATAGAAATTTCTTTCCCTCTGAAATTGATAGTCAGATTTTGAAGTAATTTAGAATCTATACTTGAATGAAGTTCTTAAAACGCAGCAAAAACATTTATCTGTCAAAAACATGGTCGTCAATGGGCGTGGCTAAAAAACCAAAGGCGAAATGTCAGCTCATGTCAGCGATACAGATATATCTTGACGCTCTCGCAGAACCAAATTTATTAATAACACGTGAGAACTTTAAGGCTAGTTTGTCGACCAATACTTGATACTGGCACGGATATTTAGCTACATGTACAATTCTATCTTAACGAGTCGTTCTGAAATCTCAGTTTATCTATTTCACGGGAATCTTATTTCGTTTCGATAAAAATTACATGACCGAAAGCTTATATTCAGAACTATTACTAGTTGATTGTAAATACAAAGTCATTATGTCGTACTAGCCCTCTAACACACGCATGTCACTTCCGTTTAAGTAAATATCAAATAGTTATCTTACTATAATCTTGATCTTATAAAAATCGCTTTATTGCAAACACACGGTGTAGTTGACCACAAAATTATGTAAGTGTTCTTTTTGCATTTTTTCACTAATCAAACCGTTATGTTTCGTTGAAACATCGTTAAAATGACAACATTTACATATTTCTCGATATTTTACACATCTCTTTATATCAAGAGGACGCCATATTTACTCTGCGTAGAAACCGACATAATACTTTATAACTCAATACAGAAAAGGCTAACAAAAAATATAAACCATCTACTCACGTGCCCCATAATCCACGGCGCTATTAACAAACGTTTCTCTGTTATACCAACGCTTTCTAGACAGTGTCATAAAGTACTAGGGAAGCTTTTACGGAACGTCAATATTACCAGAATGTAATTCAATTGCAGTATCGATCCTCGTACACTGGCGCAGAACAGGATTGGAGCATATATTCGCTATGGACATTTCGCTGCCTCCATGTTGTGGATTATTTCATATATGATACGTATTTTTAAATTTGTTATGAATAGACCTTGAATCCAATAGGTTTCTTTTTTTTTTTTCTGTTAGACTATTCGAAACAATTTAAACGTATCTATACACATGTCTAACTGATGTGCGGTGGACCGATGTCGTTCTTAACGAGGGGGAGGGGTATTACTGTGTATACACATATTATATTCAACATTTAAATTTGCGAAAACGGTTTAGCATAATATTTTGTTACATTCTGATTTCATAGTTCGATTTTTAATTTGATATGACAATGAGGTGAAATCGATATTAAGGACAGAATGAAAAACAATTAGATCGTACTATGATGGTATTCATTTAGTTCACATACTTTCAGTTCGCATTGATTTGATTTCATGCTGTTTTTTCCCGCAGAATTACAAATACGAACGGCTATTTTTATGATCCAACAAATCATGTGCCTCTAAAAATGAATATAGAAGGCGTCAAGGAAACAATCTCATACAAAGCGCGCAGCCACTCAAACACAACAAGGAGACATAACAAATATTACATACATGAAAGCAAATCCAATGGCAAAGGGACACAAGACACAGTGTAAATGGTGGATGAAAATAGGAGTACCATACAGGTGCAACAGTATATATGTTACACACGGCGGTCAGTTGACCTAACCAGTGCTCCTGTGTTACAAAACAGTACTTATATGCTCCTCCGAAAGCAGCTGACACTTTCTTCATACAAATCAGATGTGGAAGACAAATGACTTTGGATACATTATCTAAACAGTCAAATTGCCACGGAAGAACAAATGCCTAGATAGGGTTTCGAACCTACGATCTATAAATTAACAGTCCAGTGCTCCAGCTATTTAGCCACCAGGCGGGCTTATTACCGATTAATGCGTGCACTCACACGTTTTCAACAACCACCCAAATAACACGAATAGTGTAAACAAGAAAATTGCTCGCTTGATATAGGAGACGGCGATCATACATGCAGAATGTAGAATATACACTGAAAACCATTTACATCGGACGACCCCGGGGCCATGAAAAGTGTACGATTTCAAGGGGTTTACAGTTTAAGGGGTTTCTTGATCGAAACAGAACCATGAGGGTGAAAATGTGTCATGTTTATAATAGTATGGATATTAGTACTGTACCATAATCGTAGATATCTTCTGAAAACAACATCACTTGTCTGTACTTCGCAGTCGGCTTGAGCATTCTTTCTTCAGTCTGTAGTACGTATAAATCACACAAGTACACAACAGTTTATTTTAAATAAAAATACAGGCAATTTGATTAGTATCTAATTGTAAATGATCTCATTTGGCAAGCACAAACATCAGGTTGCATGGTGAGAACACAAAGAGTTATTAATAGCTACAGTTTGTCAATCAGTCATAAGTCTAAACTTTGGCAACACCTTTTTTAATCCAATCATAAGTAGATAGACTCCCTTCATAGGCAATGTTTACACAACTCATGACAACTAGTGTGTACGGTTTGCATGGTTAATTTGTAAAGGAAATTCAGACCCAGGACCAAACACCTTAATCTGTTTGCTGTATAAGGGTTTCCCAATTAAAAGGGTGATTACTGGAGTAAAACAATGGGACAGGATATTTTTTCTGGTTATAAGGGGTTCCTGGATTAAAGGGGTTACGTCCCAAGGGGTCAAATATTTACTCAATGATTTATCAGCAATCAGAGCAAGCGAAGGGATACGGCAATCTTACCCTTACTAATTTGTTCTTCTGCAAGCATTTAACATCGTAATTACATTTATATAAGTCATATGTGAAGGACGAATGGCAATATATTCTGAGGTATATATAATACAATCTTATCTGGCAAAAAGTGTAATTACCATCAACAACACCATGGAGTACGGTATGCCTCGTCGGAGTATCGTGGACATTCTGGTAAATTAATGCTGACAAGTCTTAGTACAGCTCATTACAAACATAGCTTCGAGGAATCGCCATGGAAACATCTGATCCTCAGACCATAAAATAAAATACTAGGACAATGTACCAATGTCTTTTGTTAGTGATGTAAAGAGCACACGTGTTGCGTGTACATGCAAATGCCCTGGCAACCTTTGGAAGCAAACTGTGTACACTGTTTGGAAACTAATAGGTCGTGTAATTATTGTTATCATTAATCAACATTTCCAATTAAACTGTAGATGCTCACGGCGAATCAAGAAATGTTATTAAATTAAAACTTCTCAAGTCGCGTCGCGTTGACAAAAGACAGTGGTTGCAAAAAGCGCCCCCAGACCAGTCATTGCCAAAAGAACCAAAAGTGCTTAAAATGTTTTGTACTCCTAAATTAAATTGTAAGGGTGACGTTATACAAATTCCTACCTCGTCAGACAAATCGGATACAGGAGAGTGTTGTAGATACAAAGTGTTAAAAGCAGTTAAAAAGAAAATACCAAAAAACTACGTACAAAGACTGGTCTACGTAGCCCCAATTTGATCCATGACAACGCTGCTGTTCCCAAAAGTGACGTAGTTCTAACGTTTATTAGAGATGAAAAATGTGGTACAAGTTTATTTATTCAGCTTAATCTCCATATCTCACTCCTTGTGATTGTTTTCCTTTTTCCTATGTGGAAAAAGATATCATATCGTCTGGGCGTAAATATTCACCATAACAGCACTTTGAAGTGGCGTTTTTTCAGTTGCTTAAGACCATACCAAGGGCAGACTACTCTGTAGCATTCAAATTCAAGATTAATCGACCACAAACATATATACAAGTCATCATTTTGAAGGATGAAATTAAAATCTAACTCCACAAAACGACTCTCAACTTAATTAATTACACCCCTTGTATCAAAACTGGTAGATTATGGCCCTCATATATACTTCATATCAGATAAAACGTATTGCCACCACCCCATCTGTGTTACCCATAACAACAAGTAAGCCATTTTATGTGTTAATACATTCTGGCATTTTACTTACTTACTCGTATATTTATTTTTCATGTTTATCTTCTGTGTAATGCAACATCAATATTGTTGCCCATTACATTTATGCGATACGTTTTTGTACATTCATAAATATCTGTTTCGTAAATATCTCTTGCTTTTAACTATAAATATTTCATTTATGTATGATTCAAGAAAAATTCTGATTTTATCTTTTTATATAGGTTCTCATAAATTATCAATATAATTATGTATATTTATTCTCATGTTCTGCTTTATCGTGTACATATTTGTCACACTCATTTATGCAATATAATACTTGGGTGCACGTTCAATCATTCTGGCAGTAATTTTAAAACACCTATACATATTTTATTTAGAACTATAACAAGTAATGTAATTTATAAATAATTACATATAAAAATGAATATTGAAGTCATTTAGTATTTACATACACCATCTAAAAGTAACGTAAAGGTGTCTCTTCGTAGCTTACTATTAACGTTTCTTTTATTGTCATGACTGAAACCGTACAACCCTAAGCATAATGTCCTGTACAAAAAATCGATAATGTGTTAATTTCAAACTGTAACCATGATTCCCACGTTTTGATTAATGTATTCACTTTTTGGGCATTAAGAGGCATAAGTTATAAAAAAACAACCAGTTCATAACAACGTGTCATGCTTAGTAGTTGTCTTTTCTCCTCTATCGATATGTACCTGTATTGAATTTCGTAAAATTTGACAAAAATGTCGATTTTCCTCCACATGTGGAGAAGCTGCCGGCTCCTTGTGGAAGGGTAAGTTAGTACTGGTTAGAATTTATTCCAGGAAAAACTGGTTACGTGAACCGGCCGCCGTATATAACTGAAATATCGTTGAGAAACGGCGTTAAACCCGATGAAACGAAACAATTGAATTTCGTTTATAATTGTTATTCATTCCTATTTTGTAAATGCTAAACAGTGAAATGCATGGTCAGCGACCTTCGGTCAAACATCAACTTACATTTGTAATCAGTGAACAAGAGCATGCGCAGATCACGTGTTCTCATACATATGTCTGAGTCATGCCTTCATATATTGACACGCGATCAAATGTAAAGAAATTTCTGGTAAGGTTATATCTACTTGCAAATATACAATACAATACAATATCATTTTATTGCATAAAACATGTAACAATGTTCATAGTAAACAAAAGTCAATACTACTATACAATATGAAGAAGAAATACATGGATTTTCAAAGAGCATCACAAATTTAACATCATTTGCATACACTGGTTTCATTTCTACATAAATTGGCAAAGTAAATAAATTTCGCAAGATTACATGTAGTGTTTTGGATTTCCGCACATAATATTCGTTAATTTTTGTATATCTCGCATCACGACAAAAACGTTTACAACAATATGATGTATATTACAGGAGGAGTAGTCTAAGTTATAGGGGAAACTGAGATTGTGTGTTATTTTAGGGGTATTTCAAGCAGACAACGACATAGAGTGTTTTACGCTCAGAGGAACAAAATGGAGACTTGGTCAGTGAACAATTCTGATATTACTGGGTTAACGTTATAATTATGCTTGCAACAGCTGACTCTTTAACTCCAGAAGTCGGTAAAGCTGTTTCAACGTGCTACTTGAATGACCCTGTTTTAATTATATTTGTAATAAACGCGTTATGGTTGGAGATAGTTGTAATTTTTTATGAGTTGTGTGAAATTTGCATTTTCCCTATCGTCACGAATCATTTTTTTTTCAATTTGTATCAAATAAAGACTTAAAAGGATCAAACGTAAATTCTTATATGACACTCACTTCCTTTCCGTATATAGAGCGTCCGGGTTCAAAACGCATTTAGCTAAATCTAGCGATTTACATAGCATTGTTATTATTACGGTACGCCCATTGTAAGTAAATATGACAATTTATAATTTATACATTTTCGATCGTAATGGAACATGTATGCACTACGCTGAATGGAACAGAAAGAAGCAATCTGGCATGTCTAAAGACGAGGTATGTGGCTAACGTTTGTCTTACTTTTATTATTATAACACACTATCTTTCTAAAGTGTAGTGTAATTCGGACAGTGTTTTCGGATACTAAGAATCAAGATGCATGCATATATAGGTTACGCTTATGGATGAAGCGGATCATGGACATACGATAATAAAATACAGATGAATGTCACAATAGGGTACAATCCACCAATTTGTGTAGGTGTTATGGCCATTTTTTGATATACAAAATTGCTTTCTTATCATTTCAACTCCTGAAATATGATGGCTGTCTTCAAGTTAAATTCATGGCAGTGGCAACATAACACTTGTTTTAGTATCAACTAAAATGGCGATTTTGTCGTATAATAAACAACAAACAAAATATAAACATTTATATAGCGTTTATACTGAGATATTTGTTTTAATATCTTTCACTTATTTGATCCGAGTATGTGTATTTATAAAACTCCCGTACCCGTAGTCTATCCTATGTAGGATATCTACAAGTACGGGACTCCCGTATCCCTAGAATCCTATTCTAGAGGTACAGACCCATAGCCACTGCCTAAATTCATATTGCTTCAAAATTATACAGCCTTTAAAGTAAGTAAAATATTTGCATTCTACTGAAAAGCTGATAGCAAGGGGCATCCGTGTCCTAATATCCACATCTACTTATTGATAATATTACAGTCTTTTTCAAATGTTGTAAAAACTAAGATAACAATGGAGTCAATATTCAATAAATGTTTTATTTCTTTACAGGAGTACAAACTGATGTATGGAATGTTGTTTTCAATCAAATCGTTTGTCAGCAGAATCAGCCCAACAGATGTGTATCCTTTTGTACAAGCTGTTTCTGTATAAAGTATAGAGTATAAAAAGTTTGAATGGCATGATTAATGTAGGCTCATACTGAGTGTCTACTTATTGTTGCATGAACAAGCAAGTCTTTCGAAAAACAAATAAGGATTATAATCAACTTTCATTTGCAACTCGACTGATTTATTGATTTACTTACTTTCAACAATGTTAGTTTAGTGTATCATAATGAAATGTGTTCAGAACTGATTATTAATTAAATTTAAAAATAATATGTTCATTTTAAGGAGTATACTGTATAGAATTCGCCATCTCCAAAGCATTTAAGAAGTATATAAATTTTATAAATAATGAAAAGATAAACGAGATCATTGTGTTTGAACAAACTGGAAGATTTGAATGCACTGGAAAAAGTGTATACTGTATTGTGAATAATGAAATAATGTTTCTTTTGAAAAATTATGCAACTATTAGTATTAACTAAAAAGTGTGTAATCCGAAGAAGTTTGCAAATATATGTATTAAAAAATGAACAAGAGAATCTGACCATCATTTATTACAATAGCATTTTACTCAAGTGTAAGCAGTGTATTGAATAAGAGTTTTTGTATGCATACATGTGAACCTTTTTAGATTGCAACTCCAAAAGCAGGAGATTGAGACTCAAAACAGGAGATTTTTTTCTGTGACTGAAATTTTGTCAATATTAATGTCTTTATCTGTATCATTAGCTGTTACTAGAAATATTCTGCGAATTAACTCGTAATCTGGGGGTCATCCCTGTAACAAAGTCGCCAATTAACAATTTTATTGCCAATTGTCATATCTGAATACAACAGAAATGTGTGATTGTATTTTGATCAGTGTCACCAAGCGCTTGATTCCATGGTTGAGAGATTTTTGGACTGGTGTCCCAATTTTACCACTTCGGTTATCAGTTTGAGTCTTTGACAAGTAATTTCAGTAAACCAGTTGAAAGTGAACTAAAAAAATACCCCATAACAAAAAATTATAATGTTTACTTTGAAATTCGGGAGGTAGCGGCTCCCCGCTGGGATAGCATGAGTTGGCTGTCAAATCAGGGAGTCTCCTGCGGAAATCAGGATTCGATTTTTGTTCTTTGATCCTCCCTGTGTGTGCCTACTCAAATGAAATGTTTTGATATGCATGCGATTGCTGTTGTGTTTACAGCAATGAAGTTTGCTTCGGTTTATAATCCTTAATCTAATCCTAGGAGAGATGGGTTTCTCAATTTTAAGACAAGCAAATACAAGTTACATCTGTATGAGACTGCTAGTGGATTGAAGTTTATACTGAACACAGATCTAGGTGTGGGAAGTGTGAATGAAATACTCCATGATATATATAAAACAGTAAGTGGACTATTCATGTTGTTTTAATGCAGTCTTACTATGGTGTATCATTACATTTCCTTGTAAATATGTTTCCCCATGTATAAAATGTTTCAATGAACGTTCACAAAGAGTCTGAATTATTATATACAGTCATGAAAGATAGGTGAAATATGGCACTCTGAACTCATAGGTCTGTATTGTTGTTAAATAGTTGATATATGATGGTGAAAGATTTAGCAGTATTTGTTAGTGATTGGCTGACAAACTGCAACAATTGTATTATTGTCGCTGTGATTTTAGCGGTAGCGATTGGCGATTTCTTTTGTGCAAGTCGATAAAAACTGATATTTTATAGCCGAATAAGGGATTTTGTAATTATACAACATCTATATATAATTCCACTATTATGCATTGATATAAATGCAGTTACTTATACTTGACTGAGTGCATTTCAAATATGTGTGTTAAGTAATTCAGTTATTTTAATTGTTATGTCGTTAAGAAATAATACGTATGTAATTTGGATGCACAATAAGTCATAAGACTGAGAGTGTAGCCACTATGTCATTATCGATTAGGCCATTTCCATGAGTTTATGCATGGCTAGTAATGCAAGTTTCGCCCAGGTATATCCATGGCACCTTTCTTAGACCCAGTAATGTTGTCATCGGAAGTGAGAAACTTAAACTAAACTCTTGAATATATTTTTAAACTTGAAGGTCTTTTTTGTTTTGTGTATTTTCAGGTGTATGTCGAGTATGTAGTGAAGAATCCTGTGTGTGATATGTCTCAGCCTATAGAAAGTGAAATATTTAAGACAAAACTTGATGAATACATTCGTGCATTGCCAATGTTTGCCTCACGGGTTTCATAGTTTTTTACAAGTTTCATAGTTTGATATAACTAATGCATATTTTGAACAATACCTGACCAAATGATGTACATGTACTTGAGAGTGCTGTAGCTCACTTTGTATTAAGTACTGTCTACTTTGCATTAAAATTTGAGAATTCATTTCAAAACAAATTAAAACTTCTTGTGAATATTATGTTCAAGGTGTTATCCGAATACCAGCCATATCTGACAATAGGTACGATTTGTTTATATCATGAATTTAAGGACTAGGCAGAATTAATGAAAAGGCAAAACTTGGTCTATGAAGTTACTTATAAATCTAAAATGATTTGCAGTAATGTGAGTCATGATAAATACTTGTACTGTAATACCAAGTCTATCTTGAAATGTTAGTTACAGTCTGTTTTTTCTAAATCATCAACCATTCTTCCAAAACACTTAGGTCACAACGGTTGCTAATAAATGATTCAAGCGAGTATCATGAAATTTTACACAAAACTATTAAGCATAATGAGGAGTGTTAACTTCAAGGTTACATCTGTACTTTCAAGGTCACATCTGTACTTTCAAGGTCACACTTACAGTCAAGGGAACTCCTCATTTGAAGTATTCATCATTCATGAATGACATCTTGTTTGTATTTTTTCCCCGTAAAAATATATTTCAGTATTTCTGATTATGGGGCAGTGTTACTGTATATACCATGTCTCCATGTCGAGTTGTTGGTTAATATCTTTATACCAGTAATTTCACCATCAACATATACCTGCAGATTATGTATTGCTTGATACATGATATAAAACTGACTGATACATACCGTTGCTGTAACGTGATATGTGTAGGATTTCTATGGAATTTCTTTATATTTATTTTCGTAATTCTGTACACGTATGCTTGTTGTTATTATGTTATGTACAACTCAATGTTGGCATTTTATGTTGTTGTATAATTGATTTTATGTGCAATAAATATAATAATGAGGTGTAATATTGTTTTTTATATTGATTTTTATAAAAAAGTTGGGGCAAATTGCTGTGGTCCTTTGGTATGTTGGTTGATCATTTGATTTCTGATCATGGAATACATCTTGTCAATAGACAATATTTACCTCCCTTGTTGTGAATAGTCAGCCATATTGATAGGCAAATTTCCTTAAAGTTTATAGGGAATATAATGTTTATGATGACAAAATAATTAGATATATAAAAATACTTAATCACTCAATTATGCTCATGTGGGCGATGGCTCAGAAAATAATGGTTGTCACATGCAAGTTCTCTTGTTATTTTTGCAATTATCACATATTTGGGTTTTACTCCTATAAGTTAAGTGCCAATCTGTTTTGCCTATTAAAATGGCTGATGATTAAGGTCAAGGTAGGTGAATATTGTAGATAGAGGAACTACCTGTAAATACAAGTATCCCAGTAAAACTTTTTAGGACGATCAAGGAATCATAGATGTTTTACAAACAGCTCTCGATTGAGGATCATTCACAAATGTAATTGTTTAAATTGTTCATGCATGCATATTTCTACATGTATATAAATTACAATGAAAGTCACACAGTAGGGTTACCAGGTAAAATGAATGGAATTTAACTAGATAAATTTACTCATTAACTTCTAAAATATGTTGTGTAACATTCAAAACAATTAGTTTCCCCAAAATTGTTTTTTGAATAATATTTTATTGGTTATATTAAACAGCAAATAAATTACAAAATATTGTAATTCAATGGTTTCTATCCGATTCTATATTAATCACATCTTACTTCAAAAGACAAAATATCGATATTATACTGTGATGCAAGTTTACAGACTCGGCAATGCAACCAAAAATTGAAAAAAATATATAGGCTTATTACTCTTCTTGGAACTACTTTTATTGAAAGGGGAGTAACTCCTGCACTGAAGAGGAACACTAGACACAGGGTTCACTTTCCTGAGTTATAGTTGGCTCATCCTTTCTTTAGCTGATAATTGAATATAAATATACCGTTGTGTTTTTGGTCTATCCTCACACAGAGCTTTTATGGTATATAACTTAGCAGAAAAATTCAAAATTGGTCTATGAAACGAATTGTCTAATTTTTCAGAGTATTTCAAAATGTTTAACCATGGTTTACATTTGCTTTCCTCAAAATCACACTAAAGTTTTACTCAAGTGAGCAATACAGAGCTTTTTTTTGGTCACTTTAGTATGCAATGACGCAGTGTCTGTCATCCGTGCGCTCGTAAACAATTACTTGCGAATGTGATGAAGTCATCAGTTTTGATTGTATCTCAATCAAACTGATACAGTAGTTAGATATCCATGAGAATTTTGTTCTTTTCCTGCGAAAATTGCTATAATAGAGCTTGTGAACACACTAGGACCTTCATTTATTATCGTGTGTTTACCCAACTTATAAAGTTGCTCGATATCCATGAGTGCTCAGTTCCTTGCGAAAACCATAGCTACTTGAAAATTACAATATTGCTATACATGAGCTTGTGAATAGGGCGTCCATTTCTTACCTGATTTTACCAAACCTTGACAGCTTTTGAAAAGCAGACAGATCCGCGCATGCATGGCTGCATTATTGCCCTTGAAATTGGCTAGATTTCTGTAATCAATTGAGTATCCATAAATGCCTTCTAAGAAGTTAAAGACAAAACTGGAACAAATATGGCCAGCCCGTAGAGCACAGGTTTATTATCATACATATCACACCTAACATTCATCCATAGTATATATGCACTCAGTCGTATTAGTGTTAGCAAACAACAATGGATTTATTTAGTTTGATAAAACAATTTTCCCTTCAATAAAGGAATGAAAATCATCTTCAATAGCAGTTTCATCGCTTGAATCATCGAGGGAGATTGTGGATTATGTTTCTTCTGAAGTAGTATCATCATCTTCATCACTGGTTTCTGTACAGTCTTCGCATCCACATTGTATAGAATCTGGAGGCCCACTTTCATCATCAGTAAATTGATAATCAAAGTAATTATGTACTTCTGATTCTTCATCTCCCATTTCACTACCATAGACAGATAAATTACTTTCACTTTCTTCACCATCATCCATATCCTTATCTTCACTGTCTGTCTTTCCGATGGTATTCCATTCATCATCGTCATCATCGCTACTGCTATAAATGTCACTATTCACGTCATGAGACCATTGCTCTTTGTCATCAACAAGGTGGGCTGGACTTTTCCTTACGTTGTCTAAATTCTTTGTATTGCAATCTTGCTTATTGTTAAATATCGGTATACGTTCACCAAACATATCTACACGGTACATATTCAAATGTTTAGTTATCTCTGTTCGCCTCCTAAATTCAAACAAACTGTATTTTGGGTCCATGGGTCTCAATATTACTTGGCTAGAACTGGTGGGGCTGATCATTTGACTGTCCCCTTCACTTGTTATAGGTCTTGCTAATACAGGTATCAGTGATCGTAATGTGTTGTAAGTTTTGCTAGGATGTCCAGGCCAAACGCAATACGAATTTCCCTTGTTGGATATTCCCATTTTACTGACATTTTGGCGAGAACCAACCGTGACTTCGGAGTGTGAAATTGGTCTTTTTGCACGAACGTTATTAATGAATGCCTTAAGTTCTTTATTTTCTTCAAGATCTCGAAGTTGTAACCTCATCTGATTCTTACACCCACTGATTGGACACCTGCGAGATTAATAGGCTCAGTTAGCAATGTATGAGGCATCTAAGTAATGACGGTATTTGCAGGATATGGCGTACTGGGTTAATCGTAGAGTCACACTCCTATTACGAATCATTAATCAATTGCATAATACAAGGTCTTGGTGAAGGAAGTAATCAAATAAATTTTATTTATAGAACATTTCTAAGAGACAACAATGAAAATAAGTGTTATTTCCTATTTATGCAGAACCAGATACTAATTATTAACATATAAATAGATTTGATGTCAGCACTAAATCCGTTAAAGGATTAAGGACAAACAAATGCAATCCGCTACCTATTTCCTTAAGTCATATACGCTTTAACATTTTTGTTGCCACGTCCCAATTAGTTTCCATGGGCGGTACCTTGTTATATACATGTAATTACCTTGGGTTGTTCCCATGTAGAATATAATGTCTGATCTCAAGTTGTTCATAATTATGTCCACAAATCTTGTTTCTGACTGGATTTACCATGGTGCGTTTTGTGTATGGGCATTTGGTTCCAATGTTTACGTCCATTTCAATTTGACTGTTGTCCTTTGCTGCAACTATAAAAAAAACAAGCCAAGTAACTCAACAGATAATACATATATGTATATACTTTCGTATTACCATAAGACATCGTCGAAATTAAGACCTTCATATTGATTAAGTATTTTTATGAACCAGCTTATAATTTTTCTTTCATATTTGTCAGGCCATATAATAGTGCAATACATTTCGGAAAACATCGGCCAACTACTTCCATTTCGTAATTTATCGGAAAGTAACGAAGTGGTACGGAAATATCCGAGAGCTGTCGAGAATGAGTGACATAATGACGTCAGCTGTGCTTCCAAACATGGTTTGACATGACGGCATTTCAAGGCAAGGTGAGGTGGCACTTACCATCGTCTGTATGCTTTTTAGTGCGTTGTTTTAATCCAACAGCAGTGATCATAACATCTGTAAATAAAACCACATCGACACTATAGTCTGTTTTTATTTAATTCAAAATGGCTGTAACATAACAAATGGTCTGCAAATGAAAATATGTTTTGAAAATATTGACCAATAGACACGGCAGTGTCTCAACTGAATTTGAATCCGCTCTACTGTATTTAATACTCTGATATAAACGTAGAATCATAATTAATGCTTGTCAACTAAACTTAACTTAGATTTTGCCTGCAAGGAAATAGTTCTCTTTTTTTAAATAAAATATTATTCATTGTCGTGAAACTTGACTTTAAGCATTGGCAAAGAGGGTTGTGCGACCCACATTTTCATAATACTGAGAATACATAGAGACATAGTAGTATGTCGTTACCGTCAGCTGATGTGTTTTCGTGCGAGTTATCCTCCCGTGTCCCTCCTCTTGGTGGAGGATCGACATGAGTGATTTTTATATCTGAGATATACAACATACCAGTAAACATGTTAGATTTAACACAGTGTTATCTCAGAGGTATGGAAATGTTATTTGACCACAATAATCTAGCGTGCATGTAACGATATATGAATTAGAAGATGAACTAACGGTCGCTAGAGGACCACTGTGTACAGTATTTGGTTTCTGGGACTTCTGAGAGACCACTGTAATGGGTTTTAGTCACATATACAGCCAGTGGCATGTAGTGACTATTCCAGCTATTAAAATGGAGGCAACTACCTACGGACACTGGATAGAACAACCTGCAGGATGACTTCGTCACTCGACCGTGGAGGACCCTAACTAGACACTAATTTTAACAAAGACAAGAAGAAGTCATTTATGACCATAGATTTAAATTTTGGCATTTGCAGCATGACGTTTTTCATCGATTTTCATTATGGAACTCATGTTTATCCAAGTCTGTTGATTCAGTGGGTATCAACTGCTTGAGAACCAAACTGGTGGTCCTGGGTTCGAGAGATGTCCGATGCCCATGTGTTTTTCAATCCAGTTTCATGTTATATCCATATATTGTATAAGATATTTATGATAGTTTTATGATAGTCTAGACATTGAAAGAAGAAATACAGTAAAACCTCAATAATAAGACCACACTTGGGACCCTTGAAAACTTATCTTAATATTGAGATGGACTTAATAATGAGGTTGAATGAAGAGCCAAACTGAAAATGGACTTGAATGTTGTGTTCTTAATTTTGAGTGGTCTTATTATTGAGGTGGTCTTTACGAGAGGTTTTACTGTATGTAAGTTGCCTACTCACACTCCACATATAAACGCACGGTTATAACATCCTACCTTCGTCATTATCAACAGCTCCCGTGTATGATATGGTTTGTGGTCTGGTATAAGGACTGCTAGCAATACCTGTCTGACCAATTTGAAACACATTGTTTCTAAAGCTATCCTGGAAAAAATAACTGTTTGGCATAACCATACATAGCAAAATGTAGGTGGGTTTGTAGGTAGGTAATTTTTATGGTCATACTTGTGTTATTAATATTCTCATTTATAGACCAATTGAAAGTTAGAGTAGGGGCCATTTTCATGAATGGAAAGGAATTATGCTAAACAAATACTTGGTTTTAATTTTTCCTAACTCTGCAAATATATCTGATACAGCTACTATGCATACGTAAATTGTGTTAAGCTTACAAAATATCAGTAGGCTATATAGATGGTCCGAAGTTATTAACAGTTTTCATATCAATATGATTCAATTATAATTTAATATACAATCGATATTTGCGATGAGACATGTATATTACCACACTAATTTTATCCTACAAAAAGTACACAAGTAATAGAAAATTGAACATTTTGGCGTGTTTTCTTTGCTAGAATTGAATAGGATGCTGGTATTATTCATATATGCACATCGTTGCATAAGTACAGTTAGTTCTAACAGTGTCACTTACATATATTCTGGCGTAGTTTCTATTATCCCAGAAGTGGGGATTAATATATGGACGTTGACGACGACGACGACCTCCACGCCACCTGGGCATACTGTCTGGTCAATTACCAAGGTTTATCGTAAATCCTTTGAACCCTAACTTAATAACAAAACAATTACTATATTATAATTGGTATAGCATAATAAGAACATACAACCGGGAACCATCATCTACATCGAATGGGTATCAAGCACTTAACATAATATTATGTGTGGTCGAAAATGCAATTTATGTCACAAAACGAATGAACCGCAGGAGATTGTCGCGAGTTCTTTCCCTTTATCTCTTTCTTGAGTTCTCATCGTCTATTTGTTCTATAGATTAAGTACATAGTACTTAATATTACATCAATAAAGATAAACGAAATAAAAATGTGTTAATGTAAACAATCAAAGCATGTGATCAACTCAAACGATTATAGACTGGAGTTGACCCTTGATAGTTCAGTCGAAGGCTTGAAGGGGGAGAGCTGGCGTGCCCCCCCCCCCCCCGCTATTTGGTAAGTTTATGGGAAAAGTTGATTCGATATCAATACTATAGAATTTAAAGCAACATTTGGTGATTTTTCTTGATAATCAACGAGAAATCGCCGTTTCCTTCTGGTGTACTCGGATCCCATGAACTAGGATAACAGCCCCTTGTAATCCCATCTGTCTGCCACGCTACCCCCTCACTGGAAATTCTGTAACCGTTTCTGGGATTCATTTATTTACAATAATATAGTGCTATTAGATCGACCGCGAACAGGTGTATGCACGTTCATGAGCGATCCATGTCAATTAAGGTAAAGAAATGCTCTCGTGCGTAAAGCTATAACTGCTGTTTGGATTACTTTTCTATTAAAACAGAACCGCGACTTTTTCTCTGCCAAGGACAAACACGAACATTTCAATACACCTATTTTGAAATGTAATGGTCCAGATTATATTCATACATTCGCAGTTGATAAAACCGCGCAATACAACGCTGTGTTTTGTAAACATTATATTGGTTAATAGTATTGTTTTATTATCCGCGAGCACAATAATATATTACCAGGTCCATTACATTTTCAAAATAGGTGTATTGAAATGTTCGTGTTTGTCCGTAAGCCTGACGGAGAAAAAGCTGTAGTTGTGTTTTCGAAACCTACATTTATGTCACTATTCTTTTATCATAACAACGCGCTGTTTTCACATTTTTTGTGAATGCATTTGTGATTAATGGCATTTTATGTAATTTGTTTTCTTCTAATCATTTAAAAATAATACAACATTTGATTTATACGCCTGATACAACTATTATTTATATAGATCTAACGCCGACAGTTTAACATAGGCATACACTCACCCAAAGGGGGTCGACACATTAAAAAATACATTACCATCATATACTATATAGACTGGGATAGGATTTTTTAATATGCCGACCCCTTTGCGCTCACCTATAACAAGGTAGAATACAAAGCATTTTGAATTTTCAGTGAAATATTGAAGATGCACTTACCCGACAAGTTTCTTCCGATATAATCCGATGGTATGTTACGAACACATTAAACATGAAATAACTTGTACTTCTTGCTCGTTTGCAACATTACTTTCGGTTTGAAGCGAATGATAATTCAATTTCTTTTCATTAAGACGTAGTAGCTACTTTTCGAAAATCGAAAGTAGGTCTGGATTTAAATTGTCCGTCATTTTATATTTTGGTTTTCGGAAATTTGTGACATGCTTCTTATAAACTGTAAATTTTATTCTAGATGTATCTTAGAAATCGTTACACTCCATCATAATGTAAGTTTAAGTCCACTTTTGTACAAAATATCATTACATTATCGAATGTGATAATTTTTTATCCTACGTGCAGACTTAGTTTAAACATTGATCTTATCGTGAGTATGGTCTATTTATAGATAAGTTCGCTGAAATGTGATATTGGGGTCTATTGATATAGCTAAAATTATTCATTCTATATTTTTGGAAACCCAATTGTAATACTTTCTGAAAATAGTTGTAGATTATCTATATTGTGTATGTATTTACTTGAGATTGGTGGCAAACAAACGGTGAGGTGGTCAGCCAATGAGAACATGCTTTTGAAAATACTGACCAATAGTCATCGTGCACACAATAACGGTATCCTCAACCACAGGAGATTGGGAGAGAACTCTAGATGGAAATTAAAGGGAAAGAACTTGGGACAATTTGGGAGAGAACTCTAGATGGAAATTAAAGGGAAAGAACTTGTGACAATTTGGGAGAGAACTCTAGATGGAAATTAAAGGGAAAGGACTTGTGACAATTTGGGAGAAAACTCTGGATGGAGATTAAAGGGAAAGAACTCGTGACAATTTGGGAGAGAACTCTGGATGGAAATTAAAGGGAAAGAACTTGTGACAATTTGGGAGAGAACTCTAGATGGAAATTAAAGGGAAAGAACTTGTGACAATTTGGGAGAGAACTCTAGATGGAAATTAAAGGGAAAGAACTTGTGACAATCTGGGAGAGAACTCTAGATGGAAATTAAAGGGAAATAACTTGTGACAATTTGGGAGAGAACTATAGATGGAAATTAAAGGGAAAGAACTTGTGACAATTTGGGAGAGAACTCTAGATGGAAATTAAAGGGAAAGAACTTGTGACAATTTGGGAGAGAACTCTAGATGAAAATTAAAGGGAAAGAACTTGTGACAATTTGGGAGAGAACTCTTACTAGATGAAAATTAAAGGGAAAGAACTTGTGACAATTTGGGAGAGAACTCTGGATGGAAATTAAAGGGAAAGAACTTGTGACAATTTGGGAGAGAACTCTAGATGGAAATTAAAGGGAAAGAACTTGTGACAATTTGGGAGAGAACTCTAGATGGAAATTAAAGGGAAAGAACTTGTGACAATTTGGGAGAGAACTCTAGATGAAAATTAAAAGGAAAGAACTTGTGACAATTTGGGAGAGAACTCTGGATGGAAATTAAAGGGAAAGAACTTGTGACAATTTGGGAGAGAACTCTGGATGGAGATTAAAGTGAAAGAACTTGTGACAATTTGGGAGAGAACTCTAGATGGAAATTAAAGGGAAAGAACTTGTGACAATTTGGGAGAGAACTCTAGATGGAAATTAAAGTGAAAGAACTTGTGACAATTTGGGAGAGAACTCTAGATGGAAATTAAAGGGAAAGAACTTGTGACAATTTGGGAGAGAACTCTGGAAGGAGATTAAAGGGAAAGAACTCGTGACGATCTCCTGTGTTCTCAACTTATTTTGAATCAACTATACAAATGTAGATATATACCCCACGCTATTGATGTGTGTCTGCTTTTGTAGCATACAAATAAACATGCAATAAATTACACGTCGTTCTTAAAAAGGTAATCAATACGGTTATACTGAGTGTATCAACTGCCGTGTTGATCTGTGTTCAGACACGTATATACTGTACGAGGGCTGATCATTAAGCTCGTGGACACCCTTGATAAAACACTCAAAGTGTATTTTCGAAATATTGTTAACCATTTTAACTTAAATATAAGAAATCACCATGCAAAGTTGTTTCTTAATATTATCGTTCATTAGCGTGTGTAATCCATCACCATAACAGCAGTGAGTAGCAAAAACACCGCAGCTCAACATATTATGATAACTTTCCCCCAGTTTAAGATATATTTTAAACTCAATTTGACGCGTATCTCCTTTAGACCGAAATGACGTCAGCGTCATATCATAACGTCATATTGGGCGGAAGTAAACAAACGACCGACATTGCATAATGATAAGAATGTCTATGGATACATGGTTGTTTGCTCAAAGGCGTCAGTCTATTTAATCATTAGCCCTGGTATATGTATTTAAAATAAGTATTGTCAATAAACACTTACCCATTGATAATGAGTAACTATTTAAACTTAAATGAATCAGGGAGAAGAACAAAGATTGAATATCGTTTATTACATGAGACGAATTACATATAAAAAGTCGACCATAGCTTGTAACATAGCATTTCCTGATTCATTTAATACACCAACTTCATTGTTTATCTCCACTAGTCCAGTGACAGATGTCTCTAATGGTTCCAACAACTTTTTGGCCTTTTCAAAGTTCCCAGCCCTAGCATGGAAAAGAGCGACTCCTGCAAAAATAACGAGACAACAATATGTATGTATGATGCAATTATAGAGGTCTATGAGCACACGTTAGTTATAAACTACAAGTGCGGATCTAGAGGGTCATCCGGACCCCACTTCCTGAGATGTAGGTAGGGTTGTCCATATCTAATCCCAGATCAAGAGGGGCTCCCAAGTTCAAGGGCCTCAATGTTTTTTGTCCAAAACAGGCGTGTTACAGAAAACGCGCTGCATTGATAAAAATCGAGTGACTCCAAAGGTTGACTTAGATCCGCTGCCTTTCCGGGAGCTGGGACACCCGAATCCACCCCCTCCCCGACGGATGCAGACTAATTTCTGAATTTGTCTCCTAATGTGTATCTCCAAATGTATAAATAACGCATGTACATATATGTGGCATATTCGCTTATTTCTAGGACAATAAAGTAGCCGACTACATCGTGGAGCCTGAACAAGTCTATAGAACACTCAACTGCAAAGCTGGAAGTCGTTAGTTCTAACCCCTTGAAAACTGTTGAGGTGGTCTTAATATTGAGGTTAAATAAAGAGCAAAACATGGAAAATGGGTTTTAAAATTGTGGTCTTAATTTTGAGGTGGTCATATTGAGGTGTATTTTACTCACCTGTTGAAACGTAAGACGCATGGAATGTCTTGTCAAAGTCTCGGAGCTCGTGTCGAATTGGCGAATAAACTTTTGCTTGAGATGTAAGTTTGGAATTGACAAATGTGCCATGAACCATATCAGCAAGAAACAAAGAGTTATGAATAAACTCGTGGACGATTTGTTATGCATAGTGAGCTACGGACTGCTCTGTGTAGACCCGAGGATCCTGCCAGATAAGACCAAGAGCCGAGCTTATGGAACCTCCTGCAAAACCTGGATGTTGTGCCTTGTAATACGCAATACATGCCACCACTTGACTAATGGCTTTGTACAGTTGCGGCATAGTAGCATTTATAAGATGAAGTGCAGCGTTTACTCTTCTTGATATCATGATTTCTTCCTCAGTTGTGTATAGATGTAAACCTGCATCAACATACTGCTTCCTGGTTTCCATTAGTCCTGAGCGATTTAAACCGTCCACAACATCCCGATCGTTGAAGCTTAACACAACTTTATTCGGTGACACTGGTATCTTGAGTGTTTGTTGTCGTTCCAGAGCTTCGTAAAATGCAATCTTTTGATCTTGCACAGGTGTCGACACTCCCGAAAGTCCTAACAGCCCTAATTTCTGGTTCATAAAGCCGTTTTCGTACACAAAAGGCCAAAACAGTTTTTCAAACACTGTTACTGTTGCAAGATTGTTTATCACTTTATCCACAGAAAGAACTGGAAATGTTTTCTTAAATTGTGATCTCGCTGTTTGGTTTGTTCCAAATATTGCTATTGTTTCCGTCCATTGGTTAAAATATGTCTCGTCGCTCTTCGGAACATTGTTTGCAAGCGATGAAACGGGTTTGTACCATCTATATCTATCATACAATTTGTTTGGAGCAAACATTATATGATTATCTTTGCTGTCAAGATATTGTGTTTGTTTGTTGCCCTGATATGAAATTATATTTCTTCTTTCGCCATTTAAGTCCCTGGTATTACCGTACAACATTGTTTGTGGAGTCTCTTTTAATCCATTGTACATCATCGGTTGTGGATAACTTCCAGATTCTCGCTTGTACATCATATCTTGAGGCTGCGATGATCCGGCATACATCATCACATTTCCAGGTTGTTCGATTGCCCTGTCTTTATTACTATACATCATAGTCTGGGGAGCGTCTTCCAATGCATTATACATCATAGTTTGGGGAGCGTCTTCCAATGTATGCATCATAGTTTGAGGAGTGTCTTCCAATGCATTATACATCATAACTTGCATTGATCGCACATTATTTCCAGATTCTCGCTTGTACATCATATCTTGCGGCTGCGATTTTCCGGCATACATCATCACATTTCGAGGTTGTTCGATTGCCCTGTCTTTATTACTATACATCATAGTCTGGGGAGCGTCTTCCAATGCATTATACATCATAGTCTGGGGAGCGTCTTCCAATGCATTATACATCATAGTCTGGGGAGCGTCTTCCAATGCATTATACATCATAGTTTGGGGAGCGTCTTCCAATGCATTATACATCATAGTTTGGGGAGCGTCTTCCAATGCATTATACATCATAATTTGGGGAGCGTCTTCCAATGCATTATACATCATAGTTTGGGGAGCGTCTTCCAATGCATTATACATCATAGTTTGCGGAGTGTCTTCCAATGCATTATACATCATAACTTGCATTGATCGCGCATTATTTCCAGATTCTCGCTTGTACATCATATCTTGAGGCTGCGATGATCCGGCATACATCATCACATTTGCAGGTTGTTCGATTGCTCTGTCTTTATTACTATACATCATAGTTTGGGGAGCGTCTTCCAATGCATTATACATCATAGTTTGGGGAGCGTCTTCCAATGCATTATACATCATAGTTTGCGGAGTGTCTTCCAATGCATTATACATCATAACTTGCATTGATCGCGCATTATTTCCAGATTCTCGCTTGTACATCATATCTTGAGGCTGCGATGATCCGGCATACATCATCACATTTGCAGGTTGTTCGATTGCTCTGTCTTTATTACTATACATCATAGTTTGGGGAGCGTCTTCCAATGCATTATACATCATAGTTTGGGGAGCGTCTTCCAATGCATTATACATCATAATTTGGGGAGCGTCTTCCAATGCATTATACATCATAACTTGCATTGATCGCGCATTATCTCCAGATTCTCGCGTGTACATCATATCTTGAGGCTGCGATGATCCGGCATACATCATCACATTTCCAGGTTGTTCGATTGCCCTGTCTTTATTACTATACATCATAGTTTGGGGAGCGTCTTCCAATGCATTATACATCATAGTTTGGGGAGCGTCTTCCAATGCATTATAAAACATAATTTGCATCGATCGTGGATAATCACTCGATTCTCGCTTGGACATCATATCTTGCTCCAGAGGAAAGTTGTTTTTGCAAAAGTAACACATTCGTTCAGGTATGTTTAGTTTACCAGAGTACATCATTGCGTTAATATGGTCCCTTTGTTCCTTATGCTGCTGGCGTTTAGTGTGAACAAATAGAGAGTTCAATGAACGAGTTTTGTTCGCATATCTCATTATTCGTGGTAAGGCATGCCTTTCTAGAAGACTTCCGTCTGTTTTATCATGCACCTGTATGTTGTCCCTGTATTGTATTGTTTCTACAACATCCAAGGCACTGTCATAGACTGGTTTGCGTAACTGTTGCAAATATTCATTGAATTCTCTGTCTTTTTCCTCTTCAATTTTTCTCAAGGAAATGTAATTGTTGTCGCCAACGTTTCGCACGTTCCACTGGAAGTTATTTTGTTTGTAGCGGTTGACATTTTTCAAAAGAGTGTCTGTAAATGTTGACGCTTCAGCAGCTGAAATCCGTACAATAAATACAGTATAAACACTGATAATTGATGTAAATAAAATTCTTATAATTCAACATAAATCGTTGCCATTTGGCGTAAAATTGTCTACCCTGTTGCTGTTTTTTGTAATATTTTGAATATCGTCTGTTTAGAAAGTATAAGCACCTCGCAGTAGGTCCATAATGAAATACTTATAGAAAGACCGAGTGTCAGTCACTGGAGGTTGTCTATAGTTCTCTCCCCTTGTATTTTCCTTGTACAGTATATGTATATATTCTACTATATACATATATGTATAGTATATATACATATACTTTATAAAAAAGTGGAGAGAAGTCGTGACCATCTCCTGAGTATAGATTGACAAGCCTCCTTAGATGGTTATACCACGTATTCTGGTATTTCCATCATTAGAAATAACAACAAATTGTAGACCGATCGCCTATGACATAAACAAGAACAATCGAAGCATATAGCAAAGTATAGTCATAACATTCGTACGATAGCTTTGACAAGAAACTAATGATACTCAATGTAAAGCTAGTTAGAAAGACAGAGGAATCATTCCTTAATAAAATGCTGATGCGTTAAATAAGTAATATTATTTGCTCACCGACACATATGGTCAAGAGGAATAGAAAGCTTTTCTTGAACATTTTTGTGAATAATTGAAATAAATGACGGCTTCCTCTTTTATAGTAAATTGGTGACCATTGTTAGTTTATCTATTCAGGATGAGAATTTTGCCACCTGAAGGAAATGGGTCTGTAAAACATGTGCACTGTTTTTGTTGTTCCCGGTTCGTACCATGATAATGTCTCGTCCGTTTTTAGTCACGGTTGTTAACAAACTGCGATGAAAATACGTCTTTCAAATTATTGACCGATAGACACAATAATAGTCTTATCTATTAGCATGACCTATTTGAATCGACAGTACAATTACAAAACATTTCAAAATAAGGCAATGTTTTGTCTCATCATTCGTATGAGGCCAATCTTATCTCTTATTGCTTGCGGATTTAATATCATAAAATATCGTTTTGCATCTTAAACTATAGACAGTCGTTAATGACATTGCAGTGAAATCGTTTAAATGTATTTATGGTGATATTAGTCATAGTGCAATTCACAAAATATTCGTATATGCCTGAACTAGTTTTGTTATTCTTATAACACACTACATTTGCAGACCGAAGTCATGAATCATGATCGAGTTGAATTTAGATATATAAAACATTTCTGTAAAAATGAGTGTTAGGGTGTACATCGATTGAGAAACAACTAACGATAATCATTTTAAGAGTCAGAAATTTCCTACCTCTCACCTCTAGTATACTCTTTATGATGATAGAACACTAGCAACGGACAATAAAGATACATCTGCCTGAATCTTCGATAAGGGAGTACATGAACAAGGTGTAAACACGTAATACACCAAGTGTACGCACCAAGTGTACGCACTGTTGTGGTGATACGTTTTCGTACTTGTACTCGAACACTTTATATTTACCGTCTTATATTCAGTGCAAGTCTACGACCACGTGATCCGTGAATGTACGCATGAATGTAAAGTATCAATATTTGTCGCAACTCATTTGAGTGTTTGCGTATATTCACACGACCACATTTTTTACTGAATCCCAATAATAAACTGTTTTTGTTTATATCTTTACAACGAACCTAATATAAACCGAGCTATAGCATGCACGTCAATACACTACATTTACCACCGACTGATCATGATATGTTTCTGTTACACCTGTAACGGTGTTTAATACAATTTATAATCTGGAATAATGCCTTTGTATCATCTTTTTAATGACCTGCATTGATCGATTATAGGTATTTGATAAAAAAGTACAGTAGACATTGTATTAAGAGACCACCCAAGGGACGGCCAAAAAGTGGTCGCTTAATAAAGTGGTCTCTTAATAGATATCAACAAATTTAACGAAAGTTAAGTACAAATGAATGTCGTACTGAACAATCAAAACGTATAAATATTTTTTTTGTGAGAGAATTTGTTTTCCTCGCCTATAGGTATGAGTGGGTCGAGGGCATCCCACTACATACCGTACAATGAAAAAGTTAGTATAAACTGGTTGTTAGTATGTAATATGAGCATATATAACATATATATGTTTTATATAATTTTTTGTGCTGATAATAATATAGTGTGAAATAGAGTTTTCCATTTTTATCAATTATTTATATTGCTCAGTTTCTTTTTCAAAATGTTAAAATAATTCTCTCCTTCGGTTTTTGTTTCAACAAAGGTAATGATAATGTTTACCTTTTATGTTTAATGTATATATTCTACAATCAAAGTATTAATAAGTCCGCTGATCAACCGTCTATTCAAAATGTCCTGGGGAGGTAATACCTTAATACTTCTATAACTAAACTTCTCGCAGTTGTCTACCTTCCCATGTGTGCATATAATGAATTTTTGGTATATGAACGAACTAATAAACACCATACGACCCGGACTATCTTGTGTTTTGGTTATGACTCGTAAAGCGTGGCGAAGTAAGATAGGTTAAATAACTTATTCCCTGTATGGACTTGCCTTACAGATTCAACACCATCTTGGTTAGAAAATCTTGATAAATAATGAGGGTAATATTTAAGGCTAAGTAGTGTATAAAATCCCTTTCAAAATATAATGAGTTAATATTCCCACCTCATTTAAAAAAAAGGTTTCGAGCCTTGATCTTCCCCACGACATGATTAAGTTTTGTATTAAGGTTAAGTCTTGTATCCTCGACGAACTCTCTCCAAATGGGTAAAAAATGACGAAATTATTCCGAAACATGGCGATTCCATTAACCCGAGGTCCATATCTAAACACTGTACTACATCCCTGAATGTATAACTAATTGGGTCATATCTTCGTGATACAAAATGATAAAACAGCATTTTACGACAAACACACAGGCTACACATAGAAAGTTACCATGAAGTCTCTGTTACGATAATGGAAGACATTAATGAAAATTAGGAAAGAATATTAAAGACATTGTTATTTTTTTACTTCATTTGCACCGGTCTACCATTGCTGTAGGAGTATAATACAGTTCCATTATTTTACTGAAGTATGCAAGACGCTTCTATGTAGAATTGTACACGATGTTGGATTAAGGTAGTATAATTAACAGTAATTCTACCGATTGTATTTACCGAACACTTTTAGACACAAAGAATGATAATTCTGGTCTGATGAACTCATTTGACAGTTCCATGAAAATACCGCATCTTCCCCACTCCGAAGTGATCGTATTCCAGTATCGTCCCCCCCCCAACGACCAGTTGCCATGGTTGCAAGAGACTAACACGGAGCGGTTACTAATAACGACCAATGATTTGTACAATTACTTCAAGCAAAGAAATACCTCATTTACTTGATATACATTGTATTACAACTCATTTAACATTTCATCCCCTTATTCCGAGATGCCCGCAACTCAATTTTTGCCGGTTTTGAGTATTTTCAAAGCCCTTTCTATCTGTACTATCTATTTTGTTCTGAAGTGAACGTAACTAAAAAAATGCAATTCCCTAACCCCTTATGTAACAAGTATCTTAAGACGAAACACAAGTAATGGGGTTCTGGGAATAATGCGACCATATATCTGTCAATCAATTAGACGATGATGCTTGTGAAATATTGTGACACAAATGGGTTAAGTGGTTTGAACACAAATGGGTGTACACATTAGCTTGTGACATAGGGACAATCTAGTGTAATAAAAGTGTTAGGCATTTACGCATGTACAACGATTCCCATGCCATTCAAACTATCATTAAAACGAACAGAACTGTCACGATGTAAGTCCGTATAAGGATCGTAAATGCATTTCTTTCAGAACATCTGCATTATCCAGAATATCCCCATATTTAAGTATATCTCCAAACTTCATGTACTTATGTTGGTGCATTAAATTTTGGAGAATTCGATAAAAATTACAAAAGCAGTCACTTCTATCTTGTCGACGATAAATTGTTGTTATTGTAGCTGACTTTGACGTCATCAACATTTGTACTAAATATCTATATCGTATTCGGAAGTGTAGGGGCCAAGTACGGAAATCTAGACGAGGGTTTGTAAACAACTCCTTAGGTCTATCTCAGGCATGTTACGTTCAACAAAAGTAAAATCGTTTCTTTTACGGGGACTGGTTTGCAGTTTAGATGGGGAAAATGAGCCTTTAAATTTTTAATTTGCAGTAATTACAAGCAATGGTAATTCCCTGTGAAAGCTGAACTTTACTTGGAGATATATCAAAAGTGAAGAATATACGAGGTAGGCGACCGATCAGACGACAAGCCACGCTCATAAAACATGTCTTCCAACGTTTGATCGTTATTTTGTAATTATCTGTCGGATTTTTTTTCTCTTCCGCCAATCGGTTACGCAACTTCTGATGAATATTTAATGCATTCCACAATGCTTTGAAATACATGAATGATACCATATGCGCACGATACAGACGCCTTGATTAAATAAAACATAAGCATGAATGAATTAGTAGTGCAGGAAATGTCATATGCAATTATACAACTGTACGGTAATCATTCCCTTCCTATACCAAATTCTCATATGTCCATGTTTGCATATTTACCACAGTCATCGGGGTTGTTTGCGTTGTATTGTTCGGCGTAGATGTTTCATTATCAATTTCGTAGACAAGCAAGGGGCATCCAAATTAATTCATCAGGGGAAACTTCAGATTACATTTCCGTTTTTTTTGTAGTACGTTTTCCTTTAGATATTTATCGTAATTGTTTTAGAAATGTGCAGGACTTTAGAAGACCATGTTTTTAGTTTTTATGTTTGACCAATGTCAGTATTTTAATGTAAAGGATCAAAGTATTGAACAGATATAATACTTAAAAAAAACCACTAAAACTCACACTGACATAAACCGTTGTTTTGATAATTTATGGTTTCGAGACCTAGGGTCACAAGTGTAGATTATTTATGTTTAGCATATTTTAAAATCAATGTTAAAGTTGTTGCTTGCCAACTTTTATGTATGCATTTTGTCTTTGTATGCAAATCATTAATTACTTGCTTGCATATTTAGTAGATCTGCTCCATCAGCAAGAGCAAGCTGTACGGACAAATCTTGCTAATGCTTAATTGTTTTAATTTGTGATTTCTAAACAACATTTCAATACAAACTGACAAAACACCACCACCACTTTAAATATCCAATCTAACAATGCCTATTGATTATGCAGTGTGCTTCATTTTCTATTTGAAGAGATGTTTCCTTAAATGTACATGCGTTTGAAGCATACTACGAGTATAAGCGCGCTGTACGATTTCCAACCTCTTCTATATGACGACATTTTTAGAAAACGTCACATGTGACGTCACCATGTACTGACAGTAAGCAGTATATGTCCCATATGGCAATATGAAAACGAAGTGACCATATGGAGTAAATATCGTTTCCTGCTTGCAAATAGTGACGTCACGTGTTGCGTTTTCTTGAAATGACGTCACTCACAGACGAAGTTGTTAATCATATAGCAACTCTCATATGGTACATTGACCATTATTGATATTTAATACCTCATGGTAAGTCGTTCTTCCAAAGTTTTTCGGCGCAGCCGTACTAACATGGTTTTGCTAGGCAATTTCTCTTCAGTCGAACAACGTTTGTAACCTTGACGCGGATTGGCTAACACTCTCGATAAATGTTACGTTAATTACCGAAATACACTCAATTTCGGTGAATTTACCGAAATCCACTGAATTATGGTGAATTTACCGAAATCCATTTTGGATATGGAGGTACCAGTAAGCGTAACATCTCGGTATTTTTTATTTTGCATAACAAATCTTAACCTTCAAATTGCGCCGACCATCTTTTTCGGCGAAGCCGTACTAACATGGTTTTGCTATCTGCATATCAGTGTTTCTTCAACTGAAAAATATTTGTAACAATGACGTAGATTGGTTGACATTGTGTATAGTGTATTTCATGATTTATCCAGTAAGTAGTGTTGTTAGTCATTAGCCTGGATTACCTGCCCTTACCATTACATTATCGGTGTGTAGAGTACGCTGAGTACCAGACTGATTAGTCATCACCACGGGGAATTGTCCAGTGTTGGAATTATTTTCTTGGTGTAATGTACCAGTAGAGATCATTATCGTTTTAATCAGATACATCGCTATATAACAAGTTTATTAATATGAATGTGTGAGTTTACGACTTACGCATTACGTACTATTGATGAACTATATTGAAACAAACTATACTGTGTCTAACACTAATCACACTATGCAGTGATCTCCCCTTACATGTCTCAGAGTTTCTGTAGTATAGCGTAATTGAATGACCGGCAGTCGTAACACTTAGGCATTATTTTATGTTGTACAACAAATTTTAACCTTCAGATTGCAACACATTTGCATACTTCAAGTTGCGCCGCCCATCTTTTTTTAAGATATTTCTTGTTAAACTTCATTTGTCATGTTCTGTCCATTCATTGTACGTAAATATCATATAACCAGCCCGCCTGATTCATTCTACACTCTGCAATGTGCATCCTTTCTTTTGCTTTATTTGTTAATCGTTGTCACGTTTCTGTGTAACGATAACTTCATTCGACGTCAAAGCATATTACCGATGGGACATTAGAATTGCTGACATCCCCATGTTAGCAAGCACAAAGCATAACGGAACAAACATACTTTTATTTATTTATTGTATCATAATTTCCCCAACTGAATTGTATATTCGGCACTTTCCGTAAAGTTATGCCACAGACGAGTTACGTCTCATTGAAATTTGTTTCGGTAATCTGTACTTAAAGTGCATAAGGGCTAATATTTTTGTCGGAAGCATAAATATAATAAAATACTATACATGATATTTTGTAAGGCGATGGGCTGCACCATTTGACGTGTGACTGGTATCATTCACAACCATACAGGAACGGATTTATCTGACATTTTGTCTCGCTATATATTCGTTTTGTATTAGACCCATAGTCGCCTGTTGTCAACGTCTGTATATATGTGTGTATGTATCGTATATTCACATGGACCTTTGGCCTACTGGAATTTAAAATAAACTTCTTCCATTTTTTCTCGCTGGATGAAAATCAATTAAATTTCAGACCTGAACCATTGACACATTAAGCAATTAAATGTTATATATAAGTGGTACATGTATATTTTTAATTATCATTGATTTAAGAGACTTGGATAATGTACCTGTTTTTCTATAACTTCCAAGGCAAATTTTACACCGAATCCATTTTACTCACTGGTCATTCAAAGTGTCGTTGACTGCTCATTTAGCGGATTCGATACCCACTATACCCCCGCCCTTATGTGCTGTTTTGTTGGACTGGTTAAATCATGGAGGTGGTCACTTTATATATAGTTAATGAAGGAATGCTCAAGTATAGGTTTCAGGAATATGACTTAAACGGGGAATGGTTTCTGTCCTCTGGTGAGGTTATCTAAACGCACTTGGTGATAGGAATCCAAACAGAGTAACACACACCGAGTAACTTATACTGACGAGTATATACCTTTCATATTTAGTAACACTATAGACAAAATATACGAGAATCGAAAAGGGTTTAGTCAAACATCGAACAATTATACCTTCTTTTCAGACCTGAACCATTGAAACATTAAGCAATTAAATGTTATATATAAGTGGTACATGTATATTTTTAATTATCATTGATTTAAGAGACTTGGATAATGTACCTGTATGTACTAAACATCTAGTATGTAATATAATTTTGGTTTAGCACACACATCAAACCTTCTTGTTTCGTCTAACTAATGGAGTCATTTAAGGGGAGCATCAATTATTTGTTCAAAAATAACGTCGAAAATTACCTTGGACCTCCGGAATTTGACGGGTCTTTAAGAGTATGACGTCACAAATGTCAAATAAAAAAAGTATATTGTTTTGGCAGCGACTGTCGTAAAAATTGAAATAAATCACGTCATCATTACATGTTAATTACTCTCTGGCGATAAACAAAATAATGCGTAACGAACAAGGAAGTCACTCATAAATCTGGGTTTTGCTTTTAATTTGCCAGCAAAAAACTAGTACCAAGACGTAAATATTGGAATCATTAATAACAAACTATATTATGTGTAATTGTAAATGTTATTTATTTTGTCGTTGACATAGCTAATACTATTTTCTATAGCCTAGACGTTTCATAATATATAACATCAGCTGTTCACGGGGGAAGAAATTTCTTCCTAGCTGTTTCAATACATCTTGCTTTCGTGCTTTTGAATACTAGATGTTTCAATTAAATGATTGATACAGAACTTTATCGAAAGAAAGTCAAAGAAAAGTTTCTGATAAAATAAGCCTGATAGTAATTTGGTTGGAACCAATAATATATATACATTCTAAGTGATAAGAGCGCTGCTATAGGATTTACAACCTATTCTGTAAGTGACGTCATTTCAAGAAAACGAAACATGTGATGTCACTATTTGCAAGCAGGAAACAATATTTACTCCATATGGTCACTTCGTTTTCATATTGTCATATGGGGCAAATATTGCTTACTGTAAGTACATGGTGACGTCACATGTGACGTTTTATAGAAATGTCGTCGCTTAAAGAAGAGATTGGAAATCGTATAGCGGCATTCATATGTACCTGATGAAAACAGAAATATGACTCCAATCGTGGATTTGTCACGAATTATTCTCAGGAGCAGCTTGCAAGGTATGCGTTTCAGACTCTTAAATGGTCGATCTTACACATCCTCAATCCCTAATGTTTCGGAGACTGGTGTTCCCATTGAATCTGTCTGTGGAGGCATTGTCTTGTGTATTTGGCGCTCTCTGTAACAATTTGATATTTCCGTTCAGTTCAATTAATGATGTAATAAAGTAATCGTTTTACAGTAATTAATGTCCACACCAAATCAGCAATATCATTGGATACAGAAGGCGTTATTTGTTTGAATATTGATCCTTTAATATTTTCTCTTTGAAAGGATGTAAAAACAAAGATATTTGATACCATCATCACGACAACAACAGTGTCAGTGAGGTTTGTAATGTTCAAGATATAACCTAAGAAATAAGTTGTATTATAAATAAGAAATTCATTTGTATTGTACGAGTATTTTCTCCTCACTATTCGATTATTGTTTCAATGAGAATGTAATGAGTACTGTATTATGATTATATTCATCAACCATACTATTGTGCATGTCAAATGATATTATTGCTGTATAATAATTCGTAATTTTTTTATATATATTTGCATTGTTTGTTTATGTGAAATTATGGGCAGTATGCCAAATATTTCGGAATCAACTATCTATATATGCATATCTAAACAGATACCTTACATCCTATGAGACCTTGAGATTGGATATGATTTTATATGTTTCCGTTGTTCTATACACCATACAAATAGTACGAATTGTTTTAAAAAGAATATTTGAGCGCCGCTGTACGATTTCCAAACTGTTCTTTAAGTGACGTCATTTCCAGAAAACGTCACATGTGACGTCATCATGTACTGACAGTACGCAATATTTGTTCATATGGCAATATGAAAACGAAGTGACCATATGGAGTAAATATGGTTTCTTGCTTGCAACTGGTGACATCACATGTTGCGTTTTCTTGAAAAGACGACCCTTACGGAAGAGGTTGTAAATCCCATAGCAGCGCTCATTTCGAATATTATTTCGTTGGTAAATTGTTTTATGTACCGTATCAAACTAGATCTCCTTTGTATTAGGCAAATGTGATGTACATCATGCCGAAATATATTGTTTTACACAATGATTTTCATGGGGGATGACATATGCAAACAAGAAATAGTTAGCTGCAAGCATTTCAACTGCAACCCGTCCAAATTCATTTGTATTCTGTGACAACTATTTGAGTGAATCATACAGACAGAATTTAGCCGCCGTTTCGAGTTATTTACCAAGAAGACGAAATAATAAATAAACCACAAGGAAAAGCTTCAATTGCTCAGTGTATAAAATAAACAAATCAACATTCACAATCCATGCAACTGACATTATGTTAATTTACCCTGTTTCTGTAACCCTACTCTCCTTTAGCATCGGGCGCGTATTCCGATACCTTCATAATCACCCTCTGCTTTATAACTCCCGCATGACTGATATTTTCTATATTTAGACAGGCGAGTCGACATGCATCCACAGCCACTCAGCGAGCCACTTACAACGACTCGCTAATGTCCCAAATGTAGGACAGTAAACATGTGTAAATAAACTTTATGCGAGTGTGCATTGCATAGACAGCTTTCACTGTCATAGAAATGCCGCTGTGGCTATGGAAATTGCTAGAAAAACTAAATAAATACAACGTAAATGACTATCGTTTCGTCGGCATGCCAAAATTATTCCGATGCCTGTAAATGTGTAGTGATTTAAGGTCATTTAAACAACTGTACGGGCGGAATCTGTGTATATTTTGAAATGCATCATATCGTTACTTGGAATCTTGTTAATCAGATTCGCCACGCTTTTTTATAATATCCGTACAAACCTCGATGAATGAACGAAACACTGCCTTCTGTAAGTGCTATACTTTTAATGACATGAACTAAAAAACCGATAAGCTAGATACTCAAACTTTCCTTCGACGCGAAAGGCTGTACACTGCGTACACATTTTATTGGTTTAACACTAGACAATACCCATCTATAATAAACTCAGTAGTCACGTGATCGTGTCGACCAATGGCATTTAGTATCAGGAACGAACGGTGATTTCGTAAGGTCAAATATCAAAATATACTGGGTAATACAGCAGCGGGTGAATGTAACGGTAGTGGAATCAAAGCGCTGTGTGGAGCGTACTGTAACCCATACATCAGTAATTTCGAGTTATATTGGCCCTACCATATCTGATCTATCGAATTTAACACCAAAGAACAACTTTTTTTAGTTCGGCTAAAGAACGCCATCATTGTCTTTTGTTGTCATAAAACATTATTATGTGTTTGCTTATTACATTACGTACCAAGTTCTTTACTTGCTGCGTATTATGTTACGTCCGTATATCGTTATTATGTTGTGCTTTTGAAATTATATTTTGACAATTTCGTTTAAATCTTGTCTACATGGTAAAAAGCTGTATTGTACGTAATGTAACAAATGTCGTCTGCATGTAAGTAGCTAAACGTTAAACCTCCACCACAGTTTCTGGACGTGGAAACACACTCTTTTAAACATAACAACACGTATACTGATATTGTTTTGGAACATGAAACGCCTGCGGTCAATAAACAATTCCATTCAAGCCTTTTAAAAAAAAATTGTCTGACGATAATTCTTGTGCAATGCTTTTTGGAATATGTTGATGTCAGTTCAATGCGCCATTTTTATTACTATTTTATGAATTGCGATTATTATGGTGTGGCTGTGTTTGCAATCTAAGGAAAGAGATGAGAGACAAAGTGTGCTCAAATAGATGTGAAGATTACAAATCCTTGCTAATCGGCTGTTTTAACGTTTTTTCACATATTTATTACTGAAATCCATTAGTGGAGATTTAAACAGACCCTTAAATGCAAAAACGAATCTTTTGTGTATCAATAAAACTATGAGACCACCAACGTGCACGCAGCACCTTAATCAACATTTTTTGAACATCATTGGTGCAGAATTTGCTTTGTTTTGATTTTGCATTCGTTTTGTTATTTGATACTCTTAGAAACACCATTCGGTTGACATAATCGATGTTCCTCAGTCACAGTTTAATCTCTCGGTCATACAATTTGTTACTGAAGTTTAAAACAGCTTGTACTGATTTATTGTTTTATATGGTGGCATATTTCTGCCACCAGTTAGCATGATAGCGTTAGCCACTTAATTATTACGATAATTATCTAGCTATCTAGTTAATATTCGTGATAAATTTTCGGTATGATAAATATAATAAAGCTAGAAACAGGCTTGAAAGTGCCCAGAACTGCCACCTCTTACATTTTTATGATGTATTACACTAGATTTAAGTGGTAACACGAATCTTAAGTGAAATTCGCCAATTTGAGTTATTAAGTAACATAATAAGTAGTCAACTAGATAAGATTCGTGTTTCCACTTACATGTAGAAGCCAAAAATGAATAAGTGGTAACGCGAATCTTAAGTGAAATTCGCCAATTTGAGTTATTAAGTAACATAATAAGTAGTCAACTAGATAAGATTCGTGTTTCCACTTACATGTAGAAGCCAAAAATGAATAAGTGGTAACACGAATCTTAAGTGAAATTCGCGAATTTGAGTTATTAAGTAACATAATAAGTAGTCAACTAGATAAGATTCGTGTTACCACTTACATGTAGAAGCCAATAATGAATAAGTGGTAACGCGAATCTTAAGTGAAATTCGCGAATTTGAGTTATTAAGTAACATAATAAGTAGTCAACTAGATAAGATTCGTGTTTCCACTTACATGTAGAAGCCAAAAATGAATAAGTGGTAACACGAATCTTAAGTGAAATTCGCGAATTTGAGTTATTAAGTAACATAATAAGTAGTCAACTAGATAAGATTCGTGTTACCACTTACATGTAGAAGCCAAAAAAGTATAAGTGGTAACACGAATCTTAAGTGAAATTCGCGAATTTGAGTTATTAAGTAACATAATAAGTGGTCAACTAGATAAGATTCGTGTTACCACTTACATGTAGAAGTCAAAAACGCATTTATAAATAAGTGGTAACACGAATCTTAAGTGAAATTCGCGAATTTGAGTTATTAAGTAACATAATAAGTAGTCCACTAGATAAGATTCGTGTTGCCACTTAAATCTAGTGTAATACATCATAAAAATGTAAGAGGTGGCAGTTATAGGCACTTTCAAGCCTGTTTCTAGTTGTATGATATTTATCTTACCGAAAATTTATCACGAATATTAACTAGATAGCTAGATAATTATCGTAATAATTAAGTGGTTAACACGAATTTATTCGCGAACGCTATCATGCTAACTGGTGGCAGTAATATGCCACCATAGTTTTAGCATAATAATAGCGCTTATTTTTTATAAAATATGAGTAAACACAAGTGACATTTCCCCATAACCACCCTTGCTTGCGTATGATATATGAATTTCCTTAATTGATTTTAAGAGGTTTTTCAAAATGTGCATACATTACAGGGAGGTAATTCAACATACTGGTGCAGTCCGAGTGTCTATTTGAATTTAGAATATTTCCGTTTTGATGATTTGAAAATAACTTGTTGGTATTAACTTTTTGTTCAGTATATACTAAATGGAATACAAATCATGATACGCTCCTTGTTTGGTTTTAACTTCTTTATAAAACGTTCATACTAGAAAACACATTAAACAAAAAGAAATAAATTATCCAGAAAGAAATAAAAAAGGGTCGTGTTAGGAAACCTATTTTCCCTAGAGGAAATTTTGATTAATATTCAGTGAATTAACGATAATTAAATCATATTGAAAACTTAATTAATTAATGCTACCATATTTGGAGAAAACAGACAAGGAGCTTATCATGACCGTGCGACCACATACACACATCATGCAGTTCGTTCGTCTCTAACAAGAAACAAACAGAAACAAATGCGTAAAGACGACTTCACAGAACCCCTGACAAGGACAACGGCTACCCTTCTTATCTAGGAGGGAAGAAGGGATATAGGGAAAAACCGCCGACCAAGCCAAGTGCTAAGCAGAATGCGCTCTACGCTGAACTATACAGTCAGGTAATGAAACGTAACTTGCACATTATATATAACTGCTAAATAACTTGTGAACGGCTTGTAACTCGTCAATGCAATGGTGAATCGTATGTCCAGAAATTTCAATTTAGCAACGTATGCGATGTAATTCAATTGAAAGCTTACGCTTGAATTTAACAACGTATTTTCTAAGTTTCGTGACAACTGGACGTATAATGAAATATATATAAACAAAAATATCATAACGAAGTATGTATTTGTATTTCCCTGTATTTAATATTAGTACCCTCGGGGCATGTTACGCAAATGATTCGTAGCTAATTATTAGCGTAATCCTTTTCACACCCTTATATAACTAACGTTATTTATGAATGTCTAGAAGTAGAGTTACATAACGGCAAACAGATTAGGAAAAATATAAAGACCATGTGTTAAATGTTTCATAAGTTCGGAAAAAAACAAAAAAATGACAAAAATGACAATTTAAAACTGGGGGAACATGACGTCATCAGCGTTATTGTAATCATATATGGCTTGTCGTTCTGATCTTTATTCCTCAGGTTTATTGCGGAAAAAGAGAACAGCACTAAAATGACAGAATTATGTATGACTAACAACATTACTCGCTACATAAATCAAGAAATATACTAACGATCTGCTTTCAGACGCATTTGTTAAGGCAAGCAATAGTATGTTCATCTGGTTTTCATATAACAATGTAATGTTTATAGTAATAAGAATGACGCGTCGGCCGTTATTGCAACTTCGAAATTGCAATGGTTGGGTACATTACTTTACTTCGGAAGAAAAAATACAAAACAATAAACTAGTTTTTTTCGTACTAACATGGCTTTGCTATTTTCATATCAGTGTTGTTAAACCAATCAAATATTGCTTTCACCACCAAGACAATTTCTCTTTACACGAACAACGTTTATAACCTTGATGCGGATTGGTTAACCTTTCGATAAATGGTTCATTACCCTACCAAAATCCACTGAATTTCGGTGAATTGACCGAAATCCATGTTGGCATTGTTTTTATGTTTCACGAGAAATCTTAACCTTCAAATAGCGCCAAACCATTTTATTTTCAATATATTTCTTGTTTAGCTTTGGTAAACAAAAGATAAGCCTTTACGAAAAGTTGAACAATCAGCGTCAAAGTTACAAACGTTGTTTGGTTATTGAGAAATTGGTTCAACGGTTAACGTTTGAATAGTTTACAAAAGTTGTCAATCAAATAGCAAAGCCATGTTAGTACGGCTGTGCCGAAAACATGAAAAGAAAATATCGTTACCAATACAAACTCAACTTGTCGTATAAGTAAGAAAAAGCTAAATACACAATCTGAGTTAGATTCCAACCACGAACCAGGTTGTAGGAGAAACAGAGATACATAATACTTTATTATCCTCCATGTTTGAAGATTATAACATATTTAAGCGCTATGTACTGACAGTTAGCACTATTTGCCGCATATGGCTATATGAAAACAAAGTGACCATATGGAGTAAATATTGTTTCCTGCAAATAGTGACATCATTTGTTTCGTTTTTGACATATCATCGTGCGGGTAATATGAGCAAGTATACGTGTCTCTTGTTCCGTTTATTGTTTTGTGTGTCTCTCCCTGTGTTTGTCTCCTGCCGTTGCCTAGATGTGTTAAGGGAAGTTTATTTATGAATGTGTCATTCCCTGTGTTTGCCTCCTGCCTTTGCCTAGATTTGTCAAGGGAAGTTTTATTTGCGAATGTGATATTCCCTGTGTTTGCCTCCTGCCTTTGCCTAGATTTGTCAAGGGAAGTTTTATTTATGAATGTGACATTCCCTGTGTTTGCCTCCTGCCTTTGCCTAGATTTGTCAAGGGAAGTTTGTATTTATGAATGTGTCATTCCCTGTGTTTGCCTCCTGCCTTGGCCTAGATTTGTCTAGGGAAGTTTGTATTTGTGAATGTGGCATTCCCTGTTGCACATTAATTTAATTTTGTCTTACCATCGACGTATTGATTTTATACACTTTGAAACTGTCCATACAAAAACGGAATGTGACTTAGTGAATCCTCGCAGGCTATGGCATAATTTGAAATTTCAAATAGCAGACTCATAATATTAATCTTCACAATTTAATAGTTTTGGCAGATGACAAGTCAGATTTATCACGATAAATCAGACAACAAAGATTTTTTCCAAAAATAATGCATTTAGTAAGCGTCTTGCCGTTACCAGATGCATCTAACTAATTTAGTTTGACTGAGGTGGAAAATTAATATTGATATCATAGACACCCTCATGAGGATTACTGCAGTTTGTGCAAATCTCTATTAATTTCTACCCAAAGACTTCTGTGAGAAGATAGTGGCTGACAGGTGACAAATACTTTTCCCCGTGGTTCTTAAACATAAACACCAATTTCCATAGCAGGTTTCACCATCAATATTGAACTATCGCGAATCATGTAAAATACCTTCCGTTTATCCTCCGCTATGAATCCATAGACATTTGATCATAGATCTGAAAGCATAGTAAAATACAACTAAAATGCTATTTTTAGCAAACGAAGTTTTAATTCTGAGAGAATCGCGTATCTTCAGTCATCAAGAGATTTTCACGGATAACAAAGTGTTTATATAAATTAGCGGCATGGCGAGACTGACATTAAAGTCCAAATTATACAACAGTCAAGTCTGTCTACAGTAAAACCTCAATAATAAGACTACTGTTTGGACTCTTGAAAGCCGGTCATATTTTTAAAGTGGTCTTAATATTGAGGTTGGCTATGAAGCAAAATGTGGGAAATGGACTTGAACATTTTGTTTTTAATTTTGAGGTGGTCCTATTATTGAGGTGGTCTTTAAGTGAGGTAAATTTAGTCAGTTTACTGTAATTGGAATTGTATTCTCAAATCAGGAACTATATGGAAAATAACAGTTCCCATACCTACGTACCTTTACTGGCACGGGATGTGTGATATTTCAAGGTTGACCATAAAACTACCAATTTAGACTTGTATTAAAATTTGTAAACTTAATGTAATAAAGGCATGTGTCCTATTTTGCGGGAAGAAAATATAGCACATTTCTTGCCAGTGAGAAGTTAACTTTATATCTGTCCCTTTCTATCGGGAATCTGGACCTAATATGAATCTTTCTTTTGTCTTATATCGTGTTCAGAAGCGTTTTATTTAGAGTCGGACTAACAAGCTGTGCAATGAGTCTAACCGCCCTACGCACATCAACACTTTTGTCAACACAACATGACTTAATGAACACTGTGATGTGGTGTTTTTGATAATTTATCACAACGAATCAAAAAAGCTCAATAATTACGGAATGTGTATGGAACATCGAATAAGGAGTTATATATAATGATAGTACACGCTAATTTCATGTCGGGTTGTTATCTCGTAAATTATATTGTAACAGCTGTGCCGCGCGATATATATTTTCTCCCTACGTCTTTGGAACAGTTTTGCTTCCATGGAAACTGGTTATAAATGTCCTCATATAACACTTTTTTACATTCAATATATTACGACGTAATTAACAAAATATCACTCTCCATATAGTTGGGCAAAACAAGAAAACAATAACCGTCACTTTTATTGTATACCTGTACTCAATACACTAAAAAAAGTAGAAAATATTTCTCAAATTCCATGAACTTACCTAGGGAGGCAAGATAAAAACGTAACATGATATTGTAACGTGAATTACAAACAGGGCTGCTTCTCCTCAAGACGTATCAGTTGTGCTACAAGTCTTTGATTATTGTATAGGGCCTACGCGTCTAATAGTTCGTGCCAGGATATAGATGGAGGCAAATCACAACACTACAGTTTTAAATTGCAAACGGAATAATGTTTTGAGTATATTTATTTCCTTTGTTGAAACCGTGCGATAGAATCATTGTACACGTTGTATGTGAAGTGCATATAAAGAAGGAAGATAGCATATAAGTGATGTGTACACCAATAAAATCTTACGTTAACTACTAAACCAACTTTTCTTCAAGCGAAAAACGTTTGTAACCTTGAAGCAGATTGGTTAACCTTTCGATAAGGGCTACGTTGCCTTATAAAATTTAACTGGAGTGACCAGCCATCGTAACGTCTCGGCATTTTATTTATGTAGTACAACAAATCTTAACCTTCAAATTGCATCGACCATCTTTGTTCAAGATGTTTCTTGTTTAAATTTATTATCTTGTAGCTCTATAAGATATTCCTTTTTGCGATTTACATCATTGTAAAGCATAGTATCCTAACGCGTCCGAAGCGAGAGACTCGATGAGATTATAGAGCTACACGTCTTTATTTTAAAAAATACCTGAGTAAAAGTAAAACAGAAATTAAACTATAACAGGGAACGTCACATACATACGACAATGCCTCCCTACGCAGACCCAAGAGACAGGGAAACAATAATCTACAAAACAAAAGGACTGATGATGTGCAAGGGAAACACACATTTGGCAATAGGGGAGCAAGGAATGGTCTGGCCGACGAACACAAACAAATATGGATAATTCAGGAGGAAAAGGATTGAAAGTATGGTCATCAGGCCGGAAAAAGGGATGAACATTCGGAGCAGAGTGGTCGACATTCACAACTGAAATGATGGGGTCTAGGAAGACCAAACAACACAGCGATATCAACAATCTAGAACGCATGACAATGGAACGACACAACAAAGCACACATAACCGAAGCATACAGCCTTTAACTATGCAATTAAACATTTACCATTTAGCATGAAGTGTTAATCTGTTACGGTTGTTACAGGGTTTAACAATTCAGATTAACGACTATACATCAGCAAGCTTAATTCCGTTAGATCAGCGAATGAGGGCTAGAAATGAGAATTCTTCAATATAATCTGAAAATACTAATACCTAGTTAAGGAAACGTCTAGACGAAACTTTGTTATAATTTGATTTAATTGCTGACGAAATGAGTCCTATATTAAATCGGCAGTGAAATGTCAAACTTCAGTAATTTGATGCTACAAAATTGTCACCAGAGTATATTCAAACACATATAGTGGTATTAACATTGGTCTTAGGCGGGTATAAAACATTGCATATTTGACCTTATCAGAAATTTACTGAATGTGAAACCATTGCTGAAAATGTAACTGTCTTTTTAATATGTCTGATGCATAATTTGACTAAAAGAACAAGTATTATTATATGCTCATGAGTGGTGTATTCATTTCAACATAATTATTCGTAAATTAGTTTAAATGTTGTCTTTTCCAGAATATGAAATACGTTATTGACTGGTTTAGTGACTTTGAAATTTAAGCAAGGGGTCTGAATCTAAGACGGGTATTGCCGTAGAGTTATTACGAATGGTCATTTCTACTTATTTGAAAATCCCTTCAAGCGCATGGACTACGGAAGATCTACACGTAAATAGAGCAAACGAGTTGTCCCTATGTTGGTTTTCTACAGCTCTAACAACCCCGGAGAATCGTTTGATTATCTAGAAAATATTCAGAAGATCTCAATACCGGTATACCAATGCGGAGAAAACATTGCAACATTGTGCATTTTTGTTTTGTTTCCTCAACATGATGTTTCCTTATCAGCGATACATTAGATACGTTCACTTACAATACGTTCTTCTTTCAATCTCAGAAATACATCATCGAGCAAGACAAACCATATCCGCGCAGTTATCTATATACTACATGTTATATGAGTATAATTTTATATGCTACATACAATTATGTCAATATCGTAGTCTGATTATATGACAGTCGTGTCTAAACTGTAGTAAAACACGAACTCACAGTCACTTTTAATAGACTATATACCCCAAAAAGATATTTCAAAGAACTATAAATCTATAAAAAACTGTCTGACTTTGATATGGTCTTTACGGAAATTTGGAAACTTCCGTGTGTATGCTTATTCATTATAACACTGAAACACGCAGGAAACCTTGCACAAAACATACAACATTACATTAGTATGCTATACATTAATGTCAACATGGCATGGTACCATATCATATATTGTACATTTGAAAGCCATTATGTAGGTTTTGCATTTGATGCATAGTTGTAAATGTATTGGTTTTAAAGACAGCTACAGTCGTTTGTCCTAATCTAACCACCTCACCATGGTAGATTCAGTCACGGAAAACAACCACGACAAAAAGTATGTTGTTGTGTTAAATTCTTCACTGATGTATTGTCTTGTTACGTGTTCAATATATATTCAATTTCTAATTTAATAATACTATTAGGAATGATTTTATCTATGTGTCTGGTTAAAACCCAAGAGTATTAATATATAAATGAATCGTTGAACACGTCCTATTCCATATCATGTAAAACCACTCATATTTAACAATCATCATGCCCATGATTCACTGGTAAATGCTCATTCGTATGCTGAGCCATAACATCAATGGTAATAACACTTATAGCGAAGGAAAATGGCCCTTTGGACAAAAAAATTTTTTTTTTACATTTTTGCAAAAACTAACATAATGTTGCTTTGTTTAGAACTTTATTTGAAGAATCTAGCTTGCCCATTTTTCGAGTAATGACCATTCTCTGACACTGCAGGAATTGCTAGGAAATACAGACAACTTTTTACTATCAAATAATGAATAACTTTCAAATAATACATATTTACGTCGCTGATTTGCTATATAAATTGTACTGAATAGCTGTCGAATGTACAAACGCTTGTTTAAACCACTCGAAAAGTTATTCTTTGAAACAAGCACCAAAGTAATTTATAATTTGCAAATATAAATAGATTCATACAATACTTCATGTTTTCTTCGGCATCGAAACCAAAACTAAGAGCAGAAGAATTGTGACCGGTACAGAGGAGAAAGATAAGTCAACAGTTACTTAAATCTAAAGGCGATAACATGTATTCATTTATTAAAAGAAGATGCATTGGATTAAAGCAATGTTGTTTAACCTCATAATCATCTATCCTGATATAGGTTTTTTCTTTCAGCGATATAATAGACGCAATTTCTGCGAAATATAAACCCGGAACTAAATTGTTTACATTGGATAAGCACGGTCTCGTCGTCTTGATGTCGTAAGGGTCATTTTTCCTGCGCTCGATAATATCATAATCATTTATTAAGATGTATTTCATACATATTAATAAATATACATAATCAATGCAACCACTAATATTGTGTTCATTTGTATTTGGCATAAACAAATTGCAATATCTTCAAATTATTTTAATAAGCGGGTGGTTTTATTGCAATTATTCGTATTTAAGGTTTTTATTTTAACCAAATTTACAATAACACATGATGAAGTCTATTTATATAGTATACGCTCAGATTTGCTTCAGATATATCTTAAATATAGCGCCAGACAAGTTTATCTTTGGAACTCTATAATGCATCATCATCGGAGGCGTCTGTTCTTCGAATGCAAAACATCTACAAAAATGAAGACGTCGCGAAAGAAGTACCAAGTATAAAAGCACATGATGACAAATATATACATTCAAGGGGAACATTTACAAAAGAACAAGGTGACAAATATATACATACAAAAGAAACATGTATAAAAGCACATGATGACAAATATATACATACAAGGGAAATATTTACAAAAGCACAAGTTGACAAATATATACATACAAGGGCAACAAGTACAAAAGCACAAGGTGACAAATATATACATACAAGGGAAACAAGTACAAAAGCACATGGTGACAAATATATACATACAAGGGAAACAAGTACAAAAGCACAAGGTGACAAATATATACATACAAGGGAAACAAGTACAAAAGCACAAGATGACAAATATATACATACAAGGGAAACAAGTACAAAAGCACAAGATGACAAATATATACATACAAGGGAAACAAGTACAAAAGCACATGGTCACAAATGTATACATACAAAGGAAACAAGTACAAAAGCACATGGTGACAAATATATACATACAAGGGAAACAAGTACAAAAGCACAAGATGACAAATATATACATACAAGGGAAACAAGTACAAAAGCACATGGTGACAAATATATACATACAAGGGAAACAAGTACAAAAGCACATGGTGACAAATGTATACATACAAGGGAAACAAGTACAAAAGCACAAGATGACAAATGTATACATACAAGGGAAACAAGTACAAAAGCACATGGTGACAAATATATACATACAAGGGAAACAAGTACAAAAGCACATGGTGACAAATATATACATACAAGGGAAACAAGTACAAAAGCACATGGTGACAAATGTATACATACAAGGGAAACAAGTACAAAAGCACATGGTGACAAATGTATACATACAAGGGAAACAAGTACAAAAGCACATGGTGACGAATGTATACATACAAAGGAAACATTTACAAAAGCACAAGATGACAATACATTGTTTATAGCGAATTTGAGTTATATTTACAGAAGAGTAAAATATCAACATTAAACTTAACTAACTCACAATATGGAACATGACTTAAATTTACAATAAAAATAGATACAAAATAAATAAGCTGGACTGAGTTTAACAAATATATACATTCCTACAATTAAATAGTTAAGTATACATTGATAATGTCGTCCCTGAAAATATTGTGAAAACGATGCCCTTATATATACATACTATAGTACGGCCAAGATCTGATGGCACAATATTTACTTATGCTAATTAGCCCAACGGTTTCACTTTGCATAAAAAGAGATGATCATTTAGAGTCTAGGTCAATAAACACTTGTGTCGTACAAAATTTCGAAATATGAACAATTATTCAAGTATGTACTTACGTGTGCCTCTGTAGCTCAATCAGGTGAGTAGTCAATTAGCAATCTAGAAGTAACTCATATACATATTTCATTATAATTCAGTGATAAAATATTTAATACTTGTAGACTTTGTTTTCTTTATTTACCCTTCTATAGGTTAATTAATAGGTTATATTTTATGTCCATTCGTTTTGTTTTGAACAATTAAAACAATAACATGAGCATATCAATATTGAACAACTTCGTATAAAATATTGCTTTAACATGTATTTACAGTTTAGCATGGCTCATCAGTAGTGTCTGTGCTTGACCTGTTAAAAAGGCTGACGAATATTGTTTAAAATCATATCATCTTTTGTCTTGCGAACCACTGGGAGGTCAAATCAATCGAATGATATGTTACTTGTTACTTCTTGTAACCTTTTAATTCGCGACATCGTCCTTTCTGACACCCCAGTCATAAAAAAATGCATTGTAGTTCTTTTTCTTGGACAAGACAAAGGGCTGCTTCATATAAGCATCTTGTAGAGAGAATTCGTGAACTTTTGAATCAATGTCTCTGTCTCGCTGGGACAATATGAAACGCTTTTCAATCTTTTTGCCAAAATAGTTTTATGTTTACACATAATTATCTAGTTTGCTGCGTTGCACCCACACATATTTCGTGAAAAGCATGATACTTTCACGCTTAAAAATTTATAAAAAGAATGAATGTGGGATTCGAACCCAGATAGTCTGCGTTGAGATTCGGATGCGGATCAATTACGCTATGTAATAAACGCTGATTCGATATCTGTACATTTATATGTTCTTTTTCAAATTCAGAAAATCCTCCAATATGATCATTGTCGCCGCACTGTCTGGAATGGGATTTTATTTTGAACGTGGAGGGGCACGTGACTTAATTTTTTTCCCAAGATTATTCGATTCAAGATCATTTTACCCACTGACAATAAAGTTTTACAGAAAAAGTATTTGTAATATTTTTTTTTTTTTTTTTTAATCTTTTAATTTATTCCCTCATGTGGTGCACGATTTCAAATGGTCAAGGTCTATTTTGACTGATAAAATATTTGAAACCAGTCTACGGAAAGTTTATTTTTAGAAAGTTAAAAATAGTTCTCACGTGATGTAAACAATAAAATCCCGCAGAAATCCAGCACATTGGTTAGATTTCTTCAATCTCATGACAGAACTAGCGATATTAACATTACTAAATGAACACACATAAACAGTTGAACTCTAGTCACCATGTACTTATAATTAGAGATTATTATTTGATTATTGACTAGGTTGCATGTTTAGTGACCATGACACTTTAGTGGACCAATCAAGTAAAATTCAATTACAGTAGTTAATCTGTTTATAGACCCAGTTCCGACTTCTCTGTATAAAGCAAAATAATAATATTTAAAATTGCATTCTTTGAATCTTTTACATGACAGATTATTACAAACAGAAGTGATGCGTTAACTGTATGAAATAAATATTTAGATAAAAGTAGTGCTTATTCTAAGCTTTTTTTTTACGTACGTATGGATCAGAAAAGAAAATGTGTTCCTGTGATAAATTTTGAGTGTCATGATAGTCTGAGATAATTATTTAGAAACTTAATGAGAATTTATGTAAAAGATTCAAAGAATGTAATTTTAAATATTATTATTTTTGTGAACAAAGACCTTGCTATATACAGAGAAGTTGGAACTGGGTCTGTAAACAGATTCATATTTTTTGTTTACGTGTTTGATACTACTAAAATGGATTGTAATGCTTTAGTTACATGTTTTTAGTAAATAACAAAATATCATTCTACATTTCCTTTGCTCTTGTTCAATTCTTTAGCGGCGACCTTTGATGCTTTGCATCAATGATTTTCTTGTAATCATTGACCTAACCTGTAATTTGATATGAACTGATCTAACCAATGACGTTTTGTCAATGACATTGTGCATTCAGATCTTGGCCGCACTATATACGAGCGTGTTTCATTCTACATATATTTACAACAAGGTGCGTTGAAAATAATTTCTTAGTTGCACAAAGAAAGGATTATTATATTTCATGTGGTTTAAAGGTAATAGTCTTGTTTTTACAAAATTGATAATGATTTTTCTAATCATGTTATTAATTAATAAGTTTAATTATTGGTCAGGTTACTTAACCAAAAAATAATAAAATAAATCATGTATTTAACGTAGTGGTATATGATAAAAACTAGTACATAATTACTCTTTAGAAATAGTTGTACAGAAGTACACGTTCAAAATACTTGGAGACAAATATATACATACAAGGGAAACATGTACAAAGGCACAAAGTGAGACAAGCTACAAAAGTAGATAATGTATTTAGCAAAAACACTTTCTTGTTAATTGTTGTTATAGTTTAAAATAGAAGATAACGTGGGTGCATGATTGGCAATACTTGCATACGAATATACTGTTAAGTATTTCTCTGTCCTTCTGTGTAGAACAATCAGCACGGTTATTTATTGAACATTCCACTACTGCGTATTTAGTGTTTGTCTGCGTACATAAGGTGTTACGTACGTTTGGGTAAGCTTGTTGGCCCAAGGCGCGCGTCTACTTTCCTTTTTGACTGTTACAACTAATTAACTAAGAATACATGATTAATTGTAGGTTCTTTATAATAAATGTGTAGAATATTTGAGTTTTATTATCATCCTGAAAGTTTAATAGTATCAATGAAATTGTGATTTACAAAAGTATATGTTCATACTGCAAAATTGGACATCATGTACTGCTTAAACTTTGGACATTTTCTCTTAATGTGTCCCGGTGCTTTGCAAAAATAGTAGATAAAGGAGGGTCTGCCTTGGGCCGAGTTTAGTTTAAACATATTTTATTTACATACTATGAACATCATAATAATACATTACAATATACAACATTTAAAACTGTTTAATATCGTAGGTGTTTAAAAAATAAGCGTTTTTGAAAAATAACTGTAATGTTTAACAAGGAAGTTGTTACACATGTACGACTTATAGCGTAAAACGTTTAGTGTCTTCTATGTATGTGTAAACTGATCTAAAAATAAGTACATTGGTTTCATTTGTATACCTTGGGCAACCGAAAAGTAAAACTTTTGTGTCAAGACGAATATTTATGTTTGTAAGATTTGTCAAAAGAACTTGCCTTTGGTGTCTATATAAAGGACAATACAAGAAAAAGTGGTCTGTTGATTCGAAATTACCACAATTACACATAGAGGATTCAATTATATTTTTAACAAACAAGTGGGATTTTAATATGCTGCATCCTGCTCTCAGTCTAGTGTGAAGAATTTGGAGCCTCCTGGGGCCTAGATAGTTATAGGAAGGGATTGTAGTGATAGGATTGTTAATAGAACGCTTAACAAAACTGAGAGTTGAAGATTCTTGAATATTGGAAGGTAGCTGGTTCCATGCTCGAATTGCTGATGGAAAAAATGAGTTGTAAAAATGACTTGTTCTGCATCGGAAAGGGGTAATGTTATCTATATTACGTAAATTATAGCGCGGTGTTGCATATATAAGTACTCGGGCGTAAGACCATTTTTTTTTCTTAAAAATTAAATTTAGTTTATGTTTATCTCTTCTTTCCTGCAGACTTTCCCATCCAGTTTCTGAATTTAATTTATCAAGTGATACGAGTTTTGTTGTTCCAGTCGCTATTCTAGCAGCTTCAATTTGTATTTTGTCGAGTTCTTGTTTTTCGTATGCAGTGTAATTGTCAAAGATAGTATCACCTTACTCTAGCCGGAGCCGAATATATGATAGATAAATTGTTTCCAAAGATTTTCGATCAATTCTGAATTTTAATTTTCTCATTATATTTATTCTTGACCATGCTTTTGGTGTTATATATTCTATAAGTTTATGCCAAGTACAATTGTTGGATAGGAACAATCCCAAGTGCTTATGAGAATTTACAACCTTCATCGGATGATTTTGCATGATTAGAGCAGGATCGTTTGGCTTATTAATTTTTTTTTATAGTCATAGATTCAGTTTTAGTTGGATTGAACGACACTAGCCACGCGTTAGCCCAACTACTAATTTTATGTAAGTCATTTTCAGGATGTTCGCAGTTTCATCAATTTTATTTACAATTAGTGACAGACTAGTATCATCAGCAAACAGTCTTATATTTGCATCAATATTTTGTCATTTATATGAATAAGAAAAAATAACGGACCTAAAATTGAACATTGTGGCACACTCGCATGTATAAGTCTTTCGTTTGATGATATTCCATTTATATTTACCTTTTGGCGTCTACCTTTTAAATGATCCTCGAAAAAAGCAAGAGTGCATCTGATAAACCGATAGCAAGTCAACAAATGTGCATAATGACAATAACCACAATGGGTGAAGGTATACAACCAACTCGATAAGGCTTTCATAATCGATGAATCCATTATATTGGGTATAAACTATAAACTTGTTTATTTGCTTAAACGCCTATTTCTACATTTAATTCATATTCAATGGCGTTGTACAATAATGAATTAGAAGATAATAAAAGCAATACAGCAATACAGACACAGGCATTAAATAACAAGTAATCAATGAAAGAATCACGAATATTAGCACACAGTACATTACATACATAGTTCGATGCATAGTATATAATTGATGTACAACATGTATATACATAGTGGGTGTTCACCAACGTGTAAACAGACAACAACACATCAATATATTGGTAAATAGTTCATGGGTATACGTTTTAGAACAATGCATAATAATCTCATAATAATTTTCAAATGTTTCTTGAAGATGTTTACTGACTCACTTTGTCTAAGGCTCAGAGGCAGTTCATTCCAAAGCTTAGGGCCAATAGTACTAAAACTTCTGTCCCTGAAAGTCTTTTTCTTATTTAAAGCCACAACGTAGCATCCTATTGATGATTCCGAGGATCGTAGTGTGCGTTTTGAATCTTTACTAGACAAAAGTTCAATAAGGTATTGAGGAGCATTTCCAACAGAACAGTTGTACATAAAAGTGAGGATCTTAAAATTAATTCTTGCCTTGATGGGTAACCAGTGCAGATCATATAAGGCCTGTTTTGAACTATCACGCCTAAAGCGGTTGAGAACAAGTTTAGCACACATATTCTGGATACGTTGTAATTTACGTAGTTCACACTGAGTGACACCATGCAGAATGACATTACAATAATCCAAGTGAGAAATTACTAATGACAGAACTAAGACCTCAGTTGCTTCTTTGGTTAGAAACTTACGGATAGTTTTAATCTTGAAATAGTTCAACATAGCAGTTTTACACTTCCTTTTAATATGCTCTTTGAAATTAAGTGTGGCATCTAGAAAAGCGCCCAAATATCTGATATAATTCTGCAGTTCGATGTTATCACCGCATATTTCAATTTCTTTGGTGTTACACTTATTTAACTGCGGGCGGCTACCAAACATGATAAATTCTGTTTTGGATGCATTCATTTTTAGTTTGTTATTGTTCATCCAGTCGTTTATGACAATATCACAACCTTGCAGTTCCTGAATTGCTGTCTCTTCTGCGATTCTTGTTGGTTGGAAACGAACGTTCGCTGTATGGTCGTCCGCAAACCCAACCACGGAAATGGACGGGGGCACAATGTCAAATAGAGTCCCAGCATAGGTCAAATAGAGCCAAGGACCCAAACAACTTCCTTGCGGGATACTACATGTAAGATGGCGCTGAGATGAAGAAATTTGATTCACCTTCACGCGACAGCCACGTGGTCGCAGGTACGAATCCACCCATTCCAGCGCTGATCCACAAACACCATATACTGATTGGTCAATACGTGGACTAGAATGTCGTGGTCGACCGTGTCGAACGCCGCACTAAGGTCTATAGCTATTAGTGCCGTAACTTCCTGATGTTCCATCCCATCAAGCAAATCATTCACAAGCCGGAGTAAAGCGGACTCGCACGAGTGAAACTGTCTATAAGCAGATTGGTTCTTTGGGAGGAGGTTATGCTCATTCACATGCTGATTTAGTCTATAAAGTGCCGCTTTTTCAATTAATTTTGACAAAAATGACAAATTGCTGACAGGGCGATAATTGGAAAATTTCAGTTCAATGCCAGACTTTTTCAAAAGTGGTCTGACAATCGCCTGTTTCCATTTTACAGGAAACACTCCTTGTGTCAAGGAAAGGTTCACAAGCCAAGTGATTGAAGGCAATAGCTCGTTCAGAAATGACTTAAACACTTTTGTAGGCAACACATCGAGTTCTGATGATTTTGTTTGTAATTTATTTATAAGTTTTCTAATTTCCTCCTCTGAAAGTTCTTCAAAATATTCAAACGTTGGCACATTTTTCACTGCTAGGTTAAAATTGTCGAAGTGCTTCAAAGATTCTCGTATGTTTTCAATTTTGTCCATGAAATGGTCAGCAAACTTATCAGCTAGATTGCTTCCGTCTTCCACAGTTGGCATAGGGTTAACAGGCTTGCTTCCGGTTAAGTCTTTTACAAACTGGTAGAGTTTCTTAGAATCTCCCTGGGACTCGAGTACTTTCTGGCTTAGAATTAACTCTTTTTCACGTCTTAGAGCATAGTGATATTTATTTAGTGCTGATTTGAAAATTTCATAGTCTTTTGGCTGGCGATATTTTCTCCACAATTTCTCAGATCTACGCACCAGTCGTTTCGTGGAATGAATATCCTCACTGAACCAGGGTTTCGGTGCTCTACAGATTTGCATTTTTTCTTTCACGGGAGCGTGTTTATCAAGACAGATTCTCTACAAATGGATATCTCAGCAAGATCATTAGCAAACTCAGACTCATCCAAGTCTTTAAAATTCGTGAAAACAACAGATTTGCTGACAATATTTTCCTTTCTCACTTTAGTTACAGTTTTAACAGCACAATGGTCTGACAGGAAAGGACCTGATTCGCATGAAAGTATGTCGATGCCATTTGCGACTTCGGTGATCACTAGGTCAAGACTATGACCGTGGACGTGGGTGGGGAAATTCACGTGCTGCACCAATCCAATAGCAATTAATGAATTGTTGAATTCTGCTATAACGTTACTGTCATCGTGGATATGTAGGTTGAAATCACCCATTAATATGAGGTTAGAAAACTTTGGAACCAAAACCTCTACAAACTGGAAAAAGTCCGACACAAACTGGTTAGCTGTTGCCAATGATGGTGGTCTATAAATGCCAACACAATGTATGGTTATATTTTTAAAAATAAGTTGCCACACTGCGTACTCAAAGCTTTGTGTCACACCAGCTGACATTCTACGCATGTTAATACCACTTCGGCATGTCAGAGCAACACCGCCGCCAACCCTGTTTGAGGCGCTGATTTGGTATCCATTTTGGTTAAGATCCGAACATTCAAATTGGTGTTGTTTCTCGTCCGAAAACCAGGTTTCCGTTAATATTGCAAAGTCAATATTTTCTTCGCGGAGCAATTGTCCAACAAGCACATCTTTCCTTATTAAGGATCGGCAATTTAAAGTCATACAGATAACATTCTCTTTAAAACTGCTTAGGGTGTTGCAGCGTTATAGGGTGGGAAGGTTGTTTAAATCATATTTTCAATTATGAACGGTTGTGAACAACACCCCTATAATCTATATTAAGGTAAACACGACAATGAAAGAAATAGCGAATTTGAGTTATATTTACAGTAGAGCAAAATATCAACATTAAACTTAATTAACTCACAATGTGGAACATGACTTAAATTTACAATGAAAATAAATACAAAATAAATGCGCTGGTCTGAGTTAAACACATATATACAGTCCGCCCGAGATAAGGTGAAACGCGGGAAAATTAGGTTCGATCGATAATAGGGTATTCAGATTATAAGCATAATCATTGCAAATTTTAAATCCGTATTCTAAGTAAAGAGTAAAGCTAACAATCTTCTCTAATGCGCCGTGGCGTAGAGGTAGAGAGCAAGTCAACAATTGTGATCATGAATATTACGAGTTCGAATCTGGGCGAAGGTACATTTTTTGTGGGACTCAACATTTTTATTTTATGTGTAATCAATATTTTGCTGTCATTGTTTTGTTTTGATGTTGTTGTTTTTGTGTTTCTTTTCTGTTTTCCTTTTTTCAATTTGCTTGTTTTTTTACATTTTATTATATAATTTTGTACAGTCGCACAAATGATTTCAAGTACAATGTATATCATAACAGTACATGTACATGTAAATATAGAATACATAAACAAAGGATAACTAGATGCAATCATTGCACTCATCTGCTTTGTCGGTTGCAGAGGTCCAGTCGTCCGTATCAGAGGCAGTGTCTGTTGCTGAGTCACTTGATGTGACTTCAATCTCCAATCGTTCCATTTCTATGTCGATGAGAATTTCCTCAGTCCAGTACTTTTTCGATTTGACAACACTTCCAGTCCTCTGCCGTGACACTTTCAATTGCTGCTTTCGTCAGTTTTATTATGTCTTTCACATTGAACGTGAAATTTCGATCCGAAACTGCATTTCACAGTCGCCCATATCAAATAATTGGATTAACATCCGTATGATTTACCGGTCAACACTGCTACTCTACGGACTGGTGCTGAGAGTGGTATTTCAAGCTGCTACTCTACGGACTGGTGCTGAGAGTGGTACTTTAAGCTGCTGCTCTACGGACTGGTGCTGAGAGTGGTACTTCAAGCTGCTACTCTACGGACTGGTGCTGAGAGTGGTACTTCAAGCTGCTACTCTACGGACTGGTGCTGAGAGTGGTACTTTAAGCTGCTGCTGTTGCTTCTCCTTCTGACACATCTGTCAATATAAGAAAAACACGAAAACATACAAAATTAACAAAATTGAATAAACATTGCACGAGTTTTTATATTGAAACATATCACATATTCACATAATTTATTTTTCACGTAGCTTCATTATATTAATAAAACATGTAAAACAGTATTCATGATTTTTCGAGCATCGTCTGATTATGGCTGAACATTTGTTTTGTACAAAGTTGCCATCTTGATTAGTATTATTGAAATAAAACACATGTACATGTATATCATGACACATGATAGTCCAGAAGAGTACAATTTTCTTGAAAAAATCATGGGTTCTTACATAACACCTGCAAACATTTAAGTCGCCGCGGGGATTCGAACCCGGAACGAAAATTTCTACTCATCTGTCCGCTGCAAACTCCATATATTACCGCTCGACTATCCCCGCTTCAATACTAGATGAGTGAGTAACAGTTTAATAAATGTTATCACTATTTTATGACCCCCCTATTTGGGTACATTGAACTTGTCTGTCTAATGTTTATAAACAAAAACTTATCCTGGGCGGACTGTACATTCCTTCAATTAAATAGTTTAGTAAACATTGAAAAAGTCGTCCTCGAACATATTGTGAAAACGATGCCCTTATATGTACATACTATAGTACGGCCAATATCTGATAGCACAATAATATTTACTTATGCTTATTAGCCGACGGGGTTTCAATTTGCATAAAAAGGGATGATCATTTTAGAGTCTCGGTCAATAAACACTTGTGTCGTACAAAATTTCGAAATATGAACAATATTATTATTCAAGTATGTACTTACGTGTGCCTCTGTAGCTCAATCAGGTGAGTATTCACTTAGCAATGTAGAGGTTACTGATTCAAGCCTCATATTCATGTTTCATTTTAATTCACAGTGATAAAATATTTTATACTTGTTGACTTTTTTTTATTTAAATATCCTTCTATAGGTTAATTTATTGAGTTATATTTTATGTCCATTCATATTCTGTTCTTTGTTATCATCATAATATATGCATTCGTTTTGTTTTGAACAATTTAAACAATAACATAAGCATAGCAATATTGAACAAACTCGTATAAAATATTGCTTTAGCATGTTTTTAACAGTTTAGCATGGCTCATCAGCATTGTCTTTGCTGGACCTGTTAAAAAGGTTGACGAATATTGTTTAAAAACATATATTTTTTTTGTCTTGCGAACCATAGGGAGATCAAAGCAATCCAATGATATGTTACTTGATACTTCTTGAAACGTTTATCGCTGCCGTCCTTTAATTCGCGACATCGTCCTTTCTGACACCCCAGTCATAAAAAAATGCATTGTAGTTCTTTTTCTTGGGCAAGACAACGAAATAACAGGCTGCTTCATAGAAGCATCTTGTAGACAGATTTCGTGAATATTTGAATCAATGTCTCTGTCTTGCTTGGACAACATGAAACGCTTTTCAATCTGTTTTGCCAAAATAGTTTTATGTTTACACATATTTATCTAGTTTGCTGTGTTGAACCCACACATTTTTCGTGAAAAGCATGATACTTTTGCGCTTAAAAAATAATACAAAGAATGAATGTCAGGATTCAAACCCAGATAGTTTGCGTTGAGATTCGGATGCGGATCCATTACGCTATGTAATAACTACGCTCATTTGATATCTTCACATTTATATGTTCTTTTTCAAATTCAGAAACTCCTATAGGATCATGATCATTGAACTAACCTGCAATTTGATATGGACTGATCCAACCAATGTCGTTTTGTCAATGTTATTGTGCCTGCCTTCAGATCTTGGACGCACTATATAAGTGCGTGTTTCATTCTACAGGTGTGTTGAAAATGATTTTCTAAGTTGTACAAAGAAATGATTATTATATTTCATGTGGTTTAAAGGTAACAGTTTTGTTTTTACAAAATGGATAAAGGTTTTTCTAATCATGTTATTAATTAATAAGTTTAATTATTGGTCAGGATACTTTATTAAAGAATAATAAAATAGATCATGTATTTAACATAGTGTTGATAATAAAAACTAGTACATACTTAGTCTTTAGAAATAGTTGTACAGAAGTACAAGTACAAAACACTTAGAGACAAATATAGATAGATAGATATATTTATTTGGGCATTGAACACTGAAAAGTATTTTTTACAAAGCATCAATAATCATTTTTACAGTAATAAGCATCGTGACAAATGACAGTTTTATTCTTCATGACCGTAACACCAGCGCTGGTGATGTAGCCACCACGGGCGGTACCGAGGTTGAATTTCTGTTTCTCCCTCTCTGGTTTGCTGACCCACTCCCGGCAATTGATGTCGTTCGACCAGAAGTCGTCCTGGTTGAAGACATGTTAATTTTCGCTGCCGCCCCGTTTCGCCCGTGGTATTAATGAAAGTTTGAATCACATTTTTTGTGTTTCATAAATTCATAAATGTCTCGTTTGGTAACATTCCCGTCGATGTTACCAATAAATACGCAGCGTTTTCTTCCGTTGATTTTGAAGTAATCGGGATGTCAAATACGCATGAGTTCTCTAATGTATTCGTGTCTAATTAGACCGGCTTCCGTTTTTCTCATCAAGTTCAGCGTTGTGCGCGTATCGGTTGTATAGTATTCGAACCGTGTTCGCAATCTCACATTTAATCGTTCTTTGTCCAAGAGTCCAACTCTTCTTTATAATTGAGCTGTATTGTGCTCGCTATTGCCAAATTGTGATATTTTCTATATCAACCCTAAATATAAATTCTTGTCAAGACTTCTAGTCATTTGCTATTTAAATGTCAGTTGTGTTGATTGATCTACATGTATTAAAGACAGTGTGTTTTTAACCGGGCACTGAGTGTGTCACCATGCGACATGAAGATTTGGGCTTTAAAACAGTTCACCATGCTGCAGGATGATAATGATTGTTTATTGTGTGTTGATGAATAGACGGTAGTTTTGTTGAAATTTGAAAATTGGAATTAAGTTGCTTGCTTTTGAAATCGTGAGACAATGATGGTGTATATTATGTTTTGTATTTCACCTCTTTTACTGCCATATTGAGGTTCGATAGTTATTTCGAACAAGAGATAATAACTTATTTTTTTACTAAACAACTCTTGTACTTTAATGTTTAGTTACGAATTGTAAATAGACTTCTTCGTTACCAGTTGATATCTCATTATTTCGAGGTATTCTGTTCTTGTCGATAAGAAAATAAATCTGCTATATAAACAGTTATCTGTGGCAGTTTTACTGTTAGTGACACATGACTAAATTAATGTTTGAAATAAATAATCAGGGTATATGCAAATGAAAGAATACGGTAGAATAAACAGCCTTGATATGAGATAATAGAGGAAATTAATTGTCATTTTGGAAGAAATAAAACATGTCTGTGTTACTTAAAACAATGTTATTAATACACGTTTGGGATCAAATACTCATATCTCAAACTTCAAATGTAAAAAGTAGAAAATATAGACAGTTTTTTCTCTCTCCTGTATAATTACAAAATCCAGAGTTACGAGGTTTTGACTCCCAAGCGACGATATGTTTAGACAAAACATGTCTAATCCACCATTGCAGGTTTTGTCTTTCAGTGAAAACGTGGTTTACGAAAATGGCTAGGTTTCTAATTTCGGTAACATTTTCACTAGTTATTAATTGTAAAAAATTGCACATATTTGGATTTTGCCAATAAAAGCGTTTAATTAATTTGTTTCGACTTTCTTTGTAAATAGGACATTGTATGACGAAATGATATTCATCTTTCAACACGTTGCAGGCAATACATAATCGTTCGTTAAAATGTACCGGTTGAGGTTTTTTCCATCTTCCTGTTTCAACATATAAACGATGTGAAGACATTCTTAATTGGGACATAGATATTATATATTTTTTAATGTTGATAACCTCAAGATATTTATTGAAAGTAAAAGAAGTAAAGGATTTAAAGAAAATAGCTCTGGATGAGTTTTCCAGTCTTGAGTTAAAATCCTGAATCCAGGTATCGCGTATTCTTTGCTTTACTGATGATATCAAATACTTTCGATTGGCTACTCCTTGGTTCCACCAAGCATCATAAAAAAACAAGCTTAGACAAAATAGACTTAACTCTTGAGACCCAATTAACCTTATGCGTGTTTACTTCAAAATCACTTTTGAGTAAAAGATAACGTTGTTTAATGTATTTATGTTCTGGGGCAAAGCATATTTTTAGCCAGTATTTAATAATGTTTTACATTCTAGTAGCTTCCATATCATACCTGCCTAGTTCTCCATGTACAAAGTCATTTTGAGTCGACAGTTTAACTCCCAATAGACGTTTACAGAAATGTAAGTGCGTTATTTCTATTTCGGTCGCTTATAGAACCCCCATACTTCGGATGAGTAATTTAATATAGGTGTGATTAATTTATCGAATAGTTCAAGTGTATGTTTTGGAGATAAATCTGTAAACTTATACAGACGTTTGTTCATTTCAAAAATTCCTTTAAGTGCTTGGCCTGCTAACAATTTGTCTTGAGCTTGAAAAGAACCACCCGATGAGAAAACAACACCCAGATATTTGAAATTATTAACAATCTCCAAATCAGTATTTTTATAAGTAAATTTCATATTGGCGGGTAAACGCCCCCCTTTTCTAAAAATTACAATGTTTGTCTTTAAAGTATTAACTTCAAGTTTCCATTTATCACAGTATTCCGATAAAACGTCTAAGGCTTCTTGCAAACCCTCGCAACTTTTAGAGAATATAATAATATCCTCTGCATATAATAAAAGACATAACTTCAAACTGCCTAAATTGATTCCGTTTATACCTGTTTCTGCGAATTCACGCTCAATATCATTTAAAAACATGCTAAATAAAAAGGGCGATAAACTTTCACCCTGTCGAACTCCAAGATTGCACGAGAACGCCTCGCTAACCTCGTTTAAAAGTTAAACTCTTGATGAGATGCCATTATACATAGATTGAATGACCTTTAGAATATTACCTTGTACACCATACTTAATTAATTTGTACCACAGAATATCTCTTACTATGAAATCAAAAGCTTTCTTGAAATCTACAAAAGCGCAGAACAATTTTTCGTTATTATTCAAACAATGAGAGATTACTGCATTTAGTACGAATATATTATCAATGGTTCCCATTATCTTTCTAAACCCCGCTTGGGCTTCAATATAAATTTGGTAGCTTTCTGCCCATGTGTCAAGTCTGTTGTTCAAAACCCGAGTAAATAATTTTCCAAAGTGCTTAAAAGAGTGATACCTCTATAGGTAGATGGATCATCTCTACTTCCCCCCTTATGTATCGGTACGATATAACCTTCACTCCATTTTTGTGGGAAGTAGCCAATGCGAAAACACGCGTTAAAAAGTTTTTCAAGATAAGGTAAAATTTGGTTAGTTCCATTTTTGAAAAACTCGTTTACAAATAAATCCGGACCCGCAGCGCTATTTGATCTTGTTTTATAGAATTTCGAATTTTTGTTGAACTTATTTCTGTGTTAAGTTCGTCAAACATGATTTGTGTCTCATCGTTTAGAAATGTTTCGTTAAATTTGAGTATATCATCATCAGCTTGATAAAACTTATCTTCATGATTGTTTATAACTTTAAAGTATCACGCAAACATGTCTACATTTACATCATTTGTATTACAGTGACAAACGGAATCTTTCAACATTCGCCAAAACAGCTTCGCATTTTCTAGTTTTTAATTAACAAATTTTGAATGTGAGCGACCAGTCTTGTGAAAAACAATGGCGGACGGTCAATTTTCTTTTATGTAGTATTTTGTAAGTGTTATAATGGTATAATTAAGCAATTAAAACTGTTCAATTACTAGAAAACACAAATATCATATTTAATGTTATAGATATTTAGAAAGAATCAGTGAATTTGGCCAATTCGTAATGCGAAAAAAATGGCTTCCAATTTGAAAATTACGTCCATGATTATGTGAAGAATAGCAGCCTAATACGCCTTGTGTTACAAAAGATTTTAGTGTTTTTATGCAAGAAAAAGACAGTTTGGTGACGTGCAGGTAACAGAAATCGTGTAATAGAACTTTTAAGCGCTTTTTTATTTGTCTGAAAACTGATATTTTTTCTTTTGAAAGTTCACCGAATTTTTCAATTGGGATTTTGATACCCGTGAATGCCATTAACATGTGAGAATTTAAATAACATTATACTGTCTTATTTTTCCTAAATCATCATTTCTTTGTTATATAAATATGAAATATAGCAATTAATGGTCAGTATACAAATATTTACACATAAACACTTGTGTGTTATGTAAGACCCTTGAACACATAGTATCCTCATCAATAACCAAACATTTTACCAATCTTGGTATTCTTTATCACCTCCAACATGGTTTCAGGGAAAAAAGATCTTGTGTGACTCAACTGATTATGCTGGTTGATGACCTTGTCAAATCAGTGTACAACAAGGAACAAGTTGACTTCTATTAGACTTTAGCAAGGCATTTGATAAAGTGAGCCTTGAGAAAGTCCTTCTTAAAATCCATAACTATGTAACACAAGGTCAAACCCTTAAATGGATAAAGAGCTTCCTTGATAATCGCCAACATTCCGTTATCCTTAACGGTACAAGCTCTGATCCGATCCCAGTTTCTTCGGGTGTCCCACAGGGGTCTGTACTTGGGCCCTTGCTCCTTCTTGCATACATAAATGATCTCCCACAAATCATTCAGTCAAAAGTCCGCCTATTTGCAGATGACACTGCAATATACTTGGCCAACAGTTAAACAGTCCCAAACCCTTCAAAATGATCTGAAATTACTCGAACAGTGGGAGATCGACTGGGATATGGTGTTCAATCCTTCCAAATGCCAAGTCATCCTCATCACCAGGAGAAAACATTATATTCCCTCACAATACTTTCATAATACCCTCCTTGAATATGTCACCTCAGCAAGATACCTTCGAGTAGATATCTCCAGTGATCTTTCATGGGACACCCACATAAATAGGTCAACTACAAAAGCAAATCAAACTCTAGGCTTTCTTCGTAGAAATTTAAAGACAAGATCGACCCCACTGAAATCCATGGTTTACCAGACTCTAGTGCGCCCCAGCTGCTGGAATATGGTTCAGAAATCTGGTCTCCCTATTCCCAGTCCCTTATATATCAGCTAGAGTCAGTCCAAAGAAGGGCAGCCCGCTGGGCGATGTCTGACTTTGGACGCACATCTATAATTCATGCAACCAAAGACTATAACAAATTCACATTCTTTCCCCGGACTGTTCATCAGTGGAACAGTCTACCACCTCACATCCCATGTCTACCCACCCTGGTACAGTTTAATGTTGCAATTAGCAACATTGAACATACCATCTTACCATGACTCCATTCCCACCTGTTTTTAAACTGTTAATATCATTAACATCTTATTATCGTTCTTATTGGACGGTACCGCTCAGGCAATTTTGAGAGGCATACAACAATTGGTTCCCGTTTTCAAAACGCAAAACGCAAAAGCCGGTAACATGTCAAAAACATACACATCGTCCTAATTACTACGCGAAAAGTAGTTCCAAAGTTTACCGACCTTGATAATATCATAAACGTTTCAATAAAATGAAATATTGAAAAGGTGACCTGCTAAAGTGGTTTGTGAACTAATTAGCTGTTTCTGTGGAGTTCAGATGGATTTAGAGCAATGTATTAATACACACGAGCTTGTTTACAGTTTTGGATTTATCGTAGATATGGTCTCGTTGCGCAAATTATCGGTGTTATCTTTCTACGTACACCTCACTCTGTGCTTGGAAAATTAATTGGAAAATACCCCACTAGGCCACACCAAATTGATCTCACGTTCGTCGGATTTCCCGCACCAAATTATCAGGATTTGAAAAAAAAATATTAATTTGCGCTGGGTCTAAATTTCCCGGTACGAAAAAGAAGTGAAATTCGTATGTAATTTGTCGGGGTTTTGTGTGTTTATTATCATCCGCAAATGGAAGAACATGTTCCCAGCGACTTCCGCGTTATCGTGTCGGTAGACTGTCTTGCAGACCTGTAGCAACAGTTTGTTCGGTTAAAATTTTGTATTATTCGATCGCATTTAAAATCAAGCAAAATTCAAGATGGCAGCGCCCTAGCTTGGAAAGTCATACAAATACTGAAAAATGCATGCAGTAGCGAAAACGGATAATAGGAAATGAATCAAATTCGGATAGAATAAAGCGAGCATGGAACTGTATAATATGTGTTTGGTCTGTCTATAATTCTGATCAACACATATTTGTACGATTCGATGCTTCGTTATAAACGTCTTGATTGGGAAAATGCCTTAATCTAGGATAGCATGGAAGAATAGCTACACAACTAGAATTTAGAACACACAATGGTAAGCCCCCTTATTTAGTTTTAGTTTTACATTGTTCAGAATCGCCCTGTCTGTCAGTGGTTATGTCCAGATATAACATACATGTATTTAGTTTAAGGCAAGAAATACTTGATCAGTTTTCAAGGAAATGTAACTTGGCAAACAGAAGCTATCGGAAGTGTAGATTATGTAAGCCATCTTTGAGGCATATCCACCAAGGCATTAAGGAGTTATGACCCATTAACAGAAACTAGTTGGGCATCTCATGGTAACATTCAAGTCTAAGTGGGTGGCTCAATGATGTCTAGTTTTAAGTTTGCAGCCAGCATTGCTCAATGTGTTTGTTACTCAATAATGTATAGTATAGAATTGGAGAAAAAAGCACTGTCAGTGACATTTTGAGAAATAGAAGAAAAATAAAATGATAAATAAAGACTGTAAAATTTTGAGAAGTAAAAAAAATACAAATACATATTTTGCTCGCTCGCCCCATCGTTTTCTTAAAAAAATCTGAAGAACTAATGATCAATTTGGTGTGGCCAAATGGGCTTTTATTAGCCAGTAAAACACTTAACACATTTATAACATATATACGCAAAGGCTAATTAGTTTCAAACGTATATACAGGCATAACAAGTTCTATAAAAAATACCTTTATATTGTCAATTGTCGCGTCTATCTATCATGTTTCCTTACTTAAAATTTTGTCACTTAATTATCATATCATGATAGCTAGTCAGTTTTTGTGGTTATCCTGTTGTATAGTTTCTATTACCCTTTTCAGCTTCATACTGATATCATAATATACATTTTTTTCTGTCTTATGTTTTAGTTTTGTTTCATATTCCATGCAAACCATCTTACCTATTTACACATACTTTGATATTATAAAACTGTCTAGTTACAAAACGGAAACTTGTATGCAACGAGTTGCCAGCTTGGCTACAGAGACGAGTGGAACCGCCCCACAGCACTTTTGTGCTTTGATTTTTATTCTGTTGACTATACTTTTACTTCTTTTTAACTTTTTCTCAGCCGCTTGACGCGCACAATTGTCTAAGTCCTCGAAAGAGGTTCGACAAAACCGATAGATAGATAGATAGAAACGCGTCGTCTACTTAGAGCGTATTATCTACCATATCGTGACATTTACACATAGTTAAAATAGCGAGCCGAGGCAAGATAAATCGATAAGAGATAGCGTTATATAGTCCGATTCATAACCCGGTATCTACTAGCCCTGCGTGGATGCATGATTGGCAATTCTTGCATACGAATATACTGTTAAGTATTTCTCTGTCCTTCATTGTAAAACAATCAGCACGGTTATTTATTGAACATTCCACTACTGCGTATTTAGTGTTTGTCTGCGTACATAAGGTGTTACGTCTGTTTGGGTAAGCTTGTTCGCCCAAGGCGCACGTCTACTTTCCTTTTTGACTGTTACAACTACTCAACTAAGAATACATGACTAATTTTAGGTTCTCTGTAATAAATGTGTAGAATATTTGAGTTTTATTATCATCCTGAAAGTTTAATAGTATCAATGATATTGTGATTCACAAAGGATATGTTCATACTACAAAATTGGACATCATGTACTGCTTAAACTTTCGACATTTTCTCTTAATGTGTCCCGGTGCTTTGCAAAAAATAGCAGTTAAAGGAGGGTCTGCCTTGGGAGGTTCTATCAACGTGTTGTCCTTCACAGCCAAACTGGCTTCAAGTTTACTGGTGAGGTTTTCGATTGCTTTTTTTAGTCGGTCTAGCCTTGTGGTCTCCGCTACGGGTCACATAGTGATAGTGCCTCACAAAATCCACATCCTGTTGGAAAGTTGCAGGCCTCTGCATTTTTTCCCGCATCTCAGTCTAAACATGCCTGATTAAACTTGTCATGCCTGTAACTGCAAACAGTGAGAGTTATCATCATGTGAATTTAGTTAACAGCAAAAGTGTGCCCGATACAACGCTTAAACAATCAGTTCACATTTTGAGACCACTTACTGCACGTGAAACTTAAAGGATCTGTTCAGATCAAATAACCTGTTCACGACATTAATTTAAGTCATGTGATTTATATAATAAGAAATATATTGAAAAAAGATGGTCGGCGCAATTTAAAGGTTAAGAGTTGTGTGCAACATAGAAAAAATGCCGGGATGTTACGATTGCTGACATGGCGTAACGACAAACATGTATTACAATAATGTTGAATTATGAAACATAACTTTTGCTTAACAAGGTAGACATATATATGCACTTCTATTGTTGTCATTCGAAGAGAAGAGATATGATAGTTATCTTGCTTACCAGACAAGAGGTTACTGCGTTTTCATCGGTTAATGTAAATGTAAAATTAATATTATTGTATAACTGTCTTGCAATGAAAGAACTAATTATATCTTCGGCACATACCAGTATACATTATAAATTGTCAAGAAGTGAATATAATAGGTTTCATGGAATGCCATTAAATATATTGTCACAGCATACAGTCCGTTTCAAAGATGCATTGATAACATAGAAGTATTACTCAATGTCAGTATCAAATTGATTGCGTCAGACTTAATAGCATTGGACTACAGAGCGTCTTTTGCGCCCGCGAGACAATTATTTAAATGTACTGTTTGATTAATCTTGTCTTGAACAGAGCTTGGAAATAGAAGAAACAGGAAGCCCATGTTGATTCTCTACTAGTATTGCTTTCCTGATTAATGGTTTATGCTAAATCTATGCGGTTATGTAGCTTTATTGGGTAAGAGGTCAACAATTTAATCCTCTCTGTGAAAAGGCAAACCAGGATTTCAAGAAATCTGATATTCAACTGAGTCACGATAGCGAGTTTTTTCTCATTTGAATACAAACTCTACATGCCATGGTATGGCTATACTGTATATGCAAATTATTTGAACTAATAAAATTAATATTGAAGTCGAACTGGAAACGCCACATAAAACGAGCACAACCATCCAAAAAGAAGTCATGAAAACGAGGGACAACACCTGTTCAACAAGGTCACTTCAGCAGTGGTTAAAGATACTACTACTATATCCTACCAAATATATAAATAGTTCCTCCAAACAACACAGGATGACAGTTCAACAGATATCATTTACAGTGTGAATTGATATTAATTGTTGGTGTACAGAAGTAAAAGGAACCAATGTGACCAAGTGACATGACGATACTATTTGAAACATAGGAGGGCATCAGGGCCCGGGATTATAACGGATACTTATACTAAGCACTCAGCTCACAAACTGTACTCTTATGGTTCTGACAGTGACTAATATTGAGTGTGGAAAATGTATAAAAATGTGCTGAACATTCTTTGCGATCTATTGTCTTAAGTCTTCAAGATTTGAGTGTTATATGAGATTTGGGGGTAGTTATTAAGTCGGAGTGTCGAGTGTGGCACTCAGACCAAACAAATTCTCCCAAATCTCATACCAAAACAAAATTAAGCACTCGATTCACATTTACATGCATTGTCCACACTCAAATTTCAACCATCAGTCTCATAAGGATATTTTTATTTGAGTGCGGAGTGCAAGTATTCGTTATAGTCCCAGGTCTACCTTCTATTTAAGGATTCAATAGTGTGCTTGCGATGGGTATCAGAGCCTTTAACAAAAACAAAAAGGCGACACTATATTTAACCCCAATCTAGGTATTTATGGTAATTTCTATTGTGTTTGCATATATTACCATGACAAAATGGAAAGAGAAAATTGTTCCTTGTAAAGATATTGATAATGCAAATTCGTACATCATACAAAGCACTTCAGTCATTACAAAAACAACTAATTTAACATATATAGACGCTATGGAATATAAACTTGAAATGCACCAAATTTGGACTGTAGTACGTAATTGTCCGGAAACTATTTTCCTACTTATATCCACCTATAACTATGACATTTACGAAAGCGAACCCAACCATAATCATATACCAGGTATTCGTGTACGTCAACTGCGGTGCCAATTCGGCGATATTAACAAAAACAATTGAATGGGTTTGCTATTTAAGTAACAGTGACATTGACCTTCGCCCCAACGGTCCAAAAATAAAATCCTTGCAAGAAATATGTATATTAGCTTGTAATGCACAAAGTTCGATGACGAATTGAGCACTGCTGTGAGATTTACAGCCTCGTCTGTAAGTGACGTCATTTCAAGAAAACGCATGGGATGTCACTATTTGCAAGCAGATAACAACACTTACTCCACATGGTTACTTCGTTTTCATATTGCCACATGGGGCAAATATTGCTTACCGTCAGTACATGGTGACGTCACGTGTGACGTTTTCTGGAAATGAAGTCACTTAAAGAAGAGGTTAAAAATCGCACTGCGGTGCTCATTTGTCGATCAGAACCAAAGCTTATGTATAATCACTTCCTGTTTAATACCGCCTACCCATTTAAAGTCGTATCCAAATCTCAGAACTATTCTTCTTACACTTGGTTAAAATGAGACGGTGGCAACGGAAATGACACTTATCTAGGTCACATTCGAGTTGAAATGTGACGACACGATTTTTGTGTTCGAACCGTTCATTCACCTAAGTCAAGGGACATAACTCTGCCATCGTAAATTGAATCTAAAGACATGATGCACACATTCAGGAGATTTCTAGTGTCACGATTGCTCATTGTTTTTATTTCTTTCAAAATTCACAGTTAATGGCCCTCATTTAATTCAAGTTATTTATTACCAGCATTTTTTAACTTTGCTATAATTGAGGAATGAGAAAACATGGGCTTTTTGTGCAAGTATTTTTATGTTATTGTCGAGTAACAAATACACTGTCGGAAAATTCCACGATTTCATGTTTCATTTACAATCTCTAGAGCTTCGCTATCAAAACGTTATCACGATACTTCTTCCTTATAAATCATAAAGAATATTCACTATTGCCGAACTGAGGAGTGGTATTTATAAAGCACCTTTCAAAAGTCATGCACAGTACCAAAACTCATGTTGTATAAAGAAAAACCATAAACTTCGACTGAAGATACAACTTATGTCATTAGTCATCTAAGTGTGATATTTCAAAAACCTATATCAGTGACCAAAACGTCCATTTTATGTTGTTTTGTTTGTTTACATTTTCTAACAGATATAGATTTCAACTTTCATTTATGATAATCGGACGTCTACTTCAAAATTTCTTTTCATTCCAATATTAAGAACAAGGTGTACAAGTAATCTGCAAAATGATGACGTCGCGTGAGAATGTACATACTTCTCAAACATCCTGCTCTTCAAATGGAAAAAAAACAAATGCAATGCTAAATATTCGCTCGTTCGTTTACTTCTATAACATCTTAGTTTGTGACGTATAAACTTAGGAACTACTGGGCTTCATAACTGACGTCACTCATACGTTACAGCACTGACATGATTTGCATTGTTTATAAGGGAGAAAATAAGACGAAAATTACTTTTTGGAAGCTGGTATTGGAAGACCTAGCATTTTTTACAGCTAGGATAGATTGTCACGTGACGTTGACGCACCTACGTGATTGTTTTTAAACCGCATCGAATACAACCAGTCCCAAATTTTATAAACATTTAACCAAGTGGTTAAACTAACCAACTGGTTAATTGTTACGAAATGTCTTAAAAATTTCACTGAACCAATACACTCTAGGAAACCGCATATCTACACACTTTATCGTGTGGCTGTAATGCCGTTGACTTGGCGTAATTTGACGTGCACATCGGACCAGGACATTATTTTCTGACGACTCGCACTTTTATTTAAAAAAATACGTCGGTTGAGTTTACGTTTATAGGCGCCAAAACAATATTCGCAGACTGCTCTGCCAGGGAGCGAAATTGGTTTGGTTGGGGTCCTGTGGTGGGGTTGTGACTTAATTAGAATAGGAAAACTGATGTGATGTAAATGCTCAGAGATATATTGACCAAATTATTCCGTTCTAACAACAAAATAGACAAGCTAACTTGTGATACAAGACACCGCGGCGCCACACACTGCCCGTGTAACGCCACAATTCTTAAATCAAAATGGAATTAGATATTTACATTGGCCCGCTCAATCAACCGATCTGAGTCCGACTGACCACATCTGGCACGAGCTCCATCAAAGGATAAGTTCATAATGTGCAAGACCCTTCAAACGCACTTGTAAAAGAATGGAATGCATTGCTAACGTTCTTATTAGACGTTGCGTCAGATCTTTGCAAAGTCAAATGTTTGCGAGTATTGGTGGCCACAAGCGATAATGAAATTTCTCAATAGAGAATGCTATTTTAGCGACAACACTCCTTAAGACTGTCCACAGTGCAGTTTCACAATGTGCAACCTTGAATTTAGCATTTAGAACTTCAAAAAGCATGTCAAAAATGGTGCTTGACAGTCATATCTGTATTTCCATGTGAATATGTATATCGATTATTTAAAAACAAATATCAATTAAATGGTGCTGTTATTTTCGACACTCGAGCCTCAACTTCGACAAAGCAGATCCACGAAATCTCAAAATCTATTGATGTTAAATTCATATGGAACACGTGTGAGGGGAATGTACAAATATGTAACATGACTGCAATGATCATCTTGGTAACACGTGTCTATTATATTATATTTCATATTAACGTGCACATTCTGTCAAACCAAACAGTAATTAATGATTATAATGAAGCAATTTGTCGTCAGGTGCTCGTATTTCGCCAGCATGTGGCTAATATCAAAACTTATAATGACACATGATTTATATTGCATTGACGCGTAACATTCAATGTTAACGAAACATTTGATATGTTATTAAGTGCATAGAAAATTAAATAACTTTGATAACATACATTATATTCAGTTTGATAAATGCTATTCGCTCTAAACTTCATGATCGCGCGTATGATAACTGGTGGCAAAGATTGTGTTTATTCTGGTCCCTTACGATTAATCCTTAATTTTCTTGATGTTAAGGTTATGATAATATAGAATCTACATGCTTTGTCGGCACAGCCGTACTAACATGGCTTTGCTATTTACATATCAGTGTTATGTAAACCAATCAAATCTTAAGTTCACCACTGAACTAACTTCTCTTCAATCGAACACTGTTTGTAACCTTGACGCGGATAAGTTAACCTTTCTATAAGGGATACGATACCTTACCGAAATCCACTGACTTTCGGTGAATTTACCGAAATCCTCTTTGGATCTGGAGTGACTAGCAACCATTACATCTCGGCATTTTAATGTTGCGCAACACATTCTATCCTTCATATTTGCGCCGACCATCTTTTTTCAAGATATGTTTTATTTCTTTTAAATCAATCTGTCGTTCTATGTATTTCAGATATCGATTCAATAGCACCGGACGTCGTAAATGACCTTTTTAAAATCTTCTCAGCATCTTCATAATTGAGTTCTTTCTACGAAAGATGGACAGAGCTCAAGTAATTCATATGGGGTGTTTAATACGTATATATATATTTAAATTGATATTTCCTTTGGATTTATCCAATCTATTCTGAAACAAAGGGAAATATATTACCAGAATCGATCATAGCAGTCTGAAATGGTAATTGTGCATTTAGGCGTATCTTTATCGGTGACTTAATTGCTATTTGAGAAATGTGTACCAATTATCGCTACAAAACCTTAAGGATTATATGAAAATTCATCAAAACACATGTACAATGGTATAATTAGTACGATATATTGATTGTATAGTATGAATGTGCCTGATTTTGTTATCAATATAACTCTTAGAAACGACAGCAGATAACCCATTTTGTTTCGGGCTCACCGGTGAAGGTGACAATGATCTTAAGGACACTATTTTTACTATTCGGGTACTTGTTGCCATCCATAATAAATTATAAATAAAAGTGATGTGTAATTGAAGTATATACAAAATATACCGTCAGTTTTTAATTTTGATATGTCTATATTGTAACTGTTTTAACAGTGGGAAATGGAAGATATGTATAAAAAACTTTGTATATATATTATATAGAAGCGTGGTTTTTTATCAAGTGTTTTACAGATAGAAACATAAAAAAACAATTTTCAGACATTTCATGGATTGGTTAAATTTGATAAAGGGAATGCCACACGCCCCCCCCCCCCCCCCCCCTCATAAATCATAGAAAACATCAACAGGAGTTGGCGCAGGTGTAAGACCAGAAATCCACGAGGATGGGACACTAAGGAATATATATCTCTATATATCCCATTGTCAAGCTCTCTCTCTCTCTCTCTCGCTATTTTAGAGGATATGTGCATACCGTGTTTACTTGATAATTAAATAGAAATCAATCAATTAAAAAACTAATCTAATATATCATAGCCAGTAGACAGCTTGTCCAGTTAATTTTACACCATTTTAGATAAAATCTGTGATGGAGTCATGTGTCTTGTTGTGAGAGATTTTAACAGTATCGATATACAGCTGTTTCGTCTGAAATAGACATAATGTTTATTGAACTAATGGTACATATGGGCATCCAAACGCTGGTTTATCATTACTTGCATTTTATCTCTTAACAATCTTCCTACAATAAAACAGAAGGTACTTGGTTTTATTTGTTATCACTTATTATAGACCATACTTATACACATTACCATGTACTCCTCCATTATAGACTATATATATCTCCTCTTTCTCATCTTTAGTAAGTATTTCTCTCTTTCCCGGAGCATTTCTCTAACAAAGATGGTCGGCGCAATTTGAGGGTTAAAATTTGTTGCGCAACATTAAACATTGCCGAGATGTTATGATTGCTGGTCACTTCAGATCCAAAATGGAATTCGGTAAATTCACGGATATTCAGTGGATTTCGGTAAGATAGCGTACCCTTTATCAAAAGGTTAACCAATCCGAGTCAATGTTACAAACGTTGTTCGGTGGAAGAGAAATTGCTTAGTCGGTTAACGTAAGATTTGAATGGTTTACACCACACTGATATGCAACTAGCAAAACCATGTTAGTACGGCTGCGCTGAAAATACTGAAAGTATTACAATAAAACAGAGCACATAAGCAGATATTGATGTGAGAAGTTGCAGTTAGCAAAAGTAAAAGTATCTCCAGTTATGGAGTGGAAAATTCATGGTGATCTTGACCTTTGACCCAATAATCTCAAAATAAATGGGGAACATTTTCTGCCCATGACCAGTGTATTGCTGAAGTTTGAGAACCATAAGTTTGAGTGTTATTGGGGTTTTGAACGGAAAAGGTTTTAACTAACTGCCACCTTTGACACTTGGAACTCTAATAAAATAGTGGCTATCTACTGCTCATGGCGATCGTGCTTACCAGCATTTGAAGATCATTGGTCAAAACGTTCTCTAGTAATTGAGCAAAACCCCAAATTGCTAGCAGAAGGACCAATGAAACAGCCCTCCGAATATATAAACATGTGACACAGCTAAATTTAGATCTTAAAATGGCACATTAGCTATGTCTGTTTGTGGGAAATGCACTTTCGTACCTTATGACATGCAATGAACTAACGCTGTCTTGTGGTTTTGATAGCCTGCACGCAGTTGCCTCGGCGTGAATCAGTAACTTATACGGTACTTAAATACTTATTATACGTTTTTCTAACAGAAAATTACATAATTATTGAATTCATAGACGTTGTTGGCATGGTGACAACCGTATATTGTCTGCAACACAAAATAAATAATATTACATTGTAACGCATGGTGACAATATTGCACCGTCTGCAACCAAAATTAATTATGTTTACTTGTAAGTTTATACTTCACTGATATCCGGAATGAATAGAGAGTGATATGATCACAGTATTAAGTAGTAGATCATAGACAGTTCCGATACTGATTTTTAAGGTTTGAACATAATTATCTAACGTAATGACGCACATGCTTAAATGAAGGTAATTTCCTTTTGTCTGCAATGCTGTTTCTCCCCTCCCCATACAATGTAGTCACGTGCTGCTTTCATAGGAACATATTAAAAGGAAGCCGCATGTCTGGTATTTGTTGTATGGCATTCAACATCATTTAATTGTACAGGTTTTTTTAAATGTCACATTTTTTCAATTGCAAGAATTTTATATGTGGTATCAAAACACACTTTTGCTCCAAAGATAGAACTTACTTTATTTTGCCTCTTTATTTTCTAACATTTAATAGTTTAAAGTAATGCATTATACCACATTTAATAATAAAAACAGGTTTCGAGCTTTTTATTGTTCCCCACGCTATCAGTATGTATAAGAATATCAGGATCAATTAACTTACAACCAATAATGTTTCGTAATTCAGTTGTTGTTTGTGCTCGCCGAAATGTGCTGTCAGTCATATATCTACATTACTGGGTTTTCTTAAATGCTATTACTATTGAATACATGAGGCTTGAATAGCAGGGAAATATACTGAAAGAAAAAAGTTAAGCCAGTTTTTGATATTACCGCTATGGTTATTTATATAACAATACACCTGCATAAATTGTATATATAATAGCCAGCACGACCCAGAGAATAGGTTTTAAGTAAAATTGTATGCTCCGGTGCATTTGTTAGGCTGAAACATCTAAAAATCTCCAAACAATAGGTAGCACGTGCAGCACCGATTTTTTCAGTATAAAAGGTCAAAACCAAACTATTCCTGTCTCATTTATACCACAATCATATAAACCGAACCTAAAAATATATTATCACGCAATGGGACGTCGCCTATGAATGACCTATAGAACACCGTTATATAGCCGTCGTAATGATGACCGCCGGTATGAGTGCTACAGATGTTGCCAGACATTTTCGTTTACACGAATCTACCATTAGTCGTCTGATGGTTAGGTATCAGTTGACAGGAAACGTCAAGGACAGACCACGTTCCGGTAGGCCACGAAAAACAACGCCGAGAGAAGAGCATTATATCGTGACGACGTCAAGACGTAACCGGTTCATGTCAAGCCGAAAGATAGCAGTTCGCCTCAGGAATTCCACTGGTACGAGGGTTTGCGATAGAACCAACGTAATAGGTTGCGTGCGGTTCGGCTTCATGGTCGTCGACCTTACGTTGGCATGTTTTTAACGTTAAGGCATCGACAGGCTAGTGTGGTATGGGCAAGAATTCATGGGTCCGTCGGCAGTGGAACAACGTTCTCTTTACGGATGAATCCCGATTCAACCTTTCGTTTGCCGACGGACAGGTGCGTGTTTAGAGAAGAACGGGTGAAAGACTCGATCCTGAAAATGTTATTCAGCATGATCGTTACGGTGGCGGTAGTGTTATGGTTTGGGCGGGCATTTGTCAACATGGTAAAACTGAGCTTGTTACCATAGCTGGTAATCTCAATGCAGTCCGATATTGTGATGAAAATGTCGAGCCCGTGATGATACCATTTCTGCGTGAAGGTCACGCGACGCTGAACCAGCAAGATAATGCCCGCCCACATACTGCTAGATGCCCACAGGATGTCCTTCACCGGAACAACGTCGCCGTTCTCGAATGGCCTGCCAGATCTCCAGACATTTCGCCCATTGAACTCATGTGGGACTACCTCGGGCGGAAGGTCAGAGAACGTAATGACGTCAATGACGTACGTGACCTGGATCGTGCGTTGCATGAAGAGTGGAACAGAATTCCATTACAAACTGTCAGTGCACTGATCGCCAGCATGCGAAGAAGATGCATAGCTGTACGTGCTGTTAATGGAGGTCATACCTGATATTGACTTGTTGTGACTTTCAATCTGAACCCCTATTGGATTTAACGAGATGAATTACGTCGATTTATAGCTGGTTTTGTTTTAAATTGTTTAAATTGAAGTCATAATAAATGGATCTAATGATATGTACCTGAGTTTTTTTGTTATTTGCTTAAACATAGAAAGTATAGGTTGGTTTATTACAACTTGCTAAACTTTTTTCCTTCAGAATATTACATAAATATAACGGACGCTGTACTCTGTAACATCAACATCCTGGTACTAATACTCGTACAAGATTCGATTTATAAACATCAATGCGTTTCAAAGGTGCCATGTGTTCCACTTTAGCAAGCCCAAGTACTGATATTTCTATAACGTATATACATGTATATGTACTACATATACCATGTCATATATCGTAGTCTCTTCACGCCGCGAGTTTTATCTTATGTTGTACAATATTCTGAAATGGGAGTCCTGCACCATTCTACACGAAAACAATGTATATTTGTTATGATGAAATGATAATATTGCGATAGCAATACAAACAAGTCGACCTGACACCTTTTTGTACGTGAACATATTGTTTGAGTTGTTTTGCGTTCTGCATAAATGTTAAATCTAATTTCACAGCAGTTGCAAGTTATTTGATATTCTAGGCATCCAATTGTATATGATTAAAAGGTATTTTTATTGCACAAAAATAAAAAGTATGTGATTATTTACAAGAAATGCATTGATGCAAAGTATCCAAGGGCGCCGCAAAACTGGTGCACAATGTTTTGGAATAGCGTAATGGCGGGAAAATGTTTTGGTATAGTCCATTTTCACACTATCATTGGCGTGTATTTCCTTTTAAACACCGTAACTTGCATAAATATCCACGTTACAAGTACCAATGTGCTAATATTGATATAAGTAAATTGAAAATGAAGTTGTTAATATTGATTTAAGTAAAGTGAAAATGAAGATTTTTATAATTAATATTTTATTATTTTATCTTCGACACCTAACACACATGCTGTTTATGTAGAATCGTCCTATTTTTCGGGGATCAGCAAGTATTTATAATAAACATATCGTTTTAACTTTGTAAAAGACATTTATTCGACAATACAAAATGTATGCATTAAAAATATTTTATTTCTAAATCATAAAAATACAAAAAGTAACTTGTAATATTAACTGCAGTTTAACCCTTAATAAAAAAATAGATTCAGTTATAAATAGATGCTCCTACCATAGTCTCAAAAAAATTCGTGATTCCATTAAAGGCCCCGCCCTCATGGGCGGCGCCAATAAAGGGAGGCAAATCACTAAAAATATTAGTTTATGTGTTCGAATTGACATAATTTGGCGACAATGTCAATTTCCTTATGTTTACAACTACAATGAACTTTATTTGCCATAAATATATCATACTTTTGTAAGAAATAAGAAAAAATGCAATATTAGTTTCATCATGCGTTGGTAAAATTTAGACAGCATACTGTTCAAAATGAAATTTAGCAAAAACTAGACGGTAAATATTACTGAGATTTTAGCTCATGTTAAATGTTACAAAATATTTTTTTCATTGAAGAAAAGTTGGTACCCAACTGAAATTTAGGTTTTCTAATACATGTATAGTCAACATTTGTTTGTTCAAATGAAATATTCCCATTTTTCAATATTTTATGACACAACTGTCCCGCCCAAAAAATGTGTTTTGATTCTTTTAAAAAAAATTCTGACTTGTCTTAAATTTGCAAGTCTGTTAAGTACACAGGTGGTTTCACTTAATGAAAATATGAAGAAATAAGAATATAAATGTAACTTTCCATTTATCATTTTATTTTTAATGGGTAACGTTTATTTTTCAAAGAACAAATGGGCCGTTTCTTTTTTGAACGGTAAAAATTATAGAGCTTTCAAATTTAACCGCATTATTATAAATATTGAAACAACAACTGTTTCATTTCCGCAGACATTATGCCAATAATTGAAGGCTTACCTTAATTGAAAGGTTTTGCTGGATAAACGAATTACTGTGAGTTTTATGAAAGAGTTAAAAGCGTTGTCGCTTGTATGAATGCTTTCTCGCGCAGCTATCTATATGGCAACAATTTTCAACATTTTCTAAGCTACAAAACACGCTCAAGTGTTACAGGCGAAAGTACAAAAGACGTTCTGTTCATTGCTGTAGACCTTACGCATTACAGTAATTCCCAACAAAGCTAATTCCTAACCTGAAAGGCGCCGTAAATATTTGGGATTATTGAGTATATCCGTTTTGTGAAGCATAAAACGCAATAATGGAGTTCAACAGTTGCAGCATAATAACATCGCTGCAACTTCATTTCATATTATGTAGGATAAACGATTTTTTTTAGCTTTACTTACTAGTATTAATTTTACATAGATTCAGAATCAAGCGCTACAATATCTACTATCAAAGTTGATGACTGCTTCCTTGGTTACTCGGTTATCCTCGCTCCGCGCGGGGCTCCAACTCAAGACCGTCGGATCAGGGGTCAGGCGTTCTATTCCGTGGCCACTATGTCTCCCTGCCATTTGACCAGTCATTTTGAAATCAAATGAAGTATATGTTTACACTATAGACATATACTATGCATAAAACAATTCTACGTTTGCCCTAACTCTCCCATTTTTAACAATTTGTTTTTTTTTTCAATTCCGAAAACGTGATTAATTCCTATCTGTTATATTCATTTCCATATGATGAATGTAAATGTAATTCAATGTAAATGGCAGTAACAGCTTCATTGTGATATTATGCAATATAAATTCTGTCGAAAACAATAAAACACTGACACACGAACTTAACTAGGCACTCAATCAAACTGTAATTAATCTATTTAAGTGCTGTCATTAAATTCGTTAAAGACTGTGTTATGAGTGTGCTTGGAAGGCATACAATAAGTTAGTTATATATCATGTATAACGATATTACAGCTAACAATTAGAAAAAAACAATTAGGTGAAGTCGCCAAAACTCAATTTCGAATTAAGTTTTATGAAATAATTACTTGTCCTGTCATAGCTTTAAAACTAATTCTTCATATTTTTTCGGCAAAAACTGGACAACATTTCGATTATTCCCATTCCGAACATGTTCTTGGAATTCAACGAATGCTTTTGTATACGCTGTGAATGTATTATATAAATCCGATGTAAATAATTTAATTACTCGTTTAATTCGACTTACATAGCCAGGTATGTATTTGAATGTTATTGCTTGAGGATTGTATCACATTTAGTGTTGTTCACATGTTTGTATATTGTTCATTTCCATTGCGCATTTGGGGTTGCTCTGACGGTGTATGTAGCCGCGGCCGTGGTCCAGTGGTTAGTCCGCTGGACTTGAAATCCGGCGATCCGGGTTCGATTCCCGGTCGCGGCAGGTCATACCCTTCCATGAAAATTTGACAAAAATGTCGATTTTCCTCCACATGTGGAGAAGTTGCCGGCTCCTTGTGGAAGGGTAAGTTAGTACTGGTTAGATTTCAGTCCAGGAAAAACTGGTAAGGTGAACCGGCCACCGTATATAACTGAAATATCGTTGAGAAACGGCGTTAAACCCGATGAAACAAACAATCTGACGGTGTATGTGGCATTGTGACTACTTAGTTCATTGTTGTAGCACCAACACTCGTTTTCGGTGCAAACGGAATTGCACAGTACGGCTAGAATACTGACAGAAGAACGGTATTGGGAGATTTTTTAATCTGATTGGTATGTTTTAGATCCGATACTCCTATATTTAAAAACAACCGGTCGATAATATTCTGCGATTTAAATCGGACACTGTCAATCATCCAATCAAGCAGGCCATAATTAAAAAAACTGTTTGTTCAGCGAAACCCTATCTACCCATTTAAATATGGCCCGTAAAGTGGGAATGTTTAAGCAGTGTATTAGTAGTTCATACGTGTATGACTACACACTATATTTAAACTACAATTAACTACCTACATACATACTTGCATTTGATGGGTAAAATTCTGGCCAATCAAACATTTTGTTGAGGATGATACATAAGTATTGTTGTCGCCGCACTGAAGTGCGGCGTACTGTCTGGAATGGGATATTTTTTGTACGTGGAACGTGGAGGGGCACGTGACTTAATTTTTTTCCAAGATTATTCGATTCAAGATAATTTTACCCACTGACAATAAAGTTTTACAGAAAAAGTATTTGTAATATTTTTTTATTGTTTTATTCTATTTTTTTTAAAATCTTTTAATTTATATTTTCCAGAAATGAGAAGATTGCTTTGCTTGTACAGTTAAGATGATTTTTTCAGAAAACATTCATATTAACACTTGAAAGGTTGAAATAAATGTAGAGGTCAGTTATTTTTAGATTTTCGAGAAATGAGATGACATATACGTTTAACTTGCCTTACACAGTTGATTTCTCAAAACGAATCTATGTCGGATACATTTTGAGTGTCATGATAGTCTGAGATAATTATTAAGAAACTTAATGAGAATTTTTGTAAAAGATTCAAAGAATGTAATTTTAAATATTATTATTTTTGTGAACAAAGACCTTGCTATATACAGAGAAGTTGGAACTGGGTCTGTAAACAGATTAATATTTTTTGTTTACGTGTTTGATACTACTAAAATAGATTGTAATGCCTTTAGTTACATGTTTTTTGTACAAAAGAATGTAAATAACAAAATATCATTCTACATTTCCTTTGCTCTTGTTCAATTCTTTAGCGGCGACCTTTGATGCTTTGCATCAATGATTTTCTTGTACAGACACTGTGATGCGTTAGCTGAAATGGACGACTGAAATGACGATGTAAGGCAACAGAACATGAACATTCTAAAATACAGGACAGGGCATTAAACTGATACCAAGTCATTAGACAATCGCTTGAACAAAATGTATCGCCGATACAAAAAAGGTCAAATAATATAATTTCCAGACAAGTGCAATCAAATTATTAGGCAATAAGCAATTGAAATGCTTTTGGTGAAGTACAAAATGTTCAAATGGTGAGTAAAATTAACATGAAACGAGTAAGGCGGTCTACTACTGTATTTCTAAAATAAGAACATTTGTGTAGCACAGAAATGAATATAAAACATTGAATAACTACTGAGTGAAATCGTTTAATTATTTAATAACTCACACGAATATCTAACGAATCAGTTTGAGCAGGAACTACCCAAACATATCATGATATAGTCGTATTGAATGATAGCAATTAACTCGCTCCTGAGTAGTAGACAGGTTGGTAATTTTGTATTTATCGGATATCGAAAAAAAGCCAGCAACGAACAGCAAGAGAGATGTTGCAACACTGTTACAGCCCAGGTTATTAAGTCAAGTCAGTTAACAGATCCATCGAAATTGAACACGGTGGGCGCGCTGAGCTGAACGAAATAAGCTTCAAAAATTATATATGACGTACCATCAAACGGAATTTATACTAGATCATTAATAATCAGTTAAATTGATGAGTACAAACTAGTTCATATGAATGCAGTTTAATAGCAAAGTGCAAACATACTGTTAAAACAAACTTCTAGTGGAAAGGTGATGGGAGAAAATTGGTGTCAAAATATATTTATTCATCGGATTTGATATTTAATTCGCTGAGTCAAACTCTTCTACAGGTAAATATTTTAGCATTTTTTAAGGTGATGTCGACTGTACAGTCGCACTTTCACCACCTTCGTCGCGGCATTATCATGCATTTAGCCCTAAAAAGAATTGTTTATACGTAACTTTAATTATTAAAACAGTCGGTACAAGAATCATACGGAAATCTTTTTTTCAATTACAGAATGTTGAAGTAGTGTAATGCCCGTTGTTCTTCGGTGATCATTTGTTTACCTGAACAAACGTGAAAAAAATCATTCATTTCCTTAAAATATCAATAAAAATGCATTATATCTTCATCCAGATATGGTGGAAAAAACGAAGTATGTATTATAATAATTTTTTTTAAAAACTTTCATTTTTTAACAAGCGGGGTGTTTTTCTAGTTTTGTCTGTTAGAAATGTGAATTAACAAAACATATTTTAATACCTAACAAAGATTGATATTAAAGCTGTTTATATTGATATTAAAGCTGTTTTAGCTTACGTAATTGGGTGAAACGGTTTACCATCCGATGAGTCCGATGTTAACGACACAATTGTCAAAATTCCTCCAATTCCTTAAAAGTTAGCATTAGTGAAGGCTATGATTTCTAAACTGATACCCTTTATTCAAACAACATATCTCTTGTTATTTGCAATAAAAATTATTTCCATTTTACAAATGGATCGACCGTTACCTGAAAACTAATCTATTTAAGAATCATTATGACATAACAAGTCGATTTATTGAAAATATTAATGTTTTCACATTGCCAAATAGCCATTTAAAGCTAACGACTTCGATTGTTTCGACAGCCAAGGCACTTTATATTTAGAATATTCATATGCATTTGTCTCGTTATGAAAATTAGTCTTGAAACGGTCGATCATAATGATTTTATCGCTTATTTCATGCAGTATTAAAATCTATTTTATTTTGCCAACGTTGTCTTGCACTTCAATGGTTTCTCTTCAGTTACCCTGGCGTCTGATAATCTCCTAATGCCTTTTGGGTTGCACTTTATAAGTGGCATTTCCATTTCCACTTCAGTATTCTTTTCGACTCTTCGACTTAGCTTAACAGCAACTACGAAATCAAATAACTTACATAATGCGTGTCTGATCATTTGTTTGATAAAACAACATGTTCTGCAAGCTGTTGTTTATTGAATAGGATATTCTGATATTCTAATCACGCGCCATTTGAGAAGTGTATAATATTTATATCAAGCATAATAATGGCTCTTGATTCATATTCATTCTGCCTAGTCCGTTAAATTAAATTACAAAGACAAGATTGCATCTTTCAATATCAACTAGAATTGCGATTGTGGCAAACAGGAGCACGCGTCATTATACGGGAATAAACAATAGTGGTGATGTGAATGTTCTTAAGTTATTATGTTTTCATGATCCACTCGTGAACTGCCCTCAAACATTATAAAGGACTGAAATACTAGCCTTTTACAAATTCAATTGAAAATGTTGAATCTATTTTCATAGCAAAGAATAAGCGTTTTATCGACTATGTATGGTAATTTCTGTTTTTGTCAGATCCATGAATAGTGTATCCTTATTTGTGTATATTAGCACAAATGAGATATCGCTTATAGGCCTTGCTTACCTTTCACACGTGTTTTTCTTGAGCCTCGTTGCAAAACTTCGAGTATGATTAGTCACACAGTGATGTCGCACATACAGCTTGTCGACTAGCAAACGTGAGAAAGGGCAGCTACGGGAAGGCCACAATCTAAAAAAACTTTCCATCCAATTTAAGTTCACAGAGCAATTGATTGTTTGTTTTTCAATGATTTAATAGGTAAAGCGTTCCTTGAAGTAGATGCTTGTAATGTTTATCTCGTACTCTGCCTATTAGTCCCGTCCGTTATTTTTTTGGAATTTGATAGAATTGTATTTTATGTAGACATACGATCGATCAGTATTTGTTTCAAAATCGTTTAAACAAATCCAGATGAATAAAGCGCGTTTAACATTCTCGAATATAATAGCAATTGTTTCAGTCTGTACAGTCGAACTTTTTGGAAGTTTTGACTTCCCCGCGAAAAAAAGGTATTTGTTCTGTTAATATATAATAATAACCAGTATCTTCAGGCACAACTATTCTCAAGTAAATGATTAAGTATTTTTGCTAAGTCTTAAACGAAGGAGAAATATAATCAAATTGCGATCTATCAATAAAAGTTATACTATAGGTATAATATACATGTATATATACTAGAGATTTCTGATATCATAGCATAGGGTTTAAGAGAAAAGCCTTTGAAAGCTTTGAGTACATCGTTTCCGAAACAAATAAAGGGATAAAAACCTGTCATCTCCAGCGTTTATTGCTAGATACTCATACACAGCGCATCAAATAGAATATAAGCATACCTTGTAATTTAGATGCATACTTCGTTGCGTGTCATATCGTGCCATTTGATCCTGATTCATCTCTTTCTAATGTTTTTGTTGTGAATACCGATCTCAAAATATCAGCCTATAAGTATCCAGTTCATATGTCATACTCTTACGTCATATATTTACTGATAAGTCTAAAAGTATGCTGTTTATGCCCGATTACTTCAACTTGAGATGATAAAAAACCTTTCACTTCATTTAAATTGTTTGTGAACACCCTCCAAAGTTAAGTGGACAGTTAACAATATTTCAGTTGTTTGTAGCTGATTTTAGCAAATTTACTGAGTAAGTGAGGTGTTTGATAATACTGACATATGGAGTACGGGTTGAGTACATGTAAAGAAGTAACATCTGTGGAATCCAATTTCTGAGTGCAAGCATGTTAATCTCTTCAAATCCGTTTGTAAATACATCATACCCGCTGTGTTTTCTAATTCATCACGGGGAACGCCAAATACATAAGACAGTGCCTCTCCACACCGACCTCCGGGAAACAACAATCCAAAAAACTAAGGCATTTGGGGGTACATACGAAAGGGAACAGGGGTGCAAGGAATGTCCTGGTCGACCATAAGGGATAACTAGGAGAATTTAACAATGTTGTTAAAATTCTATCAAAAATGTTCGAATTCCACTATTTAATTCCAGCATCTCTATTCGACAACTTGTTTAGAGCTTTAATGTCTCAACACGAACGAGCTGCAATTTACAACTTAGTGTTGCTTTTGAGAGAATATATTGCCTTATTTCATTGTTTAAACACATACGACATAGACAAATGAGTTTTATGTAAAACAAATTTTGGTTTTCCTCTTGGAATTACTTTTTAGTTACGAATGAAAACCTGTACCAGACATTCATTTCATTAAGCGCTTATGCAATTCAGAGATGTCACCTATTAAATCATTTTTAGAGAAACCGCTTACGTAAAATAGCTTGTCACATAACAAATTCTGATTTATAAATGCGTCCCTCCATGCTTTACATTCATGTAAGATCTTTAGTAAAATTACTACAATAAAAATAACTGAAATGCAGTGTCTGTATTTGTTTGTATATGGGGAACGACAGGAATAGAAATGCCCTTCATCGTATGATCATCACATGAAAGTCGTGTATGTTCAACTTTTAGCCGACGTCCCTACAGATCTTCGAAAAACTTTGCGGGCACGCACGGCATTTCTTGCGATTTCAAGAGCTGTCAAGGGTTAGCCCTTACGAGACCCTTATACTGCCCTGGAGATTCATGTGGCCTAGACATTACTGAAACACAGTGTGAGGTTTTGTCTAATGAGCCTACTTTGTTCGTTATCTGGAACGGTAGCGCTCATTAGTGTCTTCGTATCAATAACACTAGCAGGAAATGTCATATAAAATCCACAGTGACCATTAAAAAACGAGGACAAATGCAAAAAAGACAAACATGTAAAATATTACACAAGAAAAACGGGACAAAAGACCCACATAAATGATAGTTTAAAATGGTAGCACCGCCATGGAACGGTCTGGAAGGAACTGGTTTTATTCGAATGTGTTGTTATAAATTAACTGTCTAATAAATTCAAGTCGTATCTTTTGTTCGCTGTGCTGTTACTAACATTGCGTAAGTTTGTTCTCATCAACTAGCCCAGCTATTTTGTTCTTCGATGCTTTGTTCTACAATTAATATGCACCTCAATCAAACACACTTCATGTTCTTTCAGGCGACAAGTGCTTAAAGGAAATAAATTAGCATACAAATATCACAAATTACCCAACTTTGACAAAATACTGCTGAAGAAATTATTAGTGAAATATTGTTGTTAGAGAGCACAGGCCAAACAAGTTCTTAACACAATGACATTCATACTCAGTGCCTGTTGGACTATCCAGTTCATAAAGTGACCATTACGTCACTTGAACACAGACTTTGAAATTGGAGACACCGACAAACTACAATTGAATCTATCGTCTTGGGTCACTGTTCAACTTTTCTAGGACAAGGACTTTGACTGTAATAAGCCGTAACATGACGTATTCAATTAACAGCAATTACAATCTGATGGAAATGTTTTACAACTACAATCTGTTGGAAGTTGGTTAAGCGACCTCTTAATCAAAATTGGGTCATTAACTGCCAATGTTTCCTTTTGTGCCGACCGAGGTTGAAGATCATAAATCATAGCGATCTGTCATAAGTTACTAAATAAATGATTACAGTTGGATGAAAACGACTGTGTAATAAAGGGCCGAAGTGATATTCACAGTGTGAACATGTGGTATCAAATTCAATGAAATTTATGTACTGCCCATAATTAATGTGCGTACCAATTTTGAGGAGCATAGATCAACGCATTCATGAGTTAATGGACGAAAACAGTTTTTTGAAAACAATAACCATTTTTTCTTTTAACATAAAATTATTGCGCGGAAGCAAAATTGCTATCAGAGAGGCGAATTTTAAACTTTATATTGGAGGACTTCACATCCTAATTGAAGATTATAATCTTTATAATATATATAATATAAGTTTTAATCTTTATAATGCATATGAGTGTCTCTCGTGGCGTGTTTGTATACACTGTTATGTATTATGACTTATATTATGTGCCATTTCACGCCTTAATCATTTGTTAGTATTATATGATTCTACTATCATGTAATTAACCCGGCATCGATTTCAAGAAAATATTAAATTATAAAGTCAGTAACTGTCTTTAATATATTCGTCAATTATTTCAGCATGTGCAATCGAAAGGTTTGGAAGTGTTTACTTCCGCACGAGAAAATGTATCTTTGTTCTGTTTATATAACTTACTCACCATTATCTTTAGTGACTTCTTGTGTATCGTTTATAAGTCTTAAAATATATTTATAAATAAATGATTAAAAAAGAGATATATTGTCATATTGAGCTATTTCAATAAAGTTATATACTATAGTTATGTCATATAGATATATACTATAGATTTTTGATATCAAAGCATAAGTTTTAAGAAAAAAGCATTTGATAGCCAATTATTTAGAGTTTATTGCCTAGTTAAAACGTGAAATCGGACCTGTACAGAACGAGATTAATCAAAGCGCTGAAAGCGCAGAAAGACTGGGGCAGACAAATTTTGTTCGTGTTCTGTAAAGACATGTCAACCCTAGATTGTACAAGTATTGCACTGTGTCAATCAATGTTAATTTCAAAGCATGCATGTATGACTACAGTTCAACCTGGATTTTTAGTTTACCGCCTTCACTTCTAAACAATGTGAGTGCGGGCGAGTTGATCTTAACGTTTATTAATTAACTAATCTTGTTATCAATCATTTGATTACCAGTCCGACAGGTTTGCAAGCATTACATGTACGTTGAATTTTATCGTGCTGGCTACCTAATGGCTTACCATTTTTAAAAAATAGCAAATGGGCAAATAATTGGCGTATTTCGATAAATAACATTTAAAAATTATGATTTACTGTAACATTAACACCTGAAATGCCTTTTTGACGACACAAACAAAGTTTAAATGTCCAACAAGCGAATGTGCAGACAGTCGTTGTGCGTCAACAGCACTGGATGTTGTAAAACCCGTCCGTTCCGTACCGTTTCGATGGGTTTACATGTGCGCACCGTTTACTTCATTATACTATGTATATTGATCGATTTTTCGTACACCAGTCTAAAAACGGGTTCGGATTTGTACTCAATTTCGTTCGTATTTTCTTTATTTTCGTCAACAATCGATACGGTTGGAAACGAAAAATTTAAAGGCGCTAAAATTCGATATCTATTTTTTTCCATTTTAGCAAAATATACACTCGCCGGCTTTGTAATCCAATTAATAAAAAGTGGTGGCCTAATCAAGCTTTATTTTTGTTATCATTTGTCTTGAATGTGTTATCAACAGGTTATAAACATTCGCCATAGTGTTCCCACATCATTCACTAATGAGTGCTTATCAATAACCTGATACTAGGATGTGTAATCGCACGGGCTGTGGGGATTGTAAAACCGAGATATCTCGTGCTTAGCATGATAAGGGTTAAACATAAATGCACTTGGAATGGTTTTGTTTCCGATAAAAAATAGTCCCTTCAGAGCAATGTGCAAATCCATCAAAAAGACAAAGGAAATATAAGTAGTACGGCGGTTGGTGACGTCATGATAAATTAGACATTTGATTGGTTTATGCAAATCATGCGCAGTGATACATAGAGTGGTATCAAATGTGTCTAACTCTTATACGGCTGTTGCCAAAATTACGGTTACTAAAGACATGGGGCTAACGCCCCAGTCTAAAAACTATAATAATTCGTTTCCGAAACAAATGAATCGATATTTTTTACACCTGTCATATCCAGCGGTGGTTGCTAGCTTCTCATCCACTGCGCATCAAATATTATATGAGCAGACATATTTAGATGTATATCTCATTGCATACTATATCGGGCCATTTGATCTTGCCTTATCTTTCTGTTTATATCATTGCTTTTGATGAGCATAGAATATATAAAAAATATCTGCCTATAAACTGAATAAGTAAACGGTTCAATAATACTGGCATGTTGAGTACGGATTAAAAATGAGTTAAGACGTAACATCTGCGGAAACCGATCACTGAGTGCAAGCATGTTAAACCTCTCGAATATGTTGTAAATATATCATACCTGCTGTGCTGAACATAACATAGTAAAAGATCATCAGGGCAATTAGGAATAAAAGAACTGTCAGACCAAGACGTTTTAAATTCACAACGATACGGATATTGACAATTCAATGTAACTCCCAACATAATAGTGTGCTAAAAAGCGATCAAAACTATACAATGTATATATATATTATATGAATTTCAAGATTCAATTCCACCGTATACAGCCGTGCAACCTCACCAGTGCGGTCCTCTCTGGATCAACAATCTCTCTTTGACACCATTTCTAAAACAACATGTCTCAACACGAACGAGCTGATATTAACATCTTTTAATTAGTATTGATCTTGCGGGAATCCATTTGTTCGTTATCTTGAACGGTAACACTCATAAGTGTCTTAGTATCATAAAACTAGTTCCGTGTTAACCTTGGATAAAGAACTCTAGCAGGAAATGTCACATAAAACGCACAGTGATCAGTAAAGAACGAGGACACATGAACAATAAACAAACATGTAAACAATTACAAAAGCAAAACCGGATAAAAGACCCATATTAATGATGGATGAGAATGGTAGCACCGCCTTGAAACGGTCAGGAACGAACTGGTTTTATTCGAATGAGTTGTTGTAGATTTACTGTCTAATATATTCAAGTCGTATCTTTTATACGCTGTGATGTGACTAACATTGCGTAAGTTCGTACTAAAATTACCATGTTCCAAAGTTATTATGCACACTTCATTATCTTTCAGGCTATAAGTGCCTAGCAGAGATAAATTAGCTTACAGATATCACAAATAGAGACTTTGTAGGTGAAATATTGCCCTTAGAAGGCACACAACAAACATATTCTTTACAAAATGGCATTCGTAATTTATTGCTATGCGCTTGTTGTATTATACAATTCCCAAAGTGACAATTACGTCACATGAACACAGACTTGGAAATTGGAAATCTGTATTATTTTGTGTATACTGTATTGCTGTGTATGGTGATGATTACACTTACATTATACATATATCTATCTAATAATTTTGACAGCGATATAAAACTGAAATATTCATTCTGTTACTAACAAAGCACAGTAGTGCGGAGCAACGGTGAGTATGTGGAATATAGTGTTATAAAAGTACGGATATATCTTCTTGTTACATAATATTACTAACAAAGCATAGTAGTTCGGAGCAACGGTGAGTATGTGGAATAAAGTGTTATAAAAGTACGGATATATCTTCTTGTTACATAATATTACTAACAAAGCACAGTAGCTCGGAGAAACGGTGAGTATGTGGAATAAAGTGTTATAAAAGTACGGATATATCTTCTTGTTACATAATATTACTAACAAAGCATAGTAGTTCGGAGCAACGGTGAGTATGTGGAATAAAGTGTTATAAAAGTACGGATATATCTTCTTGTTACATAATATTCTACTACGATTTCAATCAGAACTAGTTCAGACACAGGCAAACTACGATTGAATCTATCATTTTGGTTCATCGTTCAACTTTTATAGGATTCGGAATTTGAAAAAGAATAAAGTTCTGGTCTTATTCAATTAGCAACAATAACGATCTGATGGAAACGTTTTTTCTAACTAAAATCTGCCGGACATTGGTTCGATGACCTCTACATCAATATGGAGTATTTGATCGCATTTGCGCCTATCACGTCTGACGATAATAAATCATAGCGATCTGTCATTAGTTATTTAATAAATATTACAGTTGAATGAAAATGTCTGTTCTATAAAGGTGATCTTCATATTATTGTGAATATGTGGTCTCAAATTTATTAAAATACATTTACTGTGAATAACGTTTGTTCCTATCAACGTTGTGAAGCATTTCTGACTTAATGGACGAAATATTTTTGAACCAATAACCATTTTTACCTTTAACATAGTTCTAAAATTATTGCCCGAAAACAAAATTGCTAACAGAGGGGCGAATTTTAAACTTCCTTAAAACTCAGTAAAACCTCACTTAAAGACCACCTCAATAGTAAGACCACTTCAATAGTAAGACCACTTCAAAATTAAGACCACACTTTTTACAAGAATATGTTTACTGTTTTGGTCTTTATTCAACCTCAATATTAAGACCACCTTAAGAAGAAGACCGGGTTTCAAGGGTCTTATTATTGAGGTCTTACTATAGTCCTCAAATTATTGGACGGAAACCATATTGCTATCAGAGAGACGAATTTCAAACTGTCCGTTGGAGAACTACATATCCTATCGAAAGTTTAGAATCTTTTCAATTTTATGGGTGTTTTTTTGTAACGTGTTTGCATACAATTTTACGTATTATGACTAACACGAGTTTTATGTACCATTCCATGCCTACGTATAAACCCAATGATTATAGTAACTATCAAGACAAATTGTTAATCATGCAATTCGGTAAAAAGGTTCTATAATTTCCTCTGAAACAATGTGCAAGCGTGTGCAAACCTTGCTCATTTAAAAATTATTTCGATCACAGACATGTCATAATTGACCAGGTGTATGTGCAATTCTTACACAGAATCATTACATTGTTTGTATATTTTACACATCATTACCAAACACGAATGTTGTACACATCTCCGTGTGTGCAATTAAAAATACATTAACATCACGTTGGATTTTTTCCTCTTTTGAACAGATTCCTTTCAAAATATTTCTCAGTAACTATTTTACTACACTGTTTCTGGCGACATTCATACCTTGCATCAATTTTCCATTGTTCAGTATCGTTTACGATTTCTTACGCTTTTACTTTAAGTTCACCATACGCATTAAGTGTAGCCGGTTAATGACTAACAACTGTAAATCAATTATTCAAGATCAAAATAGATTCATTATTCGAGTCTGAGGTCTTAGCATATGTACTTAATTAACTCCGCGTCACATTTCACAACACAGATTTGGTGTGCGTGCTTATTTTAAACAAAAGCTCCTATTTCCTTCACACGCATAAATACACATTTACATAAATTGCTGTTCAACCTTACGTTCAGGTCAGTCAGTTGTTATGGTTTGTATTGTTGGAAAATGTTAAGTGAAAAAGAATGTTAATTTGAAATGTGCTGTCAGTCTTCCTCATTTCCAATGTGCAGTTCGTTGGTATAGTGTTCATGTTCTTTTCTCCTTCTCCCCTGTTCGGCCCGTGGCTTCTGACTTTCTTTCTGGCCTTGTCGTGTAATGTATTACATTCAGTCCTTCCCCCCTCGGTGTCCCCCTAATTGTCATGGTTATTATTGATTGTCGACAAGACCATTCCTTGCTCCCCCGTTCTCATACATTGACAACCATTGTACTTCCTTAGTTCCTAATGTTTCGTAGGCTGTTGTTTCCACGAGGAATGTGTGGGTAGGCATTGTCTTGTGTGTGTGACGCTCCCTTTTTCCACGAGGTATGTGTGGGTAGGCATTGTCTTGTGTGTGTGACGCTCCCTGTTTCCACGAGCTATGTGTGGGGTCGCATTGTCTTGTGTGTGTGACGCCCCCTGTAACCCTGTTTCCATGAGGTATGTGTGGGTAGGCATTGTATTGTGTGTGTGACGCTCCCTGTTTCCACGAGGTATGTGTGGGATCGCATTGTCTTGTGTGTGTGACGCCCCCTGTAACCCTGTTTCCACGAGGTATGTGTGGGATCGCATTGTCTTGTGTGTGTGACGCCCCCTATAACCCTGTTTCCATGAGGTATGTGTGGATAGGCATTGTCTTGTGTGTGTGGCGCTCCCTGTTACCCTGTTTCTACGAGGTATGTGTGAGTAGGCATTGTCTTGAGTGTGTGACGCCCCCTGTAACCCTGTTTCCATGAGGTATGTGTGGGTAGGCATTGTCTTGTGTGTGTGACGCTCCCTGTTTCCACGAGGTATGTGTGGGTAGGCATTGTCTTGTGTGTGGGACGCTCCATGTAACCCTGTTTCCATGAGGTATGTGTGGGTGGGCATTGTCTTGTGTGTGTGACGCTCCCTGTAACCCTGTTTCCATGAGGTATGTGTGGGGAGACATTGTCTTGTTTGTGAGGCGCTCCCTGTAACCCTGTTTCCACGAGGTATGTGTGGGTAGGCATTGTAGTGTGTGTGTGTGGCGCTCCCTGTAACCATGTGTCCACGAAGTATGTGTGGGTAGGCATTGTCTTGTGAGGCGCTCCCTGTAACACAAACTTCGACTGTCTTTCGTCCAAATATCATAATTATGTAACACCTTTCTGATATGTTACATCCGATGCAAAATGTACATTAATTTATTTGTTACAATTTCAGATCAACCAACGCTCACTTGTATGTTTGCTTCCCAAGGGACCTGAAAAAGTGTGGAAACGACTTTACTCTCCTTGAAGTGATACAGTTGATACGAGATGAACGATATTGGATCAGCTGAAGCCAGAAGCACTGTTGATGATGACTATGAACTTATCCTTGATTCCGACACAGAAAATATAACAGTGTATAATGTAACCACAATTTCGCCTGAAGATTATGCGGTGTACCTAAAGTCAGAAATCTACCCCAATACCGGAGAATGGGTGCTCATTTTCGTCTATATATGTACCTTCTTCATTGGCTTGATTGGGAATGCATTGGTGTGCTTTTCCATCATTCGCAACAAAAATATGAGAACGACAACCAATTTGTTTATCATGAATTTATCGGTGGCTGATCTTGCTGTTATACTGATATGTCTTCCCTTAGCACTGGTGTATGACGTCACGAGCACGTGGTTCTTCGGTACGGTGGGATGTTGCATTTATTCTTTTCTCTCAGTAAGTTTTGATTTTTCTACTCACTTATTTCCGTTGAATTGTTAGAAAAACGTTTAGCGCATGGATAATTAATATTTCACTCCTTGTACAAATGAGTTTGGAGAAGTTCAAATCCTCGATTTCCGGCTTAAGCGGTAACACCTGATCAACTTCATCACTGCACCTTTTTTTGAAGTTTTGGTCTGCCATGAGCAGATAAGCAGTAAACACCGCATAACATTCATCGAACCTTCATAGACACAATACTAGTAATACAGACAATCCAAAACGATACGGATGAATGAACACCTTACTACATTGGAATTTGATTCCGCGCAAACATTACCTGAACATCCAGCATACGTCTTATGTTTGTAGTATTGCCTGTTAAATATGTCACAGGTTTTATAAGGAATACATCCAATCAGACGAAAATACATTAATTCGCTGAATTTAACATACATTTTGTATATTTTGCAATAAATAAGACATTTTACTGTCAACATCCTTCCGAAATACTCTTTGCTCTAGGCATATGGTATTGAATGTGACAATCTCTGAAATTAATGTCCATGACTGTATGCTTATCTTCTCCAATTTGTCAGAGATTCTTATTAAAGGCACAGATAATTCCTACTTTCGTTTTGATGGCTAAAATATCGTACTGTATGTTCAGAAATGCATTTATGTCAACAGAAAGTCGTTTTGTGAAATGAAATTCAGTTCGAGTGGAAGGTGAAGGTATCTGAGAAGTGAGATAAACGGTAATACCGCCTTAATACCCGGTATATTATACATACATAGAAGGGGTTGCCTCTTTTATAACGAAGATAACTATTAGGTAACATTACACCATAAACACAATATACCTTGTATATTTATTTACTACTTTTTTGTTATGCTAGATGTGTTAGTCTGAAATTATTTGTTTTCAATTTCAGACATTCAGCATAAACGTCTCAGTTTTGACATTGAGCGCAATATCCATAGAACGATGGTATGCCATATGCCATCCACTCCGTTTCCATAGTACTATTAGAAGGGCAAAAATGATTATATTGTTTATATGGATCGCTTCAATTTGTGCATCTTTACCAATCACAGTAACATCATCATCTACTAGATTTAAATCATACACAGTGTATTTTGCCAAATGTTACCCATCGATGTGGTCTTGGAAATCACTTCTAATTTACCAGTTGTGTTTCATCGTAGGTCTTTACGTTCTTCCGCTAGGCCTGATGGCATTCGCTTACATTCGGATAGCTCTAGTATTGTGGAAGGATCAGGCGCCTCGGCATAGTGTGGCACGTATGTACTCCTTATGTATTGACATTATATATACCAAATGCACAAATAGTGCGAACTTCTTCCATACTTCAACGATAAACTGTTTTATGAAGCCGCTTTAATCCATAGTATTTTTCTGGTAAACAATTTAACGAATATTTTGTAGATGCAATGCTTGTATCATCTGTTGTCGAAATCAATTTAATAATCAACATCTATGTTTTATGCAATTCATATTCTAATCAAACAAACCATAAATGCAATGACAGAGTTTAATAGGTTACTTGTGTGTTACCTTTTGTACTTACTACACTGTGTATTGCAACCAAGGTGAAAACTTTTATAAACCATTTTCATATTCAATATTAAAACGTAAATGGTACCAGAGTATTGACGTAAACATTTTTGCATACATTTCAAGACACACTACCAAAACCCTATCGGAATAGAAAATGAAAAATAGTGGAGCAATCCAAAAGCACAAGAAGGCATGACATTATTATCAAGTTTGAACCTTTTGCTGTATAGTGGACAACGAAGAAACAATAAATGTCAAAATGTGTAGTTCTTTGGTACAATTATTACAGGCGTACATTGTTGACAAAATGTTTGTTTTGTTACTTTGGAACCATTGTTAATTGTTTATAAAATAATTGCCCATTGTACGTTAAGGAAAAAATACTTATATTGCAGGCAGTCGGCAACCAATGCTCAACTCGAACAGACAAGCAGAAAATGATGTACAAACTGAAAGTAGGAAGAAAGCCGCCAGAATGCTTATTGCTGTTGTTATTGTATTTGCAATATGCTATTTTCCGAACCATATGCTTAATCTATTACAGTAAGTACATCTATGTCCTTGCAATTTATTGTTCCCCACAACTGTAATTCCGTCTGTCCCACATGACTTATATCTCAAAAAGTATTTGACCTAGAATAATATACAAAGCTGATATAGAAATATTAGTCATCCATGAGATTGCGCACCTGCATTTTGCGATTGCAATAATAAAGTAAGTACAGATACATGCCCCATTGGTTGTGTGGGGTGGGGGCACCTATGTCCTGTGGACACATTTCTAGTTTTCTCTTTGTTGTTAACATTGACCTTATCGGTTTTGATCGTTACTGCATTTTCGACATGCGTGTTATTCAGGTTCGAAACGGTTGACATTTTCGAAGTGTCCCAGATATTTATTTAGCATAGTTTGTTTTTCCTTTTTTAGGTGTGAACAATAATTACTAGCGATACATTGTACCTTGCTCAGTTTAAATATTATCATTGTACTCAATGCATATTCCATTCGGTCATCTGAAATAAAATACGAGGTGCAAGCATCCGGCGGTTTATAAAGCTGTGTGCTTAATGAACTGTTATCGCTCTATAGATTTCAATTATTTGTCCTGTTTTTAGATTTACAGGAATTTTCAATGACGAATCCTTGAGGCAGACAATTATCATTTACGCCATGACGGCACATTGGCTGGTGTCTTTCAACAGTTGTATAAATCCAATTATCTACAACTTTATGAGTGGTGAGATATATATTCGTTATAATCATGTTCGTACAAACTGTTGATATATCCTCTTGTATGCTTGTCTGAAATTTACCCGTGATCACTCACCGTCAGTCGTCCGTCCGTCATCACTTATTTAAATGACATATCGTCTGGAATCATGTAAAGGAAGTTGTTGAGACTTGTTAATGTTGTAACTTGCATGATCCTCTACCACAAATGTTCAAAGAATTCCATAACATTAGAACGATGAAATAAAATATTATTGTCTACACCGCGAGTCTTAGAGCTTAGATAGTTGGTATGCAGCATTGCCTTGTGGTCCTCTACGAAGATTGTCAAAATTGATTCTCCCTGGAAGGGTAACATGTTCTATATAGACTTGTAAGGGAAAATATTTGAAATTGTTCTTTTCCAAAATCACAAAGTCCAGTTCTTAGATATTTGGTATGTAACGTTGTCAAGTAGTCCACTACCACGAGTGTTCATGTCTCTGGGGTCAATATTGTCCTCTTCGAGGGGTCACATGTTTTAAGGTTATCTTCTTGTCCAAAACAAGCTTAGATATTTGGCATGTAGGTTTGTCTAATGGTCCTCTATATACATTAATCAAGTCATGCTCCTCTGGTCAAATTGACCTCAATTGTTTTCTATCTTATGCTTGGTGACTCAGTTGATCGATTTAGGGACGTCTTTGCCTTCTTGTCTAAATAAGAAACACTGTACATTCAATGTTATGTTTCGTACGTTCGTAACAGGGGTGGCCTGTATAACCTGACGAGATAGAAATGGTCCGTTGTCAGATAGTTTGCTACAATGTGTGAAGATTGGACGAAAAATGTAATTTAAGCGAAATATTTTCTAGGCAGTGGTAACACTGTTCCGGTCTATGCGATAATAAACACTGGTATCGTGTTTCCTGAAGTTCATTTTAGTACAGCAATTATAGCTTCTGTTGACATGATTTGTAGTATTTATCTGGTCATTTTGTCGCTAGCATTACCTTTGTGAAAAAATAAGTCACAGTAACATGCAATTGTTTATATTTGTTCATAAGGTTTCGTTATGCCAAGACGGAACTCCTATTTTCAAGCATCCTTTCTTTTTGTGTATTGTCTTGTTTGCCTTTGCAGATGTTAACTTTCATTATATGTTTGCATCCTTGTGCTCGTAAAGTGGTAACATTCCTATGAGTTGTCCTTTGATTAGCGTAATATTATAATCAGCAAATTGGCAGCGCTATTTACTTGTAGACAATTTAGAATATATGTTTCCGTCTGCATAGGTCAATAAAATCTCATTTGTTTCGCAATATGTCAAGTTCTGGCAGACCAGTAGGTATATATTTCCTGGCGCTGGCATGTTATTCGTTTCGCCCGGATATGTTCCTCATTTGCAAAGCTAATACAACAAAAGAAAACGCAATCAAGTCAGATATTGTATTAAGTATCCCACTAACTTCTTTTGGACAGTAATAGGGAAATCAAGTTGTACAGCATTGAGACATTTACATACGCTACGTTCCAGTAATTGGCTTCCTAATTTAGGTGGCTACACACTCTGTATGCGGCATTGCCGGCTACACTTCAATATTCCGTTCCAAGGTGTTTCTCTTATCTTCTTTAAATTTTCACCGAGTATCTATATTTGACTCGTGTCCCTATTGCTTTTATAATTGTTTGCATGTATGTATGTTTGTATGAGATGATTGGGCCTTTGTATCCTTTCCTGCTATAAATCATTTTGTATATCAAAATAACAAAGCATTGAATGATAATGATCATTTTAAACATGATATTTCCATTACAATATCGTTATGAATCATGTGAATCTTGCATGCACAGATCTACGTCATTTATGTTGTTCTCATATGGTGTAGGCAATTCATTACTAAAGTCAGTACAAAAAGAAACACAATCGATGTATTTTGCGTTTTTGAAAATATTATATAGTGATGATTCCACTGGCTTTGTTTTAACTGTTCGTGTTCAGTGGCAATCAGTTACTTGATACTTATGACATTATTGATATTATTAAGGATGAATACAATTCTGGTCGATCATTTACGCATTTACTTTGCCTGTTAAAAGAAGCCGAGTAAGGAAGGTTTATATAGCATGTGTGTTTCATTTTGAACTTGCTGTGTTTTGTCTCCAAGTGTTATCGAAATACAACTCTAGTTACTAAACTCTTGAAGTTTTCTAGACTAGTTTATCTTATGTTCTTGATTTATATACTGTTATACAAACCCTTCGTTATAGGTCGTACCCTACAACATGCATAGACATAAAACTTACATAATAATACATATATATATAAATGCGGGTTTCTGGTGTTGTGTTGGGTTCGCCTTTACTTGCTTTTGCAATCTGGTACGCTTTTTCAGATGAATTTCGTAAGCATTTAAGGTGGCAACACTTCACAACAAACCAGTCAGGATGTGTAATCATCTAGTGATGCTGCAGAAGTAGTATCAAGTGATTGCTTTGCATCATCATTAACGGTATAATGCATGTTGTCATAAGTATCTACAATTCAAAACATATTTTGCTAAGACGTAGAAATACTGTTTTCGAAAACTTCTAGAGCAGAATTATGGTATATGTATATAAACATTGCTACATCTCTGTAAGCATTCTTACTTGATGTTCGTGTAAACATTTAATGATATATAATTAAAACAAGAACTAAGTTTAAAAAAGATAATTGGCGTATATGGAATAATGCCTTGCAGTGAATGTTTCCATTGAAAACGATGAATACATTACAACGGTATACAAATAGTTCTCTCGCGGAATTTGTTCAATTTTTCTTTAACATGGAATGTCTTCAGAAATGTGACAAACGAAATGTTATTTATTATATATTGTTGTATAAAGTCAAAAGACACACATTTTGTTGTAAATTGATAAATAAAATTTTGCGCAATAATCTATTAAGATCAGTTGAAACATTTATAACAAATATCGCCCTTTTGCCAGAGGGGTACGCTACGGAAAAAAACGTATCTTTCAACGAAAAATTACTGACAACTATGAAATTGAAAGAAATCGTGTCAATTTTTGTTAGTAAAACTAACACATATCATCTTCTTAATAAGTTTCTTCTTGCTTTTAGTTGTATTAATGACTTGGTAAAAAGTGAATTATCTTTTCGAGACAACCCACTTGCGACTCCGCTTAAAATTTGTACCGATCAAATCGTCTAATTTGTTGCATATTGAAACAACGCGCTTCATATACAACATTTGATTGGTCTAAAATGTAGGTCATGATCAACATTATACAGCTTCGCCGAAAAAACATCTATGGAAGAAATTTATATAAAGTGGGGCAACTAGTTTCAGATTTTCATGAACATTTATATTACATGTACTACATATTCGTTTTGCCACGAGAGATTGAGTAGGTATGCATAACGATGTGACGCAACATGCTGCATACTTTAGCTCGAAAAAAGATGCTCCGTTGATGCGGTATGTCTCATTAGTTTGAAGCCGTGATTATAATAAATACGATAATGATATCGTTAATACACAAACATATTTCTCAATATTTCCGGTTCTTTGAATTTTTGGTAAAAAAACCTTCTTCCATTGTTTAGTTGTGATGTTTCAGTTGTGATCTCCTCCACATATTTATTGCTTTATGGAATATGTCTGGAGTAATTGCACATTTCCCTTTCACCGCAGCACTTAGGAAAAATTGAATAAACTGTACGGCAAATCTTCTACATATGTTATACGGAATGCTATTTAGATAGTTTTATCATCTAGTGATGTGCAGAAATACTATCAAGCAATTGCTTTGCATTATCATGGCCTATAAACATTCCATTGCTTGTTAAAGTAGCATTACGTGTTTTGTTTTGTAATTAACACGTGTATTTATTGTAACATACAAGATAAGGATTGACATTCTTGCCGAAAAAATGAGTTTTATTTCGCTAAATCTGTCAGGAAATTACAGTAAATCCCCATTTTCTTTTGCAATGCTCTTTCCTCTACAAAAATGCTGTCAAATGTGTCCATCTCTGAAAGGAAACACGTATGAATTTTTGTTTATGTATATGTATGCTTAATGACAACTTGTTTTATTACTGGTCGTAGGGAAGCTTCACCAAGTTGTCAGAATTGATGAGTAAGGTCACAGACAAGTTCTACTTTCATTTTTGAAGACTAAATAAAGGCTACATTCGGTTCAGTATCGAACAGAAAGTCGTTTTGTGAAATAAAATGCAAGTTGATTGAATTGAAACTACCATATAGCCATCAGTGACGAAAGGAAAAGATTTTATCTGTTTTAATGTAAATGTAGTTTTTCGAGTTGAACAAAGGCATACAAAGATCATTTGTTTTAAGCCACAGCGACATATTTCCTGATACGCATTGAACCATCACACGCTGAAGGAGATGGTATATACCTGTCAGAAGCGGTAATGGAAATTCCATATGGAATATGAGTGGTTAGTTCCGATTATCTACTTCGTATGTACGCATGTATGGAAGGTTTTTTTAAGATTCTCAAACATGTTTATATTTAAATTCACAGGTAAATTTCGCCAGGAATTCAAGGACTCTATCATGATGTGTGTCGTCAGGGTCTGTTGGAAAAGAAACATAGCATGGAACGATTCATATCGTGTGGCTTTCAATGCGGAAAACTACAGAGTGATAAGTACAAGGGCAGGAAATGTGTCAAACACAAATAATAAGGGACAGGAAACTACTAAACATGTTGTGGTCTAACAAATATGAAGTCATTCGATGTGTCGATATGATGAGCAATATAACGATGTAACAGAGTGACATATGTACTTGTTATCGAATGTGTTATATCAGAGAGATGTACGTGTATGAATTTAAATCCACAAGCTACACTAGAAGTTCTCTTTAAAGCACGAGTACTGCTAAAATGTTTTGAAGGGTTGAAACATTTTAGAAACATAAAACTTTTATTTTACAGCACTGTTTGTATTGTACTTGCACTTGGAATTTTGCGTATTTACAGTTTATATGAATATTGATTTACATATAGTGCAACCGTTCGCGAGAAACAACCTTTGGGAGACATACATTTTTGCTGCTGTTGAGAGGTTGTTTCTCTTTGCATTTTAAATTCATGGTACAGTAAAACCTTGCCTAACGACCACTATAATAATAAGACCACCTCAAAATTTAGACTACAATTTTAGAGTCCATTTTGACTGTTTTGCTCTTTATTCAAAATCAATATTAAGACCACCTCAAAAATAAGACCAGTTTTCAAGAGTCACAAAGGTGGTCTAATTATTGAGGTTTTACTGTAAATTCTTATTACAGGAAGATTTGTATTGTTTCTAAAGAGAGGTTGATGCTAAAGAGAGGGTTCTGGAGAGGTTGCACTGTTCACATGTTACAAATGAGTATTATTGTTTCACCAGTGTGAGGACAGTAAATTAGCATATGTATTAAATAGGTATCTTGGCAATATAAGGTCTTCGTTTGATTTCTAACAATATACAGTAAAACCTCTAGTAAATACCACCTCAATAATAAGACCACCTCGAAATTAAGACCAAAATTTTCAATTTCATTTTCATCTCTGCTTTGCTCTTTATATAACCTCGATAATAAGACCATCTCTATAAGAAGACCAGCTTTCAAGTGTCCTAACGGGGGGTCTTAGTAATGAGGTTTTACTGTACATTAATTCCAAAATCTATGGTGGCGTTTAGTGATTGGTCTTTTCCGGCTTCCAGCGTCTGATCCTGTCAAAGGACTTTAAAGATGTATCTGGACCATCTGAACGTAAAATAGTAATAGGGCTTCATCCACTGTGCTGCTACGAGTAGCTATAACATATTAAATACAAACAATTGCTGTAATTGTGTAACACCAATTTAACACATCTAGATTTATCATGTTACACACGAATAGAACTTGTCAAAACTTCCGCTTGTTAAAACACTGGATTTTTATTTTAATATGAAGATATTACTGAGTTCTTGTTTCGACAGATACAAACAAAAGCATTATTAATAGATACTGTGATTATTGCATTTTATCGATGTTTTAACTGTACTGAATACATTTTACATGTTTGTTTAGATAAAACGTGAGCACAAATGAGCACTACACCACACAACACCAATATTACTATAAAGCAATCTTCTCTGAAACCATTGGTCAGAATTTAAAATGCTTTGGTATATATGTTGCTTGAAGGGCAATCCGCATATTTAGCTAACTATTTGGTCTCTTGTCTAATATCAAAGGTAGGAAACAAATGTCACAAAAAAACAGAAATGATATATTGATAACATTTTTGTCAACGATAATATTCACTCACTGACAGCAATGGCGTCGTCCCAGTCAGTTTTACAGACAGTTCCAGCTGTAATTCGCTGTATGGTAATTATTTCTTTTTGTGTTTTGAATGTATGTTATATTTCCCTGTGCAATTCTTTCACTTTATATAGTGTTCAGGTTATGTTCTTCCCAGTTTCGGCCTATTGTTGCCAGCTGTCTTGAATTGTTCCCAAACGTATGTACCCTTTAAACTCCTCAAATGTCTTATGGTTTATTGAGTGTTGTTTTCCCGGAGGTCTGTGTGGGGAGGCACTGTCTTAGTGTGGGGAGGCACTGTCTTATGTATGTGGCGTTCCCTGTAGCAATTTATTCTCTCTCTTAGATTACCCACGTCAGAACTGTTAGACCACCATGTTTCCCTTGTTGATTTTACATTGATTTCAGAAATAACATATGTATCATACACCGCACCAACATTGCACATCTGAAAAACATCATGGCATCATCTAAAATGTTATTACAATATAAATCACCTGTACATGCTTGTATCTTTGTTTATGAGCATTCTTATTGTACTGACACATTATTATTATTTTCTTTCATTGTTCCGTGAATTGGTACACTACAATTTCAACACTGATTATTATCGAGGTATCCTTTTTAGCTGATGCTTCGATTCCCGGATAAGTGGTAAAGTAGTTTCCGTGTTGATTTTGGCGTATAACAAATTTATATCTACTAAGTGAAGTCAAAGTCCAAATGATTGTCTTAATTGCGCGTCATTACTTATAGCGTTACGTGTGTTCTTAGTTTGTACATTCTGTCCGCAACACGATTGTTTATAAATACTGACATGACAATTCGTGTTCTTAAATTAATTTGACCAAAGTCTGTAATAAAAATGACTTTAAATAAGTTTAGAACAGTCGGACGGACGGACGGACGGACGGACGGACGGACGGACGGACGGACGGACGGACGGACGGACGGACGGACGGACGGACGGACGGACGGACGGACGGACGGACGGACGGACGGACGGACGGACGGACGGACGGACGGACGGACGGACGGACGGACGGACGGACGGACGGACGGACGGACGGACGGACGGACGGACGGACGGACGGACGGACGGACGGACGGACGGACGTACATACATTGATCAATCATATGCTTATGCCAGCTGCTCGAATTTATAAATAAATCTAGACAAAAACTAACAAACTAAGCGTGCAAGAAGGTAAAACAGGCATGCTAATTACTTCAGCATGTTGGAAAAATTGCAATATACCCGATTTAACTCATCACGAAACATTTATTGTTTCTGAAGTTATATACAATCTGAACGGAGTTTGGTGTGAATCGTTTTTTTTTCATAATACAGATATTTGGCATAGAAACAACACAAAACATTTTATGCATTTCCCTCAGCTGCGCTTATGCGTATGTTGGGGTTATACGCAGATAATAAAATATACCAGTCAGTGTAAGCCAATTGTCACAGTGCAATAGAAGCTGTTTTGTATGAATGCTTACCCAAACATATTGAAGTCCATGATGTTTGAGATAAACATAAACAGAATATAACATTTATAAACGTCTGGTGTAGAAATCCACTCAAGCTTAATATTTCGGCCACACTGGGCCTTTATCAAGAGCATAGAACACAACATTTCACATTATCAATATATAATGGGTTTGTAAGTCTATTCATCATCTGCAAAACACATTTTCTATAAGTCTACACATCAAATGCAAAACAAATGTTCAAATCAAGTGAAAACTTGTTTTGCATTTGAATAGTAGACTTACAAACGTAAGCCTTTGGGATAATTCAACAACAAGACATTAATAAACGCCAACCATAAATGCTATTACTGTCACGCATCTTCGCAATGTAGTTTATCTAAATCTGTCAACATTAACCAAAAATCTAAGTGATCACCCAATTTAAAGAAATCAATAGAAAATAAAATTGAGAAAATAATAACACTGGGAAGGCCGCGTGCACGAATCAGCTATTAAATAAAAACCAACAATATGAAGGCGCATGAAATAAACAGAAATGGGGAATATGACAGACAGAAAACACCACATGGAGCTAGTAAAAGCATGTCCCAAACGGGTAAAAGGGTGGAGGAAGTTAAACTAAAAATGAGAGAGATGTACATATCAAACTATAAAGAATGGGAATGAGGATAAACAAAGGATTACACAACATTTACATACGCAAACTACCTTGCCCACACCCCATTCGGATTCACAGTCTTCACACTAGTATAAGTAGTTGGGGCTTAAACCATGTAGATAACCGGAAATACTAATCTCGCTCTTAACAATCATAAATTTAACAATTAAACAGAAAAAAACTTTTGGACTACAAACATCCTACAGTACAGGGCATTATTATTTAACTACACATTCTTGGAGATTTCAGAACAATTGCGCGCATCATACGAAACAATTTAAGTCAATACGATGTTTGTTTCATCGGGTTTAACGCCGTTTCTCAACGATATTTCAGTTATATACAGCGGCCGGTTCACCTAACCAGTTTTTCTGGACTGAATTCTAACCAGTACTAACTTACCCTTTCACAAGGAGCCGGCAACTTCTCCACATGTGGAGGAAAATCAATACGAACAAGATCGAGTCAATAGAAGAAAGTCAGCGCCGATAAGGGAAACAGCGTCAATCAAATATTCATTTTTTTTAATGATCGGGCTGATACGGAAGTATTACCGCAGGTTATAATTTGCGAACGCAGTTTCGAAAGAAGAGTGTAATGAAAAATAAGCATCGAATATCACGTATTGTAGCACTATTTAGTTGACTGAAGCCTAAATCAAGTAGAGTTTGTATTTCACGAAAGGATTTTGACCTGAGACGCCGTGTCCTGAAAGGCTAAATTAAACAATGGATGGTAATAAAACCTAACTGAAGAATATATAATGCATTTGACAATACCACATCTTAGATTAATATATTATTAATATTCATTTATCAAGTGGTTTCTTATTGGCCTTGTTATTTGTCCAACTCCAGCATGTCATTTGCCTAAGGCCAGTAAGGTAATTTTCAAAACGCACAAATGCATACGAACATTCAAGCTTATATATAATGTAACAAAAGCAAAAGGCACATAAGACACAAAAGGAAAGAATGTTACAGAATTGGAGTACCGACTTGGAACGGGACAGTGGCAAAACACCTTGGATTTTAAACATAACAACTAGTGTACAGCACGGAAATAAAAGGAACGGTGTAAATGAAACATTCCCGCTGGAACACATAGCTGCATAGGATACATAGACATATTAAGCAATAGACCCGTGAAGTCAGACACATGAACTCGATGACTGATGAGAAGACAGGGAAACTGAAGGCACTACAAGATGGACAAACTACAAATGAGCACCGCTGTACGATGTTCACCCCTTCTTTAAGTGACGTCATATCCAGAAAACGTCACATTTGACGTCACCATGTACTGACAGTAAGCAATATTTACAATAAACGGCAATATAAAAACAAAGTGATCATAATTATATAGTAATTATTGTTTCCTGTTTGCAAACAGTGAATCACATGTTGCGTTTTCTCGAAATGACGTCACTTACAGAAGATGTTGTAAATCCTATAGCAGCGCGTCTTCCTTCCGTTTACGGGATTGGGAGTATCATCGAGCACTAAACCCCGTTCTATCGTCACACAAGCACCGAGGGAAGCCTGATGGCCACCTATAAAGGGGTCGACCTCCAAACATGCTGTGCGATAGCAAAATCATAACCCCTCGTATGAAATATGTTGATGCGTTTAATAAACAAATACTAGTTCCCGTATGTCCTTGGATCTAAAGATGTTTTTTTTTTAAAAATCCGGATGTAAAACACCTCGTCGCGGATGTACCCTTTAATTACAAGTATACTTATGAATGAGAGACATTTTCCAAAATATGAATATCGACCTTGATTTAGAACCTTCTTCGATGTAAAACGATTGCGAATATTCTAATGTTAGACAGAGTTATGGAAAGGCTCTTGCAAATCGTAAAAGTTGTGAAATGTAAATCCCGTAGGATGTATCACTAGCATCATCTCTATCCCAAAGAGGATAATTCACAATATCAGCACCAGAATCTCCTCTTTAATCACATACGATTGTGGGAAGTAATTCTATTATTGAAGATGGGCAGGAAAGGGAAAACATCAGAAGCGTCTAATGTATAGGCTGTATTTAAATAGCAATGGCCAGCAAAAGTCGTGGAAATTTGTGCATGTGTTTTTGATCCCAATAAGCTAATTAACAGATTCTGAATGAATTGCAAGATAAACAAGGTAAAATTTCCACTACTTTCGAAAGTTTCGATATTTTTCGTTGTTTTTAAACAAATATAAAACCCTAGCCGCCGAGACAGGCCGGAAAAGGCTTTAAAAAGTAAAATGTAGAAATAATAAATGAACTCTCTGAAAGTAGATAATATAAGCATAGTGATACTAATCCACCAACACACCACGTTTTGGTCTTCGAACTAATCCGCTACTCATTGTTATTTATGTACATCGAATGACAATTGGAATTAATATATTAAGACAGAAATTCTTTTTATCGGTTGTTAACCTACGTAATACGTTACTTCATTTATATTTTAGTACACATTTTCAGCGCCTGGATGCGTTCAACCTATTATCAACCCTTGCAGTTCAAACCCAATAAATTTCAAACACAGTAATTTCAATATTAAATTTCTGGTGATATACTGACGATAGCGAGAAGACAAAATGTACGTGTTATTGCATGAAAGCTGTGATTGAATTATTCTCACCAAAGTGTGTATGTTCAGTTTATTGTCTATATGTGTACGTTAATGGTGTTTGTTGCAAGTTATTATATGGCATTGGCTGTATTTTTATCCGTCAAACTCGTTCTTATTTTTAAAAAAACGCAGTAAACTACAGTGAAAACTCAAAAATATGACCACCATTTGTTCCCTTGAAAATTGGTCTTAATATTGAGGTGGTCTTAATAATGAGGTTGAATAAAGACCAAACATTGAAAATGGTCTAGAAAATTGTATTCTTAATTATGAAGTGGTCTTATTATCGATGTGTTCCGTAAGTGAGGTTTTACATTCAAGACAATTTATTTGTTGCATGTCCGGTAGTAGTCCGGCCGTGAATCAGATCCACCGGACAAGAACGGATGCGAACCGGACAAGTACAGCATAAGGAACGCACGTGTAACGAACAAAACGCATAGAAACGAATTGCTACCGTACATATAACGGACAACTTTGTCCGGTGGTGTACGTTCCAAATTTTGAACATGTTCAAAACCTTCCACCCGATGGAACGAACATCGCCGGACGAGGAGCGTAGGCGCCGCATGAGAAACGGAAAAGAAACGCATGCGAACGGACACGAACGGATTGCAAATTGTGTTATACGTTGGACGTCCGTTACGCTATACGGTGTAGTGTGACTGACCCATATGTTTTGTTCATGTTTTAGCTAAACAAAAAATCGAAACTCTATTACATATATATATGTAATTAAAACATTATTGAACTCTGCATTCTCAAAGAACACACTAATAATCTATTCTTGTAATCTCTTTTGATTGCAAAAGCGGTGATTTATTCAAGTTTTGTCTATTCGTAACTTGATAAAAACAAGATTTTCTATCAGCTTAAAATTGTTTTAGCCAAGCCCGTTCGAATATTTTACGCCCTGATGGACCAAATACATCCCTAAACAGTAATTATACATCTGTAAATTAGTAATAATCGGTATTGAAGAATCGTATGTAATTAACACTTCAAAAATTCGACTTAATGCAGGTATGCGGCACAATAATTATATCAATTATCGCGTCATTCTTCAAAACCACTTCCACACATTATAAGACAGAGTAATTAAAACCTTCAAAGATAGATTAAGTTTTTACTAAAACGATTTACTTTCGATTGTTTCATGTCTTTCATAATAAACGTCCTAAACTTTAGACATAATGAATTTGATTTATTATAATACTTGCGAGAATAACTGAAATAATTCTCGAGCAGTGCAAGAACATGAGCAAGCATGATAAACAGATGTTCAGCGTGTCTGCCTGATTCTTTGCGAATACCCTTGCGAATTTCAGCCAATCAATGAAGTTTAAAAGATAAATCTAATTTACATTCAAGTCTGATGGAATATATTTTAAGTACAGCGGTTTCCTCATACCTTTGCAATCTTCAGGAAATATGTACATTGTACTAATAATTTGTAATAATGACCTGCTGTTGTGATAGTACGGTTAGGTTACATAGATAATGAAAATAGTTGTATAATAATAAACTTTATTTATTGAATCATTTAATCATGCACATTAAAAAAACTTACATACATAAACTTATCTAACTAGAGGCCTTCATACATGCATACATTATTACAAAATAGAGTGAAAACATAAAAATAAGCATTATTATAATGCTAAATGGATAAATCATAACAACTCATTTTCAAAATATTCACAAACAATCTGTATGAAAGAGAGATTAAACTATTACAGGGAACGCCGCATGCACAATACAATGCCTCCTCCCCAAACATACTCCCGGGAAAACATATTAGGCACCGAGATGGTGCTAGGGTACACTGTGGAAATAGTGGTGCAAGGAATGGTCTGTACGACCATAACGAACTACAAAGGTATATACTCTACTAAATCAGATAGGCAAGTTATTATATCAGCGTTGTCCCCGTTGATACAAGATATTCGACATAATTGAGCTATCAACTGTAATAGCAATAGTTATGAGTTTAAACACGTTTAAAATAATTAATTTGATTCTTGAATTGTATGGTTAATATTGGAGATAAATAACTAAACACTACACTCGCAATAAATTGTTACATCACAAAAGCTCATGCATGTAAACAATTATTGATCAAAAACGACAAGATACAAACATAGATCTAGGCGAAAATAGAAAGACTGCCTTGGAACGGTCAACACTTTAATGTACAGTCTAATGTACAGTTATTTAGCTTACGAAAACAAATACAATTCATGAATCGAAGTAATTACTTTAAATGTGTTTCAATTCATAATTATTACTTTAACAGTTGCTAACTTTACAGTTTATAAAACGACCCTTGATATTTAATCTTTGTTTAAGAGAGAACTTTACCAACGTATCCTACAGTCGCGTTATGACCCGTTAAGAAATTTCGGTAGAGATTTTAAACCGCATGTAGCGTCAATATTCACGAGAACAAGGTTGGTAAAACTGTAGCCTGCGAATTTGGAGGAAGTAGGTTCGAATCCCAGACGAGAGGTATGTTCTCTTTGACTATACAACATCGTATTTCCTCAAACTATCTATATGGCGAAGTAGTCACGTTCTTCCGGAAGAATACATGACCACTGGTTAGATTATCCGGCCGACGTACATCACTGAGAAGCGGTTGTAATAATGGCATGTAACTCCAATAAACCTATAACATGAGTCATTTCGGTAAAAAGGAATGTTGAAGGGAATGCTTTATGCCAAATATGTAGCCAGTAGAACAATGTGTACATACGAATTCGTAATGCATTACAAATGCAACAGGGATAAAAGACACAAATACAAAAGATAGACCTATCACCTGTGATAATAGTAATCCACGGCTTTTCACTGAGACTAAGTAAAAGCTGTGAAATTGCGTACGCACTTTTCTGTAACTTTATTACATGAAGGTAATTTCCTATAGAATTGAACATATTAAATACATTTGTTGTACATATATGTACAACAGAAACATAATCATGCATTACATCAAAACATCTCAATAATAAAGCTCCGTAGTTTCACATGCGTGATGTAGGGATAAATATTCAATCGAGGAGCGTTCGTTCGTATCGAATACTTGTTATAGAGCTGTTATTTACTTCCCAGCAGCCAGTCATTATGTATTGACTGTTTTAATACTTTTCACGGCATTTAACGACGCCAGTACATATTTTATGACCTGCTAATGCTCTCTCATAAAACAATGCTAGTTTCCAGGAAGATTTCGAGGGTGCTTTTGATAATTAACCGACGGTTATTCAGCGTTTCCATAAATAACATTTCATGTTATTTAACACTTCTGTTTTGCGCATACAGCAAACATTGATACAATAACGGAATGTAATAATCTCAGCATACTGTTTTATTCGATAATCATGGCTGATTTGAGAAGCAAAATGTATTCCCAAGCACAATTGATTTGACACGGCTTTTGATATACAACGGTAATACGCAATTAACTCGTTCAGAAATACAAAATGTATCATTACTCGGATAATTGTATTGCTCTTTCTGCCAAGTAACTTAAGTAACTTGTATCCGCTAGACGCCCATTAGCTATATCACCTCGCATTATAGTCTGCGTCGGACAAAACATTCTTGTTATGTACCTCCACTCATTCATGCAGGTAGCTATCATGTTCATTATTATCATTTGAGCGCTACTCATCGTCTGTAAGTGACGTCATTTCAAGAAAACGCAACGTCAGTACATGGTGACGTCACATGTGACGTTTTCTGGAAATGACGTCATTTTAAAGTAGAGGTTGGAAATCGTATAGCGTTGCCCATTTTATGCTTAAGCTTACTGGTACATGTACTTTCATATCTTTGTTTGATTCAGGAACATGTCATATTTTATAGTGTATTGTATTTAGCGGTGTCTGCCCTGTAGGTTACTTTTTCTCAGCCATTTATTATGTTGGAATGTTAACCTTCAAGAATTAAACACTATCGTTTTTATGTACGTAACTACCCATGACATCGATCTAAAATTCTCCATATTTAAGCTCAATATTAAATACATTTATACTGATCAAGTATGCTGCAAATTCGATGCTATATCCTGCAAGGTTTTTCGGGAAAACGAAACAAAATAATTGTGTTTTTTACTTGAGATGGTACATTGTAGTCTAAGAGTTTTATAAGTTAACCGTACACCGAGAGAGAGGGTAATACTAGTATGTCATTTTATTGTTGATTCTATAAATAAATAAATTTGTTCCAGTGATGCAACATTTTTAGTCGCTGTTAGTCGGCACCATTTTTCATTTCTGTTGTATTTTGTTCGTGGGAGAAGCCGTTGTGTTCAAGTTTATGAGATAAAACAACCCAAATAGGGTCTCAAAATACTCATTATGCATACTTTTATGTGATTGTTGTGTTGATTTAAAACCCTTTTCTGCTCAGAATAACTGATCCCTGAAATTGTGCAAGCTTTTTACTTTATTAACATTTATTTGTCCTCGATTTTAGCAGCCAAGTTAGCTCAGTCTTCAAAGACCTGTTTGTTGCAGACGTATTTTGATATTATCTATTTATATAGTTACGAAAGTTATTTATTGCATTTTTATCAAAGAAAATAATGAGTTTGACCTTTGTTTTTCTTTACATCATTAGTGTTACACAATGTATCATTACATTTTCAATATTTGACGCATCATTACCGAACAGAATATTTCGCAAAATAGTGTTATTAATAATACTATTAAATCACTGTATTATCTCCTCTTCATATTCCCTTCAAATGTTTCTCAATAAAAAATTGGTATGCTTTGCCCAGAGACATTAATGACTAGCATCAACTTCCTCTTGTATACTGATACTTTTCTAAACATCTAGTGTATTCGTAGAAAAAGCTATTAGATGTGGAAAATTGCTATCACAAACACGATAAGAGCCCCGCATAATGGCCTTAATTTAATGGAAAGGGGTGTAAATGAGAACACATCTTAAGAACACAAGATACCATTTGTGATTTAGGGAAACCGTTTTTAGAGTGAAGATAACTGTCACATTGACCTTTGACCTCAAATACATTGGGGTCGTCTACTCCTGATCAGCAGACATAGAACGTTTGATTATCATAGGCCCGAGCGTTCTTTGTATATTGAGCGGAAACCATTTTCCGAGTGAAGGTCACAGGGACCTTGACCTTTGACCTATTACTTGTCCTGACTTGCAGGCCTATTAAGTTTGATTACCATAGGCCCAAGCGTTCTCGAGATATCGAGCTGAAACCGTAAAACTAACGGACGGACGGACAGAAACAGTGATTACTATAGGGCACCCGAACAATAATGAGCGATCCTTATTAATAACTGCAGGTGGATGTATATCTAGAAATAAGTCTAATGTCATTAATTAATATCTGCGTGTCCTTCTCAATTCAGGTATTCGAATAATTTCATATAGAATATAACTTGTAATGTACTGTAAAAATATGCATTTTGGCATCAAACGGATTTGAACACATCTGGTTTTGAATTTTAAAACACCAACAATTTATAAAAAGAAAATCACCTAAGAACTTATGTTCTGTAGACTGTAGTTTTCCCTGGGGTCTCTGTGAGGAGGCATTGTATTGTGTATGTGGCGTTTTCTCTGTAACAACTTTATCTCTCTTTTCAATTCCAATTAAAATTTCAATAGAAAATTCATGAGTCTGGTTACTATATTGACGAAATAGATTGGGTATCAAAGACGGTTTTCGTCTTCTAATTGCATATTTGTCTACGTCTTCGTTTGTTAAACTTATAGATCAAAATGACAAATACTCTGCTTGGATAAGCTTGCAGTCTCTCAGAATTACCATCTACATTTCTCAAACTTCATTATAATGTTGGCATTGGACGCTCATACATCATTATGTCCTGTAATAGATAGCCAGTGTCACGGTAAACAAAGCAAAACACTACAGATTTAATTGTAATGATGTACGCAATCGTTAATGGTAGGAGATTAAATACAATTATGATGCTACCGCATAGTTATGTTAACAACTTGATGATAAACAAAAACCGTAATGTACAGTGGAACACGCTTATAACGAACTTCTGTGGACCTGGAGATTTACGTCGTTATATCCAAACTTTGTGATATCCATACATCGAAATTTTGCTATATCTGTATCGATATAACACATTACGTTATAACTTCCAGTACTCTTGACTAGTGTCTTGTTTACACCTGAACTAGATGTTAGTAATGGTACAGTATATACATTGTATGTGTGAATTTCGTTATAACCCAGTACGTTTGCGTTAAATATGCCTTTTGAGACACACAATTACTACTTTATATCCAAAATAACGCTTTATCTAAACTCATTATAACCGTGTAGTTAAACAATAAAGTATAGAAGCGCTTAGTCGAAGAAACAATATTACTACGTACTATCCGACTATTCGTTATAACCGAGTACGTTATAAGTGTATTCCACTGTATTCTTTATTTACATTTACTTTGATTAAACTTTCGCGCAGCATATAACATTGGTATCAGCATATTGGTCACTATTTAATTTTAAAAGATACTGTTCTGCAATTATTACATATATATAGCTATTGTAAAGTCAGAAGCATATTCTGGCAGTGGTACAAATGAGCGCCACTGTACGATTTCCAACCTCTTTAAGTGACGTCATTTCAAGAATACGCAACAAATGATGTCACTATTGGCAAGCAAAAAACAATATTTACTCCGTATGATCACTTGGTTTTCATATTGTCATATGGTGCAAATATTGCTATCTGCCAGTACAAGGTGACGTCACATGTGACGTTTTCTGAAAATGACGTCACTAAAAGATGAGGTTGGAAATCGTACAGCGGCGCTCAAATGTATTTTCATATATATTCAAACTTAGGCGTTTTCCCTGAAGGTCTAAATATTTGCTTTATCTAGACATTACACTAATGGGGATAAAATTTACCGAACATAAATTTCTTCACACCTATCATGAATTCGTACGAGAGACACCGGCATATATAAATAACTAATGCGTCATCATATTCGTTTGACTGGTTAACCTTTTTGTACGAATGTACTTACAGGATGTAGTTTATCGGAAATATCATATAAATGAATATACAGTCTAGTAGCCATAGATGAAGTTCCCAGTGTTAGAGTTGGCAGTTTAAGACTGTGGCCAATCGTATTTTCCGTTGGCTTCGTTTTAATTTTAATTGTGACGCAGCTTTTTTTTCGTGAATACGAATTTTGGCACATCCGTCGCGCAAGCACTTTACCTCTCGCGGTTGTGTGTTGTTGAGTTTCACATACGTGTTAGATTCTGAATTTGTGATTGTCCAAGACAATAAAGTGGACAAGGTTAAAGTCCCAATATATTTCCTTAAAGTTCTAAGGCTGTGTGCTGTTATACGGCCTAAATTTCCTTGGTGCTTTGGCATGCAGCTATGTATCGCTCAATGATGATGCTATGTTTTTCGCCGCAGCCGTACTGACATAGTTTTGCTATTTGCATATCAGTGTTGTGTAAAACAATCAAATATTGCATTAACCACCAATGCAATTTCTCTTCAACCGAACAACGTGTGTAACCTTAACGCGGATTGGTTAACCTTTCAATAAAGGGTACGTTACCTTACCGAAATCCACTGAATTTCGGTGAATTTACCGAAATCCATTTTGGATCTGGAGTGACCAGCAATCGTAACATCTCGGCATTTTTTTATGTTGCACAACAAATCTTAACATTCAAATTGCGCTGACCATCTTTTTTCAAGATAATATCGTGTTCTCTTGTCCCTATGACATCCGTGTTGTATTTGTCCCCTTGCCTGTATACGTTCCCAGGTCTGCTTGTTATTGTTTTGTATCCCTCCTTGTTTGTACCTCATCTAGTTTGCCTATATCTGTTATGGTTGTGCCTCCTCTAGTTTGCCTAGATCTGTTATGGTTGTACATCCTCTAGTTTGCCTATATCTGTTATGGTATGTGAATGAGGCTGAACGTGCTCAACATTTTTCATATGAATATAAGAATTCCTGGTATGCTTTCTGTGTCAAAGTCCGATATTTCCTCTACTGTTTATTGCGACGCTGTATTACTGTGTAAAACAATTTACATATTGGATAAATAATGACATCCATGCCGACGAAAAATATTTTTATTTCCCTGACTTTTGGCAAGATTATCAAACGATAAACGTTTTCAAGTCGAGCCGACCGCAATAAAGGTTATGAGGCGCACGAATGGGGAAATATTCGGGGAACAAACATGATCGTTATACCTTGAGTTGACAGTACTTTGTTAATGAATTCGTGACTTATTTTAGAGACCTCTATTTACTTCCATTAATAAAAAATCTTGTTCTATTTGTACTGAGTTAATCTGGGTGAACTAATTCCGATTTTTATTTATTTTATTCCATATGTAAATAACAGACGGGGAATAAGATTTTTATTGTGTTAGACAATTACAGTCTGTGATTACATTGGCAAAATTGATCAGAATAAATACGTGATGAAGTTTTGTTTAACGTATGGAAGTAATACGGGTTTATATTTATTTGTATACGTTGGTAAACATTGACATTCACGTTCAGACAAACGTCATCAACGTGGAATTACAAGAACAATACGCATATAGGGATCAAACACGACATAATTCCATTTATTATACCGACGTTTCGGCGGTATGCTTTTTCGTTTTCATGTTTTGGGTTTGTTGGGGATGTTGAGCTGTCCTTTCTATATCCGGGTTGCATCGGTCTTGTTTTTGTGTCCTTGATGGTTGCACCTTCTCCCTTTATGTCGACTAGATTTGTCTTAGGAATTGTAAATGTGACGTTCCCTATATTTTTACTTTGTTTCCATTTTATCAAGATAAACAAAAAGTATGTATTATTTAGATGACCCTAGTTATTCCTTATGGTCGGCCATGCCATCCTTGCGCCCCTGTTTCCTGATGTGTGTAACCTAGAGCCTCCTCAAGTGCCTTATGTTTTATGGAGTGTTGTTTTCCAGGAGGCTTGTGTGGGGAGGCACTGTCTTATGTATTTGGCGGTCCCTGTAGCAACTTATTCTCTCTCTTTTAAAGAATCTGAAACTCCAATATCGAAATTGGCTGAGTGAATTACTTATACATACATTCCATTTTTATTACCCATTCATTTTCCTTTCCAAACTTAAATGCTCTATGGCACGTTACTCGTAAAAGGCGTTTGTCTGTTTGAAACTATCACTTGATTAGTCATGTTTCCCTAAAGCGTCTGAATAACACATGTATAATCGTTAATATCTGTCTTATGTCAACTTTAATGAAACTTATACACATCATCTGAAATATAAGGATGGGGGTGATATGAGAATATGATTAAAGTTAAGGATTGGCGTAAACATCGTACATCTCTTTACAGCAAGTTAGAGTTAGGATCGTTTTATTACCGCAAAAAAATGGAAATCCATTCAGTGTTGGTTTTCATTTATTCCTTATCAACCATGGTCATTTTGTCTCGCAACTGATCATTACATTCACACCAAGCATACTATTGTGCTTTCTCGATTCTCGAATGCTGTCTGGGTAAAAATATTCATTTGTCTTGTTAAAGTTGTAAAGTCAGAGTTATTACACTAAATACTATCATAAAGATGTAAATGTAAATTGTATCGTGCGTACACATCACTTGATAGAAATAATATGTCTGGAAGAAAATTACGTAAATAATTTAGAAAGATAACTCAAATTTAGAATATATAAACAGTAAAACCTTTATAATAAGACCACCCTAGCGATCCTTGATAACTGATCTTAATATTGAGGCTGAATAAAAAGCAAAACACTATAATTTACTCGAAAATTGCATTTTTATTTTCGAGGTGGTCTTACTATTGAAGCGGTCTTTAATTGAGGTCTTACTGTATACACATTCAGACACTTGGTGCACAGGCATGATCAATGTATTGTGATCAAAGGTGTTTACCTTAACATACATGTAAATGAAATTCGCAAGAGTAACGTTCTTATTAACGTAAGATCAATGACCTCTGACACCAACTGTGACCTTTCCCATCTTGCTTTACTCTAATTAATAATAGCTGTATCTGGTTAAGAGTATAAACGAGGGCTGGTGTATACAAATACAATATCTTCAGGAATTAGACTTTGCTATGCGCATACGGAATTTATGTTATTGTGATTTACGATGTAATCGTGATCGTCTCATAATTTTCTGATCAGCCCCCGTTTATACTATATGGGTCGGCACAATACAACGATTTATGGGTCGGCACAATACAACGATTTATAGGTCGGCACAATACAACGATTTATGGGTCGGCACAATACAACGATTTATGGGTCGGCACAATACAACGATTTATGGGTCGGCACAATAAAACGATTTATGGGTCGGCACAATACAACGATTTATGGGTCGGCACAATACAACGATTTATGGGTCGGCACAATACAACGATTTATGGGTCGGCACAATACAACGATTTATGGGTCGGCACAATACAACGATTTATGACAAAGTATCAAAATGAAACGCAGTCGGTATAAATGGATCACAAATGTCTAGAATGATTACTTATTTTATACGTATTTGATCGTTTCATTTATTGTAATATTATTAAACTGGAGCAAACATGAAAGCTTTTTGTCGCATTATACATCCATATATATTCTAACAAAATGGCATTGTAACAACTTGAATCAGAACTAGTAGTTACATAAATAATGTGTGCCAACAAAATATCCATAAAAGGTTTCTATAATATTTCCCCATGGTGGCAATGCGATACAATATGCTCTGAAATGCATTGCAATGTTGTTGTGTTGTGCTATTTGCGATATTGTAGCGACGTCTTTACACGTTATGATATTGTTATTGATTCTATGAATAAGTTATTTGGTCACTTTTTACATGTAGTATAAAAGTGCAGTTTTTTGGAACTTTGAAAGGTGCGATACATAGAGCAGTTTATGTTGAAGGGGCTGAATAATTGGTTCGAGTTTTAGAGGCTGAGCTTTTCGAACCAGCAGTAGTAGAACAATACAGACTACGTAGTGAAATGTATTCGCACTTTGTAATCAGTTAGAGTCATCCAGGTTGTTCGAGTTACAGCCTACGAGAGTCCACATATATATATGAACGTAAATAACAGAACCAAAATTGAATGTATATTTTCTTCAGAACATTTAGGCAAAAAGGGACTGATCATATATAGTGTGATGTTAGCCAGTTGCCGAATCAATGTTAACCTCATTATGTTTTACCGACAGTTCCAAGGCTATTTATCGCTAGGTGGTTCAATTAATCAATAGATAAAAAGTAATTTTATATTGCTTTTTCGCTTCGACAAAACCAATACTTGAAATTCGTTCATCTCGTTTAATCAATGTTCCGTACTCTAAAAGCAGTTTTTACTTCGAATACGTAGTGCTGCTGTTTGTGTATCGTGGAGATCCGAGTTCGTATCAAGAAAATATTCAATTTTTACATAGAACGCCACACAAACACTGCCACTCTATGCAGATCCCATGGATACATCAACCTACGAAACACTAGGAGTTGAGGAGGTGTAAGGGCAAACACCAGGAGTTGAGGAGGTGTAATGGCAAACACCAGGAGTTGAGGAGGTGTAAGGGCAAACACCAGGAGTTGAGGAGGTGTAAGGGCAAACACCAGGAGTTGAGGAGGTGTAATGGCAAACACCAGGAGTTGATGAGGTGTAAGGGCAAACACCAGGAGTTGAGGAGGTGTAAGGGCAAACACCAGGAGTTGAGGAGGTGTAATGGCAAACACCAGGAGTTGATGAGGTGTAAGGGCAAACACCAGGAGTTGAGGAGGTGTAAGGGCAAACACCAGGAGTTGATGAGGTGTAAGGGCAAACACCAGGAGTTGATGAGGTGTAAGGGCAAACACCAGGAGTTGATGAGGTGTAAGGGCAAACACCAGGAGTTGATGAGGTGTAAGGGCAAACACCAGGAGTTGAGGAGGTGTAAGGGCAAACACCAGGAGTTGATGAGGTGTAAGGGCAAACACCAGGAGTTGAGGAGGTGTAAGGGCAAACACCAGGAGTTGATGAGGTGTAAGGGCAAACACCAGGAGTTGATGAGGTGTAAGGGCAAACACCAGGAGTTGATGAGGTGTAAGGGCAAACACCAGGAGTTGATGAGGTGTAAGGGCAAACACCAGGAGTTGAGGAGGTGTAAGGGCAAACACCAGGAGTTGATGAGGTGTAAGGGCAAACACCAGGAGTTGAGGAGGTGTAAGGGCAAACATCAGGAGTTGATGAGGTGTAAGGGCAAACACCAGGAGTTGATGAGGTTTACCAGGCAAACACCAGGAGTTGAGGAGGTGTTAGGGCAAACACCAGGAGTTGAGGAGGTGTAAGGGCAAACACCAGGAGTTGATGAGGTGTAAGGGCAAACACCAGGAGTTGATGAGGTGTAAGGGCAAACACCAGGAGTTGATGAGGTGTAAGGGCAAACATCAGGAGTTGAGGAGGTGTAAGGGCAAACACCAGGAGTTGATGAGGTTTACCAGGCAAACACCAGGAGTTGAGGAGGTGTAAGGGCAAACACCAGGTGTTGAGGAGATGTAAGGGCAAACACCAGGAGTTGAGGAGGTGTTAGGGCAAACACCAGGTGTTGAGGAGGTGTTAGGGCAAACATCAGGAGTTGAGGAGGTGTTAGGGCAAACATCAGGAGTTGATGAGGTGTAAGGGCAAACACCAGGAGTTGAGGAGGTGTTAGGGCAAACACCAGGAGTTGAGGAGGTGTAAGGGCAAACACCAGGTGTTGAGGAGGTGTTAGGGCAAACATCAGGAGTTGAGGAGGTGTTAGGGCAAACATCAGGAGTTGAGGAGGTGTTAGGGCAAACACCAGGAGTTGAGGAGGTGTAAGGGCAAACACCAGGTGTTGAGGAGGTGTTAGGGCAAACATCAGGAGTTGAGGAGGTGTAAGGGCAAACACCAGGAGTTGATGAGGTGTAAGGGCAAACACCAGGAGTTGAGGAGGTGTAAGGGCAAACACCAGGAGTTGATGAGGTGTAAGGGCAAACACCAGGAGTTGAGGAGGTGTTAGGGCAAACATCAGGAGTTGAGGAGGTGTTAGGGCAAACACCAGGAGTTGAGGAGGTGTAAGGGCAAACACCAGGTGTTGAGGAGGTGTTAGGGCAAACATCAGGAGTTGAGGAGGTGTAAGGGCAAACATCAGGAGTTGAGGAGATGTAAGGGCAAACACCAGGAGTTGAGGAGGTGTAAGGGCAAACATCAGGAGTTGAGGAGGTGTTAGGGCAAACATCAGGAGTTGAGGAGGTGTAAGGGCAAACACCAGGAGTTGAGGAGGTGTTAGGGCAAACATCAGGAGTTGATGAGGTGTAAGGGCAAACATCAGGAGTTGAGGAGGTTTACCAGGCAAACACCAGGAGTTGAGGAGGTGTAAGGGCAAACACCAGGTGTTGAGGAGGTTTACCAGGCAAACACCAGGTGTTGAGGAGGTGTACCAGGCAAACACCAGGAGTTGAGGAGATGTAAGGGCAAACACCAGGAGTTGAGGAGGTGTAAGGGCAAACACCAGGAGTTGAGGAGGTTTACCAGACACACACCAGGAGTTGAGGAGGTGTAAGGGCAAACACCAGGAGTTGAGGAGGTTTACCAGACACACACCAGGAGTTGAGGAGGTGTAAGGGCAAACACCAGGAGTTGAGGAGATGTAAGGGCAAACACCAGGAGTTGAGGAGGTGTAAGGGCAAACACCAGGAGTTGAGGAGGTGTAAGGGCAAACACCAGGAGTTGAGGAGATGTAAGGGCAAACATCAGGAGTTGAGGAGGTGTAAGGGCAAACACCAGGAGTTGAGGAGGTGTAAGGGCAAACACCAGGAGTTGAGGAGATGTAAGGGCAAACACCAGGAGTTGAGGAGGTGTAAGGGCAAACACCAGGAGTTGAGGAGGTGTAAGGGCAAACATCAGGAGTTGAGGAGATGTAAGGGCAAACACCAGGAGTTGAGGAGATGTAAGGGCAAACACCAGGAGTTGAGGAGGTGTAAGGGCAAACACCAGGAGTTGAGGAGATGTAAAGGCAAACACCAGGAGTTGAGGAGGTGTAAGGGTAAACACCAGGAGTTGAGGAGGTGTAAGGGCAAACACCAGGAGTTGAGGAGATGTAAGGGCAAACACCAGGAGTTTAGGAGGTGTAAGGGCAAACACCAGGAGTTGAGGAGATGTAAGGGCAAACACCAGGAGTTGAGGAGATGTAAGGGCAAACACCAGGAGTTGAGGAGATGTAAGGGCAAACACCAGGAGTTGAGGCGGTGTAAGGGCAAACACCAGGTGTTGAGGAGATGTAAGGGCAAACACCAGGAGTTGAGGAGATGTAAGGGCAAACACCAGGAGTTGAGGAGATGTAAGGGCAAACACCAGGAGTTGAGGCGGTGTAAGGGCAAACACCAGGAGTTGAGGAGAGTTAAGGGCAAACACCAGGAGTTTAGGAGGTGTAAGGGCAAACACCAGGAGTTGAGGAGATGTAAGGGCAAACACCAGGAGTTAAGGAGATGTAAGGGCAAACACCAGGAGTTTAGAAGGTGTAAGGGCAAACACCAGGAGTTGAGGAGGTGTAAGGGCAAACACCAGGAGTTGAGGAGGTGTAAGGGCAAACACCAGGAGTTGAGGAGGTGTAAGGGCAAACACCAGGAGTTTAGAAGGTGTAAGGGCAAACACCAGGAGTTGAGGAGGTGTAAGGGAAAACATTTGTAAGAATGGAGAAGTAATTGTTTGGCTGTCTATCCGAAACGAGCATATACAATTTAAAGGAAAATAAGGGGTGAAAGGATGAAATGGATGGAGGAAGGGGGGAAAAACACGAATATTATATCAAGTAAACGAACTGCCTGTTGTGAAAGGGGAGACATGTGGAAATTCACATTCATCAAAAACATGAAAAGAACAAAATTATCATATAGCGATTAACAGCCATGGAATTCTTAGTTAAATACTTCGGTTAATATCGATTTAACAGCTGTCTTACCTAACAATTAACCGCTATATGGTCTTTGATTTCCAACATATAAAAATTAATTGACTAAGTAGGCATTTACTAATCCATGACAATAAAATACAAGCGGTGTTTAAAATATACTAGTATACTATATATATATGTTACCATTTCAAATGTCTGTCATTTTATAATTTGACAACATATACTCATGATTTATACATCAATATAATCATGGTGGATTGAAGTTTTAAACAAAATAAAGTACGGGAAATATTTGACGTCGTATTACAGGAAATTACGTCATATGACGTCATTGTTGTTATTGTTGTTATTCAATATGGCGTCGTCACAAGTCTTTGCCACTGAAGTTGTTAAATTGTACTATTCAACTTCTTCTCCGACAACAGTAATAAGGGAAATTGCAAAACGGCATCCTGACCAAAAGACACTATCAAAAATGCGAGTAAGACGAATTGTTTATCGATTTGAACAAACAGGATCAGTTGAAGATGGGAGACATTCTAATTCTGGGCGGCCAAAGTCTGTAAGAAGTGCAGAGAAGATTGCTGAAATTAGCAACGCTATTGAAGAAACACCCCAGAGATCGGTACGGAAAATTCTAGGGGACATTACTAACTCTGTAAGTCGTTCGAGTGCTCATAGAATCTTACGGTACGATTTGAAATTGACTCCTTACACTTTGTCAGTTATGCAACATCTCAAGGACAGTGACATTAACAGTCGTATCCGCTTTGCACACTGGATGAATGAGAACACAGATATTGCTAATGTTCTTTGGTTTTCTGATGAAGCCCACTTTCATCTGAATGCTGCATTTAATAAGAAAAACTGTCGTCACTGGGGCACGGAAAAACCCGACTATTATCTTGAAAAACCCTTGCACAGTGAAAAGATTACAGTTTGGGCCGCTATGAGTTCACAAGGCATAATTGGCCCATTCTTTTTTGAAGATGAAGACGGGCACGTTGAAACCATCAACAGTGTGCGCTATCTGCATGTTCTCAAACGCAAATTCATGCCAGCACTGCGACGGAGGGGTATTGACATTACTCAAATGTGGTTCCAACAAGATGGGGCTACCCCGCATACAGCAACCATCGTCGTGGATTGGCTACAGAAAACATTTGGAGACAGGTTTATTTCATTTAGGACCAACAACGAGTGGCCACCACACTCACCAGATTTAAGTCCACTAGATTTTTACCTGTGGGGATATTTAAAGGACAGAGTGTACAAACCCTCCCCAAACACTTTGAATGAACTAAAGGTTAACATCAGACGGGAAATTAGACAGATAAACACTGATACATGCCAAGCTGTAATAAGGAATTTCAAAAAACGATGTGACGTCGTTATTGAACAAAATGGACGTCATGTAGAGCATGTGCTATAATTGTAAATCAGAGAAAATTTGTGTATGTATAAATATTTTTTTGGCATAGTGCATACCAAATAAAACTTTATTATGTATACACATTAGTAGTAACAGTTTTTTCAGTAGTTCTTAACATCAAAATAGAAATATTTCCTTTCAAAATGGTAACATATATTATGGGACACCCTGTATCTTAGTAGATCAATACGCAATGTATGGGTTATTATGTACGCAATTTATGAACGCGTGAACCTCCTCAAGTGCCTTATGTTTTATGGATTGTTGTTTTCCCGGAGGATTGCGTGGGGAGGCACTGTCTTCTGTATGTAGCGTTTCCTGTAGGAACTTATTATCTCTCTATTCAATCCCAATAACCTTTATTGCACTATTGAAACTATAATGATGTTGTTAAATCTTGAGTCATCTCCCTACTTCACTCTAAAGCCAGAGAATGCTTGATTGCTGATTTTTTTTGAGAATTCTGAATCAATCGTGTCACATAAAGAATAAGAATCAAAGAAGCTCATTAGTCAACATAAAATACATTTTGTTTTTAATTACAGGAAACATCTTCGGAACATGCTTTTGAATACCTATCTTGAAGTGATGCTTATCGACCATTTTTCGAATGAATGTTAACTCTATCGGAATTAAGCTATAGAACTTAATAAAGAAATCGAGCAGAAAATGTTCCAAAGTGAACATGCTTCCCAAGAGAACTTGGAGACATGAAAATGTATGCATAGGGGGAAACAAATACAAAGGCAAAAGGGAAAAACGTGAATGAATATGTAGTACTATGACACAAAGTTTCACAAGATATTAAATTAATATGGTGATTTTGATCGCTAGATGATACGCCGTAAGTCAGTATCGACCACAAGCAAAGTGTGAGATTGGCATTGATTTTAATGAAGTTCGCCTCCAATTTATACTTCTTAGTAGTTAGGTGTTTTATTAAATTTGATTTGAATGTCGCATATGGATAATACCACATTGCGTAGGCGTTCAAACGACCATCCTCGCGATGTTATGGTTTACCTCGCAAGGACGGTCGCTTTGTCTGTACAAAGTGAATACATTTCTTCAGTTCGCAATGGCATTTTCTTTGACCACTGTCTGCAGTTGATATTACATCACGTAATCAGTTGATTGTATATCTTGAGGAAACTTTCCTTGTGTATGTTGCAAATTAAATTCCGTTAGTACGTTGGTGATAATAATGTAAATGCTTAGTACACGAGTGTCTCGTTTTTTTGTGATTAGTTTCGTGCGGAGGAATATCCCAGACACAAACAAATGTTCTTTTATCAAACAAATGGTCATTCCATCCTTTGGACGCACATATACTGTTGAACAACAATTATACGGTGGAATATTAACGTCTTGTAATTTTATCTCGCGTTCCAAATATGCAGACAGATGGTGATAATATCCATGCTACATCTTCTTAGAATGATCGACTTCACTTTGTTCACTTTTGGGTTCAATAATACAAAATATAACACAGTGCTGTTTCACCTAGAGCAGCATTTAAATATTTGCATTGGATTGAGTGATGTAATTAAACTGATAGTCAAATATAAAGATTGTTCATTAGTTTCACAAGTATTTCGAAGAAACGAAACGAGTTTCTTAATTCATGTCCACTACTGACACGTTCCAGACAAGCCATGTTTTTAATTCAAGCTGACCTTTAGCCAGACTTAAAACAGTATTTAAGGGTGAATACATTCTAAATAATGCAATGATCGTTTTGTACGTTTTCTGTATTTCGTTTTACTAAGTCGATTCACTTTCAGGAATATACAATAAAATCACTGGTTACATTTCTCAAGTTGGAATAATTATTATTGAATTGGAACAATGCAAGTTTTTGGCATTCATTGTAATCACTAAATATAATAGAAATGGACTTAAATAATATTATACAGCAAAATGAATGAATTGATACGCAATAGTGCGAATACTCGTAAAGAACCAACTACAAGTGATACTTTAGGTCAATTATTATGCATTCTTGTTATCTTGGGCTTAGTCTGGATCTTTGGACTTAGATTTTAAAATTGCACATTGTGTATTTACCAGCATTTTTTTTCATTAAATCTAACCGAATGTAATTCTATCTGAATAATTATTGTTTCCCTCTGAATACTTGTCCTAGTTTTTTAATAAAATCGTATAACAACATAGCAACAAAAACAACATTAAAAATGTTTAAAGTCTAAGTCTGACTTTCATACTTATAATTTTTATTAATATAAAAATAAATAGACTCAAGGTAGTGACCCATACATTGCCCTCAGAGTATTATGTATGAATTCAAAACCTTTTAATCGCAAATAGCATTTTTATTAGATCAAAGCGGATTTAACTCAACGATTGTCTATTTCCGACATCAACTAGAATTGTTACATTCCTGTTGCTGCCCACCATGCGTTTAATTCTTGGAAAATACATTGTCATGAGTACTCAGTTCATTTAAAAACGCACATTTTTGTATCTATGACATGTCTTTTAAATGTCATTTTTGTATGTTTTAAGACTTATTTTGATATGAAAATACCCGTTCATTGAAAGAAAATTAAAAAATTCAGCGTTCATCATTGCGTAAAATAAAATACTATCATGTTAAGTTTGAGAAATCTCACATTTTGCGTTTTCAAAATCTCACATTTTGCGTATTCAAAATGTACTGAGTATATGTTTGTTTACTTGTACGTATACATTAATTCCATGTCTCCTTGATTTGTTAGGGAGACTGCGAACTTTGTATACGACATTTCCTGCTCCGCTTGTGTATTCATTTATGATGAAGTAGGAATACATTGCGGTTAATAACCATGTACAAATAATCTACACTCCTTTAATTATCAATGAGCAATAAATCTTCTCTTCGCTTATAACAGAGGTTTATGCGGACACGAAATAGATAATCAGTGTATACCAGAAGACGCGGAACTTATATACAAACAGCTCAGTGATGTTGTTTTTCTAACATTCTCATAAATCAGCAGTCCAACACAATTCTTGGTCGAGCCAAGTGGAGCGGTTATACCTCTTGAATGCTGGGATTCGTTTTCAAACAGAACATGATGAAACGTCCGTTCAGAATATTGACCGGATATTCAATTACAAAGTTGGCGTTTGATATTATCCCCAACTTACTAAATATATATCGCAACACAACGGCGTTTAGCCGTACGCTTGACAGAGATCGTACTAAAACGTCATTCTTGCAAACACATGTACTGCCTGAATTGTATAATGGCACAGTAACTACCTGCTTCTTGTCCTCTTTATTTCAGACGTACAACTTATAATGGTCTTTGTCATTATTACTCCCTTTAAAAGCATCAATGTAAGATAGCATAATACATTGGTATCAATGCATACATCTAATTCTCTTGAAATACTTCTCAAAATTTGAAAGTCGCGCTCTACAAACTTTGGAGAGCAGTATCCTGTCCAGTCAGTCCAACCCATGACCATCGTTAAACTAAGGGTAGCACTCGTGGCGGAATGGGCTCGACTCCCACACTATGCCGGCCGCAGACTAATTTAAACCATATAAACATGATACAATATACAGACGGATTAAGTTGTTACAGGGAAGGCCATATTCACAAGTGCAACCCTCGCAGATTCCACGGAAACATCAGAATGCGAAACATTGGTGTAAGGGCAAACATCTATGAGATTCGGCAAATAAGCGATCGAAGCGACGTTCAGTCATATTACCATGCAAACAAGCTCTTTGTTAAATTTCATTCCGCCCCTAAAGTCCTATATTCGTTACATCTCATATTTTTGCTATAAATATCAATCTATTATTTTGAAATATGATACTAGTGTCAAATCTATGTTAGAGACCAAATTAATGTTATACAAACTTCGCAATTTTCACATCAGTTGTAACTTTAATCAGTGATATGTTAAACTGATAAATAGGTTTATACGGAAAGAGAGAGAGAATACGTAACTACAGGGAAAGCCACATACACAAGACAGTGCCTCTCCACGCAGACCACCGAGAAAACAATAATCCAAAAACATAAGGCACTTAAAGAGGTCAAAGGGCACACATGTTAAGGAACAGAGGCACAAGGAATGGCCCGGCAGACCACAAGGAATAACTAGGAGAATCAAAAGGGACAGTGAAGGAAGGGGGAGGGGGATTATGGATGGAAAAGATCACAGGACAAGTCAGGAAACTATTAACCAACCATTTTGAATTTGTATTGTACTCTGATGTCAATTTTTTTAAGTTTCTATCGGTGTTTCGTGTTGCCATGTACATTGTTTGTCCTTGTGTCAGCCCATAATTAGGTAGACCAGCTTGGGTTTGTATAGGGCTGTAAACCATTTCTCTATCGTTACGAACTTATTATTAAGGCTTATCAATCATTTGGATTTCTCCAAGCATCTTGCATTATTATATGACATTATCTCTGTTTTTCTCTGTTTTTCTGTTTTATAAAATAACTTAATCCTCCCCTAGTATAGACATAAATTGGTTACATTTTCTAAATACATATCATGTTATAGTTCATTCCTATTTGTCTTCACTTTAAATTCCCATTACCTGTCTCCTATATGAAAGATTATGTCTAATTGATAACATATTTTTCCGGTTGCCTTTACATAAGATTATTAATGTACACATTTGTGGTTATTTCGCATTTTCATGTAAATTATTTTGTTACTGAGAGCAAGGTCAGTATTAGGCTACTTGTATGTTAAATTTATTTTACATGATATAATATGCATGATCTTTCTCTATCCCTCGGCCTACTATTACTGACTTTCTTGACTTGTTCCGTGATGTATTCCCCTTGGTGTCCCCCGAAACACTCCTTAGTTGTTTATGGTGAACCAGACCTTTTCCCATACATGTTAACCCTTGTATCTCCATAGTGCCTAATACCAGTGGTTTGAATGGGGAGGCATTGTATAGGGCGTTTCTTTTAACAATAAATCTCTCTTTCACACTCTATTATTCTTAAAATAAGACATAAATGGTACACTCGCGGCGTTGTCATCAATGCAGCTGAAAAAATCACATATGAGAGCTTAATGGAACACAATGTACTTAGTCAGCATAATAGCTTTCACCTAGAGGTCACTGATCTATATAGTTTATGAAGAGGTCTAATATACTTACGCTATTGTATGGAAGCGTATCAGACAGTAGTTTAATTTACTTTATTGGCAAGAAAGATGAAGATAGTCCACATCAATTAAGTTGGGTCATCTGTCTGTTAGTTGGAGAACGACAAACGTACTAGTACTATGACTTTACAGTACCCCTGATTAAGTAATTTGGTTACACAGCCACTGACCCGACAGGAAAAAGAAAGGAGGCATGAACAATATACATCACAACTGTTCCTTTTACAGGAGTCGACCATGGAATCAACTACCAGGTATCATTTCATCAATACGTATGAATTTGCGGTTTACATCAAATCAGAATTTGCTCAACAATGTAATGTTGTGATTTATTTTTACTGCTTTTATTTTTTAAATATTGTAAACCAGTTCATTTTTATTAATTGTTTTATCATTTGTTATGCAATTTCCCGGTATAAAAACCATCATAGTTTACTATTGCTATAATTCTTATGAAGATATTACAAGCTATGTGAAAATCATTATGTGATATTCATTATCTGCTAATTGTTTTAGTCACACTTCTATGTGTACATGTATATCTATACCATCAAGATCAAGCACAATGTGCAGTGGAACTAAATGTCTTGGTGATATTACTTGGATTATAATTTCATCTGTATTCGTATTTTTACTTATACTTCTTACGGTGTATGTAATGTTCTTATGTATGCGGGAATAAACATATCTATGTTCTGTAATGCAAACGAATCATTTTTTGTATATGATTCAAAATCGCTGATAAAATTATCGCTCTCCACAAACTTATTTTTATTACATTCATTTGGATATCTACACAAAACAGAATGCAACATTAACATGACAAATACTTCTAATCATTATAAAGGATAAAACATTAATAACTGAAATAGATGAATATAAATGTACACATTATGCTTATCATCAAACAGGCGCATGCAGATAAGCTTTATAGTACATATACCACATAGATGTACATTATTTAAGACATAGCACGAATAATAATCAAGTATTTAACATTGTATTGAATTAGTAGAAAAGGGATAACAAGAATGAAATTGCATCCGCTGCGTGAAAAATGTGTATGATAATGATTTGGTGACTTGTATGTCGTTTTAAAGTTTCTAACGATTTCGCTTAAATACAAATGTACATATACTTCTGTTTGGTAACGTGGAACACATACTTTTATTTCACATATAAGAAGATTAAGGGAATGTCACATACACACGACAATGCCTCTCTAACAGATACTAGACAAACAGAATCACATGAATCATTAGGTATTGAGGAGGTGTCATTATCTAGCTTTGGAAATGAGAAAGTAAGGAATTGTCTAGCCGAATCCGAAAAAAACACGTAGAGGTTGAAGGGGACATCAAGGATGAATAATGGAGTAAATAGATGGAAAACACGACAGAAAAAAGCTAAGAATGCAAGTGGCTACGGGCTGAAAGGGGTGGGGGAGAACATGAATATTATATCAAATCAAGGAAATGGACACGGGAATAGGGGAGGGGTACTTAACATTCATTTTATGAACCAAAATTGAAATAATACCCACTAAGCGATTTACAGCCTTGGACTTATTATTAAGGCATACAGAACACAAGACACGAACATAAAACTTCAATTAGTGTATCAATCCAATGATCAGGCTTTGTGCAGACAATGGTTTTGTAGATAAAGTAGCACTGACCTCACCGGACCTTTATGTAACCCTAACAATCATGTTCATCAAGGTTCGCCCATAAAATCAAGTTGAGCGGAATCGACAATTTGGATGCCGTCTATCCATTCATAAATTCATCAACAACATCGACACACTTAATTATCAAAGTATGCGAAACCTGCTAATTACTACAAAACAATTGCATCTGAAGTACACCTGTATTCTGGATATAGCATTTACGCATCAATTTCATGCTGCACATGCTGAGATGCGCACTTTGGGGTGGAACAGGTTATGCATGTATGCGTAGAAAACTTTCGACGTATGTCAAAGCAAGCTAATGGCCACACTCTCAGACACCAGATGTTAATTTTTAGGAATTACTTGGTTGGCTGTCAGAATGTTTGGCAAATGATGTAATTTATAATGCACTTTTAGTATTAACTTTAAAATGCCATATATCTCTGCAAAGGTTCAAATGTATTTATGGAGTGTACTTGTAATAAAAAATTATTTCTCCTAGGAAACATGAACAGGTGTGGCATACAATAGTATTAGATTTACGAGGAATGTGTTACAGTTCATATATGTAAATATACATTTGTATCAAACTGTGAAATATAATTGGATGAAAATGTATAGAGTTAACATTTAATCCATTAGATGAGAACTGGAAATATGTCAGCAGAACACAGGTACCCCAATTTACTCCATGAAGGGGCGTAACTCTGCTGTTACTTAATGAATGCAATCGATGCATGTGAGCAGTTTCATGTGATGACTTATATTCCTATGAAGTTTCGTTACTCCAGCTCACATACTTTTTAGATATGAGCGACAGAGGAATTGTAGTTGTTGAGAGCGATCAGTAGTCGCGGCCAAAAGTCAGTAGCTCTATTTTTATTCCTTTTCCATTTTGCCCGTGAGAGAAGCAGTTAATGCGTAAGTGATGTCAAAACATAACAATAGTGAGCTTTTAAAGTAATAAAAACAACCGAATTGGTTTCAATACTTACTATGCATGCAATTTCGTACATTTTCGATAAAAATATGCACTACGTATTTCTAAGGCAGATATTTTTCCACATCTCGAATTTTCAGTAAAAATATATTTCTATACAAGATTTCTTTCCTACGAAAATAATGATATTGCCTTTATATATTTTTATTGTTTTATGTGCAATTCTTAGCATTACATGTTCAATAGTTGACCAATCATTAACAAACAAGATTCAATTATATAATTACATCACTTTTGTTTTATTCCCTGATAGACAGATTCCCTTCAAGATTTTTCTCGGTAATAATTGTGTTTCACTGTTTCCAGCGACGTCAATGCCTTTTTTACTACGCGGAACGAAAAGCTGGCGGCCGATCTCAAAACGGTTTTGCCGGAATGCGTGCCACAAAAAAATCGGAGAACATTTCGCCTCGCTTAAATTTTGTGGCACGCATTCTGGCAAATCTACAGAGATCTATGTGTCGATATGGGCATTGATGTAACCGGATATTGGATGACCAGGTTTTAGGCTATTAACACTATTTATAACAAACAAAAACTGCCAAAATACGTACCGTTTTGTGTTCGGCCGCCAGATTTTCGTGCCGCGTAGTAAACAAAAAAGTCACGTGTTCACCAACCCTGATAATGCTGTTTGCCTTATTCAATTAGTTCTTATCTATATGAGTGCCTTATTTAATTAGTTTATATCTATATGAGTACATCGCCTCTGGTTTGAGAACTTTCGTCGCTATCTAGTCAAAATGACGCACACTTCACATTGATTTTTGGCGGCATATGTAAATATTACAGTATTTGTAAGATAATAAATTCTGTAACGTTTCATATTACATTGGTGTTTTCAAGTGTTCTATTACTTTCATAATCGGTTAGTCCAAATTGCATCCGTTTGTGTCATATTCGGCCTACTTGTTATATTCAATTTTCAAAACCAGTTTTGCATTGATAGTATGTCAGTCTTGATTCAATATACATTTGTTTATTGTCAATTATCTTACAATTATGTGTCATAATGTTCATGCAAATCTCTCATGAATGAAATACATGCTTTTGAAAAAAAAGGTTTACTGGCAAGTACAGTGCTGTTTTATTATCATAGACCATACTACCCGGAACATTACATTTCAACATAGGTATATTGAAATGTCCGTAAAATAGAGAGAATAAGTTGCTACAGAGAACGCCACATACATAAGATAGTGCCTCCCAACACAGACCTCCGGGAAACAACAGTCCATAAAACATAAGGCACTTGAGGCGGCTCAATGGTGCATACGTAAGAGAGCAGAGGCGTAAGACATGACATGGCCGACCATGAGGAATAACTGGGAGAATCAAAGAGGACTAACGTAAGATTAACGGAGGAAATGCCCAGTTATGTTTTGATAGAAAAAGTAAACCAAATAGCAGTTAAAGTTTTACAAATGAGAGCATTTCTTTACTTAAATTGACATGGATCGGTCCTGAAAGTTCATACACCTGTTCGCGGTCAATATAACAGCATAATGCATTTAGTAGTAATTGGTTTGTTAAAAGTTACAACGCATACAATATCAATTAAATATAATCAATATCAATTATACGAACACTAAGACGATACTCCACTAATGTACAGTTCAATCGCTTGAGATAAAACTTTTTTTATTTTACACACATACCACTTCATACCACTGCACTTTACTAATAAGCTGCGCCTCACCCCATAATATCGCTCTGCATTTTGCACGCATGCGCTTCTATGGCTATTTTAGGCAATATATAAACCAGCGCAAGTACCATAGCGGATCCGTAGTCCAATGGTAACGTGCTGGTCTAGTAATCCAGGGACCGTATGTTCGATTCCCCGGTCCACCACTAACAGTACTAACAGTCTTTCAGAAGAGGCAAACACCGAGGTCCCGTATACGATGATTTACATGGGGGCACGTCAAAGAACCAGTGGTGTTTCTGGACCTATGGCATCTTCTGTATAATTCATTATCCTCCAAAAATCAAAATAACTAACCGGCGGCGTCGCCCATATGGGAAACCGGTGGCGACGATAAATAAACGCAAATACAAACAAACATGTTTTCATTTTGTGGCAATATTTCGAACAGATCTGCTAGACATCCAAAGATTCTTTTCTCGGCCCTTTGCTTACATTTCTTATTTTCTGATTTCAGTTTCCATAATATTTAAATATTCGTCATGACTGAAGTACGCGTTAAAACTTGCTGTGATGTTTCTGTGGGACTATTCAAATTTTACTATAAGTAAGCAAGTACTATATTTTGGAACAAGTGATCACTTAATTTCAATTTATAACCGTATGACGGTATAAAATACTCTGCGTTTATTCGTTGTGGGACACTATTTAGAATTTAGCAGTAGTTGAAACAGTAACGGCGTCAATCTAACGTATAATTAATAGTGTTTCTATGTTAAATGATGATGTAAAACATGACGCCGGTGTATATCTTATACTTATTAAATTCCTTGCATTATCAATTTTAATAAATTAAACCATTCATGACGGAAATGTGCCATACATAAAAATGAATGTTAATCTTCAATCTTAGTTATTATTTGTCCAAGTCCAGTGAGTTTGTAGTAACATAATGGGCTTTTGGCGTATGATCGGAACAAAAGTTGATGATTGTGAAGTGTATGTATGATACGAGTGAATTGCTAACGTTTATTTTGGGTCTAAAATTAACGGTTTTATTGAAACTGCCATTGCTGTTATGAAATACATACTTAAAGCCATAAAAACGCAACAAAAAATCGTCTGCTTCAAAACATGACAAAAAAGAAATAATTCTATATCAATTCACCAACTCTGACAATTTCATAAAGTTATTGAATCATGATATATATGAATTATTGGTTCATATTTTCTATACTTAATGAACAATATTTTAAACATTGGTAACAGTCGGAAGCGTTTAACACCATGTACAAAACGAAATCTAATCAAAGCAGTTGCGTTTTTAATGGTGTTAAGTATAATTATATACATTACCTATACTATCTCGAAAGTTAAGTGAAAAGTTGGAACAATTGGAAACTACATGTAGTTTCATTCCCACGCATGTAAACTGGTCGTTGTTATGCTGCAAGTCATTGTCTCGATGTTTATTGTATGTGCAAGTATGTGTTGTTGTTTTTTCCTTATTAAACCCCCGTTTCTTATGATGTTGATATGTTCACGAGGGATTTGTTTATCTTCTTTGGATTAAGTACAAATTAGCTCGGTTAAGACCAACATTGGTGTTTTTGTCATTGACTGTACTAAGCAGAGAGCATTTCCATTGTTAAAATTTCCAATTTATTTATGTGATGTGCGCCAATATATATATAATGGAATCCATCACTAAATATATGGATAACACGCCCGATTACCTTTAATTCATTAACTGGCGGGTTTCAAACTAGGATTTTGACATGTAAGACATGTTATGATTGACGAGAACAGTTTTTCTAAATCAAAAACAAATATTCAGTTACTTTTTCTTTGGAAGTATAAACATGATATTTGGCATACATCACGTTTAAGATTGTTAAACAAAACAGAAATATTTCTCTCCTTCAGGAAATAATAAACATTTACAAGGCAGACGAAACAGGCTATATACTTGTTGAAATCAACAAAATGTGCTGTATTGATTCGTGCGAACGCTTTTTTCAACAGGTCTTTTCAAGATATAACCGTCGAATTTACATTTGACTTTTTCTTTGAACAAGTCAATGTATAAATAGTAATAACATACAAATTGTGATATGTTATGTTATGGGCTGGAGGCCTAAGTCATCAATAAACTTATTGTATTGTATTATATTGTATTATAAGTAAAGTGCGGGTCCAAATCCATGGAATGTACCCGTAAGAAAATTTGTAACGGACAAAGAAACAGAACATGGGTGTATAGAATAGATTTGTATTTGCTATAAACATTGTAATATGTTTTATGCAATAAATATATTGTATAATTATAATAGTAATGGATACCTTACTTTCTCTAATGTTCCATTGTCTGTAATAGAACTAACATTAACGAATTATGAAACATACTGCATTGTTTGCAAATTAGACCCTAAAAATGCAAAACAGAAACTGAGAGTGCAAATGATTACGGCAGAATTTTTAACATATATTTGCATAATGTGATGCATTTCAGCGTCCTCTAATATAAGGCTATCATTATGTTGTATGGTTAATGTATGAACTTTGATTCAATATGCATCAAAACGCTTTTACGTAATTATATTAGTTAAAAGTATCTGTCAGACATGTCAAAAATACTTAATTAATACACATAGCATTGTCTGAAACCAGTAATGAACTGCTCTGCTTAGTATTAAAACAAGTGTCACAGTGCACTCAGTCTATAAGAGGTATAGCGCAAAATCTACAATTTTTCAAATAATGAAAGATATGTCAAACTTACTGAAGTTATATTTACAAATTGGTATTAACAGTAAATGTCAATCAATCACGACTTAGCAATGCATAAACAGCAAGTGTTGTGCAAATGTTGACCTTTGCTGCGCCTCATTACAATAGTTGTAAATGAAATGAAGTGTGGTCTTGGCAATTTTCGTCAGAGGGTCCAGGTCTTACATTATATGGCCTTTGAACTTTTGGACCCCCTCTGGACACAGGATTTTAAAGAGAATAATCGATTTTTGCCGAAATATCAATGGGGGGGATCCGGACCATCGCCCACCCCCTCCCCCCTCTGGATCCGCGCATGATTAGTATAACGATTTATGAACTCCTAGTATAAACAATATGGATACCTTTTGAAATCCGATCGAGTAAGCTGTTTGTTTTGTTTATGATAAATGTCTGATTACCATTGATATATTATCTCTGTTCTATGGTATGTTGTTAATATTTTATTCTACAGATCATAAAGCGTACTCCAGTGTTGATACATTACTTATCACGATATTGGATGTATATCTTATGGAACAAGGTTGTTTGGTTCTTTGTCATTACCAATACTTTCTTATTACGAATGAAAAGGTCGAGCAGGATAGATCGCACATACAAATTTCACAGTCATACAAAAAACACAATGAGAAATGAAAATATGTGGTGAAAGGTGAAGTTGTAATTATGGTATTTTTTCCTGTTTTTTTTAAGAAAATATGCAGAAAACATATATAAATATTATAAAATTGCATATTTTTAGATTTTCTTGTCTCCCCTGTGATATTTAATTACCAGTTACAAAAAAGAAACCCATAAACCTACTCATGTTATCCACTACACAGAAATTCGGTGTTTTTTTTTTCAAATCTTTGGCGGCTATCTTGGTCGCCATCTTGGATTTGTCAAAATGTACCATGACGTCACGTGTCTGCCCAAATTATTTTGAAGCTACAAGCATTCAGCTCTACATTGATAAAAATATGATCTATGGACATTTTTTTTGGCACACGTGACGTCCTCAGGGACTGGAGTATATACTCGTACAAGTACACAAATACAAAAGCAAATGGAGTTAGACACAAACAAAAACGATGGGTGAAAATAGGAGTACCGCCCTAAAACGGTAAGTGGCAAAACATTATAAGGGCAACAACTTTTTTTGAAGTTAATGTACTTGAAACTGTAATCGGTGTCTTCCATAATGTACAAATCATGTTCTGTCGTATTTTACGAATTTACTATTACTTGAACGAGTACACTTTTAAAGTCGCTTTTCGACCGCAAGTGACATGAATCATGTTACTAATTACCTAAATTGTTTTCATTAGATTTAATGGAGAGATGTTAGAGGCCACTTTGCTTAACTTTAGTTAGTGAGGTATAGTACTATATCAATTAGTCTGCATTTATACGTTTTAATCATACGTTAACAAGAAAAGAAAATATAGATGAATGCTATAGGCAAGCCTCTCCAAGAAAATGCATTTTATATTGAGAAAAAAGTATCTCGACGTTTTTGATCATCCTTGGTCCGAAGGACCACGGTAAGTTATTTGGAAATGACTGGAATCATGTGCTGTCCGTCCGAACGTCCGTATTTTCTTCAAATGGTTTCTCAATAACAGCTATGAGGAATTCTGCCTAAATACTTAAGGAAATATCTCCAGTGCATGGCATTCAAAATTATGCAAATGATTATCCAATCGTTTTTTCTGGCCAGGTTCAGGGCCTCAAAGTAGACAATAGTCATTTTCTTACCTTAAATACAAACTTTGGCATATCTTAAGCGGCAGGTAATCATATTGAAAATGAATGCCCTGGTCAACCCGAGATCCCGGGAGCGGGACCCCTAAACATATGGGCTTCCCATTAATGTGTTCTTCAACAGGACAAAATCTGACCTACATCCGTCAATATAAAATTTATAAATAATATTATTCCATTCAATTACAAAGCACTAGGGAGAGTCAAGCCATCTGGAGATCTTGTAAAATGGTCGTAACTTTTCCGACTGTCAGAATGAACAACGTGTTGTAATCATTTTCAGTTGCCTGTCTTGAAGTATTTAGATAATTTTCCTTATTGGTATTGTGTAACAAGTTTTTTGTTCAATGTTGTGTGATTCAGTCTTGTTTAATTAGCCAAAACAGCTGTAACTTTGATACAACGATGTTATTTTTCATGTTTTAATTGGTAAACTGACTAAATAATAGACATAATGGGCATATAAAGTAAGCACTATCTTCATTATCAAATTGCGATGCATTGTTCAGTATTCCAGGAGGAAATAAACGAAATTAAAAATAACAAAGACAGACACATACTACATCAGTCGTTCCTTTGCACAGTGCATAACCCGATGTGTATTTTGCAACGAAATCGCTTTGTATTGTTTTTATAGTAAATTTAGACATTTACCGTCGTTCAGACGATAAAAGTTCCTACAGAAGCATCGAAATTACGAATTATTGGTGAGAAAAATAAACACCACTACTCACCTGTCTGGAACGCTTCCCTCTGTCGAAGTCACATCACTCGGCGGAATACACATCGGGTTATACACTGTGCTTTGATAAAAGTGTATACTTCTGCGATATAAATGTTCAGTGGGTGGGATACCACGTGGTTTTGTGACGTCATTGTGTTACTGTGAGACAGTCTAATTTGCTTGCATTCGGAATTTCAAATCGACGTATATTTCTTTTACTTCTTCACGGATATTTACGAAATAAAACGCATACAAAGCGCCTTACTTATTTATACATCTGATCAACGTCCGCGTATTAGAGATTGCATTACCATTTCAAACACTTCGAGAAACCTTTGCCAATAGTGCTTCAGCGCACATGTGCTTTCTTTGGACTATTAAAATTGATTTTTCCAATCATTCTTTCGTTACATAAATGTTAATTTGTGGCCCAAAGTGGCTGTTGCTATTTATACATTCATGTTCATTATTTTACATAGGAATAATGCGAACATTTATGTTTTCATTTTCAGTAATTCACTGTTTACAAAAGCAACACAAATATCCAGAAATGTTACATAAATATGAATATTGTAAAAAAGAGACATGCATGGAACTATTCAGTCATTAATGTCTGACTAACTAAACATCAAATGTTACTTTGATGATGTGTCTGTGTTTTAGTTGGGAGTTTTTCACGAATATTTTGATATAACAAATTTCGACACATGACAGCTGCTACATGTTTCCACTTCTTTCACTGACAGCTCACAAAAAACATGATATAGGCTAGAACAACATTTTATGTAATTATAGTAATACATATGGATTTATTCAGTCGTATTCTGCCATAGTTCATATCTTCTTTTGCTTGTCTGATACAAGGTAGGCCAATACGCTTGGTGTTCTTGCTCGGATATTGTAATTTCGTGTAGTCTCGTATTTGTAACGGACAGTAATCGTGTCAGAAAATAGTTTGATACGCAAACAAATCTTTTATTTTCACCAACAAAATGTTTTAATCATTTTAATGTCTTATATTAAAATTTTATGTTGGAAATATTGTCACTAAATATATTGCTACGAAAACAAATATTTTAATGTCATCAGAAAATGTAAATATGCACGCAAATGTTCTCGTGTTCGCTCTTTAGTAATGTTCGTTTTGACTGACAACTATAATTTTCTCCTCTCTAGCTGTTACATCCATGATAACAGTACATATTATTCCTTTCATTTTGTTTCTTTTGTATACATTCGGACCTCGTTCATTCGTATTAAACAGGACCTGATATTTATTTCGGACGATACCAAGTATTCGGATAAAAATTGTTGAATAAACGAGGTCCGACTGTATAACATGAGTATAGTTATATGGTTAATGTGGTAACTCTAATTCGTTAGACCGAACAACATCTTAAATTTGTATTTAATAATTCATACAATAAAGTGATATAAATTTGTTATACTCACACATTCCCATATACTACGAAATGAAGCGACTTAATTCTTTCACTTTATATAGGTTCAAGATGTTTTCTGCCCAGTTTTGGCCTATTGTTGAGAACTGTCTTGACTTGTACTGTGATATTTTCCATCCATCATTCCCCCTACACTGTGTGTCCTCTTTGATTCTCCTAGTTATTCCATATGTTCGGCCATGCCATTCCTTGCGCATCTGAAGCCTCCTCACGTGCCTTATGTTTTATGGATTGTTATTTTCCGGGAGGTCTGTGTGGGGAGGCACTGCCTTATGTATGTGGCGTCCCCTGTAGCAAATTATTCTCTCTCTTTTAATATCTATTTGATAACAATTGACTTACTTTCGGTAATGTAAACATGATGTCTTTGATACCGTGAAAAGAATCAGCACAGGAACGGCCACATTCACGTTACTCAAAACAATAAACGGGATTTGGGGAACAACACGAGCCTGTACGACAACATAACATGGAGAGTAAAACAAAGCAACAAGACGGTCGCGATGCCTTTAAGCTGTCAGTGAAAATACTACAATAAGGTTTCTATGATCGTCAAGGTTCGCGTTTTACTCTACTCTTCATAATCAACCATTCGCAATTAAGTGAAAAAAGGAATGCGGTCGGTAGGTTACGGCATTATGTCAGAATTTATTTTTCAGCGTATATCTCCAGAATCCGAGTGATTTACATAGTAAATATCTTTGGGAAAACATTAAATACCCATCAAGCTAAGATATGAACGATAGTTATCACTTTAGCACATAATAAACTATTAATCAATTATCACTTTCATACAAAGCAACACATTATCAACATTAACATGTCTGACCAAACCCGACCAGCCTTTCTGATTGAAATCATTTCGTTCGTTTAATGTCTTTGGCCCTGGTCTTCCAGTAAAACTCATGTTAGACAACGATTTCCTTTTGTGATATTTTCATATGCATTGGTGTGAGGGTCACAAACGCGTGTGAGCATAATTTGCAAACGTCTGATGAAACAGTTTTTTTTTCATAATTTTAGAATCTAAGCGTTGGTAAAAAAAAGTGCGAGTGACATTTTTGAGTCGCTTTAGCGTCTCATTTTAGCATCGTCAACCGGATGATCTACTCGAAGTACCGCCGTATTCATCGTCTCAAGAAAATAGTACATGTAAAGTCCTCGGACTTTATTATAAATTTGATTGAGTTAATGGCTGATTTGTCAGGGATATATCAATTGTGGAATGGTGGGAGTCTTGATATAAACGGTTTTCTGGATTATTTGCGTCAGTTTTGGCGAATGATTTTACCCGAATAGTTGCGTATTAATTTCTGATACGAAAATATGAAAAGCGTGCAGTCTTGCTTTGGAAGCGCCTCCCAGGACCTTCAGTCCTTTGATTTTTGTTTGTAACCTCCAAAACTCTGCTTCGAAGAATAATTATCATCACTAAAAATAGTCAAGTTATTAAAACATAATTATGTTTTTTTTACCAATCCAAAATTGAGAAACACTACAGGTCTGTATAAATCTTTGTTATTATCGCAAGTGTGGTGAAAATTTAAAATCTAAAAACTATACATTTTCACTTTTCTCAATTTCGATGTAACACCGTGTAGGAAACTTTTATAAGTAGAATGGTTTAGATATCAAACATTGTCTGGAAGTCTGGCAATTCTGCTGAAATGAAAGGGACAACTGAAAAGCACTGGATTATATACTAAGGGTGAATTCATCGATAACTAAAAACGTATAGTGTATCGTGCCATATTTATGTCTTTAAGTTCATTAAAAGTACTGTCTAGTTCGGTTTCATTCTTCTTATCATAACGGTTTGGTGTTCCCTCACTGTGTATTCTCCCTGATTCGTTTGGTATTGTTTTGTGTATCTCCATGTGTGTGTCTTCTCCTTCTTCCTTTGCCTAAATCTGTCTAGGAAAGTGCTGATTATTAAATGTGGCATTCCCTGCTCCACAAGTTTCATTTTTTATGATATCGATTAACTGTATTACATGTTTATCCAATTCCCGCTTCCATCCTCTACGGTATTTACGTTACACTAAAAAATACATCTTAATCCCAGTAATATGAAGATTACACTCGCTTGTTCAGCATCACTTTCATCGTCTTCGCAGACAATTGCCAACTGTCAAAACATTATTGGCGACGTGTAGGTGATTAAATGTATGTCAGTGATACAAACGTAATGATTAACCAATACTTCACCCTGTTAACAGTTAATTAAATCGTGTCTACTTGTCCAAGGAAGGTAATGGAATTTCTATTATTCTGGCCCCAAACATTATAAATTTGTCTCCTGTTATGTATATTTATTTTACACATTAGGCAAGATGTTTATGCGTCGAGTATATTAATTTTTTCTTGTAAAAGTGTCCATCATCACGTTCCAAATGAATTTTTCTACGGCAGTAGGTCTGTAAAATCGGTACGATGTGCGAATTATGGTCGAATAGATAGATCCTCTCGTGATAAAGTAAGTTTTTCCTTCAAATCGACACTCTTGCTCATAAAGATAAAATATTTATGAGTGGAACTGTAAACGAAATAAATTGGTACAGGAAGTATAAAATCAATCCGTCCTTCTTTTTTACTGTCTGTATCTCCAGTAAGTATCACTGATTCTTCTTTATCTTACCTCCAGAAAGAGGCGGAACACATGATTAGAGATTTTTGTATTCATTGCCTGACAGGATCGAGTAAACATATTATAATACGTGTATTATTTTAGTACGGCGATATTCATAATTTCTACGAATTAACCATTGTGTTCAACATATGTTTTTACGTATCTGTGTCTTTATTCATTTCACGTATCTATCAGATCGGCAAAGAATGTTTGTCTATTTTCCCAGGCAAAGGACGTTTAGAGACGCACATTACAACCAGTATCACAAACTCGAGACTATTTGGCTACATTGACAAGATATATGAAATATAATTGACATTGTAATAGAGACAAAGTGTTCTGAATCAGTCATGGTGTCTATTATTCAAAACTGCTGTATGAAAGTAAGTAAAACAGACATTATATCAGACGCGTTTTTCAGCGATACTATTTATAGTTGACTATTATCTATATCAGTTCATTTTTACTTTTAATAGAAGGGGCCAGCCCTCGAAGTATTCTTCGGGTAAGCTAGTGCAAAATAAAACATCCATGGCAGATCTACCAAGCATTCCGACGGCAAGCGGGTACAGAGGTCCGCTAGTGCTGAGGCCCATATGACACCAAGCATTCTGACGGCAAGCCAGTACAGAGGTCCGCTAGTGCTGAGGCCCATATGACACCAAGCATTCTGACGGCAAGCCAGTACTGAGGTCCGCTAGTGCCGAGGACCATGTGACACCAAGCATTCTGACGGCAAGCCAGTACAGAGGTCCGCCAGTGCCGAGGCCCATATGACACCAAGCATTCTGACGGCAAGCCGGTACAGAGGTCTGCTAGTGCCGAGGCTCATATGACACCAAGCATTCTGACGGCAAGCCGGTACAGAGGTCTGCTAGTGCCGAGGCTCATATGACACCAAGCATTCTGACGGCAAGCCGGTACAGAGGTCCGCTAGTGCTGAGGCCCATATGACACCAAGCATTCTGACGGCAAGCCAGTACAGAGGTCTGCTAGTGCCGAGGCCCATATGACACCAAGCATTCTGACGGCAAGCCAGTACAGAGGTCCGCCAGTGCTGAGGCCCATATGACACCAAGCATTCTGACGGCAAGCCGGTACAGAGGTCCGCCAGTGCCGAGGCCCATATGACACCAAGCATTCTGACGGCAAGCCAGTACAGAGGTCCGCCAGTGCTGAGGCCCATATGACACCAAGCATTCTGACGGCAAGCCGGTACAGAGGTCCGCCAGTGCCGAGGCCCATATGACACCAAGCATTCTGACGGCAAGCCAGTACAGAGGTCCGCCAGTGCCGAGGCCCATATGACACCAAGCATTCTGACGGCAAGCCGGTACAGAGGTCTGCCAGTGCCGAGGCCCATATGACACCAAGCATTCTGACGGCAAGCCAGTACAGAGGTCCGCCAGTGCCGAGGCCCATATGACACCAAGCATTCTGACGGCAAGCCGGTACAGAGGTCTGCCAGTGCCGAGGCCCATATGACACCAAGCATTCTGACGGCAAGCCAGTACAGAGGTCCGCCAGTGCCGAGGCCCATATGACACCAAGCATTCTGACGGCAAGCCGGTACAGAGGTCTGCTAGTGCCGAGGCTCATATGACACCAAGCATTCTGACGGCAAGCCGGTACAGAGGTCTGCTAGTGCCGAGGCTCATATGACACCAAGCATTCTGACGGCAAGCCGGTACAGAGGTCCGCTAGTGCTGAGGCCCATATGACACCAAGCATTCTGACGGCAAGCCAGTACAGAGGTCTGCTAGTGCCGAGGCCCATATGACACCAAGCATTCTGACGGCAAGCCGGTACAGAGGTCTGCTAGTGCCGAGGCCCATATGACACCAAGCATTCTGACGGCAAGCCAGTACAGAGGTCCGCCAGTGCTGAGGCCCATATGACACCAAGCATTCTGACGGCAAGCCGGTACAGAGGTCCGCCAGTGCCGAGGCCCATATGACACCAAGCATTCTGACGGCAAGCCAGTACAGAGGTCCGCCAGTGCTGAGGCCCATATGACACCAAGCATTCTGACGGCAAGCCGGTACAGAGGTCCGCCAGTGCCGAGGCCCATATGACACCAAGCATTCTGACGGCAAGCCAGTACAGAGGTCCGCCAGTGCCGAGGCCCATATGACACCAAGCATTCTGACGGCAAGCCGGTACAGAGGTCTGCCAGTGCCGAGGCCCATATGACACCAAGCATTCTGACGGCAAGCCAGTACAGAGGTCCGCCAGTGCCGAGGCCCATATGACACCAAGCATTCTGACGGCAAGCCGGTACAGAGGTCTGCCAGTGCCGAGGCCCATATGACACCAAGCATTCTGACGGCAAGCCAGTACAGAGGTCCGCCAGTGCCGAGGCCCATATGACACCAAGCATTCTGACGGCAAGCCGGTACAGAGGTCTGCCAGTGCCGAGGCCCATATGACACCAAGCATTCTGACGGCAAGCCAGTACAGAGGTCCGCCAGTGCCGAGGCCCATATGACACCAAGCATTCTGACGGCAAGCCAGTACAGAGGTCCGCTAGTGCCGAGGCCCATATGACACCAAGCATTCTGACGGCAAGCCAGTACAGAGGTCCGCTAGTGCCGAGGCCCATATGACACCAAGCATTCTGACGGCAAGCCAGTACAGAGGTCCGCTAGTGCCGAGGCCCATATGACACCAAGCATTCTGACGGCAAGCCAGTACAGAGGTCCGCTAGTGCCGAGGCCCATATGACACCAAGCATTCTGACGGCAAGCCAGTACAGAGGTCTGCTAGTGCCGAGGCCCATATGACACCAAGCATTCTGACGGCAAGCCAGTACAGAGGTCCGCTAGTGCTGAGGCCCATATGACACCAAGCATTCTGACGGCAAGCCAGTACAGAGGTCTGCTAGTGCCGAGGCCCATATGACACCAAGCATTCTGACGGCAAGCCAGTACAGAGGTCTGCTAGTGCCGAGGCCCATATGACACCAAGCATTCTGACGGCAAGCCAGTACAGAGGTCTGCTAGTGCCGAGGCCCATATGACACCAAGCATTCTGACGGCAAGCCAGTACAGAGGTCCGCCAGTGCCGAGGCTCATATGACACCAAGCATTCTGACGGCAAGCCAGTACAGAGGTCCGCCAGTGCCGAGGCTCATATGACACCAAGCATTCTGACGGCAAGCCAGTACAGAGGTCCGCCAGTGCCGAGGCTCATATGACACCAAGCATTCTGACGGCAAGCCAGTACAGAGGTCCGCTAGTGCAGAGGACCATATGACACCAAGCATTCTGACGGCAAGCCGGTACAGAGGTCCGCCAGTGCTGAGGCTCATATGACACCAAGCATTCTGACGGCAAGCCAGTACAGAGGTCCGCTAGTGCCGAGGCCCATATGACACCAAGCATTCTGACGGCAAGCCAGTACAGAGGTCCGCCAGTGCCGAGGCTCATATGACACCAAGCATTCTGACGGCAAGCCAGTACAGAGGTCCGCTAGTGCCGAGGCTCATATGACACCAAGCATTCTGACGGCAAGCCAGTACAGAGGTCCGCTAGTGCTGAGGCCCATATGACACCAAGCATTCTGACGGCAAGCCAGTACAGAGGTCCGCCAGTGCCGAGGCTCATATGACACCAAGCATTCTGACGGCAAGCCAGTACAGAGGTCCGCTAGTGCTGAGGCCCATATGACACCAAGCATTCTGACGGCAAGCCAGTACAGAGGTCCGCTAGTGCTGAGGCTCATATGACACCAAGCATTCTGACGGCAAGCCAGTACAGAGGTCTGCTAGTGCCGAGGACCATATGACACCAAGCATTCTGACGGCAAGCCAGTACAGAGGTCCGCTAGTGCTGAGGCTCATATGACACCAAACATTCTGACGGCAAGCCAGTACAGAGGTCCGCCAGTGCTGAGGACCATATGACACCAAGCATTCTGACGGCAAGCCAGTACAGAGGTCTGCTAGTGCCGAGGACCATATGACACCAAGCATTCTGACGGCAAGCGGGTACTGAGGTCCGCTAGTGCCGAGGACCATATGACACCAAGCATTCTGACGGCAAGCCAGTACAGAGGTCCGCTAGTGCTGAGGACCATATGACACCAAGCATTCTGACGGCAAGCCGGTACAGAGGTCCGCTAGTGCTGAGGACCATATGACACCAAGCATTCTGACGGCAAGCCAGTACAGAGGTCCGCTAGTGCTGAGGACCATATGACACCAAGCATTCTGACGGCAAGCCGGTACAGAGGTCCGCTAGTGCCGAGGCCCATATGACACCAAGCATTCTGACGGCAAGCCAGTACAGAGGTCCGCTAGTGCCGAGGCTCATATGACACCAAGCATTCTGACGGCAAGCCGGTACAGAGGTCCGCTAGTGCCGAGGCCCATATGACACCAAGCATTCTGACGGCAAGCCGGTACAGAGGTCTGCTAGTGCCGAGGCCCATATGACACCAATTATTCTGACGGCAAGCCGGTACAGAGGTCCGCCAGTGCCGAGGCCCATATGACACCAAGCATTCTGACGGCAAGCCGGTACAGAGGTCCGCCAGTGCTGAGGACCATATGACACCAAGCATTCTGACGGCAAGCCGGTACAGAGGTCTGCCAGTGCCGAGGCCCATATGACACCAAGCATTCTGACGGCAAGCCGGTACAGAGGTCCGCCAGTGCCGAGGCCCATATGACACCAAGCATTCTGACGGCAAGCCGGTACAGAGGTCCGCCAGTGCTGAGGACCATATGACACCAAGCATTCTGACGGCAAGCCGGTACAGAGGTCTGCCAGTGCCGAGGCCCATATGACACCAAGCATTCTGACGGCAAGCCAGTACAGAGGTCCGCCAGTGCCGAGGCCCATATGACACCAAGCATTCTGACGGCAAGCCGGTACAGAGGTCCGCTAGTGCTGAGGACCATATGACACCAAGCATTCTGACGGCAAGCCGGTACAGAGGTCTGCTAGTGCCGAGGACCATATGACACCAAGCATTCTGACGGCAAGCCGGTACAGAGGTCCGCCAGTGCCGAGGCCCATATGACACCAAGCATTCTGACGGCAAGCCAGTACAGAGGTCCGCTAGTGCTGAGGACCATATGACACCAAGCATTCTGACGGCAAGCCGGTACAGAGGTCCGCTAGTGCTGAGGACCATATGACACCAAGCATTCTGACGGCAAGCCGGTACAGAGGTCCGCTAGTGCTGAGGACCATATGACACCAAGCATTCTGACGGCAAGCCAGTACAGAGGTCCGCTAGTGCTGAGGACCATATGACACCAAGCATTCTGACGGCAAGCCAGTACAGAGGTCCGCTAGTGCTGAGGACCATATGACACCAAGCATTCTGACGGCAAGCCGGTACAGAGGTCCGCTAGTGCTGAGGCCCATATGACACCAAACATTCTGACGGCAAGCCGGTACAGAGGTCCGCTAGTGCTGAGGCCCATATGACACCAAACATTCTGACGGCAAGCCAGTACAGAGGTCCGCTAGTGCTGAGGACCATATGACACCAAGCATTCTGACGGCAAGCCAGTACAGAGGTCCGCTAGTGCTGAGGCCCATATGACACCAAACATTCTGACGGCAAGCCAGTACAGAGGTCCGCTAGTGCCGAGGCCCATATGACACCAAACATTCTGACGGCAAGCCAGTACAGAGGTCCGCTAGTGCCGAGGCCCATATGACACCAAGCATTCTGACGGCAAGCCAGTACAGAGGTCTGCTAGTGCCGAGGCCCATATGACACCAAGCATTCTGACGGCAAGCCAGTACAGAGGTCCGCTAGTGCTGAGGCTCATATGACACCAAGCATTCTGACGGCAAGCCAGTACAGAGGTCCGCTAGTGCCGAGGCCCATATGACACCAAGCATTCTGACGGCAAGCCGGTACAGAGGTCCGCTAGTGCTGAGGACCATATGACACCAAGCATTCTGACGGCAGGCCGGTACAGAGGTCTGCTAGTGCCGAGGACCATATGACACCAAGCATTCTGACGGCAAGCGGGTACAGAGGTCCGCCAGTGCTGAGGCTCATATGACACCAAGCATTCTGACGGCAAGCCAGTACAGAGGTCCGCCAGTGCCGAGGCTCATATGACACCAAGCATTCTGACGGCAAGCCAGTACAGAGGTCTGCTAGTGCTGAGGACCATATGACACCAAGCATTCTGACGGCAAGCGGGTACAGAGGTCCGCTAGTGCCGAGGCTCATATGACACCAAGCATTCTGACGGCAAGCGGGTACAGAGGTCCGCCAGTGCCGAGGACCATATGACACCAAGCATTCTGACGGCAAGCCAGTACAGAGGTCCGCTAGTGCTGAGGCTCATATGACACCAATCGTCCACTGTAGCAGATAAAATTGAAACGTGATGTCATGCTGCGTTAGCATGTCTTAAACAAGTCGTTGGCAGCTAACAGCGGAACTATTTAACACACACGATCGTCTTATTTGTTACTTGAGACCAAAAACATGGACATTCAAACCAGAGTACTCATATGAGCTAATAATTCCTTAGTTTTTCTAAAAATCAAATAAATTATTAAATTTGATAATCGATAAAATCGGTATATGACGCTTATATGGTGATGAGGCCAAGAAAGTGCAGTTTTAACTTCTCAGGTAACGTCGCTTCATTTTTACTGTCATAAAAAGTCACTCTTAAAAGTAAACAAAGAGTCGTGCAAGTCAAACCGCTTTGTAAAATTCGTTAGAAGCATTTGAGCACCGCTGTACGATTTCCAACCTCTGCTTTAAGTGACGTCATTTCTAGAAAACGTCACGATTTACTGACAGTAAGCAATATTTGTCCCATATGGCAATATGAAAACGAAATGACCATATGGAGTTAATATTGTTTCCTGTTAGCAAATAGTGACACCACATAATGCGTTTTCTTGAAATGACGTCACTTACAGAAGAGGTTGTAATCCCATAGCAGCGCTTATTCAGAGAACTGCTGGACAGTAGACGCAAAAACACAAAATTGCAGCACTTCTTTAATAGAGTGCAGAACATTTTGAATAAACGCAACAAAAGTAAAAGGAATATAGTTTTATTATGACTCATATACAGCCTTTTGTCATTCAAGTGAATGAGATTATATAAGCAAGATCTGACTGTATGCTAATATGTCGCATAGTAACGTGACAATGTTTGTCACAATTTGATACAAGCAGCATCAAAATCGATGACAAGTTCAGTATAAATTGTTCATATAGGCATAAACTTCATATAGGAGTATTATACGCTGGAATCATGGAGTTGGGGAATGTCTCCGACTTTGATAATACGACGATTGCTTATATAATCAACTCGCAAGAAATGGAAACGACTAATTCCTATCATGATGCGATCGGGATATTACAGAGATATGTTATCCCATTAATAATAATAACTGGTTGCTTTGGAAATTCCATATGTTTTGTTGTTTTAATAGCATCGAATTTAAGGAGAATTTCAACGAGTGTGTACTTGGCTGCTCTTGCGTTCTCTGACACCGGTTTCCTTGTGTGTCTCGCGATCAGCTGGATAGAATCCTTGGGCATACGATATTTCCACATAGAAGGTATATGTCAACTGACAGTATTCTGTTCGTACGTGTTTAGTTTTACGTCAGTTTGGTTTGTTAATGCTTTCACAACAGATATGTATGTTGCCGTATTCCATCCACAAAAGCGCCAAAGACTGTGTTCACCAGATACAGCAAAGAAGATTGTGTGTGGTTTGTTGGTTTCTGCGTGCGTATTATACTCGTTTGTGTTCTGGACGATAAAGGTCGTACCTTTACCAACGTCACCGTATAAAATATGCATGACAGCACAAGGAGGACAAAAGACGGCTATGATTTTGTCTAACATAGACACTGTTATCACCCTAGTGATTCCGTTCTCAAGTATTTTATTTATGACTACACGTCTCTTTCTTCATCTGACAAAGTACTACAGGACAGAAATGGAGAACAACGGCGCTTCAGCAACAAATGACAGCAGTCTTGCACACGCTGATCACCAACAAAGTTCGACCAGAAATAATCAAAATACACTCCAACAAGCGAATGACGCACAGAATAAACTAACCCGTATGTTAGTAGCGACTGTTGTTGTATTTCTTGTCTTCAATTTGCCGAGCCACGCAATCAAGTTTCAATTTTTACTCCGATCCTACTTGTCCGACAACATCCTTTTCACTGAAACTGAAAGTTTCGTACAGGTGATATTTCAGATGGTGTACTACGCTAACTTTTCAGTTAACTTCATACTGTACATGGTTTGCGGCAGGAGCTTCAGAAGCGAATTGATGCAGTTGTTGCTCAATTGTAAAAACAAATACACTTGCTGTAAGAATGGTTTTTGCTGCTGGCGCCTTCTAGGTACACTTTTGGGTACTCGTGAACAACGATCTGGCAGTAACTATCCGCTACAAGGAAATCACAACCAAGAACATTCAAGATTTGTGGACATAGATTTACAAGAGATTCGATTTTCTCAACTACCTTCTGTTGATACATCGACGCTATTGAAGTCTCCACCATGCTTATTAAGGTTCGATAATTCTGAAGGAGTGCGAGATTGTATATCTGAGCAGTCGTCAGGTTGTGAGTGTGATCAAAATCTCTAAAATGGACACTGGGCAATTAGAACAATTGATTAGAGACAATCAGGAAAAAGGCGTTGGAATAATCATTCTTGTATCCTTGACAACTGTGCCTTTAGATTACAGACAAAAGTTTCGATTTTAGCAGCGTGATATATTAGAATAGTGCTAATAACCGGATGGACTTTTTCATAGCGGTTACTATCGTCCATACGATTCGTTCATAAAAATGACCGCTTTCAAATTGTCCGCTAGCGGAATGACGATATCGCTATTTATTGACACCGTTTAAAACACATTTTGTTAATAAATTCATTCCGTGAAGTCAGGAATTAGGTAGCGCAATCGGAACACATCGGCTATAGTCTACTTCCGAACTGTACGGAAATTGCCGAGGTGTTACGATTGAAGGTAAAGGATATTGTATTCCTTGGGCATACAAAATACATTGCGATTTACATAAATGCATGTAACAACCAATTTTCACAGCAATTTTGGTCGATTTATTTACTTTCGTTGCTTTTATAATGCAATCTTGGAAAGAATTGTCATTCAGTGAATATATTTACATGTCATAAATATCAGTGTAGTATACGGTGTGTGAATATATGTACACATCTGAGAAGATAAGCATGTGTATTATGCAACGGTCAGTTATACATCTCCGTTACCTCCGTTCAACAAACAGTCTGCCTGTCTCCGTAAATTGTCGCTCAAGAAATGGACCACTGTAATTATTGAAATACTTGCTGACAGTACTTTTGCGACATTTGTGCGGTCAGAATTTAACATGGACAATCAGTGGACATGTTTATGTTTGAAAATGGAAACTCTTACAGTGATATACTTCGATTCATGTAGCTATTTGTAAACTCCTATTTTATTATATGCTTAAAGTTTCTCTGACAAATTTGTCAAACACGATGGTCCGAGAACCCCACAAAAATCTTAGGGAAACCCTGGAACTGACACAAACAAAATATAGAACCACCCAAAAAGAACAAGGAGACATAAACATATATGCTTACAAGGAAACATGTAGTAACGAAACAAAGGACAATTGTTTGTTTCATCGGGTTTAACTCCGTTTCTCAACGATATTTCAGTTATATACGGCGGCCGGTTCACCTAATCAGTTTTTCCTGGACAATCATTATTATATGCTTAATCTTACCAGTACTAACTTACCCTTCCACAAGGAGCCGGCAACTTCTCCACATGTGGAGGAAAATCGACATTTTTGTCAAATTTTCATGGACCTGCCGCGACCGGGAATCGAACCCAGATCGCCGGGTTACAAGTCCAGCGCACTAACCACTGGACCACGGCCGCGGCTAAAACAAAGAACAAGGCACAAACATATCAAATAAGCCTTGTCGACGTTTGGACCTATGCCTTTGTCTCATATGGCACTTGGCGCTTTTCCCTTTTCAAATCATTTGATAGTGCACTCCAAATACAGCATTTTTGTATATAAAACATGAAAATCTGTTGTAAAATTATGAATAGAACTATACGGGAAACTAACAGTAATTTAGCATGGGTCGCAATTTTTGACGTTACGTCCAAATATAATATTATTGTCTAATGATAGGCATTCCGGTGTTTTTGAAGTACTTTCCATAAAAGGGTAGTTTAATTATATCAGGATAATATTAGTTGAAGGGGAAAATTTGGCGACTATTAGTGTGCAAAAATGCAATCTAGAGGATCGTTATTATTCGCAAATTTGCATTGTTTCGGACACTTAATGATCGTAGACCTGAGATGTTATTGTTCAATAATTATATTTATTGCTCACTTTGCTGTGTTTCCCGTGATTTTCTAGAAAAATATCCTAATTCTTTCCATTTTATACGTCCAAATTGCGGTCCGAGTTTCACAATATTAGTACAGTAACGTTATTTTTATTTCTTCTTATCACTGAACTGAAAAAATGTTGTACGAAATCATTCAGTAATTGTGTAAAATTACATTAAATGAGCTAGCTCTATACATAAATAATAGGAATTCTACAGTAAATATAATTATATACGGTGCTTTTACTATAAATATTTAAAAAAAACAGACCATATGGAGTAAATATTGCTTCCTGCTTGCAAATAGTGACATCACATGTTGTGTTTTCATGAAATAACGTCACTTACAGAATAGGTTGTAAATCCCATGTCAATCATATGCGCAGCATCACAATACAACATAATAAAAACATTAGATTAACTTTACATGTTACAGGCTCATGTATATTCAGATGGCATTTTATTATGACAATCATGACTTGAATATATGTTTTGTAAAGCTTTTATCGTACATTTTAAACCTGTTGTATAAGGAGAATCTTGACAAAATGATGATATACAAATATTGAAAATTTAATATACTAGTACATGTATATTAAGATGCAGTTTGTACTAAGACTTATGTAATTAGTAATCTGTATTCACGTTTGACCATCATTTGACCAGTATATACTGTATGCACTGTTAATCATTGGTCATTTCTGACCTTTTCACACATTTATATGACATGTTGTTTGTTGAATAGAGTTCTTCTTCTTCTATGATATAGTGTACAGTGACGTACTACGTACTAAACTCGGGCTAAATATGTAACCGACGTGTTGCAAATATAAATTATAGGTCTTATTGCCCCAAGAATTGGAGGAACTCCGATTTTTGCAGTTCGAATACAGTAAGTGTTATGATGATATTATTATATTTGCTTCCCCGAATAAAAGCTTCGTATAGTATAATACATATTTGCCGTAGTACTATGTAAATCATTACTGTAATGTTAAGTAGTATCACAATGTCGTGCCGCTGTGAAGTCTTAGTTATGAAGTAAAACGATATATTCACAAATTACTCGTATTTAAACACAAAAACTGAATCGTTTAACCCACTGTTTTAATGAGCAAATAAAAAGTTGTGGAACAGAGAACGCCATATTTACAAGGCAGAAATTCCCTATAAATACCTAGGCAAAAGTTACGATTGCAAAGCCCATGCCGAGAAGGGCATTGTAACAAGACACAATTGACCAGGAGGTACATACAAAACGGACACAATACATGTTGTTGAACAATAATGAAACTTTGACCATGTCATGGATATAAATGCATATAATTTATTTCCCTCGTATCAATTTTTTAAAGAATAATTACAACAGTAACAATATAGAAACATCAGTAATTCAAACTAGATTGAAGAGAAGCACTACACTTTATTATTGTAGAATTAAGTTAGTACAGGGAACACCAATCTTACAAGACTTTGCTAACCACACATAGCCCATGGAAACATCAGCAGATAACACACGAAGAGTCAGGGCAAACATATAATGGGGGCAATTAGGAATTGTCTGGCTGATTATCAAAAACAATTAAGTAGGGTGGAAAGAGGGGCCGAAAACGGGGAAAGGAATCCAATACAAGACAAGAAAACATTTTGGTCACGGACATAAATAAGAAATGAATACGAACCTTATATCCGGCCAAAGAATCCATATGGCGAAAGGGGATACTTAATATTGACCTTAAACATAAAAGGATATAATAACCACAATTGCGATTTGCGAGTAGGCGCTGTCATGTCGGAATAGGTTTCCGTTCAGTGATTTTTGAAGAAAAGATGATAAGATATGGTCAGGGGAGAGAATCTCGGCAGACAAATAACATAACGTTATCTATTTTCATATACAATCAATTTTCTGCATCAAATGTTTAGTTTATTGGTCTACTGGTACGTTAGACATTGCGACTCCAAGGGTTTATCGTGCCAGTCGGACGAAATACATACATATCCAATCAAATGTCAATATTTACCTCGTGACTGAACTGCTATTCACATGCTAAGTAGTCGTCTCGTGAGAGAAACTATGATTACATGTGATCCTTATTGACTTTGTTGATTGCGATTAGTCCATGTTAGACGTGTATTGAATCATCCTGGTTTACTTAATTTGCTTTATGTTTGTTTTTTTCAGTACTCTGCTGGGTATGATTCGTTTGACCAATATTTATGACTTTTCTTGGATTTGCGTCTATTCAGTGTAATATTGCTCAAGTTTACGTCCCATTTACATTATGGTAATACGGAGATGTTAGCTATTGGAAGCAGATACAGCGACACCATGCCGTAGATACGTGGCCTGACATCGCACCCAGTCGCATTTACGACACGTGGCCTGACATCGCACCCAGTCACATTTACATTATGGTAATACGGAGATGGTAGCTATTGGAAGCAGATACAGCGACATCATGCTGTAGACACGTGGCCTGACTCCGCACCCAGTCACATTAACCAAACACCGAATTTACCAGTCCCAGCGTAGACAAGGAGGATAATTTAACCATTTTAACAACTCCGGCATGTTGTGGCCGGGCGAAATCTCTACCACTGAGGTACTTTGGGTCGCTTATTTTTAGAAATCATTTCTTCTGCCGCAGAATATTAGTTACCGACATTAGCTACCGAGATAAGAACATTCATTGATCAAAACATCCAATCCATCTTTCACGGAATTCAAATGAAATCAAAAAAATGCCCATCCCTTCCCAAAGTTCACACTACATGTTAATTAACTGGCAATACAAGTCCATGAGCAAGACACAATTAAGACACCTATTAGCATTTTCTTTCATTCATATATACCAGAATTACTCAGACCAATCATTGTTGAACGACGATCAATTATGTTAGACGGAAATTTTCTTCGATTTTGGTGTCAATATCATATAACAAATCAAATGTTCTGAGATAGATGTTTTCAGAGGTTATCATTGACGAATGTCATAGCGGCGTTCTGAGTGAATAGGCCTATTGCCGAAATATTCAGTTTCAAAGAGCGGGATGGATAACTAACTGTCCGTTATTTGTAAGGGCTTGATTACAGACAATTATGGGTATTAAAGTGCTTTTTCTATTAAAATGTCATACTTGACATGATACTACTTAATCTGATGAACACTTTTCTTTTGTATTTTTTTATCCAGTTCAACGCTATGACTCAACATTGTTCAGTTATATACGGCGTTCAGTACTTACTTGCTACTCCGAAAACAACTGAAAACGTATCCACATGTTGAGGACATGATAGTAGCCAATGTCACGGAAGATTATAACCTGCCCAACCCGGGAATCGAACCTTGGTGACAGTCTAGCGCTTTACCAACTGAGCTAACCTCGAGGGTTTTCAGTGATTTCCTTTAACCCAAACTCATTAGATATTGAAAGCATTGCAAAATTGTTTTACGTTAATGTACGTCAATGTAAATACAGATGATATTTCACAATATACAACCATTTAATCAGCATGCCAACAACATCATTTATAAGTGCATAATTCAATTAAGACTGTAAAAACAACCAATACTTCAATTACCTGAGAGCTTGTTTCTGACATGTCTGGGAATCACTTTGCCAAACGTTCTGTCAAAACTTACATGCAAGTTTAGATATAGTAACAGAAAATACCAATTAAGCTAGGTCAGGCTAAAAGGTAATTGGCATAGAGTGGTAATGCCATTGCCAAGTAAACATACGAAGCTTGTTAAGAAATATTTGAGAAAACATAAATTATAAGGGCAGTGAAAGTGATACTAACTTCATATTATACCACCCAATATTCGAACATGTCTGCTCGTTAAATACACACTGTCAGTGTGTTAGCATGACTAGATTGCTGTCAGTATGTTGTACATGCTGCCAGTTAAGATTTGTTGTTCTGGTTCGACCCTGATGCTGGCAAGTTCTCGAACAGCCTGAAGCGAATCTTATCTTACTTAATTAAACGTCAAAAGTTCAGTGACCTTTACAAAACCATCTTTGCCAGCGAAATATCAGGGCCCTTGATATGCCTCTTACACCCACTGTCTTTTTCGGCGCCACCAAGGCAATTTCTCTTCAACCGAACAACGTTTGTCATCTTGACGTGGGTTGGTTTAAATTACCGAAATCCACTGAATTTCGATGAATTTACCGAAATCCATTTTGAATCTTTAGTGACCAGCAATCGTAACTTCTCAGCATTGTTTTATGTTGCACAACAAACATTAACCTTCTAATTGCGCAGACCATCTTTTTTCAAGATGATATTTCTTGTTTAACATTTTCTTATGCATTGTACATAGAGGATCTAACAAGAGTGTTCGTATTTTATTGACTTAATAAGACGAGTCGCTAAAATCATTTTCGCCGACGAGTTTAATACATGTATATTCAATGTGATGGGAACACGAATGCTAGATTCTATTTATCACACATACAACACACAAACAGGCTTTATGGTAGGACAGGCAATTCCTCGCGCCTCTGTTCCTTAACGTATGTACCCTTTAACGTCCTCGAGTGCCGTATGTTTCATGGATTTTTGTTTTTTTCCGGCGGTCTGTGTGGGGAGGCACTGTCTTATCTACAGAAGTATGTCCCTTAATCAATATTTCCGAATAGCTTTAGGGGCTTTCCATCATTTGAGCAATTCATTGTGGAACTTACATACAAATTTGTAACGTCGTGCGTATATTGTTACACGTTTATCCTATCTCCGTGTGCCTTTATGGTGTCCTTAGCATGTAGCATCTCCAGCTCAAAGGCACCATTCCATCGTCTTATTTCCAGAACCCCTAACTCAAAGTTTGGCGGTTTTGAGTTTTTGGTATCGTTGAAACCGTCTTTCCTAGTTTTTTCTATCTGTACTACCTATATTGTTCTGGACTGCAACTCCATAACCCCGTATGTAACTATCTCAAGAGGGTGAAACTTTGAAGTTGTTTTTCTCAAAAAGACGAAAAAAAAGTTATGGGGTTCTGGAAATTTCCACTTCTTAGCGTTATATTACCGTAAGTGACATTTTCCAATTGACCTTGCTCTTTGATCGAATCATTAAAGAATTGTTTGCTTGATCAGAAAAGAAATATTCTCGCAATTTACAACAGATAGTTATTACCCTCAAGCAGTACATCATGACGTGAGAAGTTAATCTCAAATATTGGCAGTTTGGTGGCAGATTTCTAATCAAAATGTTCCCAGCACAGCAAAATACCTGGATGATAATTACGAAATTTTAACTAGCTGATAGCGATGACGTTTTCCTCTGAGTGAAAATAAGTCGGAAACTTGATACAACAGAAAGGAGTATGGTCCTTATTTCTGTGGTTACGCCATGGTGAGGTAACTTCCAAACTGCTTAGTTGTCAAATTATATCAGTAAAGATGGGATATGGTTCTACTATTACACGCACGTCGACTCAAATTTATACATTACTAATTCACCAAACAAAGCACGCATGAAGTGTTCTTTAAACCGATTTAATCTTACGTTAACCACCAAGGCAATTTCTCTTCAACCGAACAACGTTTGTAACATTGACTCGGATTGTTTAGCCTTTCCATACAGGTAACGTTACCTTATCGAAATCAACGGAATTTCGGTGAATTTACCGAAATCCATTTTGAAGCTGGAGTGATCAGCAATCGTAACATCTCGGCATTTTTTTATGTTGCTCAAAAAATCTTAACATTCATATTGCGCCGACCATCTTTTTTCAAGATATTTCATGTTTGTCATAAGCTCACATAAAAATAACACAATTATCCTTCAGTTATACCAGGAGTTACAGGCATTACGATTGTTAGCTAAGAGCAAATCTATCGGTACTCCTACTTATGTATTATGAGCGCAACAAGTACACAATGTTACGGCCACGGTCTACGGAAAAAAACGGTACTTACGGAATTTACCGTATATTTTTGAAAACAAACAATGGAGTATGTTGAGAAAACCCGTTTATTTGCAATTACTTTATAAAATCCAACTTAGCTATGAAACCAGTACGAGTGTCAGATCATTGAACTTTCTAGTTGTAATGATAGTTATCCTATAATACTACAGTTTTTCCAATCATTCGAGAAAAACTTTACTTTTGATTGTTATCCGACAGCATGTCGCTGTTTGAAGAAACTATTGTATTTGCGACCAAAATCATAAATTTGAAAAAAGGTGATCTAGTACTATATATCTAATGTCAATACGTATACATTTAATAACAAGAAATATCTTTAAAAAAGTTGGTCGGCGCAACTTGAAGTATGCAAATTTGTTGGAATCTGAAGGTTACAATTTGTTGTACAACATAAACTAAAATGTTACGACTGTCGGTCATTCAATTACGCTATACTACAGAAACTCCGAGACCTGTAAGGAGAGATCACTGCGTAGTGTGATAAGTCATAGACACAGTATAGATTGTTTCAATATAGTTCATCAATATTACTTAATGCATAAGTCGTGAACTCACATATTCATGTTAATAAACTTGTTACATAGCGATGTATCTGATTAAAACGATATAAATGATCGCGACTGGTACATTACACCAAGAAAGTCTTCTTAATTCCAACACCGGACAATTCCCCGTGGTGATGACTAATCAGTCTGGTACTCAGCGTACTCTGCACACCGATAATTTAATGGTAAGGGCAGGTAATCCAGGTTAATGACTAACAACACTACTTACTGGATAAATCATGAAATCACGGACATATAAACCATTTATATGTCCGTGATGAAATACACTTTACTCAATGTCAACCAATCTGCGTCAATGTTACAAATATGTTTCAGTTGAAGAGAACTTGCCTTAGTGGTTAACGTAAGTTGGTCGGCGCAATTTGAAGGTTAAGTTTTGTTGTGCAAAATAAAAAAAGTCTTCGTGTGGCAACGGAGAGAAATTGTACTACTATGTTTTAATTGTCTATAAAGTATTAAGAATAATGCGTTTAAATGTTTCAATGTGCCTGTTGTTCGATATGTTATTACACAAAGAACTTGTGCAATAAAACGGCAGCAGATACGATGCCTAAAAGTAAGAATGATCAAAGGAGCAATGAATGTGTTCTGATAGATTTACCCATTAAACTCATTGGGGAATTTTGTGTAACACGTTTTTGCATGATGTATTCCAGTATATTGTATATTTGTATCATTCCAGGGGTTCAGCTGTAAATATAATTATCACCCATTGACTTGAGAAAGAATAGCATCATTTCTTGATGCACTGAAAACTTCATTATCAATATTGAAACTGTTCTGTATTAATTAGGCACAAGTTATATTTCCATTACTTATCAATTTAAACTGAAAGGAAAATGAAAGATATATAAGTGTTTCAAAACTACCGTGAAAGTTTCCTAGAGATCCTAAGAAAAGTGTGGCATGGAATTTTTATTGAGCAGAGCGGCATACTTGCACCCTTGAAGAAAGTAACAATAAACTAATTGTAATAAATAACAGTCTTCGTTTAAAAATGATGTTATTTTATTGGGGTTTTATATAAATCATACCTGAATGCATCGTATTTGTCGTAATATTTTTTTGAAAATCATCAGCGTATATCAATTGACATTGTTAGTCTCTTTATAGAAAACAAAACAAAATGTCTGTATTTTCTAAAGCAATTCATTCACCGACATATTCTTCAATATAGAAATGTAGTCATTGTTTATGTAACTCCTGGACTGCCAACAATCCAGTCGTTACATGTTTTGCTGTCATCTAAAATGCTCGTCAATGCTCCGGATATTAAAATAACTAGAGTACGTCTTTCAGCATTCGTCGTGCAATTATTGTTCAATGAAACCCCAGGGAATCAACGAGCACGACTTAAATTTCTACTTCCAGGAATTCACGAGTGCGCCTCAACAATATTGTCAAGGCAATCAACGAGTGACCATTTCAAGATCCTTATCCAGGGAATCCATGAGCAGGCATTTCAAAAACATTGTCTGTCGAATCCAAGATTACGCCGTACAGTTACTGTCCATAAAATCCCCGAGTTTTTTCAGCATTTTTTCTAGGGAATCCACGAGTATGTCTTCAGTGTTTTTGCTGACAGTTCCAAGGCTGTAATTCGCTGTATGGTTGTTGTTTCTGTTGGTGTTTTGAATGTGTTTTGTATTTCCCTTTCCCCTGTGTAATTATGTATTATATAGCGTTCAGGTTGTTTCCTGCCCAGTTTCGGCCTATTGCGAGCAGCTGTCTTGACTTGTCCTGTGATCTTTCCATCCATTAATCCCCCTCCCCTCCCCCTTCCTTCATTGTCCACTTTGATTCTCCTAGTTATTCCTTGTGGTATGCCGTGTCATTCCTTGTGCCTCTGTTCCTTAACATTAACTCTTTTCAACATTGTTGCCCCTGAAGTACACAAGTAACCCTTGCAGCTATTTCGTTTATTTGAGGTCCTTAAATTGAAAAAGAGAGATAAAGATGTTACATGGAAAGTTATATAAACAATGCCTACCCACACATACCCTAAGCAAACAACAGTCTGCAAATCACTAAGCACTGAGGAGGTTCAATGGTAAACATGTATGTGAATAGTGGAGCAAGGAATTATCTGGCCGACCAACGAAAACAAATATGGAGAATTTAGGGGAACAACAAGGGGAAAATGGTTGAATGGATGACACACACCATGGAACAAGCCATGAATCAGACCCATAGGCCGATAGGAGAGAAATGAACATTAAACGTTGATCAAGTAAATGAACTGCACATGTAGAAAGATAACTTAGAATAACATACTTCTACAACATAAAAAGCAATAATAACCACACAGCGATTTACAGTATTGGAACTGTCAGTAAAAATACTGGGCGTGAAACGAGTTTACATAAATTGACTATGTAGGCAGTAAAGAAACATTAAAAGCCATTGACCATTACGCATGCAATAACGTATTCACTATAAATAATACAGTAAGAAGAAGAAACAGCCTTATACTGATCGTGACAGCCTTCTACTGATCGTGACAGCCTTCTACTGATCGTGACAGTCTTCTACTGATCGTGTTCTCAGTAAAGTATTTACATCAGAGTACGAAAGAACTCTTAAAGTAAAGGCAATAGAAACAAAACATATTAAAATTAAGATCAAACACAAATAGAAAGACAAATAGAGCTAGTTCTAAACAAAATAAAAAATGATATATTACTATTATTACTGTTATGCTATGCTGTCCATGTATGTCAGAGTATTAATTACGTTGGCCAGCTTTAGTTTTTTTTATTAAGCTGCCCTCCACTTCTCTATGCATTACGTACTCATCATCAGTTGATTTCTCAAGGTGTATTTGCCTTCTATGACGTCATGTAATATTTGTGACGTCATTTGGCAGTAACGAGGAAAGTTTTCTCTCCGTTATACTGTCTTATAAAATACTAAGTTATAACACAATTTGAAGCTTCCTTAGAATAGTCGTAATTTGTTTTAGTTTTTTACAATATATTTATTATTTTTGTCTAATTTAAATTCCTTGTTTGAAAGTATGTTTAAATGACGTCGTTTAAAACTAGAGAAATCTAACGGATAGATATGCCACAATGAGAAGTACGTAATGCATAGAGAAGTGAAATAAAAAACACAAGCTGGCGACCTTAATTAATGCTCGACACTAATGTAGGCGTACAATCTCATTTGGCATCTCAAATAATTAAGCCTATAAATAAAGACTGCATTATGTCAGAAAGATGTTAAGCATGTTGGTAGATCTAGTAGAATTAATGTGGCGAAATTTGGCCATAATAATTACAATAATATTTATTTCATGAAGTTATCACGATAAGCTACATGTGTAACTTGTTTACAATGTGGTCTTCAATCAACAACAATGTAAGAAATCAACATTAACAAATAAAAATATAGCTCTATATTCTAGAAAAATGGGAAGAAAAGAATATTATAAAAAAAACTCGGAAAGGAGCATTGATAGCAAAGCTTCACCTCGGGCCCGCACATCAGCAGTTAGAAGAGATTTTTCCTGAGTCCGTTCTTTTTTCATAAGCCACCACCACCACCCATGGGTTATTCTCCCGGTCAGATTTGTCGTGACCGGCCATCAGTTCTTCGTACTTGGCGTCAATGTCTTTTGACTTGGAGTAATGGCGGGCAGACTACAAGCGTTGTAGGACTCGGTTGCACGCGCTGACTTCTGTTTTCTCTGAGTGTTATCTGTTGGCTGTATAGAACAAAATTGCGATAAATATGTCTTATGAACGCACCAGATGAAATATTGGCATTAACATTTTAGGAAGACATCTGGCTACGAAACTTTCAATGTGAAAATTAGGTAAGGTTGACTTATTCTCCTAGTTATTAATTGTGGTCTGTCGAGCCATTCCTTGTTCCTCAACATGTGCACCCTTTGATCTCCTTAAGTGCCTTATGTTTTGTGGATTGTTGTTTTTCCGGAGGTCTGCGTAGGGGAGGCACTGTCTTGTGTATGTGGCGTTCCCTGTAGTTACGTATTCTCTCTCTTTTGTGTACGGTAAATAACATTCTTCACAAAACACATATCATTGTTGTGTATAACACTTCAATACCACAAGAATGTACAGCAAAACCTCACTTCAAGACCACCTCAAAATTAAGACCACGTCATTAATAAGACCGTATTGCACGGACCAGGGTTTAATTTGTCTTCAACTTGTCAACTCTATAATAAGACCACCTCATTAATAAGTTCCCTAACATATGTACCCTTTAACCTCAGCAAGTGCCTTTTATGGATTGTTGATTTCCCGGAGGTCCGTGTGGGGAGGCACTGTCTTATACATGTGTCGTTCCCTGTAGCAACTTGTTCCTTCTCTTTTTTCAAATCCGATTATTCTCGTGTTTCTTTGTATAACAGTTAAACGCCAAGACATAAAACATGAACTATTTACAACTAATACATCACTAGACATTTCCGTTTCCGTTACATAGTATTTAATACATTTAAATACATAAATTATACTCGCCATAATAAGCGTTGTGTCTGCGACCGCCATTCTCCATGGGTGGCAGACGGGCTTTGTCGCTGATGAACTTTGGTCTCGTTCCAGCATGAACACCATGTACGTAATGGTCATATGTAATTACTGGACCGAGCTTTGGCTTGCCTGTAATTGTAACAAATCATGGCGAAATTCAAGCATTACATTGTTGAACTAGACTTATCAAACGTACTAGCCCGCCAGTTCCATTTCACTTAGTTATGCACCAGTCAAATTGTAACCACGGCCCCCCAGGTCCGGGGAATAGCGGGGACTTTGACTTTCGGTCCAGCCAATCCCAGGTAAAATCCCCACCCTGCGGGGACAAGCTGCTGGTAAAATCCCCGCCAAATGCCCCCGCACCCCGGGGACATCCTAGGTAAGGCCCATTCCCCGCTATTTTCGGCGCGGAAACAAAACGACCGCATTCACTCGGCACTGCGGGGCCACCTGGAAGGTAAAAACAGCGAATTTCCCCCGCTATCCCCGGTATACCCCCGGACCTAGGGGGGTCGTGGTTACAATTGACTGGTGCATTAGTATTGAGATTTTGGATACATGTGTTCATTGTGATTGCAATAAGCTAACATATATGCAATAGACGTTTGTTGTTTTCCCGAAGGTCTGTCTGGGGAGGCACTGTCTTATGTATGTGGCGTTCCCTGTAGCAACTTATTCCTGTCTCTTATACGTACTTTTGATTCAAATGAAGAGAATAATCAAAAAGTCGATTTAAACCATCTCTTCATCATAATATAGTGAAACTGGTCTTACTTACTACTAACTACTTACTTATTTTTTTTCTATTGTATATTTATTAGTTTTATAAGGCACAGTCTTGTGTAAGTAACGTTCCCTGTGGCCGCGTATTATCTTCTTTTATTACGTCATTAAAATTGTATGACGTCATAGATATTTTATTATACACTACCTAGAAAACTTTTCTCTCTACAATGTAGTTTTATAATATATGTTAATAAATAAGTGATTTGATATTGGCCCTGTAATTTGTCCGAGGGCAGTCGTATTGGCACGAGGCCGAGGGCCAATACGCCTGTCCCGAGGACAAATAACAGGGCCAATGTCAAATCACTTATTTATTGACAATTTTATTAAATAACTTCATGAACTTACAAATTAAGGATTCAAAGTTTAAACACTAAATTTATTAAACAAATTATTACGTTTAAATACTGACTTTAAATTAAAATGGCTGCCGTTTCCGAATTTCCAGCTGCGAATCTATATCAATTTTTGGCCCTGTTTAATTAGCCAATCAAATTCTTTAAAATGCGGGCACTGTTATAGAGGAGGCCTTTGTATTATTGGACGAGGCAAATGCTGTGTTTAAGGGCTAATAATTAATAGTTATTTAATAACACATCTTAATATTCATTGGGTACAGTCGTATTTTGTGTTTTCGTTTTAGTTTGATTAATAGACATATTTATTTTAGTTTTAAATTCCCTATCACAAATATTTTAGAATTGTTAAATTATTAACTACATTATCGAGTTGACCTTACTTTAAACTAGGGTTATTTCGCATTCTTATGTTACTAGTGTAGTTACTGGGAGCAAGGTCAGACTGAGGCTGCTTGTTCCTTCGTGTTGGATTAGTTACAGTGTCTGTTGTTATGTACGTGATGGTTGGTTGCTTTTAATGATTAGTTACTGCCTACTTAGTCAATTTATGTATATATGTTGGAAATCAAGGACCATATAGCGATTAACGGTGAGGTTAGCTAGCTGTTAAATCGATTTAAACCCCCAGTATGTTTTGCTGACAGTTCCAAGGCTGTAATTCGCTATATGATTGTTGTTTATGTTATGAATATGTTTTGTATTTCCCTTTCCCCTGTGCAATTCTGTCACTTTATACAGTGTTCAGATTGTTTCCTGCCCATTTTGGCCTATTACGGCCAGTTGTCTTGACTTGTCATGTGATCTTTTCCATCCATTAATTCTCCCTTCCCTTTACTGTCCACTTTGATTCTCCTAGTTATTCCTTGTGGTCTGCCGGGCCATTCCTTGTGCCTCAGTTCCTTAATATGTGTACCGTTTGACCTCCTTTAGTGCCTTATGTGTTGTGGATTGTTGTTTTTCCAGAGGTCTGCGTGGGGAGGCACTGTCTTGTGTATGTGACTTTCCCTGTAGTTACGTATTCTCTCTCTTTTAATATGCATTTTTACAAATATATGTGCTATGGGTAGATTCTATATAGCTGTGTATTTAAACTACATGCATAATTTGAAATCCACACTTTATGATCACAATACAAGGTTGATAGAATCCAAATTATTCTTTACCTGTTGTAAAGCCGATATGTTCTTTCAAGTAACAGAAACTTAGATTCACACTAAAGTAAAATCTCTAAGGCCGAGGTGACCGGGCGGCATGTGTCTGTAGACTGTATTTATTCTAATATGCACACCATTCATAATTGTTGTATAAAAATAAAGCTATTGAAAAGCTGTTTTCTGTCCGATAAAGCCCGTCTTCGAAACCAAACTCCCACAAAGAAATTGCGTTCAAGATAACAAATTTCTGCTTTAAATTTCTTAATACACAAAGCTACGATAAAGATAGACATGTCTAATAATACAACGTACCGAAAAACAGTTTATTAACTGCTCAATGATAAAACTGATTCCACGGGGAGTATTAAGAATACAATGATAAATTAAAAACAATTATAATTAACCGAAACAGTAATACTGTGTACATGCTGTTGTTGAAAAAAAGCTTTTAGCCGAAAAATGTATAATGAATGAGCTATTTATCCAATTTAAAGTTCAAAGAGTTATTTTTTAAAGTTATGTACAGTAAGTTTGATGTTGGTGTTTATTTATTAAAACTACGTCATATATAATAACTATTAATAAGGTAACCAATGGGACGGCGTCCATTGAGACCGTTTCTGATATCCGGCAGACGGCGTCTTAGTTCGGGGCATCTAGGGATGGGTCCAGATGGTGGGTGGGGTTGTGATTTCCATTGATTTTTGGCTGGCTAATCCTTAGCCTCTCATCACATCAACCTTCAAATCAGAGTAATAATACAATAATGATAAATATCGTGTTGAAATAAAATATACAAAATTTATTACAAAAAAAATATATTATTAAAAATTTACTTAAGTAGATATATTATAACGAGCATTTCACATTATGCACCTCCGGTTCTGATTCATATACAGGGAAATGATTTTCTGTTTAAACTTTTCCTTGTTATGTCTTTGATCAGGTAGAATTACAATGGTCGGTCATATGATTGTCGAACACGCTTTATTAATTTTACAAAACCATTTCTACACTTACAATGGATTACTATCGACCATTCCCGGAGTGGATAGCACGACCCATGGTAATGTGCCATCAATGTTGGTATTGACGAGTTGGCCAAAACAAAGGAATCATGTGTTGATCCAGGCCATCGGATTACAACGTTTAATGAACCTGTAAATAAGCAAAATGTGAAAGTTCCACATGATCAGATATGTACAATCGACAGATTGAATTACATGATGTTTTCAACTTTATACATTTATTTAATAATAATTTGATAAGTGTTCAAATGTTGTTGTTTTTACTCTGTTGTTGTAACACAGGTGCTTTAAGTATTACATAATACAGTTAACACCGTTCACTTACTTGAGTTGATGATCACAAACAGCTTGCACATTTATGGCTGGAAACCCCTTCTACAAAAATAGGTTACTTCATCAGATGATGGCAACTGAATTGGAATCAACGTTCCATCGATACATCCAACAACATTTGGTATGTTGGACATGTGATGAAAACAGTATTTAATGTTTGGAGCATCCTCGACACGAGGCATATTTACATATTTCAACCTTCTCTGTATGGCGGTGCATACTCTGTTCAATATCCTTGAGGTAGAATTTTTTGAAATGCCATGAATATCAGACACCTCAGAGAAAAAATCTCCTTTGGCTAAGATCCTTAATGTAGTAAGAACCTATAAAAAAGAAACAATACGTTATAATTTGTGTTTTTGATAGTACACACATAGATACGTATGCCTTAAACTGTACACATTATTGTGTCATATCAAAAATGTAATTAAATGATTGAATGATTATGCGTCAACTTTGTATATACTGATGAACGTTTGGTAAAACTGTATTAGATTTACATGTATTACCAATAAGTATTTGAAAAAAATAATTGACATATGATGTCTACCATATACATGTATATATAATACACACATTTTACATATAAATATACATTTAAAACTATGTCAACTAGATATGATTCAGACATGATCAATGTAGTAAAAATCGTATAAATAAATCGTGCGATAAAAAAAGCAACTAAAAATGCGTCACCGTCTTAGTGGGTCAGGAACGACTACTCTGAATGGCGACTGCATCCATATTAAAGCTATTTTTAGCAACGGCGTTGCTTAGGTATTATGTAAACAAACTGTGTCATTTATCGACAGGTGTTATTCAATCAATGTGAGCGCACAGAGTGGTGTGTATTGACTATGAGTTTGTAGTTATTCCAATACAATTATAACTATATTTTGAAGATAGACATAGCTATATTGTATAGTTTTTTTATGCGATACTTTTAATTATGAAAATATAATGAGAATCGGGATATTTATCGACATTTCAGTGTAATCTCTTACATGAATAGCGGATGGTAGGCCTATAGAGTGCCCCCGTTTTGTCGGATGTTCTATATCATCGTTCAGCAGATCTATGATATGCATAATAGTTCTTCTATCAAATCTGTAGCGGCTTATCAATTCATCGTCGTTATAAACGTCTAAGGGATTTGTTCTGTCGCGATAAACGCGTTCTCTCCTTAGCCTCCGCCGAGCGTATACCTCTAACATAAGAAGTGCCGCCATGTTATTATTGACGTAATTTATACTTAGGTTTGTCTTTGGAGCGATATTTTGCACTTAGGACTGCCTCGGACCAGTCCTAGAGTTAGGACCGATATTGAACATAGAGTTGCACTAGGATTTCTTATGAAATGGTCATAAGTGTAGGACACTGACTTATGATCAACTTAGGACTGATATCAGACTTAGGATTCTTTAAGAAACGCACTGATGGTCACAGGGGGCAAACTGTTTACAAACATCTCTTGTTGCAGCTAAATTAACTTAGGATACAAAATCGAGACGGAATGTTCTGATTATGATGATGATAATAACATTGAATTTAGGTCCTATATTTGTTAAAAGATTTTGGATGAAAAAACATTGAATTACTTCAAAGTAACATTATGCTTTTTTGTTCATTTTCACAAAAATAAACATATACTTCATAAAGTTCATGCATCAATAAATATGTACGTGTTTTATGAAAGAACACACGAATAATATATTCTGCCGTATTTGGCGAAAACAGGCTTTTATCTTATCTAAAAACAAGCGGGCATTTTCACGGGTTGTCTGTGCGTAGCATAATAAAAAAAAATTGGGGGGTCTGTATTACATTGCGAGCATTCGTATTAAACATATATTAGCCAATGTAGAAACTACGCTGTATGAAGCATGTTCAAATTGGTTACTTTCAGATTGGCAAGATACAATTTTCAAGCAGAAATATTCTCAAATATGTGGGGGCGTACCCTACAACTGGAGCCTACATTTTTGCCATCAAATGTATTACAAATTGTGGGACAATCGGATTTCTTCAGATCACGTATTCTTTACAAAATTAAACAAATTTGCAATGTTGAATACGTTTCAACTGAATGCAAACATGTAATAAAATTACAAGAGCTTTTGTTTGATGGCATCTGTCATAACGAAACTGACCAAATAATAATAATAAATTCCTAGTTTCTGCGTATTTTTTTACACAATTTAGGGAGGACTGTGTATTTTATTAAAGTCTGCTGACCAGTGTACGTTGAATGCGCTCGGTGAAATACAGTCGGACCTCGTCCATTCGAATTCATTGGGTCTGAAATTTTATTTCGAATAATACATGATTTCGAATAACCCATTTCAAATCGACGTGCCTAAGATACAGCGGGACCTGATATTTATTTCGGATTATACCAAGTCTTCGGATAAAAAGTTGTCGAATAAACGAGGTCCGACTGTAAACTACATTTATACAAGATCCGGCACATAAACGTGAAGATACGTTAGTGAAAAGAAAACATATGCTAGTTTTAGATGCGTCTTCTAAGATTTAAGTTACAGAATATGGGCCCAAAGTTCATCTCACAATTCTACTAACAGATGTCAAAATTATTGAGATGTTCAGCTGCTTAACAAAACACTAAACTGATGTTTGAAGTTTTAGAAAATAATTTAATTTTCAGAATTGTCCGCTATTATTCTCATGGGACATAACTATCTCTACATAAAAATGAAATATTGACAAAATCCATTTGGAAATGAAACGGAATTATATGCCTAACTTCAACACAACTTCTGTCAGATAATAAAGGCCCGTACTAATTCCATAAAATTTAAACTCCATGTACACCTTTCAGCTTTAGATCCTGTTAAGGCGGCATATCATTTTTAATGTAATTTATATATGTGAAACATTTGTACATATTCGGTCAGGAACGAAATCTTTACCTACGAATATATTTCATTTGGCTGATTTCGGCATAATTTGAAATAAGTGAGACTTATCTTCTAACTTTCCTCGAAGCAACTTTTACAAGAAACTACTAAAAATATAACTGGAAAACTCATCAACAAACTTAAACTGCAGACTGCGACGCTTGTTGACATGAACATATTTTTATTAATGACAACCGTATGTTATTCCTTGTAATGTAATCGAAACGATAAATTATAAAATCCCTTAGTTTCGTTTTGAGTTTAAAAACGACTAATGTCTGATTAGAAACAAGCTAATATTAAACCAAATAGTGTTACGGTGATCTAGAATGCAACTTGTGTGGTTTAGTACAATCATTTAGCCATCTGTATAATAGTCATACCGCTTAAAAAATTAAAGATTGTTTTATCGTTGAATTTCATTGCACAAAGTCATGTTTTGAGGAACACGAAAAATCAGTCAATGGCGCTACCTGGATTCTAACCTGGGTCTACGGATTGCCTGTCCGTTATGCTTACCACTACAATACAGCTTTGCTACGTAATATTGCTACACGATAGCAACAATGGTTTCAATATTAAAACATAAATGCTAAATACAATCACGCAAAAACTTTCGCGGCAGTATAATACATAAAATGCCTTACATGGACAAAAGATCTGTCAAGCACGTGATAAGTCGATAAAAATCTGCACCTGAATCAGACCCCGATGAATAAAATGTCACATCTTGTATCGACCTGTAACAGGGGTAAAACATGCTTAATTATCACCATTATCTGTTTCCATGGTAACAGGGGTAAAACATGCTTAATTATCACCATTATCTGTTTCCATGGTAACAAACCAGGAAAACTTGAAGTGAACATGCGAAGCTCATGTATTTCAATGACTTTATGTTTCTTAATATAGTATCATTGAAGAGTTATGTCACTGTCGTAAGAATGACTTGAAGAAGAACCATCATATCTTAAAGCGAAAAAAAATTGAAACGTGGTTATACTTGGATTTCATCTTCTTCACATTGTTATTGTCATATTCAACCAATATTGGTAACACAACAAAAATAATTACACTGTATTTCAGTTCTCGTAAGGTCAATCTGTTTTTGTTACTGCATAGGTGATGGCAATGTGCATTATCGCTATGTAGTTTGCAGTAATAGCAGTAATACTACTGCCTAGCAACAGAACAGTACCGTCAGTAATACTGCTGCTGCCAACCTTAGCTAAATGTATAGTCAGTAAAAATGTTGCATACCTCTGCTAACAATACCATCGGTAGTACTGCTGTCTACCTATGCTAACAGTACCGTCAGTAATACTAATACTTACCTCTGCTAGCAATACCGTCAGTAGTACTGCTGTCTACCTATACTTACAGTACCGTCAGTAATACTGATGCCTACCTCTGCTAACAGTACCATCAGTAATATTGCTGTCTACCTATGCTAACAGTACCATCAGTAATATTGCTGTCTACCTATGCTAACAGTACCATCAGTAATATTGCTGTCTACCTATGCTAACAGTACCGTCAGTAATATTGCTGTCTACCTATGCTAACAGTACCGTCAGTAATATTGCTGCCTACCTCTGCTAACAGTACCATCAGTAATATTGCTGTCTACATATGCTAACAGTACCGTCAGTAATACTGCTGCCTACCTATGCTAACAGTACCGTCAGTAATACTGCTGTCTACCTATGCTAACAGTACCGTCAGTAATACTGCTGTCTACCTATGCTAACAGTACCGTCATTAATACTGCTGTCTACCTATGCTACCAGTACCGTCAGTAATTCTGCTGTCTACCTATGCTAACAGTACCGTCAGTAATTCTGCTGTCTACCTATGCTAGCAGTACCGTCAGTAATACTGCTGTTTACCTATGCTAACAGTACTGTCAGTAATACTGCTGTATACCTATGCTAACAGTATCATCATTAATACTGCTGTCTACCTATGCTAACAGTACCGTCAGTTATACTGCTGCCTACCTATGCTAACAGTACCGTCAGTAATACTGCTGTCTACCTATGCTAACAGTACCATCAGTAATACTGCTACCTACCTCTCCTAACAGTATCATCAGTAATACTGCTGTTTACCTATGCTTACTGTACCGTCATTAATACTGCTACCTTCCTCTCCTAACAGTATCATCAGTCATACTGCTGTTTACCTATGCTAACTGTACCGTCATTAATACTGCTACATACCTCTCCTAACAGTATCATCAGTAATACTGCTGTTTACCTATGCTTACAGTACCGTCATTAATACTGCTACCTACCTCTCCTAACAGTATCATCAGTAATACTGCTACCTACCTCTCCTAACAGTATCATCAGTAATACTGCTGTTTACCTATGCTTACAGTACCGTCATTAATACTGCTACATACCTCTCCTAACAGTATCATCAGTAATACTGCTACCTACCTCTCCTAACAGTATCATCAGTAATACTGCTACCTACCTCTCCTAACAGTACCGTCAGTAAAACTGCTGTTTACCTATGCTTACAGTACCGTCATAAATACTGCTACCTACCTCTCCTAACAGTATCATCAGAAATACTGCTACCTACCTCTCCTAACAGTATCATCAGTAATACTGCTACCTACCTCTCCTAACAGTATCATCAGTAATACTGCTGTTTACCTATGCTTACAGTACCGTCATTAATACTGCTACATACCTCTCCTAACAGTATCATCAGTAATACTGATGTCTACCTATGCTAACAGTATCATCAGTAATACTGATGTTTACCTATTCTATCAGTACCGTCAGTAATACTTCCATCAATGCAGTAAAAGCAATGATTAATGATGTTTCTTGTGTATGTAGTGAACAAATACTAAATTGATTTAATCATATAAATTTCTAAAATCTCCAAAACAGAAATTGAAGCGACAGGACTAGCGGTATGGAAGAATTAAAAAAAAAAACGATTGCGAAAAGTCTCGTTATCACACGGAATGGGTATGACTGCATAATGCAACAGTACCGCCAGGACGTTTGTTGAACAGTTGTTGGAGTCGTATTACAGTCAATACAGGAAAAAAGTAACAACTTCATACCGGTATTTTAAAGTTGATTCAATGTTATATATAACAGCAGTGCAATGTTCAATCATTGTAAGCAGATACACACATGATGTACATCTGAATATTATTCATCCGTGGATTTTCTTGGAATCTGAAGTACACGTCTGAAGATTTTACTAGGACATCGGTGAGGGATTTTTAAACGTAACGAATTTTAATTGATAAAACAAAGTCCAGCTGCTTTCTACTAGAAAGCGATTTTTTATAGCTTTGTTCACTCGAGGACATAAATGTATTCCTTAAGCGCTTTAAGGAAGACATTGTCTTAAAATTGTCTGAACGAGTTATTCAAATTGTTATTCGAATTATAAAAATAGATGGTACAAGTTATACTGTTCCAGATAAAAGTGATAACAACTTGAGTGTTCGCATCTTAAAAAAAAATTATCTTTGACGTTAATCATTTACAGAAGTTTACATATCATGACATAAATATGCACTTACTTCATGATAAGGGAGATAATTCTGAGATGAAACATAACAAGATATTTGAGTGACATCCCTTTAAATTATTCATTTATGATTTCCTATTTATTTCCAAGTGTCTCCAGTTAATGATAGAAAATATAAATATAATATGAAAATGTATGAAAACAGACTTCACCACGCATTGTTTGATAATTCGGCGTGAATCTTGGAATATTCGACGTAGAAAATATAATTCAATGAATGTTTCTCAGCAGCTCACAGTTGAGAGTAGTTGGCGCAGCAATCGTACGCCGTACACCAACATTGAGTACCGACCCAGATCGAATACAGAGCCAGCACTTACATCGTTATTCGACTTATATATTTGAATAAATACCCTAAATCGAACCCAGAGCAAGCAATGACATCAACATTCGAAACGGGTCCGCGCCGAATACATATCTGGAGTCGAATATGGAGCCAGCTCGTACATCGTTTTTCGAGAACATATATAGAGGCTGAACTCCAAAAACTTCAATGTTTCATTACTTGAAACCATAAACAGCAATAATTTCATAACCTGGAACGCTTATAAAAAGCCTTTTTGTAAGTTCACGTTTTATTTTTAGCCCCTCGAGTTCTGTCATTTTGGACAAGACAGTCGACAACCTACCCGCCCGAGGACGCTTAAAATCGATTCAAATTGGTATGGCCCTAATGACAGGAATGTACATTGACTGGGGCGATGTTCGCTGCGAGAAATTTGCTGATATCAAAAGCTTGTAATGAGATGGGATGGTTCAAATAATATTTAAACGTTGTCATAGTTTTGTTAAGACAAAACTTAAATCCACATAGCGAATATCTAACCTGATTGTCTAGATACACTATAAGATATGGATCAAATGGACCAGGGACGGGGTTATAACGGATACTTACCGCGCACATCGCAAATTAATGATTACACCATGTTCATTCTGCAGCGTGTAATAAAAGGTCGGGTACCTAATTACCCGCGGGTATTCGATTACCTGTCATCCGGGAATAAAATTCTACCCGTTCACGCCGGAGTCCACAGACTATTTGTTTCAGACGTGTTTATATATTAACATATTTGATTTACATACTACAATGAATGAACAACATTAATTCAATACAGTATATACTATATTGCATAAAAAAGTTTGTTCAAGTGTGACCGAATGCCGATGACTTATGTAGGTCTTCACTTAACATTATACAATTCCAACAGGTGCGCGAGACTTGTGTACGTTGAACTTGTGTGATATCGCACTCGTTGTACATCAAAGTGTGCCAACCATTCTAAACTACAGTCAAGCCTCGGTAATAAGACAACCACTGGTTAACAGAAAATCGATATCAATTGTGAGGTGGTCTGATTACCGAGATAAGATAAGAGGAAAAAAATACAGATGGCCCATGGAAATATGGTACAATTGATACGGTGGGCTTTATGTCAGGTGGTCTTTTAGTGATGCGTTACTTTAACTTTTAAAGTATTATTATGCTCATTTTCGAGGACATTTGTTTACCTACCCAAACAGGAAAAATGTATTTCATACAGGTAAAATATAAATAAATGTGCATTATCAAAAAATGAACTCGTTATGTAATCATTTGTATTTGTTGAAAAATGAAGTTTGTATTATCACAAATTAAAAACAACTTCCATTTTTATTAGAAAACGGGTATTTTTTTCTACTATTGTCTGTTAGTATTATGATGAATTGAGATATTTTGAATTGGTTGTACATTGCAATGATTCTTATTGAAGATGCTTACAACGATACTGGATCAAACCTATCCAAACAGCTTACCATGAGCCATGTCCATCTTTGATACAAGCAACGTGTAACTGTTTACATTGACCATCACTTGAAGCAGAACAATAGAGATCAATTAAGTACTTATTTGAAAATGTATTCATCGATTCTCCGCTGATTTATGAGAGCTTAGTAGACACTAGGTGATTGAATAATATGGTGTTTCACAACTACAACTCGTACAAGCACTGAGGCCTATTCATATTTTCCTTTATAAATTTCATATCTTTCATATTAAGGTCATATGTTTCAATTTGGGATAAAACAATTTGTCTTATCTAGTTACATGTATGTGTTACATTTATATATACACACCAGCGGTTCTAATATATAGACATTAGTTCACTCAGATCATAGTATTTAGTGAAAGAGTGCGGCAAATATGTTGATTTTTGTGTTAATGCTGGTAGCGACCAGTCTACAAGCTGGAATAATTTTATGTGATGATCATGTCGGGGAAATGAATGATGCTGGTGTTGCTGACATCCTTCATCGCCTGGAAGAGCTTGAAAAACGTGAGGCTAAGAGTGAGAACGAGCGACAGTTGTGGAAACAACATATGGATGATATGCAGTCAACGCTGACAGTTGTCCTGACTGAAAATAAACAACTAAAACGAGACATTTACCAACTAAACGACAGAATTACTGATATCGAAAACGAAAGTGAAGAACTTAAGAAAGAACTGATGAACATTAAAACAAAGAATCATGACAATGAGGTAAACGTCAGGAACGAAGACAATGAACTCGAATCGAACATTCACAAAATACTTACAAGATTAAACAAGCCGATCGAGAGTGATATGGAGAGTCAAATGAATGTCGGTCATGGTCGGTATGCAAGAGATGGTAATAATTCTATATTTCATTTTAATTAACATTTTTATATTTGTGTGATATGAACAGGTTATATAAAATATCTCTTACTGTGGATTCTAGTCTTCAATTGTTAATTACGCCAAATGTCTATAATTAACAAGATAGATATATCGACGAACAGATTGTTGCAGCAGGCAAGCAACAGGGAATAGTTTTACGAATTCTGAATATTGAGTGTTTATGTAATAAAATGATCATCTTTCAAGTTCCGTTATTTGGATAGTTGCTCTTTAATTTACACGCATTATTGCCAAACACGAATGATTACGCTAAAATAGTATTATTTCTTGCAATATCTAATTAACATCAGCTGAATAAAAGTTACATACATTTGTATTACTTCACAGACGTCCAACGAATCCAAAGGGCAGACAACGAGCTTGGAGTAGCCTTTTATGCTACATTGACAAACCATTTGCAACACGCTGGTGTCGACCAAAACATTGCCTTTGACGGTATCATTACAAACGTGGGAAACGCCTACAATATCCACGCTGGTGATTTCCGAGCTCCTGTTTCTGGAACGTATGTATTCTCTACTTCGCTTATGGCATTGGGATCACATACAAACCATTACTACTTTGTAAAAAACGGAACGCCAGTGGGTAGTTTATACGTTCGTGGGCAAGAATCTCCATATGCGTCAACGTCTATGACAGTTGTACTGCGTCTGAATGCCGGTGACGATGTGGCAGTAAGAAATCGTGATGCTGATGAGACATTGCATGGTCATAGTTACAGTTCGTTCTGTGGCTTTCTGTTGCAGCAAGATTTCTCCGTTCCGGCCGGAACTGTAGTCGGTTGACGCGAGATTAGACATGTTCTGTCATTATCTTAATTTAATCGACTAACTATTCAGAGGCAAACGTCGTTGTTTTTTTCTTTCTTTCTTCTTTGCTTAGCTTAATAAGAACAGTTACACCATGTGCAGCTTTCTGGGATAAATATCAAGAATGATCTCCCTTGATTATTGGCTAGATCAAGTCTGGGTTGGCGGAAGAAATATTTGAGACGAATTTGCAAGTTCACGTTCTTTTTTTAATTAATTTTCTCTTAAGTTCATTGTGATATTAGTTAGAACATGAAATTAAATTCATTGTTTGAATTAATTCTCTCAAATTAATTAAGATGGATTACCCAGGATTGCGTATGACGCGTGAATAATCTTAATAGTCACAGGACCGTATCAAATTATATTATAACTCAGTTGATAAATATTACAATATTTGAGCTCAGGGTCTACTCTCAAGTTTGACAATCACTGACCCTGGTACCAGTCATCAATTTACAATTACTTCGTCATCAACAGGTATAAAGACTCGTAAATTGGACTGTATACCAACCCATTGGGCTATATACTCGGTACGTTCAAGATTGATAGTCTCGATTTTTTGTCAAAATAGGCTTATTCGTAAATATGAGATCATCGTTGGTAAATGCCTTCATAGAGATGTACTCTACAACACCGCGTTGTCACTTTTCTTACATCTTTACAAAAACCACAAATTCGCGAACCTGACACAGCTATTTTCTATCCGGTCATACGCGCAAAGATAGCGCTAGCGTATGCGATAGTGTAAGGTAGAGCAAAGCGCCCTTATTAAGCAATATTTTACGACACAATAATATCCATCAGTTCGATTAAGACATAACTGGCTATGCGTGCAAATTTGCACGAGACCTATACATTTATAGCATATTTAACGCGAGATACAAAACGAGATAAAGCTCAATAAATTGAACATAGCTTGATTGATTTTTGCCTTTTTGCCCCATGTGGGGCATTTTGATAATGGCAATAACCTCTTAAATTAATACATGTATATCTATAAATATGCATCTAACTGAATTGTACGAGAATAAATTGGTTAAGGAATATGAAAATCAACAAACCTAAAGCCCGCCGGTTAGCTTAGTTGGTTGGGCGCTAGGCTGTCATCCGGCAGATACGGGTTCGATTACCGGGCTGGGCAGGTTATGTTCTACCGTGACATTGGCTACGGTCATGTCGTCCACATATGAAGAGGTTACCTGTGGAAGAGTAAGTAAGTACTGGTTGATACTGATTAGGTGGCCGCTGTATATGACTGAACATTGTTGAAAAACGGCGAAAACATCGATGAAAGCAAACATATCTAAAATTCCTTTCATAAAAGAAACACCAATTGATGGAGTAGTTAGGCTTCGTCAGGTACGTCAACATAATTCTGTGAACAAATAACACCCGTAGTCGTCTCTCAACGGACCATAAGGACTAGGGAGGGTTACTGGTGCGTGAAGCATAAGCACACAAGTTTAGGTGCAGAAAAACTGAATACTCGAAGATTAAATTGTTATGCGATACTTAATACTTTGCGACTTTTTCGAGAACATTTGTTCAAATAACCCTAACGTTCACTGTAACAACTTAATCACTCTTTTACAATTGTGAATGAAAGTAATGTTGTTGACTGTCTTCAGATAATGGTTTATTCACTTTCAGACACCCGCCACTGACTGTTTCATGTGACATGTAGCTAGTACTCTATTAAGTGTATTTTCATACAACTGCAATCATTTATCGAATGACACCGGTGTAGGAATTATTTGTTACGAAATTTAGTTCGTGAGTCCAGCAGCTTTTTACTAGAAATAGAATAGAAATATAAGTACAGCTCAAAATAAACAGCTCACTTCGTTTAGGAAACGAGAGACAGCCACTGCAGTCTTAAGATAACACATAACTTGATCAACGTACTGTTCTAATGCACATATTTCTGTTTACATATGGTTATGCCACATAAACTGATTCACAGCAGATAATTTGAGCGGAGGAAAACTTGAACACGTAGACCATACCAAAAAGAATCTATATTGAGCGTAATGTTCATTTCTCAAACCTACCTACCTACCAGGCAGGAATAACAACGAAGTGTCAATAAAATATAAATTTATCTTTGTCTTCTGTAACATTTTCGTGACAAAAACAAGGAATTTGAACAATATATAAAAGATGTTATATAAAACCTAAACAAATGTTTTTTCAGTTACATTTTCTAAATGATAGCTGTAATACTCATGAAAACTATCCAAGTTTTAGCAACATATGTAATAATCATGTAGAGGTATTGTGAGATGGAAAATAATGCAAACTAATGTATTGAATTTAATATAAACAATACAAATGAGAAAAAAACTTAAATGGCTAAATGAATACTACTTTCCACCATAAGTGTCACGGCAAGCAATGACACATTTGCCAACATGATTTTGTATTTCAGAAAAATACATTTGGTTTGGATGCATAACGACTAACCTACTGCAAAAATGTGTCACTTTCCATTAAAATAATTAACTATATTTACAATGTCAATCTTGAAAGAGATCGTGCACAATCAGTTCAACTCAAGAACATAGAGGCTAAACTCAAAAAGCTTTAATGTTTCATGACTTGAAACCCTAAACAGTCTCAAATTTAAGAGGTTCACTTCATTACATAAAACTATCGTGGCATAGTTCTGCCACCAGTTAACTACTGAATTATCTAAATAAGAATGTGGTTATCACGTTAAAGAAACTAGATAACTACTTAATTAACTAGATAATAAATGTGTTAAACTAGATAAGTATCGTGATAAATTTTCATACCAGATAAATATCTTAATACGAAAAATTGCCTGATAGAGCCCACAACTGACACCACTTCACTGCTATCACGTTAACTAGATATCTAGATACATAACTCGTTAACCACTTAATTAACTAGAAAATCATGTAGTTAACTAGATACTTATCGCGTTAATTACTTGACAGTTACCTAAAAATTATGTAGCTTATGCGTTACCTATCTAGTTAACTAGATAAAATATGTCGTTAATTAGATACTTAACTCGTTAACCACTTAATTAACTAGATAATTACGTAGTTAACTATATATTTATCGCGTTAACTACTTAACACTTATCTAAAATAGATTATCCGTACTGGGTTTAAGTGGGTAAGTATTGGCGGTTATGGGCACTATCCCGACAATTTTGCGTCAATACTCAATTTTGTATAGCCCTAGTGCATCGTCCTGGGCGATGTACACTGCGGGATATTTGCAGTTGTATCAAATATAAGAGAACATTTTGCTTGCAATGGGATAGTTCAAATGATATTTGAACGTTTTCATCTTTTTGTTAAGACAAAACGAATAGCCACATAGCGAATATCTAACCTGATTGTCTAGATACACTATAAGATCTGGGTCTAAATGGACCAGGGGACGGGGTTTGGAGATTTCGTGGCTTGTCTTGCGATGTTGTACGACAGTCGTAGGAACAATTGGTGTCTTGCGGCGAAACTCGGACTACCATATTTTATGCCACGACAGATTCATCGACTTTTTGTCTTCCATGTCTCGTGTTATTATCGTATAATAGTTTTAAGACATTCAAGCGGCATTCGTATGACAAATGACATGTCATGGATACCAAACGTTTGATGTAATTCTTGCGACAATCATACGACATTGGTGAGATTGGCGTGAGATTGGAGTGAGATTGTCGAGAGATAATCGTGCGAAATTCGTAAGAAATCAACTAAATCGTGCGAAAATTCGCACGAGTATCGCAAGACTGTCGGACGACAGTTGTACGAGTGTTCACGTGATAATAATCCACGACAGGTCACGGTTTGTCCTGCGACTGTTGAACGACAGACCTGCGACATAACCACGAGATGTTCTGCATTCTCTCTCTGTTCCTGTCGTAACAGCATCTATTTCATTTGACCTCTTCCACAACATTTTTCCTGTCCTACGAAATTAAACACGACAGAAAAAGTGAATAGCTCGTTCGACAAAATGATGGTGGATTTCATTGTGACCGAGGCTTTTTAAGTGTAAAAATGATAAGACTGAAAGACAATGACTTATGTAGGTCGTCTCCTTAACAGTATACACTGCCAACAGGTGTGCGAGACGTGTATACATGTACTTTGAACTTGTGTGATATCGCACTCGTTTTTCATCAAAATATCCCAACCATTCTAAACTACAGTGAAACCTCAGTAATAACCACTGGTTAGCAGAAAGTCGATATCAATTGTGAGGTGGTCTGATTACCGAGATAAGATATGAGGAAACAATAAATATATTGAAAAAAGATGGTCGGCGCAATCTGAAGGTTAAGATTTGTTATGCAACATACAAAATGCCGAGTCGGAAATTCAGTTGATTTCGGTAAGGTAACCTACCCCCAATCCGCGTCAATGTTACAAATGTTGTTCGGTTGAAGAGAAGTTTGTTTAGTGATTAACGTAAGATTTGATTGGTTTACACAACACTGATATGAAAATAGCAAAGCCATGATAGTACGGCTGTGCCAAAAAATAACCGATGGTCCATGGAAATATGGTCATATTGATGCGGTGGGCTTTATTTCAACTGTTGTTTACTTTAACTTTTAATTCAAGCACTATGTAGCTGTCTAAATTGAGCATCACTTGCAGGAGAGATATATTAAGAACGTATTTGAATATCCGCTGATTAATGGGAGTATACTAGACTACAACTCGTACAGAGGTATATTTGAGCGCTGCCATGGGATTTACAACCTCTTCTGTAAGTAACGTCATTTCAAGAAAATGCTACATGTGACCACACTATTTGCAAACAGGGTACAATATTTTTCATATAAGCATATGGGGCAAATATGGCTTTCTGACAGTCACATAAATTTCCTTTGAGTTTACAGGACTGAAGCTACTTGTGACACCTTTTGTTTGAGTTTCTTAGGTCAAAACTTTGAATTTTGGATAAAACAATTTGTCTTATCTAGAAATGCGTTACATTTGTGTCTACGTACTAGCGGTGCACACGTACAGACATAATTTAGAGTTAGGCAAATATGGTGATGTATGTGTTAATGCTGGTAGCGACCAGCCTCCACGCTGGAATAATTTTATGTGATGATCATGTCGGGGAAATGAATGATGCTGGTGTTGCTGACATCCTTCATCGCCTGGAAGAGCTTGAAAAACGTGAGGCTGATAGTGAGAACGAGCGACATCTGTGGAAACAACAGATGGATGATATTCAGTCAACGCTAACAGTTGTCTTGACTGAAAATAAAGAACTAAAGCGAGACATTTACCAACTAAAAGACACAATTACTGATATTGAAAACGAAAGTGAAGAACTTAGGAAAGAACTGATGAACATAAAAACAGAGAATCATGACAATGAAGTAAACGTCAAGAACGAAGACAGTGAAGTCGAATCGAATATTCACAAAATACTTACAGGATTAAACGAGCCGATCGAGAATGACATGGAGAGTCAAATGAAGGCCGGTCCTGTGCGTTATACAAGAGATGGTAATATTTCTAATTTCATTTTAATTAACATTGTTTTTAATATTCGGTTGATATGAACAGGTTATATAAAATATCTCTTACTTTGTGATTCCAGTTTTCAATTGTAAATTACACCAAATGTCAGCAAATAACAAGATGGATATATCGACGAATAGATTGTTACAGTAGGCAAGCAACAGGGAACATTATTACGAATTCTGAATATTGAGTGTTTACGTAATCAAATTTACATCTTTCAAGTTCCGTTATGTGGATAGTTGATCTTTAATTTACACGCATTATTGCCAAACACGAATGACTAAGCTAAAATAGTATTATTTCAAAGCGAAATGTTTCTTGAAATATCTACTTCTACATCGGCGGAATAGAAATTACATACATTTGTATTCTAATTTCGTTCTATTATTTCACAGACGTCCATCGAATCCAAAGGGCAGACAACGAGCTTGGAGTAGCCTTTTATGCTACATTGACAGGCCATTTCTATCACGCTGGTGTCAACCAAAACATTGCCTTTGAGACTATCATTACGAACGTGGGAAACGCCTACAAAATCCACGCTGGTGATTTCCGAGCTCCTGTTTCTGGAACGTACGTATTCTCTACTTCGCTTATGGCATATGGCGTACATACAACCCATTACTACTTCGCAAAAAACGGAACGCCAGTGGGTAGGTTATACGTTCGTGGGGAAGACTCTCCATATGTCTCATCGTCTATGACAGTTGTACTGCGTCTGAATGCCGGTGACGATGTGGCAGTAAGAAATGTTGATGCTGATGAGACATTGCATGGTGATAATTACAGTTCGTTCTCTGGCTTTCTGTTGCAGCAAGATTTCTCCGTTCCGGCCGGAACTGTAGTCGGGTGACGCAAGCTTCTAATTGTTCTGTCATTATCTTAATTTAATCGACTAACTATTCAGAAGCAAATGCCGTTGTTTTTTCTTTCTTTCTTATTTGCATTACGGAATAAGAACAGTTGCACCTAGATCAAGTCTGGGTTGGCGGCAGTAAAATTTGATATATGTTTGCATGCTCATGTTCATTTTTTGAATTCATTTTCTCAAGTTCATAGTGATATTAGTAAGAACATGAAATTAAATTCCACTGTTTGAATTAATTCTCTGAAATTAATTGAGATGGATTACCCAGGATTCCGAATGACGCATGAATAATCTTAATGTTCACAGGACCGTATCAAATTATATTATAACTCAGTTGAGAAATATTACAAGATTTGAGCTCAGGGTCTACTCTCAAGTTTGACAATCACTGACCCTGGTATCAGTCATCATTTCACATTCACTTTGTCATCAACAGGGGTGAAGACTCGTTAGATGGGACTGTATACCAATCCATTGGGCTACATACTCGGTAAATGTTGATTGTCTCGATTTTTTGCCAAATATGCTTAGTCGTAAATATGATAACATCGGTGGTAAATGCCTTCATAGAGATGTACTCTACAACACCACGATGTCACTTTTCTTACATCTTTCCCAAAACCACAATTACTCGAACCTAACAAAGCTATTTTCTATCCGGTCATACGCGCCGAGACAACGCTAGCGTATGAGATATATGCACCTGTATCGGACTCGTTCCTGGTATTTTTTTAAGTTGAGGCATTGTTTTAGAGTACGTCTGTATGACGGCATTTTCTCAAAATCAGTATGCAGCTTTTCTGATAAAAAATAAGACCGTATATGTTTTAAGTTATATACACCACATGGCACGTTGTGCGACAAACTCGAATACAGCATGTAGTATCCTGTTAAAATACAAATATTTGGTGCATCATCATTTACGAAAACATATGCATCTAACTGAATTGTGCGAGAATTAATTGGTTAAGGATTATGAAAATTAACATAGTTACATAAAGCCCGCCCTGATAGCTTAGTTGGTTGAGCGCTAGCCTGTCATCCGGCAGATCCTGTTCGATTCCGGGGTGAGCAGGTTATGTTCTACCGTGACATTGGCTACGGTAATTTGTCCACATATGGAGAAGTTGCTTGCGGAAGAGCAAGTTAGTACTGGTTGATACTGATTAGGTGGCCGCTGTATACGACTGAACATTGTTGAAACTGAAAACCTCGATGAAAACAAACATATCTGAAATACCATGCATTAAAGAAATACCTATGGATAGAGTAGTTAGGCTTCGTCAGGTACATCAATGTCATTCTGTAAACAAATAACACCAGTAGTCGTCTTTCAACGGACCATAAGGACTGGGAAGGGTTACTGGTGGGTGAAGCATAAGCACACAAGTTTAGGTGTACAACAACCTGAATATTCGTTATAGTAGCTTTATTTCAATGTTATAATGAAACCTGCAGAAAATTTCAGGGTTTACATAAGCCCGCGTTTCTTTGCGGGTATCTCCAAGAGATTTTTTCTGAATTGTGTCGCATACATGGTAGTTCTACGGACATTAAGAACAGTTTTTCGCTGGGTTAAAACTTTAAAAGTGGTCTATATAGCCAGCAAGACAGTAACCGTCCAGGAAGGCCTGTTGTTGCAGCAACAATTGGAAACATTGCTGCTGTTAGAGCTATGGTAGATAAAGATGACCGATATACTATTTCCAACATAGCTTATAGTCTAGGCATTTCAGAAGGGACCGTCCATCATATTCTGACTGACTGTTTGATATTAAACAAGCGTTTTGCTAGATGGATCCCCCACTTGTTGACACCAGACCAGAAGGCCAAGCGTTTCGATTGTGCCAACAAACTTTGAAAAAATATAAAAATTGCAATCCTAGTAAAATTTCTGAGTTGCTCACTTAGGATGAAACTTTGGTGAATTATTTTGAGCGATCAGCGACGCATAAATAACAAACAATGGCTTAGTAAAAGTCAGGCAAGGCCGGTCATTGCAAAGAGGACAAGAAGCGCCAAGAGGGTTTTATGTGCCATTTTCTTCAATTCTGGTGGCCCTGTTGTACAAATTCCGTGCGAAGATGGTAGAACCATCATAGGCATGTTTTACAAAAATAAAGTACTTTCATCTGTCCAAACATTATATCTAAATAAACGCCCAAGTAAAGGTTTGAAATGCATACAGCTTATTCATGACAGTAATTCAGCCCACAACAGTAAAATTGTACAATCTTTCTTACAAAAAAATGTTATTCAGGTTGAACACCAACCTTATTCCCCTGACCTAAGCCCCTGTGACTTTTTCCTATTTTCCTTGCTAAAAAAGCTCTCAGGTAAGCGCTTTGCTACTAGAAGTGCCCTGGGTTCTGCAATTTTTCAGTGTCTCAACAGTATACCAAGGGGAGACTACTTTGCAGCATTTAGGTCGTGGATAGCGAGATATAAAAAGTGTGTATCTGGGCAAGGGGATAATTTTGAAGGGTTGACGTGAACAAATCTCCGATGCAGTGAAAGTTTTAAACATACGAAGACCAGTGACATACTTTATTGAATGTCCCTCGTATGTCAACATGATTTTGTATTTCAGAAAAATACATTTTGGTTAGGTGCATAACGACTAACCTACAGCAAATATGTGTAACACCACACGCCTCATGCGGGTTTCATAGATAACGAAGACGGCTCGTTGGTTCCACACAAATTTATTTCATAAGTCTAAACTATCAACCCAAATGTTAAAACATATCAAAGTATAAATACGCCAGCTCTTTAAAATGCCAAAGTCCCATGTTCAATTCGTAACAACTTATTAGCTCTAAAATACTGTCAACTTAAAACACCCCATCTTACAACCCAAGTTCAACTTAGCCCTCTCGCTCCCCAAACTAATCTCAACTCTTAAACTATAGAACTCTCATAGCTGTAAAAACCTAAACTCCCCAAAACTCCCAAAAACTGACTCTCTAAGTTTTTCGCTGGGTATTTATACCTTCTCTAGAAATGCATGACAATAACATGTTTATAATTACTATTCCATATGTACAATCAACTTCATAACAAGTCAATCAAAATACCTATCAGTTATATTATGACGTCAACATGAAAACAAAACCGTAATTAACATCCATTGTCTCTGAGTCCTAATGGATATTCCATATTGACTGACCACTATAAAATTATCATCAACATAATTAAGACAAATGCCAATTGATTAGTCAAAGTATTATTATGCAGGTGTTAAGTAATTAATGCCTATTAGCCTTGTTTCCTCCAACAATAACAAGTGTGTATTAGATCAGCAAGGTTATTAATTAACATCAATTAGATAATTACAAATGTACGTCATACAAATTTACGTCAATGTGCAGCAGAGATGTAATAGAAAATAATTAGCTTTGTGTATATTAGATCATCAAGATTATTAATTAACATCTATAGATCTAATCAAGATTATTAATTACCATCAATAGAAAAACTAGCGATGAAATTGCTACCTGCAATATCATTGTGTTACATCACTCTCCTAATGAAACCAGAATATTCATGCAATGAAGATTCTTAGACGTAATCTACACCATTTAGATATGAACTGCCGATAAACTAATTACACAAAGTAAGTTTCGTTAATAGGCCCATGTCCAATTAATTATTTGTAACTATGCACAATTAAATAAAGCAATTATGTATTATTTGAGCAAAACATGTATAATATCAACACATCAATAAGCCTAAGAATACATATACATAATATATAATACCATCAAATAAGTGCAGAAAATAATAATGATAATCAACAACAACAACAACAGTAAAACCACTCAATACTATTACTAGTAAGTATGTCAGTCAGCTTACGCAATATTTGCGATTGAATCAGAATAATGTTGAGCTCAAGGTGACTCCCTTGGGATTCTTACTAGATTACACCTCATTGTTATGTAATCATACAGGTAATAGCCTTGGATAATTAACGGGTGCACAAACTTCTGATTAAGTCACCATGGTAACCTTGTTTTCACATTGCAATTTTCACATTACTTATTGTCATAAGTAAACACATTTACTTGTCTCTGACAAGATGATTCAAAGAAAACTAGAACTAAATTCACATCTATTGAAGAAAACACAATAAATTCACATCTATTAAACGAAATTCACGTCTATAAAACGACATCTTCTGGAACCCAGTTATTGACTATCTAATACACAGTTACTCGTGACGTCAGTTCCGACTTGAACTGATTTTCAGCTGTCATATATTATTCAACAATTGTTTCAAATTATTTCACTGCTGTTTGATATGATATCAACACTTGGATATAACATATGAATAATATTGGAATATCTGCTGACAGCTTGCATTTCTCATTCCTCCCTTGGTGACTCCGGCGTCTTTCTCGCATCGGGAACGGTATTCGCGTTCACAGATTCGTCTGTCGTCACCCTCAATTCCTGGTGAGCACTGTTCGTGTCCACACCTTTGGCCTTCCTAGCTAACCATGCTGGGCTTAATTTACCTAATTTTTCGTTGGATTTACATCAATAACATAGTATTATACATAGGTCATTGCACTCGCTATTAGTATGGCGATCCAATTAATTTGACTACTGACTTTGGGCATTCGATTGATTCAATTTCAAGTACAGATAATAAATTATAATTAGACATGATTAAGTTGAAATATTAAGGACAGTCATGTGTAATTTGTTAAAGATATAGTTTTTAATGTTGTACGTCCCATAATTGTCATGTAATGAAGTCACTGTAAGCGATGCAATTCAATTATAATCGAAACAGTGCAACAGGTGATTGTATAACAACAGTTGCCTTCCGCATTTGTGCTACATAACAAATTATCGTTAACCTCAATTGATTTACAATCATAATACCCCGAAATGTTTGAATTCATGTACATTGCAGATAGAAGACGCGAACTTGGTTTAATCCGCATTTGCCAGTCAGTTTTATCTCTAGTAACAATGAAATTACGCACCTTTTATTCATTATTATTTTATTAAAAATAACTTGGTCGTGCATTACAACCGCCCTAGTTAAGCCAGCAAGGTTGAGCAATATGAAGCCAAATATGATCATATTTTCGTTACCCTAATCAACACTTCAACATATTTTGAAGCCTTTGAAATTATCAATGTACAATGTAATCAGAAAAGCTCAGAAATAGCTTTGAACAAGTTTCTCATATTCGATTGTTGCTGTTTACGCCGTTGTTTACATTTGCCCTTAAGAACAGTTTGATTGTTTGACTGAATTATATTTTTAACTACATTCATTTGCATCCCATTTGTTTCAGACATCTCTGAGATGTCTCCATTTGAATGAGTGTCAGATATGTCACTGAACATTAAATTATTGGTATCATGGTCTGAATTATCTTCAATTTTGGCCCCTAGTACGTTATCAGAATTATTTTGTGACATTATTATATCCCTGTCACCGTCTAAAGATTCAGTTGTTGAGCGCTCGTCAGTTTGCTCAGAGTCCGAAAATTCATTAGTGTCTGAGTTTTTCTCCCTTTGTTTTAATCTCTTTGCCAACTCCATTAATGGAATATCATCCTCATTTTCTGAATTTTCCCGCTCTTTTCTAAATAATTTTTCTATCCGTTGTTTCCCCCCATTAATATTATTGTCAGTATCAGTCTCTGAATTTTCGGGCGGTACAACAAAAGTAGCTTTTCTACGCGGTCGGCCGTTGCAGTCTTTCGGAATCTCCCATTCATCAATATTAGCATGTCTTATTTGTTCCGCATGAACTTTTCTAGTGGAGTTATCTAACTGATTTCGTACAAGGTAAGTAAGGGGAGATTTCTTTTCTATAATTCTATAATATGGTTTCCATTTTCTGTCTAATTTGCCCTTCTTTTGAAAATTCATAAAGTATACTGGATCATTTATTTCAAAATGTATTTCTTGAGCTTTCAAATTTGCATATCTTGCTTGTCTCTTTTTCGCTTTCTTAAGATTTTTATAAGCAGTCAAAAATGCCCTATGTTGTTCTTGTAATGCGATTTTGTGAAGTTCAGTACCTTCATATTTCCGCCTTGGTTTGAGTAAATTATCTATTGGTAAAACAACCTCACGGTTATACAGTAAGTAAAATGGCGAAAATTTTGTAGACTCATTAACATTAAACCTAATGGCAGCCAGACTCTGATTCAAATATAAGTCCCATGTTTCAAGTTGTCCGTCTTTTATTTTCTTAGCGATAATATCATTTAGGGTTTTATGAAATCTTTCAATTCTTGAATTTCCCTGGGGGTGAAAAGGTGTGCATTTCACATGTCTTATATTCATTTCTGCTAGAGTTTCTTGTACTGATTTTGCGCAATTTTCTTGCCCGTTATCAGATACTAATTGCAACGGTGTTCCATAACGAGGATATATTTCTTCAATAAGTAAATGTGCTATATTTTCCGCACTTTTATCGGGCACTGCCCATGCCTCAGGAAAACCACTATAGATATCTATGAATCCTACGATATATTGATTTCCAGACTTAGTTGTGGGAAATGGCCCACTAAGATCTACTGCGATAGAAGCAAATGCATATGGAGGCACACTCGTTTCTTGTATTGGTGCTTTAATTTTCTTTAACACTCGTGTCTGACAATCTACACATCTATTCACATAAGTACTGATGTCCTTAAACATTGCAGGCCAATAATATTTCTGTTTCGTTGTGTAAAATGTTTTGTCAGTGCCCATATGGCCGTTGTCATCATGAAATTGTTTAAGAATACTATCTTTAAGATGGTCAGGTACAAATAGTCGAAGACATGGGTCTTCGTCTGCATTTGATAAATAGTAAAGGATATTATTTAATTCAATATGTTTGTTTTGGATGGATTTTGACGGCTTCCCGTGTTTAAGTATCATTTTGAGCTCAATTATGTTTGCATCCTGATTTTGTTCTTTTGCCATATCAAATTCACATTTTGGTTCTAGAAACTGGTCATTAACAGGTGGTTTGTAGTTCACATATTTTGCGGTCTCTATCCTATTTGAATTTAGAGCATTGATTTTGTAAGTTTTATCACTGATATCTTACTCTACTTGTCCATGTCCTACATCATCACTGCACACAATAGGTGAGCGGGAAAGTAGATCTGCGCAAACATTTTTAGGCCCTTCTATATATTCAATTTTACAATTATAACCCGTGATACCTAACGCCCACATTTGAATTTTCTTATTCTGCATCGGAGATTCAAGCAAGTATTTCAAAGGCATGTGGTCTGTTTTGATAACAAATTCCGCATTATGTAAGTAATGGTCTAATTTCTGTAATGCATAATGAATAGCAAAGGCCTCTTTTTCAACTGTTGAATATTTACATTGTGCGCTATTAAGTTTATGAGATAGATAATAAATTGGTTTTTCATTGGCAGACTTGTCTTCGAGGCTCTCATTTTCATCACATTCCTGTGTCAAGCACGCCCCGATACATGTGTCGCTGGCGTCCGTATATAAAATGTAGGGCTTATTAGTGTTAGGATAAACAAGTAAGGGTACTATGGTTAAATGATTCTTCAGTGTCTGAAACCCAGACTCACAAACATCTGTCCAACTAAACCTGGCATATTTTCTAGTAAGATTAATTAATGGCTCTGCAACCTCTGAGAACCGTGGTATAAAGCGTCTATAAAACGAACACATTCCTATAAAACTTCTAACTTCTCTTACTGTTTTTGGACTAGGTAGTTTTCTAATTGCATTTACTTTCATTGGGTCCGGTTTGATTCCATCTTTAGATATAATAAAGCCTAAGTAATTTGTCTCATGTTGCAAAAATTGACATTTCTTTAGTTTAAGTTTTAGACCATGTTGTCTCAGTCGTTTGAAAACTTCAGCTATGTGTATTTTATGTTCTTCTAATGTTTTACTAAATAGCAACAAATCATCTAAGTACGCGACTGCAAAAGATTCTATTCCCTGCAGTACAATCGTCATGAGTTCTTGAAACACTGCGGGAGCTGTGGACAATCCAAATGGCATTACTTCAAATTCAAACAGTCCTTTATGACAACAAAATGCAGTTTTCTTTTTATCCTCATCGTCCATCAGTATTTGCCAGTAACCGCTTTTTAAATCAAGTGATGTAAAATATTTTGATTCTCCTAATAAAGCCAATATATCATCTATAATAGGAAGTGGGAATGAATTAACTTTAGTTATTTTATTCAATTTTCTAAAATCCACACAAAACCGCTTGGTTCCGTCCTTCTTGTCTACAATGACAACCGGAAATGCCCAAGGTGACCTAGACCTAGATATGATTTTTGCCTCTAGCATCTCTTCAACTGCCTCATCTATAATTTTTCTATTGTTCAACGGAGTGCGATATGGTTTAAGTTTTATAGGCGGTTGATTGTTTGTATCAAGCTTCATTTTTACAGTGTCAGTGTGACCTAGTTCTGAGTCTTTATTTGCAAATAAATCAACATTTTCTCTTATGACTGACAATATAAGATCTCGGTGTTCTTGTGGAACAATGACGTTATCAACATCAATTTTGCTACTAATTTTGTTACTATTATTTGCATTTTTAGAGATGTCTTTAATAGAGCTAATTTTTTCATCCTGTTTTATTTGTTCTAATTTGGCAACAACGCAACCCCGTTTTAACCTAATACACTTATTAGTGTTATTTACAATCATGACTGGGAATTTACGTTTTTCATTTAACTCCATTACAGAATTTGATACTGTTAAGCCTGGTTGTGTACCCATAAAGCCTTTGTCAACGCCTTTCACGCAATATGTTTGTTTGATAGGTATATCCGGTTTATGCTTAACCTTCCCATAACAAAGCTTAGCAGTTTGTGGTTGAAGTTTAGTGTCAAATCTTAATCTGATAAGTGATGATATGTGTATATCTTCTTCTAACGGGACATATGTTTTTCCTACTCTTAAGCAACCTAAGTCGTAGTACAATCTAACACCATTTTGTAGAAGCCAATCGGCACCTAATATCATATTCCTATTCATATTTTTGACAATGTAGAAAGTGTGATTCAACTCGGTACTCCCGATTCTGAAAGTAATGTCAATACATCCGTCGACGTTCAATGATTCCCCATTTACTGATTGTAATAAAACCTTCTTTTTCTGTAATTTAGGTTTATCTTTTAATAAATCATAGACCCGCCGATGCATTAAAGACACTTCAGCCCCTGAATCAACTAACGTTCTAAATTTTTCTTTTCCTATTTTAATAACACAAGAATTTGGATTTCCAGCTAACGATACATTGTACATTGGTAATTTATTTCTCCTAACATTGGCTTCGGCATGAAAGGAGAGTTTTAGTTTCCCTGAAACGTACCCTGATTAAAGTTCTTACAATGCATTCTTATGTGCCCCTTTTGCCCACAATTCCAACACTCTATATGATCATAATTTCTTTTGACCCACTCCCTTTCTACTGCATTTATTTGTTTATGTTTGTTCATGCAATTTTGTTCTGAATGACCCGGCTTCTTACAATAATTGCATCTTCTTGTCGGTCGATAATGATCGACTTCCATGGGTTCAAACCCCGAATTTAAGCTATCATTTCCCCTCCTAGTCCGCAGATTAAACCTAGCTCTTACATTTTGCTCTGCCATTGCGTTAGTTACTGCCGCTTGTAACGTTGCAGGATTTGCCCGCATTATTCTCATTCTTAAATAATCATGCGCTAACCCATCTATGAAAAACCCAACTAATTGTCGTTCTACACTTTGTACATCGCCTTGCGGTCCAGCAAATGCTTCTTCAGCTAAACCAAGCAGTCTTTCCGCAAATAATTGTACATTTTCATTAGGTTTCTGTCTAACATTTCTTAAAATCATAAATGCATGTTGCGCGTCAGTTATTTCTGCAAACCTAGATGCTAATTCTCCCTTAAACCCGTCCCAATTTGCCATTGGATGATCATTTAGATATCTTTGAATAAAATCGCTTACAGGACCCTGACTTGATTGATAAGCCACTAATTTCTTTTTGTCATCTGGGAGACCAGTAAGAACTGCATACTTTTCAATTGATTTTACCCATGTCTTAAATTTCTTTGGATCGCCATCAAATGATGGAACAATTTGTGCAATACCCTGAGTGCCAACTGCAGCCGAAACGTTTGCTAATTGTGTAGCCAAATTATTAAAAATCTCGCCCATTTCATGGTTAGCCATTTTTGCCAAAGGAATAGATATAAACAATAACTCACCGATACTGTGTTTCCCGTTTCGTCAATCAATGATGGTCCGCCCCTGGTATTTCTCGTCTAGCGCCTCTGTCCCAGTATGTTTCTGTTAGTACCTCTGTTGTGATTTCCGCGACAATTTAAGTTCGTTCAAATTGTTCCAATCCTGGTCACTTGCGCACCAGAAATCATCCATGTAACACCACACGCCTCATGCGGGTTTCATAGATAACGAAGACGGCTCGTTGGTTCCACACAAATTTATTTCATAAGTCTAAACTATCAACCCAAATGTTAAAACATATCAAAGTATAAATACGCCAGCTCTTTAAAATGCCAAAGTCCCATGTTCAATTCGTAACAACTTATTAGCTCTAAAATACTGTCAACTTAAAACACCCCATCTTACAACCCAAGTTCAACTTAGCCCTCTCGCTCCCCAAACTAATCTCAACTCTTAAACTATAGAACTCTCATAGCTGTAAAAACCTAAACTCCCCAAAACTCCCAAAAACTGACTCTCTAAGTTTTTCGCTGGGTATTTATACCTTCTCTAGAAATGCATGACAATAACATGTTTATAATTACTATTCCATATGTACAATCAACTTCATAACAAGTCAATCAAAATACCTATCAGTTATATTATGACGTCAACATGAAAACAAAACCGTAATTAACATCCATTGTCTCTGAGTCCTAATGGATATTCCATATTGACTGACCACTATAAAATTATCATCAACATAATTAAGACAAATGCCAATTGATTAGTCAAAGTATTATTATGCAGGTGTTAAGTAATTAATGCCTATTAGCCTTGTTTCCTCCAACAATAACAAGTGTGTATTAGATCAGCAAGATTATTAATTAACATCAATTAGATAATTACAAATGTACGTCATACAAATTTACGTCAATGTGCAGCAGAGATGTAATAGAAAATAATTAGCTTTGTGTATATTAGATCATCAAGATTATTAATTAACATCTATAGATCTAATCAAGATTATTAATTACCATCAATAGAAAAACTAGCGATGAAATTGCTACCTGCAATATCATTGTGTTACATATGTGTTACATTCCATTAAAATAATTCACTACATTAACAATGTCAATCTTGAAAGAGAACATGTAACATTGACAGAGAACATGTTACAATGAAAGATAACATGTAACAATGAAAGAGATCATGTAACAATGAAAGAGATCATGTAACAATGAAAGAGAACATGTAACAATGAAAGAGATCATGCAACAATGAAAGAGATCATGTAACAATGAAAGAGATCATGCAACAATGAAAGAGATCATGTAACAATGAAAGAGATCATGTAACAATGAAAGAGATCATGTAACAATGAAAGAGAACATGTAACAATGAAAGACATCATGAAACAATGAAAGAGATCATGTAACAATGAAATATAACATGTAACAATGAAAGATAACATGTAACAATGAAAGAGATCATGTAACAATGAAAGAGAAGATATAACAATGAAAGAGATCATGTAACAATGAAAGAGATCATGTAACAATGAAAGACATCATGAAACAATGAAAGTGATCATGTAACAATGACATATAACATGTAACAATGAAAGAGAACATGTAAGAATGAAAGAGATCATGTAAGAATGAAAGAGGGCCATGTAACAATGAAATATAACATGTAAGAATGAAAGAGAACATGTAACAATGAAATATAACATGTAAGAATGAAAGAGATCATGTAACAATGAAAGAGAACATGTAACAATGAAAGAGATCATGTAACAATGAAAGAGATCATGTAACAATGAAAGAGATCATGTAACAATGAAAGAGATCATGTAACAATGAAATATAACATGTAACAATGAAAGAGATCATGTAACAATGAAATATAACATGTAACAATGAAAGAGATCATGTAACAATGACAGAGAACATGTAACAATGAAATAGATCATGTAACAATGAAAGAGAACATGTAACAATGAAACATAACATGTAACAATGAAAGGGATCATGTAAGAATGAAAGAGATCATGTAACAATGAAAGATAACATGTAACAATGAAGTACTTATTTGATTTTTCGCTCATTAATGAGAGTATAATAGACGATCGGTGATAACATAATTTGGTGGTTCACGACAACCACAACTCGTACAATGGTCTATTTGAGCGCTGTTATCGCAAATACTGCTTACTGACAATATATGGTGACGTCACAAGTGACGTTCTCTGGAAATGACGTCCCTTAATGAAGAGGTTGGAAATCAGCGTTCAGTTAGACTTTCTATTATAAATCTGATAGTATTTCTATTACTAAATTAAAAGTAAGTATCCTCTTAGTTTATAGGACTGAATCTACTGGTGACGCTTTTTGCTTGAGCGTCCCAGTTTAAGGCATGAATACTTTTATCATTTAGAACATTGAAAATCTCACAGAATTTGTATGTTTTTCATCTCTGAAACCCAACTTGATGACTCTTATCTTGATGGAATATTTACTGTCCCATGTTACACTCTAGAAAGGCGTGACCGCAATGCACATAGTGGAGGATTGGTCTGCTTCATCCGAAGTGACATCCCTACCAGAAGAAGGAAGGACTTGGAGGCTGAGGATCTTGAATGCCTTACTTATGAGGTAATTCTCAACAAGACAAAATGGGCCATATCTAGTGTATACAGGCCCCCCAGCATGAACAGTGATCATTTCTGTGATAGTTTTACTAAAATGACTGATAATTGCTTTACCAAATGTGATAATGTTTGTGTCTTGGAGATCTAAATTATGATTTATTTACAATGTAAAAAGAAAGGAAAACCACTCTCTGATTTAATGGATATATTTGATCTACAAAATCTTGTACTAACATCTACTTGCTTTATGAAAGATATGACACCCTCTTTATTGGATGGTATCCTAACAAACTCTAAACAACTCTGTATGAAAACTTTAAATTTCTCAACAGGCTTATCTGATTGTCATAACTGTATAAGTACTGTACTGACTGTTGCAGGATAAAGAACCATCTGAACACCAGTAAAGTTTAACCGTTTATTCATGATACTTGATGAACATCATAAGTTTGGTAAGAAGCTGAAAAAATACAAAGAAAAACAAATTTTGAGTGTCACAGTCATCTACATATTTACAAGGAGCCAAAACACATTGGTACGAAAGGGTATTAGGACGAATCTCGACCCGAAATAGATTCGACGAGAGAGTTTTTAATACAAGCCTAAATTTTATACAGTAAACCACGGGAAATGAACAATTAGAAGTAAATGAACAATAGAAAGGCATAAACTTACACCGTGGGGGGCTACAAGACTGAAACAAGTTGAAAAAATGAAAAGGCGCCAAGAAAAAGCGTCCGGCGAACAAGCATGACGAGCAAAAACAATGAACCAAAAGAAAAACAATGAACCAAAAGAAGAAAAATTATCCTAAACTAACAATCAGTAGGCAGAGCTACCTCCCTTGCATTAAAGGAGTCGTTTACAGCACACTCCCCGTCTGATATGGTGACATATCACTACATATTCTAAAACAATTAGAACGAATAACCTGAACAATATTAATAAAAAAGATAGCCAGAGTCAAAAATTCCAGAACGTAGCGACATGTAAAGGAATAATTACAGTTCGTCATAGATGTTCAAGTTTAGTAACATCCGAAAAAGACAAAATCTCAAGTACACCCAAATATGTAATACGACATCAAATAAGGCAAATACATAGTAAGACATATACTTTACCGAAACGACTTACAATATGCAACAAATTCTGAGGTTACGTCATACAAAATATATCAGTACAAATCTAAAGGTTTCCAAATTATAGCAAAACAAACAATAATACATGTACAGATCTTGATACAAATGCCTCAACCATTAAACTAAGCATTCAACTGTCTCTACGATTCTTAAAAATAATAATGAGTATTTTCGAACAAAGAAACAATGAATTTCTCTAACAATATTCTAATGTTTAGCAACAAAAATATCAAGTCTTCATAAATACTCAACATGTATGTTGTCCGACAAGCTATACATTACATACTATACTTGTAGAATCTCAAGTAACTTTCTAATTCAAATCACAAAATCTGAGTGTAAAAGTTATACAAATGGCAAGTGAATAACTATATTAAAGAATTAACTTGACTTTATCTTGACTAGATATAAATTTAACGACAAAAATTCAAGGCAAACATATTAATAAATCACTAAAACAGAATTTCAAACATGAAATTACGCCTTATTCTCTTGATAGTTTCAACAGACAAATGTCATCATCACTTATCTCCTTCAGATCTGAAAACTTATTCATTGCACAACAACAGTACGATCTCCGAAATTGGCCTTGTTAGTACAACATTTTTCATTTCGCGACGCATGCGTACACTCAGTTTTCTCACTTTACCATCTATCCGGGGAAAACTTCTTCAACGATTCCTAATGGCCACTGGTTTCGAATCACTTCAACATCTTTAACTAAAACAACATCTCCTACACAAATATCTTCCACTTCCTGTTGCCATTTCCGTCTAGGCTGAAGGCTCTGCAAATATTCGTTCTTCCACCTTTTCCAAAATCTGTTCGCAAGAACCTGTACACGTTTCCATTCAGCTCTGTATATATCTTTCAAACTCATACTTTCGAAGTCAGGAGTACAAAAGTCAACCTTCTGGGTCAATATTGAGGAAGGGCTGAGGACTTCCGGTTCACTACTATCTGTCGATATAGGCACTATGGGTCTCGCGTTCACGATAGCACAGACTTCCGCCATAACAGTTGTTAGAACGTCGTGAGTTAGGGTTTTACAGGATGCCTCTGACAGAATAGAATCTAAGATGCGCCGGACTACACCAATCATCCTCTCCCATGCTCCGCCCATATGCGAAGCATGGGGTGGGTTGAATACCCATAGTACGCCCTTCTGTTTTAACAAATTGTTCACACAACCGTCTTCAACATTGATGACATTCACATTAAGATCCTTCGTGGCTCCAACGAAATTTGTGCCTCTGTCCGACCTGAACAGTTTGACGTTCCCATGTTGAGCTATGAATCTTCGTAGCGCGTTCATAAATGCAGAAGCTGACATTTCTTCTACTACCTCTATATGGATTGCCCTGATTGTGAGGCATGTAAACAATATACCCCATCGCTTACTGTTAGCTGTGCCACCTCTTGTTCGACGGGCAGTAACGTCCCAGGGGCCGAAGGCATCAACTCCAACATACGTAAATGGAGGTGCTGGTTCTAAGCGATCTCGTGGTAAGTCACTCATGATCTGTTGAGCATGATTACCACGCAGTTTTCTACACTTGACACAACTGTGTATGACACTGGAGATAAGACGTTTGGCTCCGACAATCCAGTAACCACTCGATCTAAGGGCTCCTTCTGTCAAGTGTCTGCCTTGGTGTTTAACAAGTTCGTGGTAATGTCGTACAAGTAGAGTTGCAATGTGATGCTTCTTTGGAACAATAGCGGGGTGTTTCTCATAACTGGTGAATTCGGACCTTTCTAGTCTACCGCCCACACGTAGAACTCCTTTAGCATCAATGAACGGATTGAGTGCAGCTATTGAACTTTTCTTTGGTATGGACTTTCCTGCATCTAGGCACTGATACTCTTCTGGGTAACCTTCTATCTGAACAGACCGGAGGATCAGACTTTCTGCTCTATCTTGTCGACTAAAGTCTATTATCTCTTCATCACGTTTAGACAGCGATTGACCGCGGCCTACGTTTACTCTTCTTTGTAGGAATGCAATAGCACTCTTGATGACAGCCCAACTAGAGAAACGTTCGAACCTTTTGGTCTCTAAGGTACTGCGTCTTATACTCTGTTCAGCACAGGATACTTTTGTCGCTGCAACAATTACGCGAATGTCCTGATCTAACTCGGGGTTTACCAAAGGAAAGTCATTATCTTCTTCAAGATGCATCTGAATAGGACCCTTCAACCACTGACTTTGAGCAATGTTTATCGCTGCCACACCTCTAGTAGCACAGTCAGCTGGATTGAGGTGAGTTGGCACGTAATTCCATTGTTCCGGACAAGACAAGTTACGTATCTTCTCTACACGATTACTCACGTAAGTATAGAATCTCTTTGTCTTGTTATTAATATATCCCAAAACCACTCTACTGTCAGAGAAGTATTTTACTTGATCGAAGTTTATGTCTATTTGTTCTAGAATAGTACTAGTAATCTCGACAGCTAGCACAGCTCCACAAAGCTCCAATCTGGGTATCGTATGTCCACTAGTAGGTGCAACTTTCGCCTTTCCCATCACAAAACTAGAGCGATCTTCGCCTTTAAGGGATCTGTCAATTATGTAAGCTGACGCCGCGATTGCCTTCTCCGAAGCGTCGCAGTAGACATGAAGTTCTTTCCAAGTTGCATTCTCTGGGGATACAGGTAAGTACTGACGCGGGATCTCTATTGAATCCAAACTTTTCAAAGATTTCCTCCATTCTTCCCATTCGCGTTGTCGGTCAGACGGCAGCTCGTCATCCCAATCGAAATTTCCAGACACCAAGTCTCTGAGTAACAATTTTCCTTTAATGACCACCGGGGCCACAAAGCCAATAGGATCGTAAAGACTATTCACTGTTGATAGTATTCCACGTCGTGTGTAGGGCTTGACGTCGTCAGAAATTCGGAATGTCAAAACATCTTTTAGTATATCCCAAGACACGCCTAGACTACGATGTAGAGAACAATCCTCGTCACTTCCTAGTTCCAAGGATTTGGAATTGTTTCCGAGGTCTTGCGTAGGAAACGAGGACATGACTACCGGACTGTTAGACGCGATCTTATGGAGTCTCATATGGCCCTCCTCTTGTAAAGTAGACTGCGTCTTCTTCATCAGCTCAACTGTTTGTATTGCCTCTGGTTTAGACGTTAAGGCGTCGTCAACGTAGAAATCTCTGTTGACGAATTGTTTAATATCTGTATCAGCATGTTGAACCGCTCTCCTCAGTCCATACGTGGCAACTGCTGGAGATGAGGTATTACCAAAAACATGGCCTTTCATTCTATATTCAATCAGTTCCTTGTCAATATCGTTATCTCTATACCAAAAGAAACGAAGGTAGTCTCTATGATCTTCACAAACTCTGAACCTATAGAACATTTGTTCCACATCTGCCGTCACCGCAACTTTGTACTTACGGAAACGCAGAAGGATTCCAAGCAGGCTGTTAGTCATGTCGGGACCAGACAGAAGTACCTTATTTAACGATTGACTTTGATACACTGCCGACGCATCAAACACACCTCTTATCTGACCCGGCTTCTTTGGGTGATAAACACCGAAAAGCGGCAAATACCAGCATTCACATCCTTGTTCAAGGGCAGGTGCAACTTCGGCGGCTCCCGTATTCAATACCTTTGTCATAAAATTACTAAAATGTTCTATTTTAACTGCATCTCGTTTGAGGCTTCTGTCTAAAATCTGGGCTCTGTGCCAGGCTTGCGGTCTGTTGCACGGTAGACTTGTTCTGTCGGGCTTAAAGGGCAAGGGAGCTGTGAAGTAACCTTCCTCATCTTTAGTCATTTTCTGGTCCATCACATCAAGGAATTCTCTGTCCTCACATGACAGTCCAGGTTTATCATCTTCATGAGTGCGTATAAATATGTTGCAACCTTCGTAATCTTGTTGTAGAAGGGTGGCATGAGAAGTAAAAAGTTTCTCTTCTTTTACGTTTAAGTTGTTTTGGCAAGGTTGCAGACGGGATGGCCTTCCATTTGGTAACACATATGTCTTACGAACAGACACGTCAGGAAGGTGCGTCCTACCCAAGCAAACTTCACCCACAATAACCCAACCCAAGCATAACTGTTGGGCGAATGGCATACCACGGTCTCCGGTAACTTGGTTTATCACGTGGTGAATCTCTGGAACATCTCTACCAATTAAGAGTTGTACTTTGCAGCCGTCTTCAAGCTCTGGTATTTCACTGGCCAAATGTCGTAAGTGTCGGTAAGATCTAGCCACATCAGGTGTAGGTACCTCAGACGACTCGTGTGGAATTTCATCACACTCTATGACAGACGGGAGTTCCATATTTGTTTCTCCATTCACAGAACGTATGCGAATATTTTTAGATAATCTTCCCCTTCTGGTCGTACGACCGGAGCACGACGACAACGTATAGCCTGTAAATTCTGAATTGGCACACAACCTGTCAAACAATGCTGTTGTTCCTAGAGTCCTATTACTCTGCTCGTCTATTATAGCGTAAACTCTGAACACATCACTTTCATTGTCTGCATTGTAAACGTCAACTAGCACAGTTTTGCTACAAGATCTTCCAATATACTGGTCTCCACAAAGTGCTGTGCAACGAGCCGTAACACAAGATCCCCACTTTTCTCTATCTGGTCTGAGCGGCTCCCCGCCGTCACTTTTGTCTGCGGAATTCGAACCAGAAATCTGTTGTGAAATGTGCATCGCGGTATTGTGTGGTTTTCCACATTCATTACACACTATTTGTCTCTTACAGTTCTTGACCATGTGTTCCTTGCTAAAGCATTTGAAACAAAGTGAGTTATCTTTCAGGATTTTTCTACGCTCGTCAAATGGCTTCTTTTTGAAGTTTCTGCATGCCGTTAGATAATGTGAGTTTGACTTATGCAGTACACACTTAAATTCTGACTGAACTTGGTTTGGTGTCCACTGTTCGACTTGACCGGATGGCCCACTATCTTCTGTGATCGATTTATGTACTTTCACGCCAGGTGCTCTTTTTGACATTTGTGCTGGAGCTTGATCGTACACAAAACTAGGGTCGTTTTTCATTTTGCATTGCATGTTCAGAAAGTCTATGAAAAACGAAAACGGGGGGTTTGGCACATTATGCTGGTTCTTGTAAGTAGACGCTTTAACGGTCCACCTTTCTTGCATATAGTGCGGAAGCTTGTTCACGATTGGTGTAACACCATACGATGTGTCATAGTACGACAGCATGTCTGCATACTTTGGGTTATCTTTTAAGAAATTTATCTCTGAGACAGTATCATAGAGGTCATACATCAGTTTGTAATCTTTGGGGCCTAACTTTGGAAATGCTTGAAGCCTACTTTTAAGAGCTCCTTCTACTCTCTCTGGGGAGCCAAACCGCTCGTCCAGGCGCTCCCATATCCTAGAACGGGCCGACTCTGCGCTGCCAGCACATGACGCCCTGATGCTGATGGCTTGTCTTGCGGATGCTGGTCCAAGCCATTTAATAAGTAGATCCAATTCCTCAAATGCTGTGACATTAAGTTCATTCATAACTGCTTTAAAACTCGTCTTCCACATTAAGTAGTCCTCAGGGTTTTCATCATATCTTTATAACCTGTTCAAAAGTAGTTCTTTCTTGAGTAAGTATTTACTGAAATTTTCTACATTTCCTTGCATTAAAGACTGTGGGGGAGCTGCAAAATCTGGAGGTAAAGGTGGGGGTGGTGCAAAATCTGGAGGTACAAGGTAAGTATGTGTATTTATAACATGAGGTTGTTTCCCTACTGATTTTTCATTGTCTAGCACAGTTTGTCCAAAACCTGAACTTATAACGAAGGGTGTTGTGTCCTTTATTTGAGACAGGCGTGTCTCTTGATCTTTATCACCTGTCACTATTTTTTCCATTGTCTGGATATCTTGAGTCGCCACATAGTCAAACAGTTGATGATCAGGTTGATCCTGAATTTGCGTGTTAAGGAATTTAGACACTTTTTCTTCGGATGTTTCTACAGTTAACTTTGATATTATAGATTTATTTCTTGTTTTCGAGCCGTTTTCGTATGTCTCAGACTTTGCAATAGCCATTGCTGCTCCTTCTCTTTTTCTTAACAGTGTTAATTCTGTCTGCAAGTCTGCTTTCCTCCTGTCGGAAGCAGCTCTCCTTATTGCATCTTGTTCTTCCAATTCTGCCTTTTGATGCTTTAATAATGCTTCCTTCTCTGCGAATGCAGCTCGCGCTTTAGCTGCTTCTGCCTCTGCTAACATTCTGTATCTCAGGGAAGTAGATGACCGTGATGTGCCACCTGAATCTGCAGACGATATCACACTTTTATTGTCACTTCTTAAGGTAATCTCACGAATTGCTAAGTCAATGTTTTCTAGAAATTTTCCAGCACTGGTCTTGATAGACGCAATTTTCTGTTGGAGACCTATATTTTCTATGTTGCTTTCCTCTGTGCAGGTCCTAGTGAGATATTCTGAAAATTCTGACTGAATGTCATGCAAGCGTTCATATTTCCGAAAGAAATCTTCTCTAAGTGGTCTCAGAAAATTTATGTCTTTGTCAGATATATCAGTATAGTTAGTAACATTTGACAGATCATTCCACAAAGGCTTCAGCTTATTGTAATATTTCTCAACTCTGCTGTTGTATTCTTCCATGGCTTTTTCAGTCAATCTTTTTACACGGGACATCACAAAGTTCCGACGTCTTAACTAGTTTCCGTTCTGTAGCGTTGACGTATGTCGGGTCTTCTTACTGTACTGAGTGTTGCAGGATAAAGAACCATCTGAACACCAGTAAAGTTTAACCGTTTATTCATGATACTTGATGAACATCATAAGTTTGGTAAGAAGCTGAAAAAATACAAAGAAAAACAAATTTTGAGTGTCACAGTCATCTACATATTTACAAGGAGCCAAAACACATTGGTACGAAAGGGTATTAGGACGAATCTCGACCCGAAATAGATTCGACGAGAGAGTTTTTAATACAAGCCTAAATTTTATACAGTAAACCACGGGAAATGAACAATTAGAAGTAAATGAACAATAGAAAGGCATAAACTTACACCGTGGGGGGCTACAAGACTGAAATAAGTTGAAAAAATGAAAAGGCGCCAAGAAAAAGCGTCCGGCGAACAAGCATGACGAGCAAAAACAATGAACCAAAAGAAAAACAATGAACCAAAAGAAGAAAAATTATCCTAAACTAACAATCAGTAGGCAGAGTTACCTCCCTTGCATTAAAGGAGTCGTTTACAGCACAAGTACTATGATTAATACTACAACCCCCCAAAATGAGAAACAAAAAGTCACAAACAGAAGTTCTTAAATGTTGATAAAAATGATTCTTTGGCTGATTTAAGTACTGTTAAGTAGATGTTAACTCAGACAAAAATCCAGACTATGTTAATAGCATATATGATAAATTTGAGTCTGTTACCAATGTTGTTTTTAATAAACATGCTCCTTTTAAACAGATGACCAACAACCAAACATGAATAGCAAACACAAAAAGGCAATATACCAAAACGGCATATCATAAATACACTATTTATAAGACTGCTAAGTCGTTTGAGCGATACAGAAAATGTAGAAACCTGGTTACAAACTTAAACGTAAATCCATCAATACATATTTAGGAGCGTTGTGCTGGTGGTAGTAAATCCTGTGATTCTTGGAAAACTATTAATCCATTTTTGTCAACGAAATGTGTTAGGTCACAATCTAAAATTACCCTAACTGAAAATGACCAAATTGTCTCTGAAAATGCTGAAGTTGCTTGTATTTTGAATGATTTCTTCTCAACTGTTGCTAAAGATATAGGCAAAGATTATTCTTTTAACCCAGATAGTCACCCAAAATAATTGAAGGTAACCCTAGTTTTAACATATTTGATTTTAAACCAACACAATAAAGTACAATGTACTTTTTCCAAGGTTATTAACTCTTTTGATGTCAAAAAGGCTAAATATGCTGATAAGATCTCTGTTAATTTGTTGAAGACAGGCAAGGATGCATTAGTTCAACCCATTACTCAACATAGATACTGGCATTTTCCCAGATAGACTTAAACAAGCACAGGTAACACCAGAAGAAAGATCCATTTCTAAAATCAAACTATAGACCAGTAAGTATTTTACCTATTCCATCAAAGATATTTGATCACTCTGTAAATCTTTTCTCCTCCTATCTGACAAACAGGAAACAGCAAGTTAAAGATTCAAATGTTGTGAGTTCTTGGGCAAGTATTGAAAAGGGTGTCCCTCAAGGGTCAATTTTAGGACCTCTATTGTTTAACGTTTTTATAAATGATATTTTTTTATCACTGAAGGGACTTTGTATAATTATGCTGATGATAATACCCTGTCTTTCCATAGTCCAAATTTCACTGAGGTTATAAATGTTTTAGAAAAAACAGCAGAACTCTTATTGATTGGTTTTATTTTAACTGTATGCAAGCTAACCCTGACAAGTTCCAAGCAATAGCTATATATAGGTAAAAATTCATCCTTGAAATCTCCTGTCTTTGAGCTCGGTAATGCTAGCATGTTGTGCTTTTATTTGATTGATGTTTTGCTTTTATGTGATAGGTGTTGTGCCCTTATGGGCTTGATGTTGTGCTTTATATGTTTGATGTGATATATATTGTGCTTTTATGTAATAGATATTGTGCTTTTATGTGACAGATGTTGTGCTTTTATGTGATAGTTGTTGTGCTTTTGTGTGATATGTGTTGTGCTTTTATGTAATAGATGTTGTGCTTTTATGTGACAGATGTTGTGCTTTTATGTGATAGTTGTTGTGCTTTTGTGTGATAGATGTTGTGCTTTTATGTGTGTGATATTGCGATTTTCTGTGATTGATGGTATGATTTGATGTGATTGAAGTTGTGCTTTTATGAGCTTGATGTTTTATTTTATATGAAATATGATTTAATGTGAAACATGTGAAAGCTTTACTTATGTTTATGTATGCATCTACTAGTTCTATGTGTGCTATGTATCTTTTCAACGTTTGAATTATCAGTGTAGTCCTTATTGTATTGTTGTACATGTAGTGCATGTATATTAGTTTAAACACGTTTTGTCAATATGTGTATGCTTTGCTTATATCTTTATCTGCAGCTGCTTTATACTATATGTTACTACGTAGTCGGTTGTAAAAGCTCTATATCTGAGCTTATGATATTTGACATAATGTCTTGCCGACTTAAATTTGTTGTATTGCATACTATTGAGATAATTTCTTAGGTCATAACTTTGAATTTGAGATAAAACAATTTGTCTTATCTAGATACGTGTTACATTTAAATATGCATGCCATTGGCGTACATATACAAACGTAATTTCACTCACATCATAGTATTTAGTGAAAAAGTTGGGCATATATGGTGATTTATGTGTTAATGCTGGTAGCGACCAGTCTCCATGCTGGAATAATTTTATGTGATGAGCATGTCGGGGAAATGAATGTTGCTGGCGTTGCAAACATCCTTCATCGCCTGGAGGAGCTTGAAAAACGTGAGGCTAAGAGTGAGAACGAGCGACAGTTGTGGAAACGACAGATGGATGATATGCAGTCAACGCTGACAGTTGTCCTGACTGAAAATAAACAACTAAAACGAGACATTTACCAACTAAACGACAGAATTACTGATATTGAAAACGAAAGTGAAGAACTTAGAAAAGAAGTGATGAACATTAAAGCAGAGAATCATGACAAAGAAGTAAATGTCAAGAACGAAGACAGTGAACTCGAATCGAATATTCATAAAATACTTACAGGCTTAAACAAGCCGATCGAGAGTGACATGGAGAGTCAAATGAAGGTCGGTCCTGTGCGTTATGCAAGAGATGGTAATAATTCTAATTTCATTTTAACTAACATTTTTTATATTCGTGTGATATGAACAGAATATCTCTAACTTTGTGATTCCAGTCTTCAATTGTAAATTACGCCAAATGTCTGTAATTAACAAGATGAATATATCGACTAACAGAATGTTACAGTAGGCAAGCAACACAGAATAGCATTACGATTCTGAATATTGAGTGTTTACGTAATAAAATGAACATCTTTCAAGTTCCGTTATGTGGATATTTGCTCTTTAATTTACAGGCATTATTGCCAAACACGAATGACTATGATCAAATATAATTAAAAGTGTTATTTAAAAAATTGTTTCTTGCAATATCTACTTAACATCAGCGGAATAAAAGTTACATATATCTGTATACTAATTTCGTTTTATTATTTCACAGATGTCCAACGAATCCAAAGGGCAGACAACAAGCTTGGAGTAGCCTTTTTTGTTACATTGACAGGCCATTTGCTTCACGTTGGTGTCGACCAAAACATTGCCTTTGAGACTATCATTACAAACGTGGGAAACGCCTATAATGCCCACGCTGGTGATTTCCGAGCTCCTGTTTCTGGAACGTATGTGTTCTCTACTACGCTTATGGCATATGGAGTACATACAACCCATTACTACATCGCAAAAGGCGGGAGGTCAGTCGGTAATTTATTCGTGAATGGGCAAGAATCTTCATTTGCGTCAACGTCTATGACAGCTGTACTGCGTTTGAATGCCGGTGACGATGTGGCAGTAAGAAATGTTGATCCTGATGAGACATTAAATGGTGATAATTACAGTTCGTTCTCCGGCTTTCTGTTGCAGCAAGATTTCTCCGTTCCGGCCGGAACTGCAGTCGGTTGACGCAAAATTCTATTTGTTCTCTCATTATCTTAATTTAATCGACTAACTATTCAGAAGCAAATGCCGTTGTTTTTTTCTTTCTTTCTTATTTGCATAACGGAATAAGAACAGTTGCACCTAGATCAAACCTGGGTAAACGGCAGTAATATTTAAGATGAGTTCATGTTTTAATTAATTTCCTCAAGTTCATAGTGATATTAGTAAGAACAGGAAATTAAAATCCATTGTTCCGAATGACGCATGAATAATCTTAATTTTAACAGGACCGTATCAAGATATATTTTAACCCAGTTGAGAAATATTACAAGATTTGAGCACAGGGTCTTTTCTCAAGTTTGACAATCACTGACACTGGTATCAGTCATCACTTCACATTCACTTTGTCATCAACAGGGATAAAGACTCGTTGGGCTACATACATGTACTTCGGTAGATCCGGGTTCGATTACCGGACTGGGCAGGTTATGTTCTACCGTGACATTGGCTACGGTCATGTCGTCCACATATGAAGAGGTTACCTGTGGAAGAGTAAGTAAGTACTGGTTGATACTGATTAGGTGGCCGCTGTATATGACTGAACAGTTTTGAAAAACGTCGTAAACCTCGATGAAAACAAACATATCTAAAATACCATTCATAAAAGAAACACCAATGGATGGAGTAGTTAGGCTTCGTCAGTCACGCCAACATCATTCTGTAAACATATAACACCAGTAGTCGTCTTTCAACGGACCATGAGGACTAGGAAGGGTTACTGGTGCGTGAAGCATAAGCACACAAGTTTTGTAAAAAAAAATACTCGTAGATTGAATTGTTATGCGATACTGTGACTTTTTCGAGAACATTTCTTCAAATATTCATCGATGAAATGGTACCCTTACGTTCCCTGTAACAACTTAATCACTATTTTACAATTGTGACTGAAAGTAATGACGTTGACTGTCTTTAGATAATGGTTATTCACTTTAAGACCCCCGCTACTGACTGTTTCATGTGACATGCAATTCAGTGAACGTAAGCTAGTACTCTGTTAAGTGTATTTTCATACAACTGCAATCATTTATTGAATGGCACCGGTGTAGGAATTATTTGTTACGAAATTTAGTTCATGAGAACAGATGCTTTTTACTTGAAAGTGATTTCTACAGCTTTGATATAAGCGCATTCCTTAAGCGCTTAAATAACGCCATTGTAAGGTAATTGTAATAGTATTATAAAATAGATAGTAAACGTTCTACTGCTCCAGTCAATATTAAATGATAAAAATTTTTAGTGTTCGCAACTTAAAATCCAAAACGAAAATTAACGTTAATCATTTACAGAAGTTTAGACATCCCGACATTTCATAATGAGAGAGATAATTCTGAAATGATATGTAACAAGATATTTTAGTGACATCCCTTTATATTTCCTATTTATTTCCGATTGAGACGTGTAATTAAAGTGTCTCCAGTTTATGATAGATTAATATTATAACTGTTACAGACTTCACGACACATTGTTTGATAATTCGGCGTGAGTCTCGAATATTTGACGTAGAAATATAAGTACAGCTCAAAATATACAGCTCACTTCGTTTAGGAAACGGGAGACAACCACTGCGGTCTTAAGATAACACATAACCTGATCAACGTACTGTTCTAATGCACATATTTCTGTTTACATATGGTTATGCCACATAAACTGAATCACAGCAGATAATTTGAGCGGAGGAAAACTTGAACACGTAGACCATACCAAAAAGAATCTATATTAAGCGTAATGTTCATTTCTCAAACATACCTACCTACCAGGCAGGAATAACAAACGAAGTATCAATAAAATATAAATTTATCTTTGTCTTCTGTAACATTTTCGTGATAAAAACAAGGAATTTGAACAACAAGATATAAAAAATATTATACAAAACCTTAAAAAAATGTTTATTCAGTTCCATTTTCTAAATCATAGCTGTAAGACTCATGAAAAGTCTATCCAAGTTTTTAGCAACAAATGTAAAAGTTATGCAGAGGTATTGTAAGGTGGAAAATAATTCATGTATGTATTGAATTTAATATAAACACTACAAATGAGAAAAAAACTTAAATGGTTAAATGAATACTACTTTCCACCATAAGTTTCACTGCAAGCAATGACATATACGCTAACATGATTTTGTATTTCAGAAAATTACATTTGGTTTGGATGCATAACGACTAACCTACTGCAAAAATGTGTTACTTTCCATTAAAATAATTAACTATATTTACAATGTCAATCTTGAAAGAGATCATGTAATAATGAAAGAGATCGTGCACAATCAGTTCAACTCAAGAACATAGAGGCTAAACTCCAAAGCTTCAATGTTTCATAACTTGAAACCCTAAACAGTACACTTCATTACCTAAAACTATGATGGCATAGTTCTGCCACCAGTTAACTACTGCTTTAACTAGATAATTATGTGGTTATCACGTTAAAGAAACTAGATAACTACTTAATTAACTAGATAAATAATGTGGGTAACTAGATAAGTACCGTGATAAATGTTCATACCAGATAAATATCTTAACACGAAAAATTGTCTGATAGAGCTCACAACTGCCACCAATAAACTGCTATTACGTTAACTAGATATCTAGATAAATAACTCGTTAACCACTTAATTAACTAGAAAAATATGTAGTTAACTAGATACCAATCGCGTTAACTACTTAACACTTATCTAAAATAAATTGTCCGTACTGGGTTTAAGTGGGTAAGTTGTTGCAATTGTGGGCAAGTTATTATCAGACAATTTTTCGTGAACTCTCATTGTGTATGGCCCTAGTGCATTGTCCGGTACGATGTTCGCTGCGGGGAATTTGCTGATATATAAAATAGAAGAGAACATTTTCCTTGTAATGGGATGGTTCAAATGATGTTAAGACAAAACCTATATCAACATAGCGAATATCTAACCTGATTGTCTAGATACACTATAAGATCTGGGTCTAAATGGACAAGGGAATGGACTATAACGGATAGTTACCGCGCACATCGCAAATTGTTCATTATGCAGCGTGTAATAAATGGTTGGGTACCTAGTTACCCACGGGTATTACACTACCGGTTCACGGCCGAGTCCCAAGACTGTTTGAGGTGTGTATACTTAAGTTTAAACAAATTTTATTTACCTACTATGAACTACATTAATTCAATATAGCATACACCATTTTGCATAAAAAAAGTTTGCTCAATAAGCCTTGGTCACAATGGAACCACGACAGGAATATACAGGTTCACGTCAAAAAGTTGGGGGATTTCATGGCTTCTCTTGGGTGTCCTGCGACGAAATTCGGACTACCACATTTTATGCCACAACAGATTCATCGAATTTTGTCTTACCGGTGTCGTGTTAATATCGTATAATAATTTTAAGACATTCAAACGGCATTCGTACGACAAATGACTTGTCATGGATACCAAATGTTTGATGTAATTCTTGCGGCAATCATATGACAACCGCACGATTTTCGTGAGATTGGCGTGAGATTGTCGAGAGAAAGTCGTACGAAATTCGTAAGAAATCAACTAAATCGTGCGCAGATTCGTATGAGTATCGCAAGACCGTCGGACGACAATTGTACGAGTGTATCACGCCAGTCTCACTACATGTTCACGTGATAATGATCCACAATAGGTCATGGTTTGTCTTGCGACTGTTGAACGACAGACCTGCGACATAACCACGAAATGTTCTGCCCTCTCTGTCTGTTCCTGTCGTGAAAGCATCTAAAATTTCATTTGACCACTTACACAACATTGTTCATGTCCTACGAAATTTAACCACGTCTGAACAAATGAATATCTCGTACTACAAAATTATCGTGGGTTTCGTTGTGACCGAGTGTAAAAATGATAAGACCGAAAGACAATGACTTATGCAGGTCTTCTCCTTAACAGTATATAATGCCAACAGGTGCGCGAGACATGTATACTTTGAACTTGTGTGATATCGCACTCGTTGTACATCAAAGTGTCCCAACCATTCTAAACTACAGTGAGGCCTCAGTAATAAGACCACCACTAGTTCAGCAGAAAATCGATATCAATTGTGAGGTGATATATGAGGAAACAAGAAATATATTGAACAAAAATGGTCGGCAATCTTAAGGTTAAGATGTGCAACATACAAAATGCCGAGATGGAAATTCAGTGGGTTTCGGTAATTAAACGCACCCCTTATCGAAAGGTTAACCAATCCGCGTCAATGTTACAGACGTTGTTCGGTTGAAGAAAAGTTGGTTTAGTGGTTACCGTAAGATTTGATTGGTTTACACAACACTAATTTGCAAATAGCAAATACATGTTAAAAAATAACCGATGGTCGATGGAAATATGGTCATATTGATGCGGTGGGCTTTATTTCAACTGTTGTTAACTTTAACTTAAGCACTGTGTAACTGTCTTCATTGAGCATCACATGACGCAGAGCAGGATATATCAATTAAGTTCTTATTTGATTATCCGCTCATTATTGGGAGTATAATAGACGTTCTTGGATTGAATAATATGGTGGTTCACGACAGCTACAACTCGTACAAAGGTCTATTTGAGCGCTGCCATGGGATTTACAACCTCTTCTGTAAGTAACGTCATTTCAAGAAAATGCTGCATGTGACCACAATATTTGGAAATAGGAAACAATATTTACTCTATAATGTCACTTCGTTAGAACTTAGGAAAGAACTGATGAACATTAAAACAGATAATCATAACAATGAAGTAAACGTCAAGAACGAAGACAGTGAAGTCGAATCGAACATTCACAAAATACTTACAAGATATAACAAGCCGATCGAGAGTGACATGGAGAGTCCAATGAAGGTCGGTCCTGTGCGTTATGCAAGAGATGGTAATAATTCTAATTTCATTTTAATTAATATTTTTTTAATATTCGGGTGATATGAACAGGTTATATTAAATATCACTTTACTATGGGTTCCAGTCTTCAATTGTAAATTACGCCAAATGTCTGCAAATAACAAGATGGAAATAGCGACGAACAGATTGTTACAGTAGGCAAGCAACAGGGAATGTTATTACGAATTCTGAATATTGAGTGTTTACGTAAAATAATTAACACCTTTCAAGTTCCGTTATGTGGATAGTCGCTCTTTAATCTACACGCATTATTGCCATACACGAATGATTATGCTTAAATAGTATTACATGTATTTCAAAAATAATTTCTTGGAATATTTTTTTAACATCTGCGGGATAAAAGTTATATACATTTGTATTCTTATTTCGATGTATAATTTCACAGACGTCCAACGAATCCAAAGGGCAGACAACGAGCTTGGAGTAGCCTTTTATGTTACATTGGCAGGCCAGTCGCAACACGCTGGTGTCGACCAAAACATTCCTTTTGATGGCATCATTACGAACGTGGGAAACGCCTACAATATCAACGCTGGTGATTTCCGAGCTCCTGTTTCTGGAACGTTTGTGTTCTCTACTTCGCTTATGGCATTTGGACCACATTCAACCCATTACTACTTCGCAAAAAACGGGACGCCAGTGGGTAATTTATACGTTCGTGGGCAACAATTTCCATATGCGCCAACGTCTATGACAGCTGTACTGCGTCTGAATGCCGGTGACGATGTGGCAGTAAGAAATGTTGATCCTGATGAGTCATTGCTTGGTGGTAGTTACAGTTCGTTCTGTGGCTTTCTGTTGCAGCAAGAGTTCTCCGTTCCGGCCGGAACTGTAGTCGGTTGACGCGAGATTAGACATGTTCTGTCATTCTCTTAATTTAACCAATAACTATTCAGAAGCAAATTTCGTTCTGTTTGTCTCTCTTATTTACATTACAGAATTTAAACCAGGTTGAACCTAGATCATGTCTGGGTAGGTGGCAGTAAAATTTGAGATAAGTTTGCAAGCTCAAATTTTAAGTTCATTGTGATAATTCAATAATGATTAGTAACATCATGAAATTAAATTCCTTTTTTTAAGCTACTCGAGATCAATCAGATTAAATTGATTATGCAGGATTTCGTATGACGCATGAATAATCTTAGTGTTGACTAGAGCATATCAAATTATATAACATAACTCAGTTGGGAAATATACGCAGATTTGAGCACAGGGACTATTCTCAAGTTTGACAATCACTGACCCTGGTATCAGTCATCATTTCACATTCACTTTGTCATCAACAGGGATAAAGACTCGTTAGATGGGACTTTATACCAGTCCATTGGGCTACATACTCAGTATATTTAAGGTTGATAGTCTCATTTTTTGTCAAAATAAGCTTAGTTGTAAATACGAGAACATCGGTGGTTATACCTTCATACAGATGTACTCTACAACATTGCGTTGCCACTTTTCTTACATCTTTACCAAAAAGCACAACTTCAGGAACCTGACAAAGCTATTTTCTATCAGGTCTTACGCGCCGAGATAGCGCTAGCTTATGAGATACCTGTATCGGAATCTTGTATTGCAGTTCCTGGTATTTGTTTAAAATATGAGCCATTGTTTTAGAGTACGTCTGTATGAAGGCATTTTCTCAAAATCAGTATGCAGCTTTTTCGATAAAAAATAAGAATGTATATATATCTAAATTATATACACTACATGGCACGTTGTGTGACAAAACTCGAATATAGCATGTAGTATCCTGTTAAAATACAAATATTTAGTGCATCATCATTAACGATAAACATTTGCATCTAACTGAATTGTGCGAGAATTAATTGGTTAAGGAATACGAGTGATGTATTTGCTCAAATGAGAGTATACCTAAGTACATGGCCACTTAACTAAATGTGCCATAATTATATTATTTCCACATGCAACATAATGTTATTTTTTTTATCATGCAACTGCTATAAAAAAGCGTTCCGAGGAGCATGTGAACAACTGGATTACAGATATTTTTCACTACTGTACATGTATAATTGCCGATGACATAGTCAAGTGCGGATCCACAGCGAATTCTTTTCACAGGATATTTTTGCAAAATAAGGACGTCCATATCTAATCCTGAGATGAGGTTCCAAATACAAGGGCCCCACCGATTGGTTCCAAAACTAGCGTATTACATTACAACAACGTATTATGTATTGCAAAAATATGTGGAATTCACTACTACTTACATCGGTCATGTACCGTCATTGTATATTTTCGTGATAAAGAAGCGTCAAATATGTGTCTTATCTGTCCTAGATTTCAAATCAAATATTCGGACATGTATCGCCTCACACAGACAAGTTTCTGACAAAAATCTACATGACTTTGTGGCTGTTTGTTTTTACACTCGTAACCGCGGGTGTCTGCACCAAAACTGCGCTATGCATTGATCACGAAACTATGACACTGTCTCTAGTGGAATCGAATTCGTCAACCTGCTTTATCGCTTGGAAGAATTAGAAAAACGCGATATTGATAGGGAAAATGAGAGACATCTGTGGGAAGAAAGAATGGACGCTATGGAGTCACAGTTGTCTGTTATTCTAGTGGAAAATAAACAAATGAAATGTGACATTGTTAAGCTCTCGGATAGAATTGATTACCTTGAAAGCGAAAACAAACATTTGAAAGCCAGAATTCTAAACGTGGAAACAAACACCATATATCGTGAGCGACTTGATTCAGAGATCGAACAGAAAAGCAAGAAAAATGTTACGCACATCGAGCGAAATCTGACTTCGAAAATGCTCAAAAAGCGTGAAAAAGTGTAGCGCCAAAGGTGGAGTTACCTTTCTGCGACGAACAGCAATACGAATGCACGGATAAGACGAGGTAAAATGAATTACTATCAATTACTTAGCATATGATATTAATGGCTTGTTTCAATCAATGTGTTCAACAAAAATAAGAGACCTTGATAATATGCTGATAACGTCGGCGTTAAAGAAAGTTTGTTTGCTACCAACATGGTGACCACTAACAGAAATAAATTTAACCAGTGAAAATATTATACACTTAGTATGGGCTTTTTCTATGTACAATGTACATTCAAGACGTGTGAGCTTCATTGAATAAAGAATTTATTATTATTATCAATATTATATAACAAGCGGTGAAGACGGTAAAAACAATGGTTAAGATTGTGTTGCTGTTAAAACATATTTGTGCCTCAAAACAGAAATGTCAGTATTGGAACACCAAACCTACAGCTGTACTTTTATCACCATTTAATGGAAACTCACAAAGCAGTACTTAACACGTGTTTAATGTGACCATGTTTAATATGGATCATCTGTAAGATAGAGCTCATGGATCGAATGTTACCCATTACTACATAGCAAGAAACACTGCAGCGGTTGGTAAATAGGCACTCATTCGGCACAATGCCCCATTTTCTTCCTCATCGCAGACAGTTGTCCTGAAGTTAAACAAAGACGACAGTATTTCGGTCCGTAACGTTGATTCTGACGAAACTTGAAGTGGAAATTCTTACAGCGTATTTTCTGGATTCCTGGTGCAAGAAGACTATTCCTCCATTGGTACAACAGGTACAATCGTCGGATAAAACGCAAATACGTTTAAGAACAAGGGAGGTAAATACTGTAGATATAGGAACTATCTATACAGGGGATCTATCCCAAGTATTGGGACTTTTGATTTAACTCGAAGGTCCTAAATTACAGCAGGCTGAAAGACTCCAGAAATTAAATTACACCATTGATGCATAGCATTGCCAAATCTCGTGATCAAGTCCATTAAATACTGATTATAACATTTGTCAATACTGATGTCAAATGGAGAAACTACACTCCAACAAACAGGGGTCTTAATCATAAACATTATAAGACTGAACCTCAGACTTGGACTTTAAAACGTTCTCTTTTTGCTTCTACATTGTTATAACATCACAGATTTTGATAGTGTACGGTGGGTAACAACAAGTATTGAAATATAGTCATGTTTGAGACAAAATTTCATACAGATTAATTGAAAACGAAAAGCTGCTTAATATAACTTCTGCAAATATAAAGTCTAAATCTGAAATTCCATCTTAAAATGTTAGTGAAAGAGGCCCTTGGTTGTGTGTTTAACTTCACATGGTGACCTTGTAGAGGGGCAAGTAGTCAACTACTGTAAAACCTCAATAATAAGACCACCTTTGGGACCCTTGAAAACTGGTCTTAATATTAAGGTGGTCTTATAATTGAGGTGTTCTTAATTTTAAGGTGGTCTTATTATTGAGGTGGTCTTAAGATGAGGTTTTACTGTAGTATATAAAACAGGAAGAAACATACAATAACATAAAAGTACATGCATCAAACAGCATTTTATTCATAACAGAAAAACTAAAAGCAGAGTAATAGCACTATTGGTGAATATGCGTAACAAAATATTGGTAAATACAGTATTGTTCAAGCAAAAATAACGAGCAAAAATAAGAATAAAACAAACAATTCTCTCAGACAAAAAGCTAAGACTTAATATGAGCAAACAATTCACTAAAATTCATATAAAGACCTTATACAAATGTATACATAAGTTTTAGCTTAAACTAGCTTATCTAACATCCATTGAAGAATTAATATTGAACTATGCATGTAGATTAATCACTTAAGATTGCTTCTTCAGATACTTTCCAGTGCTTGTGCCTAAATTATGGATTGTGAAGTCTTCAGTTCAACTTCACCAAAGGTGGTAAATGTGCATTTATGCTCATAACAAGAAGCTAACTGGAAAACAGTGGAATGAAAACAATCTACCCTTATCTTTTTGCAAGGTTTTCAACCATAACTTGCCTGCACTTTTTAATAGTAATTCTGGTGTCAATGGTTGCAAGATGAATGTCAAACTGAACACAGAAATGGGCACCAATAACGCAGGATAGGCAAACTAAGCTTACATTTCACAGGAGTTATAAAAGAACAGTCCGTGTAAAGTGGCTATAACATATTATAGAGAGATATGTATAATATTGCAAACCATAACATGAACAACTTGCGTGTAAAGTGGCTATAACATATTATATAGATATATGTATAGTATTGCAAACCATGACATGAACAGTCCGTGTACATTGACTATAACATATTATACAGAGATATATGTATAGTATTGCAAACCATGACATGAACAGTCCGTGTACATTGACTATAACATATTATACAGAGATATATGTATAGTATTGCAAACCATGACATGAACAGTCCGTGTACATTGACTATAACATATTATACAGAGATATATGTATACTATTGCAAACCATGACATGAACAGTCCGTGTACATTGACTATAACATATTATACAGAGATATATGTATAGTATTGCAAACCATGACATGAACAGTCCGTGTACACTGTCTATAACATATTATACAGAGATATGTATAGTATTGCAAACCATGACATGAACAGTCCGTGTACACTGTCTATAACATATTATACAGAGATATGTATAGTATTGCAAACCATGACATGAACAGTCCGTGTACATTGTCTATAACATATTATACAGAGATATATGTATAGTATTGCAAACCATGACATGAACAGTCCGTGTAAAGTGGCTATAACATATTATATAGAGATATGTATAGTATTGCAAACCATGACATGAACAGTCCATACACATTGACTATAACATATTATACAGAGATATGTAAAGTATTGCAAACCATGACATGAACAGTCCGTATACATTGACTATAACATATTATATAGAGATATGTATAGTATTGCAAACCATGACATGAACAGTCCGTGTACATTGACTATAACATATTATACAGAGAGATATGTATAGTATTGCAAACCATGACATGAACAGTCCGTGTACATTGTCTATAACATATTATACAGAGATATGTATAGCTTTGCAAACCATGACATGAACAGTCCGTGTACATTGTCTATAACATATTATACAGAGATATGTATAGCTTTGCAAACCATGACATGAACAGTCCGTGTACATTGTCTATAACATATTATACAGAGATATGTATAGCTTTGCAAACCATGACATGAACAGTCCGTGTACATTGTCTATAACATATTATACAGAGATATGTATAGCTTTGCAAACCATGACATGAACAGTCCATGTACACTGACTATATCATATTATATAGAGAGATATGCATAGCTTTGCAAACCATGACATGAACAGTCCATGTACACTGACTACAACATATTATATAGAGAGATATGCATAGCTTTGCAAACCATGACATGAACAGTCTGTGTACACTGACTATAACATATTATATAGAGAGATATGTATAGCTTTGCAAACCATGACATGAACAGTCCATGTACACTGACTACAACATATTATATAGAGAGATATGTATAGTATTGCAAACCATGACATGAACAGTCTGTGTACACTGACTATAACATATTATATAGAGAGATATGCATAGTATTGCAAACCATGACATGAACAGTCTGTGTACACTGACTACAACATATTATATAGAGAGATATGTATAGTATTGCAAACCATGACATGAACAGTCTGTGTACACTGACTACAACATATTATATAGAGAGATATGTATAGTATTGCAAACCATGACATGAACAGTCTGTGTACACTGACTATAACATATTATATAGAGAGATATGTATAGCTTTGCAAACCATGACATGAACAGTCCATGTACACTGACTACAACATATTATATAGAGAGATATGCATAGTTTTGCAAACCATAATATAAAAGCTCAGCAACAAAGTTTAAACACTGATACACAATATATAAAAGACCCAAATAATCTATCATGAAATGTTAAAGTCCTAAAATAACCACCCCACCATGGCTAGATTCTGTCAATATAAGTCAAACAATCGTCTTCTCTATTGTTACTCATAACCAGAAACTTCAAAATCAAACAGCAGTACAAGACTTGCACTAGTTTTCAAAGTTGCCAATGTAATAAATAAGTAATTATTATATGACTTCTGGGGCAAATTTGGCAAATGTTAGTAGGCAGTATCCCTAGCCAATGGCCAATCGCTTGGCCAGCAATATGTTTTAATTTCAGGCACAAATAAATAAATTAAATAAAAACAATCCTTAAAAAATGAGTTCAAAATTTATGTTCATATGAAATATTTACAGAACATGACATCTGTCACTCGAACGTTATTCAGTTACTAGTATGAATAAATATAGACAAATGATTCCTGAATTTCATATTTTGTACTGTAACAGTAACTATGAGTGCATTGATATTCAATGTAACAATTAAACAGAAATATGTACTAAGTAGAAGTGTGTCCACAGGAAACAGGTGCCCCACTTTACTCAATCAAGGGGCATAACAATGCTCTAACTAAATAAATGCAATCTCATGTGATGACTAGTATTCCTACCAAGTTTTGTTACTCTTTTGAAATATGAACGACACAATTTTTGTGGGCTGAATGGACAAAAGCATGGACAGACAATGGTAAATTTAAGCGCCCCACCACACAGTTGTTAGGACAAGAAAACAATGTTTGTGATTACTGTAGTAAACCTGAGATAAAAGTTCACAAATTCAATCTACTTTGACTGTAACAATCAGTGTACTGTATGAGGCAATCATACAGAGTTATATTTACATTAAATCTACATCAATGTTATAAAAAAATACAAAATATACAAATTTATATAGAAAAAAGCAAATCATATAGCCCTTCATCTATGCTTCTACAGACATGAACACATTCAGATGATCACAGAGCATGATAAACAATACAACCTTCATGGCAACATTCTATGTAAACCCCATTGTATGGGTACAAACAGTTTGACTGTCATTGAAACATAACCTTAGACAAAGATGTATTAACAAACGTATGACAATAATATAGAATAGTAGTACTATCTGTGCAAGTACAAAGAAATGGTAGTAAAAACTATAAATAATTTACAAACTTATTTTAGTGACACCATGCCATTTCCGTCGTTAATTTTCTTGATTGAAGGCCTAGTTAGCACAAACACTACAATGAAAGTATATACACTTCTAATGATTTTGTAGCACATCTGGGTGCTGTCTGTGGCACACCTATACTAATAAAAACCATGTAATTCTATGTAGTTTTATATGTAGAACTACGATGTTTTAATTGCTTTATTAGGTTATAAGGACAAGGCTTTATATCATGTAAAACATAAAATAAAACTGCAGATTAAACAGTTTAGCAATAAACATAGCCAAGTATTGCAAGAAATTGAAAAGTGTTAACTGTTGAACAGATTGATTAGAATTTCCATTTAAGAAAGTAGAGTTCACTAGAAATGCACAGAAATGGAAAATTGCGAAACATTGGCAGATAAAGCGATAGCAAAAATGTATAAAATTGTTCATGATAAAAGTTAATTTATCATTAAACAAACACATATGTTTGTTTGTTTCATCGGGTTTAACGCCGTTTATCAACGATATTTCATTTATATACGGCGGCCGGTTCACCTAACCAGTTTTTCCTGGACTGAAATCTTACCAGTACTAACTTACCCTTCCACAAGGAGCCAGCAACTTCTCCACATGTGGAGGAAAATCGACATTTTTGTCAAATTTTCATGGAAGGATATGACCTGCCGCGACCGGGAATCGAACCCAGATCGCCGGGTTACAAGTCCAGCGCACTAACCACTGGACCACGGCCGCGGCTCACAAACACATAAGATAAATAACAAAACACTTATTTATATGATAGAACTAATTATCTGCAGTACAACACAACTAATGCCCACAACCAATAATAAACATCACTTAAATAAATGTAGAAAATCAACTCAATATGCTACAAAACATGTGATCAATATGAAGTAAGCCCTACATACCAGCAGTGTTAACTAGGTTTTATACAAACGATATAAGTAACATACAAAAATATTCAACAACCGTAACAAACTTGTATATCGAAAAATATTGCAATAGAAACACATTGTTAGTATATTAAGCTATCAGAAATATTGTAGCGACTTTTAATTTTTACAAGGCACAGACACGATTTGAAATAATCCTTTTCATACATATATTAGTGAAAATATAAGATTACATGTAGATAGAAAACATCATCTGACACTAAGATTGGAATCTTATTATAAGCTTTTAGCTAGCATTAACAGTATTTGACATTTTCTATCAACACTTACACAACTACAAGGGAGGTAAATAAGAAAATGACAAGACACCCATTATATGTTAGTGTGTTGTATATGTAAGTCTTGCACCATTTACTTGTACATTGTTTCTAGAATTATGTACAATATGGTTGAGAACTCTATGGGAAAGAAACCAACATGCTTGATACTGTCATGGAAAATGGTCATACTGAAAATTATTTAAAAACTAGTATCTACATTACACAGGGTGGGTGAACATGTGACTTTTTTGTTTACTGCGCGGCACTGAAAGTTGGCGGCCGATCACAAAACTGTAAGTATTTTGGCAGTTTGTGTTTGTTAGAAATAGTTTTTAATAGCCTAAAACCATGTCATCCAAAATCAGGTTGCATCGATGCCCATATCGACACATAGATCTCTGTAGATTTACCGGAATGTGTGCCACAAAATTTAAGTGAGGCGAAATGTTCTCTGATTTTTTTGTGGCACGCATTCCAGCAAATCTACAGAGATCTATTGTCAATATGGGCATCGATGCCAGCTTTTCAGGCCGCGCAGTAAACAAATAATCAAGTGTTCATCCACCCTGTTACAGATAATTGTGGAAACTTATGTAATGAAGAATTTTGCCAATGTAAAAAATATCATTTCATGTGCCATTTTCTGCAAATGCTCATTCAAAAATCAATCTTTTTTCTGTCCTTTCTTCGCTCGAGTCTGATATGTACGTGTACAATTAGTTGTTGTAGTTGTTGTCTCACTAATAATATCCTTTTCCCCAACAAACTGTTCCTGCAATACAAACATACAACTTATACTTATCAATCAATACAAGTCTCCTTACTAAACACAGTACAACAAAATACATATGTAGAAAAGTGTGATATTAGTTGCAATACAATTTTTTTTGGATTTAATCGATTTTTCACAATCCTTTAACTAAGAATTATCCCGTATTCCGATAAATTTGAGGTAACCTGTGGGTTTGAGCATATAGAATTAGCACTCTTGTTGAATCCACTCATGAGATCCATGAAAATTTACTGGAATTTTTAAAGAATGTATTTCTAGTAAACTAGAAGCCCAAGGGCAACATGTCGAGCCTAATTGTTAAGAGATGAACAGAATAAATTTAGAAGTGTGTGTTAATAAGTGTGATCTTGACCTTTGAGCTACAGGTACAGTGTTGCATGTGACACGCCGTCTCATCATGGTGAACATTTGTGCCACGAAATTTGAAAATCTCCCAATAAATGAGAGAGTAATGGTCCATAAGAAACAAATCTGGACGCACGGACATACACTGATGACTATGTCAAGCTCAACGCAAGCGGCCTTGACAAAAATCAACCATGAACCGAACGTTTAGTATTTCTAGAACTTATTTAGACAAGACAGATAATATAATGCGCAGTGTGTTAAAATAAATAACTTTTTCATAACCCACAACAATGGAAGTTTCACAGATGTGACTGTGTAAATTCTATAGGAGATGTGTAGTTGACCTTTGGAAACAAGAGATTTACTGAAAACTATTTATAGACCAACCAATCACAACCTACAAATCCATAGTTTTGTTACGACATGGTTATTAGGAAGGTCATAAAGTAAAATAGCAGTTATGTTGAAAATAATGATTCACACTCATCATTTTTGGGTTGAACAACATAATGAGGGTGTTCATTTAATCACGAAAACCGAATTGGCTTGTTAAAACTTAAATGAGTATAAACATATGTCGCAGTTTATAAGAGCATAGTATACAGACATGAATGATATTTGGTAAAACTGTTAAAACACTGACACATTACCTTCATTGAAGTCCACGATTGGACGAGTAAAGCAATAGGAAAGATAACCCAAAGCATGTTGAAGAATACAAGATATACCCAGAACAACAGAAAGTTGCTGGTGTTGAGAAATTTGTTGCCAGTCAACCATTCTGGACAGAATGTCATCCAACCTGAAAAATAAATATAACACATACCTGTATATAGTATACATAAAATAACTCACAGGTCGCTTACATTAATCAAAGTTTTTATAACAATTCCAGACCTCATATTTTGCATTAAATAACCATGATAATTCTAATCATCTTATACATATTCTTTATTTCCATCTCATTATTGTGAACATCAAATTTTATATACATGTACATCTTTACAAAGAAACATTTACATAGTCGAATGTAAGTCGAGCAGGAAGGGTCACACGCAGTTTTTGTCCGAAAAGGGTTTGGAAGCTTAACTGTGATTTATAGAATTAAACAAACAATGAAATATTTATAAGTATTGTTTTATATGTAGTTTTATGCATTTGAAGACAAAAATATTTTTTTTAAATTATATACATTCAGATGTGACGTCATCATTTTGTAGCTTACTTTTTCATCTTGTTCTTAATATTGGAATAGCTATAAAAAGCTAGATAAACATCTGATTTCATACTTTTGGTAATAAATGAAAGTTGAACAATACATGTATAATAATTATGTGTTAGAAAATGTAAAAACCTGAAAATGGACTGTCTGATCACTAAAACAGCTCATATATTACAGCCCTAAAATTTCTGGTAGTCCCAGAAATAAGATCATCTATCATAGTGCGACGGATTTATGGGGTTGCACTGAAGTAAAAGAAATCCAAACTTACCACCATACAGTTCACAAATACAAAGAGAAATCTGCAGAAAATGTCGATAGTAACGATTCTTGACCACAGCGTAGATGAGAACTATTGCAAACAGTTCAACAACGGAAACAGTTAATATTTCCAGGGATACTATCGTCGGATCTGAGATACCCCAACGTCTATCTGCTTTGGCATATTCCTTCCCTGAAAATGTATGCTCCTAGGTAAATCAACAAAATTCAACGAATAATCAGGCAGGTATAACAAAGAAAACAACTTGTTGAAAATGATGATTGAACTGTTTGAGTCTGTATACACTGCACATGTATTCAGACAAGAGCAAATTATGACGATGATACAGCTAGTTCAAACACAATACTCATTCATCATTTAAGTCACACAGTCACTATGTCAAACATAGGACTTGGGTACATGAATACCATGCAAAAGCCAAAAATATTTACCAGCTTTGAAATTACATGTATTCGTCCTACGGTTTGTGATTCTGTATTTAGATAGCATTATATAATAAGAAAATAAAAAATTAAGAAATAGCGTAACACCAATGCAGAAGGCTTCTAAAACAACATTTTGAGACAGCAATTTAAGTATTGCTGCAACATCAGATACAACGCACTATTTACGACAGTAAAATACTGTTTTTATTTACTATAGTTATAGAAGTATACTTACAAGTTAGAGCGGTAAAATGCTCACTGTCATCTACAGTACTGACCAAAGATATCACAACAAATGGAAGTTCCTGTAAAGATGATTTGCAACCTTTAAAAGACTCGAGAAACTAATTGATACCTTTGATAATATGTATACTTTGTTAATAGAAAGAGCCTACCCAGTTAGCTAACACAGTAAAACGCTCGACTGTCATTGCAAAAGCGGAAGCCATGGGTTCAAACCTCAGTGAGGCATGACAAATTAACTGACAACCAAGTCATATGTCCTCCATCTCTAAAATACAGTAAAACCTCAGTAATAAGACCACCATTGGGACCCTTGAAAACTGGTCTGAATATTGAGGTGGTCTTAATATTGTGGTTGAATAAAGAGAAAAATGGTGACAATGGACTTGAAAATTGTGATCTTAATTTTGAGGTGGTCTTATGATAGAGGTGGTCGTTAGGCGAGGTTTTACTGTATGTAGGGAAGTTGTTAGTTGCTTGCAAAAAGAACAGGTCGGTACTGATTGGTAACCATGGAACACTGGTCAGGTAAATTGCCTGCCATATACTACTGATAACAAGCAGCTCAGTAAAACTCCTAACACAACAATTTATTCTAGGTTTTGTTCCAGTAAAAATGCAATTAACCACAAAATAAATGGACCATCGTGACTTTAATTGTACAGTACTTTAAGGTGGTTAAATCATGACAGAAGACATGCATAAAAACTGATCAAACTCAGCTTAAGCTAACAGGGAACATGACTCACATTCAAGCCTTGACAAAGATGTAAAATGGCAAGAAATTGAGCAAACATAATCCATTGGACTTACCAAGGTAGCATGTATAATTACATCATACACAAGCCACACTACCACAAAGTAGTCTACTCTAGATAAGCTCTTCCTGAAGATAGTGGCAAACACAAATGCTATCACCAAATACAAGGCAGTAGCTAATAAGGAGTAGATAGCAACAGAATTCAGGACCGGCTCTGCTTCATCAGTGGAATTATACATCTTGAAATAATTCTGAAAAATAGATTGACAGCTTAAATTTATTATATTTAAATTATATACATGTATAGTTCTGTTAGATTGACCGCGAACAGGTGCATGACCAATCCATGCCAATTAAGGTAAGGAAATGCTTTCATGCTTAAAGCTATAATTGCTGTTTGGATTACTTTTCTATCATAACACAACTGCGACTTTTCTCCAACAACCTTTAAATATTGACAAATATGAACATTTCAATTCACCTATTTTGAAATGTAATGGTCAAGGTAATATATTTATACGTTCGCAGTTAATAAAACTGCACTATACAAGAAGAAAATTCTGTTCATAGTTATAATATTCTTTCCCTTCGGTAAAACAGAATGAGCGAGCTAATCACATAGATCTGATGCTTTTGCTCAATATAAATAGAACAAACTACATAAAAACCATGAAGTGTTGCCTTAAAAGTCATGAATCATCATCTAACAGTCGACTTAGAACTGGTACAGACAAGAGGAATACGCCCAAGCGAGAAAAAAGGCCCACAAAAACACTGTCAAGCTATCTAGAAAACAAGGTGATATAGCATAGAAATTGACCTTTCTGCAGATATTGATTGACAGCTCGCGTTAGCCAATCGCGTTGCAGTATTCGCGCACACCTCCGGCATTGTTTTATCGACGCCATTTTGTTAGACAAGTTACACTGTTGTCAACAAATTTGTCTAAGAGTGGTAGTTTTCGGGAAAGCAAATTACAGGGTGTTTATTATTGACAATGGTGAAAAGGTGTAGTGACAATAGATGTCCAGACTGATAGGTGGCGTGAAATTCTTACCTTTTCCAAAACCTAAGACAAATTTGGAAAAAATGCATGCGGGGGATTAAGTTGTGCGGCAGACCGCATCACGAGTTAAATCCGTCTAAAATTAACGCAAACAGATAGGCCCCATTGACTTTTTGTTTGGTATTTGTTATTTTTACCTTTAAATATCAGTTTGACTGGGAGGGGACAAACATTACAAGTTAATGAAAAGTCTGTACCCTAAAACATGAAGAAACACAAATTTACAACTTAAAATGTTTTTATTTCACATAATCAGTTGCAAATTATATATGTGAAAATATATCAAACCAACTATATTATATCTGTATATTGAGGGAACATAATATTATTTTTCTAAACAAAAATAATTGACTTATGTCAGCAATTTAGCAAGTATTTGGACTTGTGTTTGCTTAGGACGGCCATTACTTTATATATTTTTCATGACCAGAAGCATTATAAAATCAATAATTATTGCGATTAAAAACATGAAACTGAAACATGTATTGCTATAAACATATATACATGGAGAAAAATATCTTAATTTTGGTTATAATTGATATTGATGAAAAATCTAAATACATGTGATATACCAGTATTGGTTTCTCACTGTCAAGTATTTCTTTCGAACGTAATTTACATGTATTTCAATTGCATTGTGGGTTTACAATTTATGTACGTATAGAAATTAGTAATATATCTGGTTTAAAATCCTAAATATCACACCTACGAGTATGTTGATTTTGTTAAATAAATAAACCTATTTTCTAACATTCAACACAAGTCTGATCATTTATTTTTTATAAATGGTCATTTAGTTAAAGGCTATAAAAATAATTTACATGTATGTGTGTGTATTAACATTTCTCAACGTTGCTGTATATATGTGTCGGATGGTGACAGCAAAAACTGATTGGATGCATATTGGACTCCCACTGGGCCAGACTGTGAAATGCTGATTACGGGGCTGGATAAGATTTACATCTAGATAGTGCACACATGCGACATTATTGTTTATTGCATAACATTATATAATTTGTACAACCTAATACTGGCCTTGTGTCTGCCTCTGTTTCTATTTTATCATAGTATCTTTACAGTATGACTTCTGGAATTTGTAGAAATATATGGTGCAGGATTTGAAGATTTGAGAAATAATTCTGATATTCTAATGTCCATCCATTTTTGTGTAATGTCCATCTCCACACAAAATAAAGGTGGGTTATGTACACAAACATAACTATACTTAAACTTGATAACTAAAATGACTTTCATTCACACTAAATAACATTATACATAAGGGGACGGACATTACAGATAACTTTCATGTTTTTTTTGGTAAATACTTCCCCTGTTATCCCGCAATAAACTGCAAACATGGACTTATATGGAATTATAATTATCACGTGTGAATGTATTGCATAATAATCGGTTCGAAATTTATCTGATATAAAGGACATTCTAATATAAAATGAAATTCGTCTTCTAAAACATTACATAGTTGACATTTTCTTTCTGATTGTGGTATAACATTTAAGGTTTATTCCATCTTCCCGTTTCAATACTCTTAATCTAGTCAAAGCAAATCTATATTATGTAATATTTATTTTGTCAAGATATGATTTAAAGTCGAAATATCATATAATGAGGAAAAATCCGAAGGAATACTATCTACATCAGCCCGTTATAGTTCTTTGTTCGACGCCATATTGGACATGGCTTGTCTAACGTGGTTACAGCGAGAACCTGTTACTAAGGGGGGCGTGGCTACGGAGCGTCTGCAGAAAGGTCTATTGTGATGTCACAAGAAGGTAGAAACTCAGAAAGTTGTAGTTAGAAATAAAAACAAAGGAAGAACCCAAAGTAGGCCAACTAACATTAATCTTTAACCCGACACCAGCTGTGACAGCAAGGCAAGTGAGGCACAGACACACATAGATACTAACTCCTCTTGAATTATCTAGCAGTGTACCTTAGCTTGTTAGTCGCCCAGTGTGCAGGCACGAGAATGCAAAATTTCTAAATCAGCTGTAAAATTTGGCAAGGGGTCCAGTGGGCCGCTGAAGCTCTTAGCTTTAAAGCATCTAAAATGGCCCTTGCGAGCATCACATCTGCGGATATTCATGGAAATCCGCGAAACATGCCCGAGTATAATTGCCGTGCTTGCTTGCACTAGGTCTACTCATGCAGTGTATAAATACAAAACGTACATCAAGTATTTTTCAACCATTTTTTCTTACTTGAATGACCACTTCTCATCATTACCAATCAGTAATTTTTTTTTAAAATAACTTTACTGCCTTCGCCTTTTCAATTAGGAAAATATGTGCGATAAGTCCCAAATTCGGGAAAATAAGGGCATGGTTATTTTACTTATAAATGTTTTAATATCCTGCTATTGCTGAAGTATATTATTACTTTTCCCTCTTTCATCTCAGTGCTCTTTTCAGGATGGTAGTCAGTAAAAAATTTTTTTTTACTTTTTTAGGAAAAAAATAACACTTTCTGCGCGAAAAAATGCGAAATTCGGCAGTAAAATTGAACATAAAACCATTTTGCTTTCAATCTATTTTCTATGATTATAAATGACTTTTCTTCCCAAAAAGCAGATACGTTTTTCATGACACTTGCAGCGTAATTTAAACCATTGTTTTAATTCAAGTACTTTCCCAGGATCATAGGGTGTCAACCATTTTCTAGGAGTTTTCAAGACTAGCATTACATTCAAGCACTTTTCAATGCTGGGCAAACTCTGTTGTCAATCCGAGTAATCAGAACCATTTTATCCCTGCCTGCAAATGCCCTGGGGAACAAACTGCATGCATAAATCATTATATAACAGTATAAACTGTTGTTTTAACTTGTTTAGAAATTAATAATGGACAATGTTTGCCAAAATGTTTGTGTTTTTCACGAGACTTCCAATATTATGCACGATGGCATGGAATAGACAGGACCATATGGCATATAAAATGTCAACACCGTAATATGCAAACAAAATAGGGTATGTAATAACAATGCAAAGGTACGGTTTTACCAAAGAAAGACTACGGGGTGACCAAACTTGGACAGGTACGAAATGGCGAGGGTACGACTTGACCACATACCAATTATTTCGAGTACGAATACATGCATATCAGCAATTTTACAAAATACTATATAAATACAAATTAGACAATGCGTAAATCAAGCATGCGTGTAAAATTGCATTCATATATGAGCGTATTGCTATTTCGCATTCACATAAGGCATTATAGTGGGAGTTTCATCACCTTATTTGTCCGGCTATTTGCAACCAGTTACAAACTCGTATGGGGTGACTTCTAAATGCCGGTCCCGGTATCGGCCGGTGTTCATCTACATGTTACTGCAAAAAATCGATTTAACGATTATTACTAATAGAGATAATTTATTTGTAACAGGCTTTGCTGTTTCCCAGGTTCACTCTATTTATAAATTATTTTCTTTAACTTGAATTGACTACAACTTCTATAAATAATATTTACTGCAGTTTAACCCTTAATAAAAAAATAGATTCAGTTCTATAAATAGATGCTCCTACCCATAGTCTCAAAAAATTTGTGATTCCATTAAAGGCCCGCCCTCATGGGCGGCGCCAATAAGGATTCGATGATTTGTTTCTTTATAATATTATATTAGAATTCATTTTACAAATATTATCTAACAAACATTATTTCAACTACCCTATGCCAGAGATGAAAGAGAATTTTGATTTTGCTAATTTTGATCCCCGCCAAAAGTAATAAAATAGAACCTTAATTTATTTCTAAAGAGGTGACACAGTTCGTGACAATGGTAAAATCTACCTTGTGAAAGTCCGTGAACTGAGCACAAAGTGTTAGCTAGCAACTCGGCCTTTATATCGATGGTTTAGTGCAATACTATACTAACTCCTATATAAATACATAGGAATTAGGATAGCTTTGCGCTGAAGTCAGAACCCTCGATATCCTTTTTGGAGTCAAACGCATGAGGTTTTCACCAGAAGATGTGTAATATCATACACACAACATAAACATCTATACTAGCTGTATATGGAACTAATTATAGTTATTACATATTGTCACGGACCTATAAATGGTTTATAGGTCCGTGATATTGTATAAGTGGTGATCTGAACTAGAATTAATATTGAAATGAACCCATTACTGCCACACGTGCATATTTATTGAAGGTAAGTTACAAAGTTTATCGATATATTATATACCGCTGGGACCAATATATACAGTATACAGGAATAAAATTACAAGAATTTTTCTAATATATTAATACGACTTTTTTTGGGACCAATATATATATCTATAGATCTACTGGGACCAATATATATAAATGTAGATCTATCGATCTACTGGGACCAATATATATAAATGTAGATCTATAGATCTACTGGGACCAATATATATAAATGTAGATCTATAGATCTACTGGGACCAATATATATAAATGTAGATCTATAGATCTACTGGGACCAATATATATAAATGTAGATCTATAGATCTACTGGGACCAATATATATAAATGTAGATAATTATATAGATATTGGTCCCAGTCTTTACGCCTCCTCAACTCCTAATGTTTCGTAGGAAGATGTTTCCCTGGGATCTGAGTGGGGAAGCATTGTTTTGCATATGCATACATACAAACATGTGGCATTCCATGCAAAAACTTTGCTTTAACGTAGAACATCCCTCATGGATTCCCGCCAAAAAGTTGAAACATCAGCCAATATCGGTAAATTTCGTGACGAGTCCACTGAAGATCGGTCGTTTCCGGTAATGCCCTAAAATCTTCAACGAAAATATAGTCACGGAATTTATCGATATTTGCCGACGTTTCATTTGTTTTTGCAGGAATCCATTATAGGGGGCGTTCTACCATAAGTGGTTATTGGCACATATTGGGACATATACTTAACTTGGGCTATGCAGGTTTAGTCGAGCTAGCCGTTTGTACAGTACAGATACATCATGGCACGCCACGGACATATATAAACCATGTCCGTGATCATGGCGACCATACGGGATTTTCAACATTTCCTGAAGTTTTTCTCTGTCAGCTAGATTTCTAGGACTCTTGGAAATAATACACAAAATCCGGATTTTTACGAAAACCAATATGCCATGAATAAGTAGATCTAACTCTAAATGCTAAGATCTTAATTCGCTTTCGAGATGTCAGCAAATTCCAAACGTGTTACTGTTAGATCTAACAGTATAGTTTCCAAGGGCGGATTCAGGGGGGGGCGGAAGGGGCGTACGCCCCCCCTAAAATCGTCCGTGCATACGTAATTTTATTTTGTTCTGAATGAGAAAAGGACTAAATGTGTATTTTTTTCGCTCGCTCCGCTCGCAATAATACTAGTACTTTTTCTTAGAAGGTAAGCAATTATCACGTTTCCGCTATTTTGTTTCAATTTCGTTGATTGACACCATTCCGATATTTAACAAAGCATTGACCTAGCAGCCGACGCATCGGCAATGTCGAAGAGATTTAAACTCCAAACAGATGTTAGACGGTTTTTTTCGACAAGTGTGAAAGAAAAGAAAAGGTTTGTTTACACTGTTTTACTCTGCCTTGAAATATTATCTACACCCTTTATAAGTACATGTAATATGAGCGTTTACCCTTTATACCAAAAATAACACAACATCTCTGGAATCTCTCGTCTTAAATTGAGACACCTGGTCATGAAATCTTGATATTTCATAAAAGTGTGCTATTTGGATTGATTTTGCCTTGAAAGCTATCCTTTTTCAATACAAAATAAAGTATTTCTGAATCCTCAGAATGCACCAGATGGATCCATTATTTTCAAAATTTTCCGGGGGAGCATGCCCCCGGACCCCCCTAGACCACTTTACGCCCCCCCTAACCCAAAATCCTGGATCCGCGCCTGGTTTCTACATACGGGATAACCTATATATAACTTGCATTTATAGTAACTTGCAAGTGGAAACTGAGGGCGGAATGCGTGTGAACGCCAAGGGATGTAGGCCAACATTATGTTCTGCTGCGAGGAGTTTGGCGCTGGTGAGCCAAGAGTATTTCTAATCCGATCACCTCAGATATTTTACGTAAAACGTACGGATATTGCCGATATTTGTTGCGATTGGTGGATTTCTTCCAATCGCAACTACTCGGCAATTTCCGTACATTACGTAAAATATCTGAGGTGATCCGGTTGGATTTCTTCCACCCAGGCCTGCCCGGGCGACTTTAGCCTGGGGTCCTGGCTCACTGATTGCTAACGCTGTCATTATAGGCCTTACCGACGCGGAGCAATATAGGAGGTTTGGCCAGGATTCCAGGCTAGGGCGACTTAACACGGATCTCACTCAGAACACCTCGGTGATTATTACCATAAATGAAGCATGTATTCCGAGGTTCGCCGGATACCGCCGAACAGTTACGATTGTCCGGATCTCTATCCAGAGTTGTCGGTCCTGCATCAGACACCCGATATATATACAATTATTACATTTTTGAAACATTATATTAACGAATTACGGATATAATAATGTGAAGCCTATATTATTTAAAGGATTAGAAAGGTCTACATATACGGGTTAATTTGGCTGTACAAAACATACGAATATTCAGTACGTGATAATAGGTTGACTCTACATGACCATTTAAGTTGTTAGAGAATTTTTGATTGGCCAATATTTGATTCACTGTTGACATGTATACTTTCTTACAACTACGTTGAAAACGTCAATTTGTGACAAAAATCAATTTATAAAGCATTTGTTCAATTAGGTTTAAGTGACAGTATTATACATTCATTTATACAGCTTTTAAATTCATATTTATTTACTCCTTTTCTTCTTCTGCGCGGGAACAATTCCAACCAATCAAAATTGAGCTTACATATGTTCTTCGTCTCATTGACAGATCGTCCGACATTTTGGAAAGGAAATCGTGGTTTCTCGAAAATTACTATTGCATTGTCAAACCTAGATCAAGATGACGACTGAAATATCTCTTAAAGAACGGACTCATCTGTACAAAAACAAAGGGAAAGATGCCGATGTAAGAAGACTTTGCTTCATTCCTAGTTCCTGCTTCCTCATTTTCTAAGTGTCTGACCTCGTGATTTTCGCGATTTTTCCTCATAACAAAAACATTTCAGAAAATCAAACACGTTTGTTTGGTGTCATACTTTCTAAGATTGAAATATCAGGTTTATATTGATGACAATATTCGGCCATATTTGATCATTTCCAGTTATGACAGAATGTTCTATTTTCATGTCTGATGAGGTAGACATTTAGCACTTAGTTATCTTGTAATTTACTGTAATATTACATGACAATCTAGACAAATAAATATGTTTAAATTAAGGTAGATGTCCGAAAAGGGGAGTTAATGATTTGGTTTTATGTAATTGTTCTGTATGTTCAGTTAGACCTTATATTTTGGCTTTACCTGCCCAGCTTTCAGTAACGGTTATCGGCCCTATCGTTTCGTAACGTTTTGCAATTTGGTTCCTGTGTGCAGCCAATGTGCAATGGTGGGTAAGCGATAAAATACAAAATGTTCGCCACTGATAGCCGTAACTGAATGCAGGGCAGATTTTCCGATACTGTACTTGTAAATTCCATTATATAAACAAAAGGCTCATTAATCATGCAGATGAGGAAAATAAGCGACATGCCATTCGGATTTAGAAAATATTATGTACAGGGGTCTTGAGAATATCATATAGTAAACCTTCAATCATGATGAAAATGTTCATAATCTTTGATCTTTTTCAGGAAATGCGAAGAAGAAGAACTGAGGTCACAGTTGAACTGAGAAAGGTAATGTTTTATAATGATGTATTGCTGTATAAATTACAATCCCCATTCTTTGAATAAATTTGAATCCAAGCGAGCGAATGTATGTGGTTCTCTGCTTCTTTGCAGAAACAAGCCCAGCGCTCTTTGCTTCACAGAACAACTGTACAATTAGCCATTTTAGTCCAGTATTTTAACTACTATATATATCTGTCTGATTAACAAATAAATTCAGTAAATTGAGAGATGCTAGTGGCTTTGGATGTGATTGCAAATCACTTGCCCTCACAGCTCTATGTTTAAATCCGAAATGGGATGTTGATTTTGAATGTGAGGAGTTTTGAAGTTTACAAAAACATGTCTGACTGGAATAGAGGGGTTGTTTTGGTCTGTTACCAGAACAGTCGGATGTACATTAGTTATTTCAAATGTATTCCATTTTTTACTGTCCCACAGATTGTTCACTTTTAGGAAATAATGACCTCCCAATCTAAAAAACACTTGGAAAACCTGAAACTGAAGATTAGTAATACTACTACAGTGTTCTCTGAAGATGTGTACAAAAAGTTCAATATTGTAGCAACCACATTTTTTGTATAATGTGGCAAATGGATAATCTTCTGCAGTGTATAGAATTTAGAAACTAGTTAAAGTGGTGGGTTAGGGAAACTTGCTTGTTCAACTCTGATATGCTACTGTTTATTTCAGAACAAAAGAGAAGAGCATGTTTTAAAAAGAAGAAATGTTCCATTGGCAGTAGATAGCACAGATAGTGATGAATTTGAGAGACCTTCTTGCCAGTCTTTGCACGATATAGTTCAAAATGCTTATAGTACGGAACCTGCTGTACAGTTGTCAGCTGTTCAGGCTGCTAGGTTAGTATAGAAATGAAAGATACCTTTCATCTGCTGTTTCAAGAATGCCATTTTGTCCAGAAGAGTTTAGGCAACATTGAAATTAAATATTGAATGAATAAATAAAGTATTTTAATCTGGTTTGTTTGAAAAATAAATGCTTTTTTGAAAAAACACAAGTTTAGGCCTAAACAAAAATATGTCTGTTTCCTTTAACCCGACCGACCGTAAATTTTTACAGCGGACCGAAAAAAAAAATGGTCCAGAGGTAAAAAAAGTCAGATTTAGTGATCTCTGGCCTGTGATGACAAAGATAATTTAGTCGTGTCCGAACTATCATATACACTGCAACTCCATTTAATATAACGGGATCAGCGGCGGCGGGAGGGGGGGGGTCCAATACTCGCGATCGCGTTAAAATCTAAAGACATTTACCATAGAGAAGGAATACCATCTTACCCCACCCACCCAATATAGCGTTGTGCATACTACGTTTTCATAAATTTCGTATTTGTTTTAAATAATAGGTACAGTAGATGAAAAAATAGAAAACTTATTTATGCATTATTATTTTAAACTATTTCAGAACAAAACATAAATTATTTGAAACAAAGCTAAAATACGGTAATTTCTCTTTCGGAACCGCGATATTTTGGCAGCGTTAGTATTATTTGTTACCTGTGAAATTGACCTCCTGTGACACAAAATACATGTGAAAATTGCAGATTTCGAGTGAAGACAATTTAATTTTATAATGATATATAATTATATTTTCGTACCTATCGATATTTATCCGTTATTCACCAGAACAAAAGAATAATCCATCGCGTAAAAATGTTGATTGAACCAATCGCACGCGAAAAATGCGATGACCTAAAGTTTTTGCACCACGCCCGGTCATGTCTATATTACATCCGTCTCATAAAGCATTTCAAGCCAATTAAATAATATCAAAATGTGCATCATTGACAAAATCACGACCCGCAACGGTTGACCTCTTGAAAAAAATCGGGAGCAATGACGTAATATTGTATCATTTTGACATTTCCTAAAAAAAATCCCTACCTACCGACCCATCTTTTTTCAAGCATGTTACAGGAAACAATATTTTTTTTAGGCCTTATATTAAGAATGTCAACAAATAGCAATTTTGTTATTCGAATATTCGCTAACCTTCAGAAAGAATATTCAACTTTCATCCATAAAAAAAGTGGCATCAATTGTTTTTTCATCACTATCATTTAAACAAATTATAGTTGATGCTATCTAGACTTAAGTGTTACTCAATGTGCTGAAAACTACATTTAAGCATTTTAATCCTGATAAACTTTTTACATGGAGAAATATTAATTCAACGTGTCATCACCAGATTGTTAAAAGTTTCTCTCTTGGCCCTCTAGTATATAACTTGACGTATATATCATTTCACAAGTAACATGTCATTCATTCCACTGATGACTAGACCAGTAAATTATAATACTGTTGTTTTTAGCTTTTAAATATTGATTTTTTTTTATCAAATATTCAGATGTATGATCTAATATTCGGATATTCATTGACAAATATGTACACATGTGAGTAAATTTAATGAATGTTAACATTACATGTTGTTTTTTTAGGAAGCTGTTGTCAAGTGACCGTAACCCTCCAATTGATGATTTGATTGCTTCTGGCATCCTTCCCATACTGGTTGATTGTTTAACAAAAGATGATGAGTAAGTTTTTATGATTTTTTTTTAATAAGAATAGAAAACTTCAGAACTATTTCTGAAAACAATGACCAGATCTTAACATATTTAAGTTGAAATTAAAATTTGCACACAATCTACCAAGATTGCTGAAACAAACTTGATTTTTCAATGTCTCTGTTGCCAGTTGTTGGGATTTGTAATTTTCAAGTTCAATATTTCAGGGATGTGAATTTTCCGCGGATCCGCTGAAATCCGCGGATTTGGGTTGCCCAGAGGTAGATTTAATAATTTTATCACTACAGGGCAGTTGTTGTTCTTTTCTTGAAATGACAAACCATCTGTTTATCGCACCAGACGTAGGTGACAAAACAAAAGCGATGCACTGAAGTGGGCATATATATATGCTGCACATTGTTTTGAGACTGTTACTGATCGGAGGATGTGATGAAATATCAGTTCATGGTAAAAGCATAAACAAAACAACGGTTGATTTTTATCTTGGATGAAGATTCGACTATGGCATTTGAAAGCATAAAATAACCTTCTTACAATGTTTTCATTACAAGAAATCGTCGAAATTATAGAAAATGTTCTCTTTGTCGACAAAATATAGATAATTATCTTCGCGTCTAACTCGAAATTTGATAATCGTGAAGACAGCATGAAGCACTGTCTCTTACAGGACTTTACAGCCATCGTATGCGTGGCTACAGTAACTTTATTTGGAGACAGATGATCATATGAGTTATGTACATGTCCAGTTTTTGTTTCAGTGATCCAACTAGACCATCTTTACAATTTGAAGCAGCATGGGCTTTAACTAATATAGCATCCGGAACCTCCGCACAAACTAGAGCAGTTGTTGAAGCAGGTCAGTGTCATAATCATGTAAACATATATATGTCATGCATGGTTAATATTAGCCAATGAATGAAATAGTTGTAATCTAGCTCCAACATGAACTTTATATGCAATTACTGATGTGTACGTTGCCAAATTGTGTCAAATCTTGTGAGTTATTGCATGCAAATTGTTCCATTGTGAAAGAAATATTGGTCAATTGAATTATTCATGATTCCTCACGTGTTTGTTCCATGGAGACACAGTAGTTGTCTTTGGTAACACCGCACCAATGATTAAAAGACTTTGAAATTCACATTAAACTGTTGCTACCAAAATGCTAGTTTGATAAATATTCCTTATATGTTTGTTGCTGTTACATGTTTCCTTGTCCTAACACAAAAACAGTAGCCATAGAACCAGTTTAAATTTCGACGATTGTGATAGTTAGTACTAGTATATTTTAATGTGCAAATATTTCTTGTTTAGAGAGTACTGTTGTATTCAGTTGAGTTTTGATATTCTTTGAAATCGGTTTTTATAGTCCACTGCTTTCAAAGGTTTTGGATTATTTAAATGATAGATACATGTACCAACATTGTGTTCTTATTATACAGGTGCTGTGCCTCATTTTCTGAGATTGTTACACTCGGATCAGCAGAATGTTTGTGAACAGGCTGTGTGGGCATTAGGAAATATTATTGGTAAGTAATACCTTAATACGCGTAAAACTTAATTCTATAAATATATTTTTTTCCCCAGTAAATCTAGATAATGATAAAATTGTTCTACAAACTTGCAATTGAACTTTCCTGACCAGTCTGTGCACCAGTTGCAGTAGGGCTATTTTGGGGCTGTTTACAGGTACCATTCCCCTACTACAATAGTGTGTTCCTCATAGCCACTTAAAATTCCCATCTTAACAAAATGCAATTCAGAAAAAATATCTTATTTGATCATTTAGTGACTCCACATTCCTTTTATGTGTCAAGAAATTACTGTATTTTGTAAAAAATATTAAGAATATGGCATAATTCATTGAAAATGGTATAAATCAGTCAAAAAGTAATAGAGTTTGGCTCAAAATTTCCCTTTTTACGTTTTAACCACATAAAATTCCCCCTCGTGCGGGTATAGCTACCAGTCCCCAAACAATGTCCAGGTACCATGCTAGTACATGAAATAGTAACTTTAATTATCAATGAATTGGGATGCCTCTTCCATGATAAAGGTTAGAAATATTTCTTTGTCATACATAAATAAAAAAGCAGGCATGAGAATTTTCCTCAAATTCACGGAAATTTGTGGATTTGATGCTCGCAAGGCCGTTTTTGAGACAATATAAGCCTTCTTCAATGCTTAAAAGCCAGGAGTTTCAGCGGCCCGAAGCCGAATTTTCAGCTGATTTTGAAATATTGCATTTTTATGCCTGAGAAAGCTTGAAATAAACTTGTATGAAGACTTGACCAGTGTACTGTATGTATATTATTTCCAGGTGATGGTCCTCAGTGTAGAGACTTTGTGATTGGTCTGGGTGCTGTCAAACCTCTTCTGTCTTTTATTAATCCAAATATACCATTGCCATTCTTACGTAATGTTGCCTGGGTAATTGTAAACTTGTGTAGAAATAAGGAGCCTCCCCCGCCTGTTGATACCATTCAGGAAATCTTACCTGCCCTTGGGTCACTGATACATCATTCAGACATCAATGTGAGTTTATTGCTATATTACATTATTATTTATTATGCTTGGTTTAATTCTGAAGAATCTTAGTGTTTCAGTATGCCAACTGTTAGTTCTCAATTTATTGGATGTGTTAAATCAAATAATATAAAGCTCCTCATGAATGCATGATACTATAGTATACACTTGCTGACTTAATTAATTCTCCTATAACACTTTTTTGGTATATTCTATTCATGTCTAGAATAAATCCATTGGAAGTTTTAATCTAACACATGAAATTAATTTAGTTTATGACAACTTACTTATAGGCAAACCGATAAGTGTTTGCCTTGTAGTATTGACAGTGAATGTTTTTTGAGTATGACACAGAGGGCTGACCTTAATTGACCTAATAACTTTGTTTTTTTGTTTTTTTGCAAAATAACAAATATAAATTTAACAGACCTAATGAAAATTTACCAGACATGTGAGTTGATGAGACACACATGGCAAACTGTGCAATTTCACAAAATCACTATTACTGAATACTTCTCTTGTAGATTCTGGTGGACACTGTGTGGGCGTTGTCGTATTTAACTGACAGTGGTAACGAACAAATACAGATGGTGATAGATTCGGATGTAGTCCCCTACTTAGTGCCTCTTCTTAGTCATACAGATGTCAAAGTTCAGGTAAAAAGATTGGTTCAGGCTTCAGTCAAATTTTTCAGAGCCCTTAGAAAGCGTTTGTAATGCACAAAATATTAAAAACTATTTTGTTAAAAGTCTTGGGTCACAATTATGTATCAATTTCAAACATTTCTGCGTGCCCAAATTTTAGTTATAGACTGAAGGCTATTAGCTAGTGGGTTACAAAGAAAACATAATAGTTTTGAACTTAATAAAAGCATGTTAGTCTGTATCCCTTAAGCAAGAAGATGAAACAGATACATGATGATTGAATATTCTTCTGTAATGATAAGCTTTTGCATGTACATTAAAGGTCTGCAGCTGAACAACAGAAATATATGCTTACTTGTGTATGTATGTTAGGTGTAATTTCTAATTTGATGACTGATTGAAAATGCTTTGAAAAGTGTTTTTTGTGAGAAAATTTATATGGCATTTGACCAGTCTCCCTATTGTTCTGAAGACATAACCAAAAGTGTGTGTTCTTATCAAAGCCTAGTGTAGTCAGAATTGTAGAAGATGATGCATTTACAAGATGTTCCTAAGTTGAAATAATTATTCTCACATATATTGTAATAGTGTTAGAATGAGAATATGTACACTTCAGACTGCCGCCCTGCGTGCTGTTGGTAACATTGTAACAGGTACAGATGACCAGACGCAAGTAGTCCTTAGTTGTGAGGCCTTGTCTCATTTCCCGGCACTTCTCACCCATTCCAAAGAAAAAATCAACAAGGTTGGTATCATTTATATTCATATACAATTCCTTCTTTGTTCATTGTTAAGTTTCGATATATTTTTCAGTGGGCCAGATAAATTTCAGTCTGTTATGTATATGTCTGAACTTCGATGTTAATATTTCGTCATTGATTATATTATAGTTTAAATCACTCAGCTTTTTCTTGAACATTTTAACATAACATATATACTCAATGTACATAATTCTTAAAAATTCTTCCACTCTTCATTCAAAAGAAAAAAATACGCAATACTTATAAATATTTCCTGATTCGCTTAATTCTATAAATCACAATTTAAGCCGTCAAAACATCTTCGGACAAAGCGCTTAGTTGGTGACGTCAAAACTTTGATTTGGAAATACTCAACGTCATAACCCTCGTCACTTATACAGTTTTTGTCATGGAAGCGCTCCAGTATATTGGCGATATTTGTCTTTCAATATATCAATATCGGTGATGTGCAGAAATTTGAATCAATGACATCCCTATGTATACTTAATCATGAAATGATGAATTGGGGACTGAAGACTTGTGGCGTTAATGTGTATGTATCCGAGTGTGAGTGAGATTTATTAAATGTTTGAGAGAGGTTTTGTGAAGTAGTGTGAGTGTATGTTGTTTTATGTCAAATTCATGTTTTAAAACCTTAATCTTGAGCCAGACAAGCCATGCTTCATGGTCACATGACTGATACCGAAGTGCATTTGAGACCTGCAGCATTGTGTTGGGGGTCTATGATGAAAATTTTGGAAGTCTCTGGATTAAGGTTTTGCAGTCTTCACATGTTTCCGTGCTGACTCTCGTTACATTGTGACGATTGAGTCGCAGTTCTGATCTCCATACAGTACAGTGTTCTTCTATTTTATGACCCAAAAACAAGTTTTGCGCAAAGCTACTATATACATGTATATTTGTTCTGATGTTGTAAACAATTTTTGTTTTTGATGATGCCTCTCTTGTGTCAGCTTCATAAGACAGTGTGGATTGTGATTGAAATATAAATAAGATGTACATAATAGAACTATGACCACCTTCTAAGTTCTAATTCTAAGTAGATCAATGCACCTTTATGAATGCTTTGTTTAACTGTATTTGTTGTAACGCTCTCATATTAAATGAACAATGGTAAAATGATTGTACAGTTACTTTTGTTATGCTGACATTTGGTATTGTGGAATTTTATTAAACAACATAAATACAAGGGGAGTAAATCTGTTGATTGCTTCTTGATCAAATTCAATATAGCGACGTAATTCAATACAATGACATAAGTCCAGGGAATGAACATGGCTATCATACCCCCTTTCATAGAAAAGAGGGCATATTGGTTAGCACATGACGGTCGGTCGGTCCGAATCCTTTTCATTTCCGATCAATAACTCAAGAACCCCTTGACCTATCATCCTCAAACTTGGTCCATGTATTCATTATTGGCAGGAGAGGAACCCTGTTGGTCAAACGTCAAAGTCACAGGGGGGCATAATGTTTTACAAACATCTCTTGTTATAACAAGAGTGGATTGTATTTATAAAGAAAATACTTGATCATTTCAGGAAGCAGTTTGGTTTTTGTCGAACATCACCGCTGGCAATATGACACAAGTACAGGCAGTTATTGATGCTGGTCTAATACCTATGATTATTCATCATTTGTCTAAGGTAATTTCTATGTTACAGGTGATTTTCCTGTTTAGTCTTTCATGTAATTCATTCCAGGGCTGCTTTTTTGGGACTACTGCCATCTTGTGTCATCATTTTTTAAACTTTTTGTATCAATTATGGTGAATATGCAATATTTTTTGACAAATATCTTAATTATGTTGAAACCAATGTGTATCAATCCCATCTTTTCTCAAATAAAATTTCCTTCTTTTCTGTGAGGGCAATTCTGATTAGAAATATGTAGAGGTTGTGGGTTCGAACCCCAGGTGAGTGATATGTCCTTCCACAATAATTTGACAGAATATTATTATGCTTCCAGAGTCATTTGTCTCTGTACTGATATTTATGTGGGGAAGTTGTCAGTTGCTTGCAGGGAAGCAGGCTAGTACTGGTTGGTAACCCAGGAACCCAGGAGCACTGGTTAGGTCAACTGACCAAAGTGTATAACTGAAATACTGTTGAGAAATGGCGTAAAGCCTGAAAAACACATATAATATCATGAACATGTTTTTATCATATTTTACCTATGCTACACCTTCAGGGCGATTTTCAAACCCAGAAAGAAGCAGCATGGGCAATCAGTAATCTTACTATCAGTGGTAAAAAAGATCAGGTGAGTAAGGTGCTTATTTGTTCTATCCCTCTTACAGCAGCTATTCTCGTGCTGGTCAGCTCTTTTGTTCATTTCGTGTTGTATTAATACAGACAAAAACATTTTTGCATCGTGCTTTGCCGACTTAAAATGTATTTCCCAAATCCCATTTGTGCCTGAATATGTCGTACCCAAATCCCATTTGTGCCTGAATATGTCGTAAATCTTTCGGATTTCTGGTTTTTATTGTTGGGTGTATATTTGTTGTCTATATACATTGTTCAGTTTATTATCATAGAGGACAGTTTTTACAATTATGTGAAGCAAAATTCTGACCATGATCAACAAGCTTAAGGTTTTGTACTGTTGTTACAATCAATTAGAGCTTGAAAGGTTTGGTGTTACAATCAATTAGAGCTTGAAAGGTTTTGAACTGTTTTACAATCAATTAGAGCTTGAAAGGTTGTGTACTGTTGTTACAATCAATTAGAGCTTAAAAGGTTTGGTGTTACAATCAATTAGAGCTTGAAAGGTTCTGAACTGTTGTTTTAATCAATTAGAGCTTGAAGGGTTTGGTGTAACAATCAATTAGAGCTTGAAAGGTTTTGTACTGTTGTTACAATCAAATAAGGGACTGAAAGGTTTGGTGTGTGGGACTTGTTACTGCAGTTGCATTAGTGTACAGGTGTCATGATATGCTTGAAGTGTACCATAATATAATGCAATGCTTTAGTAACGTATTGCAAATATGCACCATAATATATCGCTTCCTTAATCTAAGCCACTACCAGATTATTATTAATTGATCACTTTTAATCTAACCCAAAATCTTTAAATGTATTGCAACAAATAACCAAGACTTTTATCAACCTATTTCAGTTTTTGACAACTGATTAAAGCTGTTTTCATGACTATGAAGAAATGTGTTAAAACTGAATACTTATCCAGCGGTTCCACTAGGTGCTGAATCTCGAGGGTCATTTTGATAATTTTTATGGGATTTTACCATTTATAGCCAAATTACCTATAATTTAGAGAAAAAATGACCTTCAGCCAGAATCCTAAGGGTCAAAATGTGGGATTTTGGAAAACCCAGTCCTCAAAATGTCAAATCGAGGGTCAGATGGAACCACTGGTTATCACTGTGGTCATTTCAGTTTTTGATCAATATAAGGTTTTCATGACTACATAGTTTCATATAATTTGAGTTTTAGTGAGTAACTTTCTAGGAGAAAGAAGAAAAAAGGAATGGTATAAAGTTTGTCTCATATTATGGTACAATTCATTTTGGGTGCATACTGCAATATACCCGTATATCGTGACACACCTAGTAGCTCTTGTTGATTATATATTGCGATGTCATTATAGTGTCATTATTTTGCACATATTTAGCACATGTTAACCTGACTCTCTGTATGATTTGTGTCTGTATTTATGACATTGATATATTTAAGTGGAAATTATTGGATTCTGTCAAGATATCCCCAAAGGTATTTTCTTCAGTTTTCTTCATTACCATGTCTGCTGGCTTATTTCTAAATATCCATACCTTCATTTTAAGTGATCGAATATTGGATGTCCAATCACACATTGTATCTATATTCTATTATTAGACACAAAGTTGACTATTTTATCCAGTTTGTAGCTAAGATAGGGCATTTGAAAATAATTGGGTACATTTTTATTGTTGACTCTTCACAGAAGACTGTCATGTGGGTGGGCTATGAAATTATTCATGTTAATGTTTGGCATTGGATAATAAGGAAATGACAAGTTGATACAAACCAGGGTTGCCACTAGGTACTAAATCTCAAGGGTCATTTTGATAATTATTAACTGGATTTTATGGCAAAATTACCTATCATTTCGAGAAAAATTTACCCTTCATTTGTAAATCTTCAGGGTATAAATGTGGCCTTTTGGAAATTCCAGGGGTCAAAGGGTCATCTCCAGGATGAAATGGAACCCCTGTAAACATTCATTAAATGGGAAATACTTTTATTGTCAAGGCATAGGCAAAACAGACGTGTGTCCATGTTTAAGTTCTATAGCATTGTTATACTCCCTAACAGCTTCAATTTCAGTATTGCTTCATTTGTACTCTGCTTTATTAACCAGAGAATACTTGCTCACCTTTTGTTCTTTGCTTAACCCAGTGAACTCGTATGAGTAAACTGTATCCCTTGTTCCTGTGATACTCCTGTATATTGGTTGATACAACCACATGATAGATTGTTAGAGCGTTTCATGAATCAATGTGTCAACAATATACCCAGATGGACGTCGTGTTGGTCCTGCTAGTTGATGTAAAAACTCTTTGTTGTTGCACTGAAAAAAAACCTGCACACCTTCTCATGCTTCCTGGATTTTGATGGTGTTAATTTGTATCAGTGAACAAGAACCAAATGATTTATTTAAAGTTACTTTCTTACAAACCAATGAAAAGAAGTTGTCTTTGCATGATTTATATATAGAAGTGGATGATATAGATATATTGATATCAGTGTCTCATCCTCGTGAACTTACATGCTGTGTACATTCATACCAAACCAAATAGTACATATCGATAGTTCCTACATTTACAATATTTACCTCCCTTGTTCTGAATAGTTGGCCACATTGGGAATTTACTTAAAGTTTATAGGGAATATAAATAAATAGCTTATTCATTATGCTCATGGGGCAATTGCCTCAGAAAGTTTAAGAAAAAGTAGTTGTAACATTCAAGTTATCTTGATATTTTCTCAATTATCACATATTTTGGAATTATTCCTATAAGTGCTTATCAGTTTTGCCTATCAAAATGGCTGATGATTAAGAACATGATTTGCCAATCTTCACATTCCAAACATACTGGTTCACATTGTTAAAATCTGTGTTGTTACTGTGCTTGCTTGATGATACATCTTCAATTTCCAGTTGCACCTATGTAATTCTGTCCTCATATAATCTGCATGAAGTAAACAAAATTCTGTCTGTGAACGCTTAACAAATTCATTTTTCTTAAAGAATGCTTTAAAGTTTCCTTGTATCACTACTGTGCTAAATAATGAGTTGATTTATTGATATACAGGCATGCAAATTTTTTACGCTTGCAAGGGTTATTTTTGAGACAATTTAATACATCTTAGGTGCTTAAAAGCCAGGAGCCTCAGCCGCCCCCTGGACCCCTTGCCAATTTTTCAGCTGCTTTTAAAATTTTGCATTCTTATGCCTGGATATATCTCTAATACTTGTGAACTGATTTCATAATTTATTTCTCCTACAAATCTCCCGACGCTTCTGCGGTAAGGTGTGCAACATATTTTTAGATGTAGTCATGCATAGTTAGAGCCATACTTGAGGCTGTTTCAGTATTTAATGTGTACATAAATTGTATTTCAGGTCGACTATGTTGTACAGTCGGGTGTGATTCCACCATTTTGTTCTCTGCTGGGTGTGAAGGACACGCAAGTTGTGAATGTAGTATTAGATGGTATAAACAATATATTGAAGATGGCTGGTGACGATGCTGATGTTATCTGTACGATGATAGAGGAATGCGGAGGTATAAACTTATTCCCTTTACTGTTTGAGTTTGGTAGTCTTGTACAGAATTTGAACTTAACTTTGTGGCAAAGACTATCCAGTTAAAGGTTTGATGAATAGTAACAGTACAACCCCTCTTAGGCTCGGGATTATAGCGGATACTTACACTCAGAATGCCTGCATGCGGAATATTCGTTATGGCCCATTTTCTTGAGATTTGAGTGTAATATTAGATCAGGGAGTAATTATTATGTGGAGTGTGGCACTAAAATCCAGTAATTACTCCTACATCTCAATATCATACTGGAATATCAAAGAAAATGGACCAAAATGAATATTCAGCACTAACTTGACATTTTCATGCGTCGGTCATTCTCAAGTTCCACTATCGGGAGTTGCATATTTGTGATTTGAGTGCTGAGTGAGGATCTGTTATAGTCCTGGGCTCTGATGGAGATTCTGAATTTGGCTAATTTTGAAAGGATGTTGTCCTAGAGAGATTTAATTGGTAGTAACCTTACTACTAGAAAATTGACCGTACAGAATTGTTGTGCAAGAGACTAGAGATGTTGCACTGTACCTTTGATTGGCTTGATGGATTAAAGTGTTACAATCTATAAGGCATCTCCAAACTCTGACATGAAAAGTCTAAACGATCATTAGTGTATGCATATGAAACAGTTCTTAACAAGATTTTTCATTAATATTTGTTGTTTGTGAATGAAATATGTGAATACTGTATAAAACTGATTAAAAGCATTAATTGCTCTTCGAATGCCTTGATAATTCCTTTAATGCATATTTCAAATTTTGAAAGAAAATTTTTGCCAATGGTTATGGATAGATATCAATTGAAACAATATTGACACATTATCAACAAAAACTAGTCAATTCAATATCAATACGGATTTTGACATATTAACACAACTGAATAAATCTGGTTTGTTTACCGAACAAACATTACTGGATGTTGATGCTTATTATCTTTCCTGTTGTTGTTGTCTGTCTGTGCTGTGCATTATTTGTCTGTGTTTCAATCATAAACGTTGCCGATAGATACAAAGTGGCTGCTCCACTTTGTTTCAGGGAGATAGAGAAAGTGATGTTTTTGAAACATTTTGTACTGTTAAAACAGTGTCTGTGTATCATCGCTGGGATAGTCGCCAATTTTCCAATCCTATGTACACATATTGATTTATCTTCAATAAATTCTCAGTACATTAATAAACACACATTTTCATACCCGTGATATCTTTTAAATATCATTTCAGTGTGTTTTAAAACTCATTTTATATGATAATTTAGCATTGATCATTGCGTACAATGAAATAATATCATATAAAGTTCTTATCTTGCATGTCAAGGTAAGTTCATGAAATTTGAGAAATTCTGCGTTTTTAAATGCATTAAGTAAATATCTTGATCGATATCAATACAGAGGCTTGGCCAGCAAGACAGCTCTGCCAATGGTACATCATTAGTTAGTAAATGTCAATTAGTTCAAACTGTTAATGATTATTTAATTTTATCAAGTTGTTGAATTAATTTATACTGTTTGAAGTTTTTGTGTTCTCTATTTTCATTTAATCATTTTTTAAATTTTCAGGATTGGATAAAATAGAAAACTTGCAGAATCACGAAAATGAGGAAATCTACAATCTAGCTTATCAAATTATAGATCAATATTTCTCAGCTGATGTAAGTGATGAAACACTGCCATTTATTTTATATTATGTTGATATAAAAGACAGAAATCAATTTATTATTGATTATTCAACCATTCACTTGAAATTATATTTTCCTTTTGTGTTAGTTTAAATGTTGTTATAAAATATTGTAGTTGTTCCTGCATTAGTTTAAATCTATTTTTGCATTGATTGTGAAACAAGTTGTTGCTACACATATACTTACGTCATTAAAAATGCAACCAAAAATTGTGCATAAAGATAAAGTGACATTACAAAGGCAAAAATATTCTTTATTTCTCGAACATAATTTCCAAAACCACAAATACAAGTGTCCGATACCAGTATTTTCTATCCTGACCTACGCTCCAAGTAGCATAGGAAATAACTGAATTGGACTCATGCTTTGTAGTTCCAAGGAAACTGTAAAGAAAAGTTACAATGCAATGTTTTAGTGTAGTCTGTGTGAAGGCATCAACATTTTCTCAAAATTATAACTTGGTATATTTTTATAGAAGATGAGACTATCTACCTTGAATCTGATATTTCTTGCAGGTTGAAGAAGATCCTTCACTAATGCCTGAAGCTGGTACGGACGGCTACCAATTCGATCCAACAGCTGCTATACCAAAAGAAGGTTTTAACTTCTGACTAGGGGACGATGTAGGAAGTGAAGTGGAAGTGGTAGGCGAACCAGTCATTAATTCTACTGCAGCATGTGATACACTAGTGACACAGTCGGGTCTGTTAGCGTTGGAAGGAAACTCTAATCTGCTTAACATTAAGGAAGACGACTATAGTAATACATCTACTTGTGGTTCAGAGCGTTCAGTCGCACATTTGACTAGCTGTAGTTCATCTGAAGCACGATCTAGCAACCTTGACATCAATCAAATAATGGATGAGAATGAAAATATAGAAAGCTCGTCTTCTTCCGGAGATGTAAGAAATCTCTGGGGTGAAATGACGAGGGAGGAGTCGACTGATGGTAACCATGGAAACGTGGATGGTAATTCACAGGAAGTTGATGGTTTAGTATCAGAACATTCAGATCATGCATACATAAGTGGAAATTTTTCCAATGATCCAGATTTAATGTCATGGTACTGTCTTGGAGCATGTTGATTAATTGATTTTGGAATGAAATAAGTTAGCTGGTCATGTTGGGTGAAATAAGTCATATTTATACCCCTGTGTTACGCTCTAAAATAGAAATATCATACATGTAGATGCATTATGCTCATTCAGAGAATGTTGATCAGTTTATGTGAATGGATTTCGCAGCAGAATATTTTAATTATGTATAATACTATACGACTTTGCTGTACAGTAACTCCACATGTCATGTATATCTCCCTGATTATTTTACCCATTCAGTGTAGTTCCACGTCTGTTAGAGATTATATTGATTGATTTAATATTTTTCTACAGCTATCTTACAGATATATTTTCTTTTAAATTATTATTTGTCTGAACATGGTTCTCACTGAGATTTGAAAAATAGGGGTCTTTCGAAGTTTGTCTGAAAAAAGTAGGCTTACTTCTTTGTAATTTTAACAAAAAATGGCTAAAAAGTGAAATCCGCAACCATTAGTCGTAATTCAGAACTCCAAATTAAGACTTCCTGAGAACTGTGCTGAATGAATGGTAAATAGGTTGAAGCAACATCGACGCCCTAATTTGTGTTGATGAGAATTATATCATACATAAAATATCTTTTTGTCTTGAGTTATGTTACATACTATCACAGGAAAATAATTTTTACTTTCTGTTAAATTTAATTGTCCAACGATAAGTTAATTTCCCATTGCTTGACTGTACATGTGCTTCTGACAGTGAAAGCCAATTTATCATTCGTACATAAATCTGTGGACATTTGATACATTAGAATGTTTCCAATGGTGACTTCCTACATTAGTCTGTTTTAATCACATTTGACTTGGAATGTTGCATATACCATGCATGCCTACAATGTATTGTGTAGTTTATGGTGGACAGGTACTGTGGAAAGTAGGGGAGTTTTTACTAGTGATGGTGCGATTATTGAAAATAATCGAAGTATTGTCTCTAGGCATCTGACATCGGTACATATACAAAACATCTAGTCAATAGTGGTCAAATATTTCTTGAATGATAAAATGTTCTTATGATACGAGAGTAATATAAAACCCCATTGATGTTAAATGTAGTTAAAAAAGAGATAAATGAATTTGTATAAATGAATTAAACTGTCAGCATTATACTTATACAAAAAAGCTAATAATACATTATTTCGATTATTTCCGATTTGATTATCGATTATGAGTTTTCAAACTGATCCAATAATAGATAATGAATTTTGATTGATTATCCATCACTAGTTTTTACCAGAGAACCTTACATAGTATCATCATAGTGAATGCAGCTTAGTTCAGTTGTAGTTTAGATACCAGCGCTCATTACTCGATATAATAATTTCATATTCTGTTCAATCCGTAAGAGAGATAAGGGAATTGTGATAGGTTAAGGGGATATTTCAGGGAGATAGGGGAGAGAAAGAGAGCTCGTGATTTTGGAGAGAGGTAGGGAGGGAAGGAGAGAGAGGGGTGAGAACATGTTTTGTGAGCCAGTATTAGATATGGACGTTTTGGAGACTTTGTGTCGTATTTATTTTATCAACATTTCCTCTGTTTGTACTGCAAAATTCATAATTTTAATCTAGGTCAAATTTCCTTGTTATACCACCACCATCCTTGGAGATATTTCAGTTCCTAGTTCTTCTAGCTTTTATTATCTTTTATAAAATGGTAACTTTTATTTGACTGGAACATTTTGTTATCTCCTGGAGATTTTTGTTCTGACTCTTATTTTGTCAGGATCTCATTTTTTATGTTTTGTATATGATTGGCAAAGCTAAGAATTAAAATTCTGCTAGTTTGCCTTTTGTGCTCATTTTATTATTGTAAAAAAACCTTTGCAGCTGAATTGGATATATGTTAAAGAACGATTCAGTAAGCATATAGATTAAGGTTAAAACTATCAATGCTTTCCATTCCATTCAGGTTAAATTGTTTTCTTTGTTCTTCTGTTGAATAATCTGTGTTCATATTGTGGCAAATAGTTGCACTTACTTGTGTTGTAGTTATATTATTGCATTTTTTTGTCATTCTGTTTGGAATTAGATGCACTTTTAAATACTTTATTCATTTCTAATGCTTTTTTATCTGTATATAATTGAACTATTTAACTGTGAGAGTTGTAGCATTTTGTGTGCATATTTGGTGGTATTTGTGTACCAATGGTTAAAGCTACTCAAAATGCCAACCTGTGTGGAGGTTAATATTTAAACTTGCAGTGATTGGCATTTTTGTATCAACTAAAAAAGAATGCATTGAACAAACTTATTGTACTGATATTGGGATTTTCCACAGTTGAGTTTGCTTGCTATTACATGGCTGTGTGTTGATCAGACTCGCATACTTTGGAAAACCTTCAATATTTTCTTGAAATGCCTTGTTTATTGGCTGCTGAAATTTTTAGAGAAAATGTTTCTTTTATCACTAATGAAGTAACAAAGGGCCATCCTTAAAAAGGGGTAGGTAGGAAAACATTCCAGTTCAGTACTGTAATGACCAAAAGACCAAGAAAACAAATTTTCATTGATGAACCTGAAAAAATAAATTGAGTTGTGGCTTTTTTCATAAGTTCGTTGCATAACTGCAAACTCATGAAAAATGCTGCGACTCAATTTGTTGCATAACTGCAAACAAACGCATTTTTAAAGATGGCCTAGTGAGTAAGATACTGCTTATAGCCATTTGATTAGTTTTTATGTTTGAATCAGTGAGAAAGGGTGAGACTGAATTATGAGAGTTTCAGGAAACAATAAAACATTGTCAATGTAGCTTAATTCGTAGAAAACTGGCAGGGTATTTACTCCATTTTTTACCTTTATGTTTGTGAATAATTTATTGGTTTTTAAACAATCGAGTTTAATGCCCATGTGAGCTAGGCTATGTAGTAAAGCATTATGCCATTCTTTGGCATGTAGTGTTTAGAAAGGATAGACAATCTGAAAAGAATGGAGGCAAAGATAGATAGCCGTGGTATGCATTTCTTTCATTTATATTTTGTTAGTTGCAATATTTATTCTCCATTTGTGTTTTTAATTTTATCTCTGTACCATTGAATTTATTTGATGTTCAATGTCCCATTTCTATTATTGTATTCATTTAATCCATTAATTTTCATATTAATTTTTTTCTGGAAAAAAATTGCACATATATAATAGAATTAATGTTTGTTTTAAATTGAGTCCAGACAGCTTAATTGTTGTATTTTCTTCCTGTCAAAGATTGATGTATCAACTTGCAACAAGTTTGTCAGAACATTGATTTAAGTTCTTGTCAAAACATTGATTTAGGTTCTGTTAGGCTTGCCAATAAAACGATCCATGCTTTCGTCTAGAAAATTTGTTTCAATTATCGTTATACCAATTAAATCATCTTTCATAACTTGTTTGTCAATGTGAATTGTTTTCTCCGGGAAAAAAACCCTTGACTTGTTTTGTATTCTGGGTTTGAGATCGGTATATATTAAGCACAGTCAAAAGCATAGTTCAGAGAGAACTGACATTACACAACGCCTCTAGGCATTAATATTCTATGCTATGGGGTAGATGTTTGGGTTCAGGGTGCGTACCCCAAGCAAATTTAGAGTTATCCAGAATTGTGTCAATGCTTTGCCATAAACTCCGGTCAACCATATTTTCAAAATTAAATTAGTATATTTCTACAATTCATCTCAATTGATTCATACATGAATTGAAGGTTTGTTTATTCCCGAGTCTTATGAATCATAATAATGACTTTGAAGTGTTTAGCTTACTTTGTTTCTATAAACCCTGTTCTCTTGTCCCTATGTTTTATATTGATTTCTTGTACATAGTGTAAATAATGCTACTCTTGTATATACTTCTGCCATTTGTAAATAACTGTACATTTTCTTAAATATAGAGTCTAGTATGGCGTATAATTAGTTTACTATTGCCATATGTGATTATCCTGTCTAAAGACAGTTTTGTAACGGTTGTTTCACTTAAATATATCTGAAGATATATTCGGTGGTTTACATTATTGAGGGCATTGGTTGTTCTAGACTGGTCCCGGATTCTTGACTTAATCGGGCCAGACGTTTAGAAGAAAATTAAATGGGAAATAGTGGTCCCGATTTGGGGAAAATAACTCGACATTATCTGTCTGAAATCTATTTTCAGGACGGTAAGTGGTACTTAAATCAACTTTCTAACTAAAATTTGTTAGTTTGAAAAACAAATTAATTTTTGGATATATTTTGCTTATCTTAAATAAATGGGGCTTAAAAACTGCCATTGTAAACTTCTAGTGTATTACAGTGAAGCAACGTGATGTCTGATATTTTTATCCCTGACTGTAGACTGTGTGTTTTATTGTCTGTATGTAATTATTCCAATTATTTTCTCGCTTATCTCAAAAAGGGAATGTTCAAATCATAGAAATTTGACTGACATGAATTTGCTCTTTTCTCTAAGATATGATTATTCTGTTTCATATTTTTGCATATTTTAATATTTTTCTTCCATAGTGACCTTATGTCTATGTATCAAAAATACTTTAAACAATTAGTTACAAAAAATGTGTACGTCAATATGACTGATCATAATTACGTTTAGTATCCAATACCATTGCCTGGTGAAGAATACATGAAAAAAATATACGAATCGCGTAGCAAGCAAGCATTGAGTTTGTCTTCTTCTTTTTACTCCAAAAAATGACTGAATGAAATATTTGGACTCTAGTTTACGAAGGCATATTTATTCGTATGTTCAGGTTAAATGGCAAAAAAATTACAACATCATTTCTTACCTATTTTATTTGCCAATCTTTGACATTATTTAAATCTCTGTCACATTATTTTCATGATGACGGTAAAATTTTGGTTATTATAGTTCCTAGTTACCTCAGTGAACAGTGAAATATTAGTGCTAAACTTTGAAATAAGTCTTCTTAACCTTATATAGGATAGCAGAGCAGATCCTGTATACAGATTTACTTTAAGTAAACAATTTAGTCATCCCAATCAATTTATAATCTTACGTGATTCAAATACTCGCCTAATGTTAAAGTAAAACTTTCATTCATATAGTATTGTTTCTGGTAAATTAAGAAAAACTTAATTATTTCATTTTAGTTACTCACTTTTAAAAGATAAAAATGAATATTTCATATCTGCGACAACCGAAAACAAACCACTGGTTTTCAGTATCTGTTGACAACACAATCAAATATAATCTTGTGAAGAATTTATAAATGATATTTTCCAACATGGTTTGTCTGCTTGGGGTTGGAGATAAGCTAGAAGGTATATATATATATTTAGGCATTAACAGTTTATCAGCTATAAAGATATTCGATTACACTGACTATTCAGGGCTCTAGAATTTTATTTCAAAGACACTTGTCCCGAACTAACGGAAATGAAAAATTTGACTCGTCCTATATAGGAAGCTAGTTGTCCGAGAATATTGGTCAATTTTGTAACAAATAACAAACACAATGATAGATCCACAATCTAAAATTAATAATCACATGTATGTGCTTGTTGGATTCTAAGGTTTGACTTACAACTGAACAATTGCTGATGTTGGTGCTTTAAAACCAAATCTTTCCGGGACTAAATTCAACTCGCCTGTTGGTAGCCCGATTCAGCATTAGACTCATTCGGGATGTCGAGCTAGAGGATTTCTGGAGCCCTGCAATTATGTTTTTGTCCAGTTTTTATCCAGGCTTTCAATGTGTGTGTCTTTATGTGTACCTGAATGTTACTTTATTTTAATTTTAATACCTTGATAAAGTTTTCTATAGTGGGTGTGGGGAATTGGGGAATAATATTTTATTGTATATACTGGACTTCAAATTTAATGAAAACCTAGTGGTAACTTGTTTATTTTTACTTGAATTCCAAAAATTACTAAGATGGAACTCCATTCTTGGTAATAATTATGCATTTTTTTCGTATTCTTGAAGTGAATCACTAAAACGATTTTGTCACAAAGTGAAACATATCGTGAAACCGTTAGATCATTTCGAGGGTTCAGTGCAAGACTATACTAACTCCTATATAAATACATAGGAATAAGGATAGTCTTGCGCTGAACCCTTGATTTTAGTAAATACTCTTCAGAAGTTTACGGTATTTGAATTGTCTTGCAACGTATTGTACCAGTATGAAAGTGCCACAATTTTGCTAGGTTTATAACAGAGGCAAGCAATAATTTAATTGTTTACCGAAAGCCATCCTCCTAAGGCAACTTTTAGGTATGAGAGAATGGTGAGCCTGGGCTATTGGTAATGGTTTTAATGTAGTATGCAGCCAGCATATTTTAACTGCTAGCTATAAACTTTATCAAGGTAATATGTTAACCATACTGATTTTGAAATATTACATTGTATATTGTTGTTGATTTTTTGCTATGTTCATTTTTATAGAATAACAAGGAGGAATATGGCCTTTGTCGTTTCAATATTAAGAGCTAAAATTTTATTTAAAATTCTTTATTAGTGTATGTTTTCAAATTGAGATGAAATTCATGTCTCTTGATAATTTGGTTTTTAAAAAAATTCAGCAATGGGAAAAAGCATTCTCTGATTTGGACCCGTCGAAATATAGGTCAGCAATGAATTTATTAATCAATTAAATTTACTTAATTATTTAATCAAAATCGAGTTTGCAATTTCCATCTGTATCTAAATTCAAAAGATAAACTCATTTAAGATCCAACTATAAGAAAAGTTGATTTTCGGAATTCTGTCACCTTTCGTTCATATTGATACACAAGGTTTTTATTCTCCTTGATAAAATACTTTTTATGAAGTATGTTAAGTCTTTCATTTTGTTGTCTGAAATTCTCAGAATGTTTTTGATGATAAACAAGGTGTTTACGATACAAAAATCGTATCCAACTTGATTTAACAAATGTTTTTTCCTTTTTTGATGAAAATGTCAAAAAGTATAATATTTTGCATGGATTTTAGTCATGCCCCCCGTACAAATGAATAAAGCAAGGAGAAAAGTGTTACAAAAAGAATGAATAAAAAGGAAGAAGTTGCCAATTTAGTTTGGCGATTTCTTCCAATCATTCAAAAATAATTTGGTCTTGTGTTGTTTATTCTGTTGCCTAGACTGTGTACATGCTTAAGTGTCTTACTCAAGGACTGAGCTCAGTCTTTGAGAACTGGACCATTGTTGTAGACAAGTCATTCATTGCGATAATGAAACTGAATGTTTCATGCCCATGTAAACACAGAACGAACAATGAATTAGTTCAATATGAAAGATACGTACATCGTTTGAGATAAGTTATTCTGAGGTATTTTATTAAAGAATATATTCTAAATTTATGGTTACAAATAATTATGCTGATTTTTTTGAGATGCCGGTGTATTGTCTTTAATAAGATCACATCCAAGTACTTAACTCGTTGAAAAGTAAACTGTTTTTAGTATGCAGTAAATCTTCTTTATTAAGTAGCATATCAAAAACAAGTCTACATAGCACCTTAAATAATGTTTCATTTTGACCGAAAAATCATTCCTATTGTACAGTTAAACCTCAATAATAAGACCACCATTGGGACCCTTGAAAACTGGTCTTCTTATTGAGGTGGTCTTAATATTGAGGTTGAATAAATTGCAAACCGGTGAAAATGGGCTTGAAAGTGTTTTTAATTTTGAGGTGGTCTTATTATTGATATATTTAAGTGAGGTTTTACTGTAATAGTCGTTAGATAAAATCCTGTGCTGTTCTGAACCATTTGACTCCATCAATGAAAGGTCAAGGTCATGGTTCTTTTGGTCTGTGGATAAAATTGTAATACAACAATGTGAGTGAGTAATCTGTACCAATGTGGCATGGAGGAAAATATTTAAAACGAATATAACTCGTTTGCAGAAACTTGTAATAATAAAAGATTGATTAACAAGAAAAAATTCTGAAAAAAAAGATAACGAGCAATTGAAGATACACGATAATACCATCAACTATCATTGGAAACAGAATAGAATAATGTCTGTTGTTCAATTATTTCATATCTTTCCTGAACGGATAAATTTCTTGAACTCTTGCTCTACATCAACGGCTGATTGAGATTTGACGTCGACAACATCACCACCGGGAAGCCTTTCAAGACCATCTGAAAAATAACTTGGGTTATATACTTTATAATTTAAATTGTCTCTAATTGATGCTAGCTGAATAATGATGAAAACATAAAATACGTGTACAGACAGACCTCGTTCATTCGAATTCATCGGGTCCAATTTTTTATTTAGAATAATACATGATTTCGATTATCCTATTTCAATTGGACATGCCTAAGAATATACACCGGAACCTGATATTTATTTCGGATTATACCAAGTATTCGGATAAAAGGTTTTTGAATCATCGAGGTCCCAATGTACTTCGCTTCTTTGAACTCCCCAATACTGAGCCATCTGGAGAGAGGAGATTACGACCAGAAAGAGGATCTAACTCGGTACTGAGATTCATGATTTGCATCTTTATTATATACAGTCAAACCTCCATGATACGACCACCCTTGGGACCCCTGAAAACTGGTCTTATTATTGAGGTGGTCTTAATATTGAGGTTGAATAAAAAGCAAAACAGTGAAAATGGACTTGAAAATTGTGTTCTTAATTTTGAGGTGGTCTTTAAGTGAGGGTTTACTCTAGCCGTACACATTCTTTACATAACATGTTCCATGGCATTATAACATCATTTATTTCGTCTGATAATACAGAAATTTAAACTTTGCTGAAGATACAATATGTCCATAAACAATTTTGCAATACACTGATGCACAATAATTGATAAAATGCACAATAATGCTTATAGTTTAGGAGAAAATATTCTCTGAGTTTGAAAAATATGTACGTTTGGGTGATTATTCAATTTTCGGCATTTTAAATAATAAACGGCGTCATATGTTGAAATAATCTATAATAAGACCATCTTGGGACCCTTGAACACTGGTCTTCTTATTGAGGTGGTCTTAATATTGAGGTTGAATAAAGAGCAAAATGGTGAAAAAGGACTGTTCTTAATTTCGAGGTGGTCTTATGATCGAGGTGATCTTTAATTATGTGGAGTTCTACTGTATATTAATACTTCATATATTGCTTATGTTAGAATCGTTGCAGTACAAGAAATATAATATGTTGAAGGTAAAATAACCAGATGTTTTTCTCAAACCTATTTGTCCAAAACAATTTCAACGTACGTGCTTTATCAACAATTATCTGTGCACTCAATGAATACAACAAACTAAACAGTCTTACTTGCATAGTCGGTATTCATACAAACTCCATAACCAGGCGGACTGTTGACACGATCATTCTTAAAACACCGCAGTTGTGGAAATCCCTGGCTTACGTCAGCTGCCCCTGAATAAAACAAAATATAGTACATATTTAATTCTTAGATGGATTCCATGTTTCGTCCTATATTTCGGTAGATCTAATACGGTATTTGTTTGGTCAGTTCTCTATACGGTGACACCTAAAATATAAAACCACTATTTGTTCTGAAGACAGTTGTTCGTAATTTTGAGGTGGTCTCATTATCGTGTTAATATGTGGCAGACAAAAATTGTCCGCGAAAATACAGTATTATTAAAATGGTGGTGTTTAAGTTAGGGTTTATATTTCCTTATATAAAGGTGTTGTGCCTTATTTCATTGACTGATCCCGAAACCTCTGGCGTGGATGTTCTGCGTCACCTGATACAGCTGTGGTTCGATATTCACCATATAGACAATTCATGATTTTAAGAATGACTGATTACCTATTCCCAAAAAAAAGAATACAGTAAAACCTCAATAATAATACCACCCTTTGGGTCCTTGCAAATGGTCTTAATATTGAGGTGGTCTTAATTTTGAGGTTGAATAAAGAACAAAACAGTGAAAATGGGCTTAAAATTGTGGTCTCAATTTTGAGGTGGTCATATTATTGAGGTGGTCTTTAGGTGAGGTTTTACTGTACTCCAATAGAAAAGTAGAAGTGACAGGTCGAAAAAACTTAATTTACATTGAGGCATCCATGTTTTGGTACATTCCCTCGTGAAAGGCTAATAACAGCAACAGTTTATCGATCTTTTAAGGAAATTTTAATAGTTATTAAGTTTATACTAGATGAAGAGCGATTTTTGACTGTATAATCAACTTACCATAAAAGAAGCAGTCGTTGTCTTTATTGCAAGGTACGTCTTGTCTGCAATGATGTTCATAGCAGAGAGTTCTCCCTTCGCCATCACCACAATCCATTGATACTTTGCAACCCTGTAATTCCATAACATCATATCACCATGAAACAGTACAGTAAACTCCCTGTAAGCCGGACCCTGTTCGGACATGACCAATAGTCCCGTTTTCTAAAAGCTCCCGTTTTCAGAGAAATTAAATTTGCATTACCATAATCCATTGATACTTCGCAACCCTATAATTTCATTTTACTATGAAAGTACCTAAACTCCCTGAAAGCCGGACCCTGTCGGGACATGGCCGAAAGTCCCGTTTTCTAAAAGCTCCGATTTTCAGAGAACTTTCCATAAGACAGCAAATTGTTCTGTCTGCGTCTTTTTGAATGACAGTTTTAGTCTGCTTTATGTGTGTGCAGTTTTACTTTGGTATAGCGTTTTAAATATCCTATTGCATTAGTCTGTCTGGCCGTTTTTAAATTACAAGGTTTTTAGCTTTATAACTGAGTATGTGATGTACACGACTTCTAACAGTATATGCATAGTGCACGCATCCGATCGCGAGAGACAATGCAAGATCGGATTTAGAAAATAAATTATCCGTGATAATAGCTTTGGTTTTTTGGTGGAAATTTCACGAATAGTTGATATGGCATTAAAATATATAACGACGATGGTTTGTAATATTCGTCTTTGAAATTTCTGTTCAACATTTCTGTGTTTAAAACATGACCGTATCATTTGATAGCATGCGCTTTTTGAGGTTTGAGGCCCTAACTAGATGGAGATTTTTGCAACGTTTTCTGTTGTGAATAACGCAGCCCGGGGAGATTTATACGTCGGCTGTAACACCGTATAATGTTCCTTGCAAATAACGCAGCCCGGGAAGATTTATACGTCGGCTGTAACACCGTATAATGTTCCTTGCAAATAACGCAGCCCGGGAAGATTTATACGTCGGCTGTAACACCGTATAATGTTCCTTGCAAATAACGCAGCCCGGGAAGATTTATACGTCGGCTGTAACACCGTATAATGTTCCTTGCAAATAACGCAGCCCGGGAAGATTTAAACGTCGGCTGTAACACCGTATAATGTTCCTTGCAAATAACGCAGCCCGGGAAGATTTAAACGTCGGCTGTAACACCGTATACTGTTCCTTGCAAATAACGCAGCCCGGGAAGATTCATACGTCGGCTGTAACACCGTATAATGTTCCTTGCGAATAACGCACCCCGGGGAAGATTTATACGTCGGTTGTAACACCGTATAATGTTCCTTGCGAATAACGCTCCACGGGGAGATTTATACGTCGGTATTAATATGGAGAGATTGCATATCCGAATAAATCTCCCCAGATACAATAAGAACAAGACATAAAGAACAATGAAAAAAGTGTAAGCTTTAATTCAATAATGCGTGCAAGTTGAATTGTGAAATGCAAACTACAAAGTTGTAGCTAGTTTCCAAGTAAATCATTTCTGTAAATATTTGCATGACATTCATATTTTATATGTTCAACAATAAGCTCGAACAAACGGCGCGGGATTTTTCATTTATTTCAAAATAAGATGAAGCCTGTGTATAAAGCGCTATCTTCTCCGATTTTTGAAATTCGCAGCTCGATATAAAAACGAAAGATCATACTCATTTTCAGCATCCATTTTTGTCATTTGGCGCCACAACGGAAATCGCATTGGAACATGTCTAACACATAACGCAAATGTTGTGGTGACAATGCAACCGGATTTGTAAGAAACCTCCATTTTTTAAGAAGTGAGCTTTTAACAAGATTAAGTCCGTGTATAACATGACAAAATAAGATTTTATTGAATCGATATTACATTGCAATTGTTCGTAATAAAGTTGTTTAGCCAATGTAACAACAACACCCGCTAAATCCGTTCAATTATTTAACGTTCAGATGCAGTTACATCATATAGATCTGATATTACCCTGTACTCTTGATTTACATGACATGTTAGAGAACATACTTTATGACACCGCACCATTGTAATGCAAAGTTACATTGCGTATGAAAACTATAATTGAAAAATAAGTACTTACAACGGAAAACCCCACACAGAAAACCACAACAAGCGTCTGGATGAACATGATTCTACACCTTGTGTTACAGCAAGATTAAGCTCTCGTCTGCTGAGTCGGAATTTATAAGGAGTTGACAGGAAATAGTTTGGTAAATTGCTAAAATTGTTTGAGATGTCGTTACATTATTACACCGAGGCCAAGCGGTAGTTTGTCGTGCCTTTTTAAACGAATTAAGGGTAACAATTATCATTAATGTATATTATACATTAATAACAGAAAAATGCTACATGGGAGACATTTGGGTTATAAAAGTCTGTGGTATATCACGTATAATTAGCACGACCTTTATAAAGCAGACTGTTCTTTTCTAAACAAACTAAAAGTGGACATGAACCTTCTCCTGGAAGTGTCCCCCCGGACGTATAAATCTTGTTTGAAAGAGTCACTGACTTCAAACCATTTGCTCTGTCTCTATCTACTCATGATCAGTGTTGTGTTCGATTTCAGGCTCCGATCTCCCGAAGCATCTCAATTTGAACTAAATCTCAACTCAAACATTGTCTCAACTCGTTGAGATTATCCTCATCTGAGACCGGACTCAAAAAACGGTATTGCAAAACGAATTTTTTTTTTCAAGAGATTCAAATGAGATTTGTTTCAATCTCAGTCTCTATTTTGAGATAAATCTCATATTGAGATTTCTACTTGAGATGCTTTGAGAAGTCGGGGCCAGAATTTAACATCTTCCATACAACTGGTGTGTACATGTTCAGTGGTGCCAAATGGGTATTCAAACTGCCACATTTCCGTGAAAATGCGCCTTAAGACATTCCTCATCGCGAAAGGTGCTGTTTAGTGACCACGTGTCCTTATAGTTTTATTTAATGCTAAAACGTATCTATTGTACATAGATTGGGAGGCAAGTTAAAACAACTTTTATTAATCACTCTCGATGACTGCTTCCTATGTTACTAACCTGTACCCGCGCCTATTCAAGAATTGTGAATGAAAGGTTCAACTTCGCCCAAGGCGGGATTCGAACCTATAACATTCGCATCGGGAGTCAGGCGCTCTAGACCATATGTCCTTCGTTGGAAATCGGTTTTGCTGTGAAATTCAACGAACAATAATTAACAGAGGTACACCGTCTACTGCTTAGGGAACTGTACGTGAGTGACTGTATTTTCGATATTTTAAGTGAAACCTGAAAGTGCGCTCATAGAGAGACATTGATTGCCATTGTTTTACGGACAGAAATAACGCATATAAAGCATGGAGACAGATTACGATTGCGGGCCCGTAATTATAACTGGTACTTGCTCTCTCAAATCACTCATATGCGTTATTCAATGTTTAATATGAAATGTATTATAATGCTCAATCTTTGTGGTCCATTTTCTTAAAGATTTGAGTATTATGAAAGATATGGGAATAAGTTTTAAGTTTGAGCGTGGAGAGTGGCACTCAAACTCAATATTATCTCATAATCATCCTAAAATCTGGAAGAAAATTGACCAAAATGAATATTCTGCAATCTTTTGACATTTTCATGGATTTTCCACACGCAACAATCAACGATCAGACTAAGAAGAGTAAATTTTATTGATTTGAGATTTGAGTGCTGGGCCCGATCTCCCGAAGATCAAATTTGAGACAGCGTTTAACCTATCTCAGATTATTTGAGACAGATCTCAAATGTTTTTTTCAAGAGATGCAAATTGAGAATATTCGCAAAGTCTGACTCAGATTTGAGCAAAAACTCAATATTGAGTTGAGATTTTGATTTGAGATGCTTCGGGAGATCGGCCCCAGAAGTAAGTGTACGTTATAATAATGGACCCTGATTCGTCATATATTTGCATACCAGGGTCTCAGTGTTGAAAATGTATTGAAATGTCGCTTGGTAATTTTAGACTAGGCAATATTTTGAACGCTAAATACAATTGTTCATTAACAGCATGATTATGAAATATCCAATCAACAATTAGTGGTTGGTTACTTGTTCAGATAGTTTACTGCACGTAATAAAGATTAAATCAACATGATTCAATTACTTGGGACTTTTACCGTAATATGTGAAAAACTCGGAATAATTGTGTTGACATTTCAAACAATACGCCCGTAACAGTAGATCTATTCTCACAGCCCCCGACTTATTTCTCTAAGTGATTCTGTAAGTGGAATCAAATTGAACGAGTTATATTTTCATTAGTGTACACGTTTAGGTCGAGACACATTGTTGATATCATAATTAATATACATGTAATTATGAACATACACTCGCAAAGTGGTCATATTGAAGGCTCTGACCTTTTGACAATGTCTGGCCCCGATCTCTCCAAACATCTCAATCTGAGCTAAATCTCAGCTCAAATATTGTCTCAACTTGAGATTGTTGGGCTTTTTCTCATCTTTGACCAGACTCAAAATCGATATTTTGAGCTGAGATTTCTATTTTAGATGTTTTGAGAGATCGGGCCCTGGAGTGTGCGGAAGACAAGCTGTTTATTCCATTGTTGTTATATCATTGACTTCATGGACACATTTGCACCATATTAATGGAAGCAATACTGAAATTACCATATCCTCTGACACTGGAGTCACACCGAAACGGCGAGGTTGATTCACTTAACGAAATCTGAAGTCTGGATCAAATATTGCATATGATTATCTCGTTAAGTATAGCCCACCTATTATGCGTGCGTACGTACATATACACGTCCTGCGATTTTTCAGTCTATTTAAAAAATAATAGTACATGTATAGGCTTGTCATCACCTCCTATGTTACAGGCAAGTGCTAGAATACGGTTTTATGTCGGTCGTATGCTATAACTTATTGAAATAGTATTGGTGATTGAGCACTGTTGACAAGTAGATCTGTGTGCATGTTTGTTCAATAGTGAAACATAATACAAGGTCTCTTCTGTCATATCGGAGCGAACTCGATTAGCAAAAGCAATTTCCAGCTCACACACAGCAGAGTATATGCATATTTTACGAGGTATGAACCGCCTACGCCGCACGTATTAAACCTATGTTTTACGCTGACCGTGACATTTTGAAAGTAGAAATCCATACATTGCTTCGTCCTTCAGTGTGCAATGTTAAGAGTAAAATGTCGCGGGGTAATTGGTGCAGTTATTACCCATTTGACATTTTAACATGACGTGCTATCCGCTATCAACCGTTATTACGAGAGATCTACATGTATATGTAGTTTCTAAATTCTTCTCTAAATCCATCAAGTATGACATTTTATTCTGAAACATTGGTCATGGTTTTGGAGACTTTATCAGCCTACTTATTCATTGTGATAGTTATATCCTGTCAATGTTCCATTAATAAATTATGACTTTTCTCTATATATGTAGGTATTTAAAACAATACTGACCGTAGTCCAGTGGTAACGCGCTGGACTAGTAATCCAGGGATCGCAAGTTCGATTCCCCGCTCCATCACTGACAGTACTAACGTAATAGTCTTTCGGACGAGACTTCGAAAAACCGAGAATGATGCCTTTCATCAAGCACGTAAAAGAACCAGGGGTGCTTCTTGAACTGGGGCATCTCCTATATCATGCACTATCCTCCAAACATCTAAAATGACTGACATTCTTCCGGAGGCGTCGCCCATATGAGAAATCGGTAGCGACGATAAATAAACGCAAATACAAAAAAAAATACTGACCATTGTATTCTCTATGCCACAAGCGACCGTGTACAGAACATCTGCCTGTACACAATACTATACAATATGATGAATGAGACACTTATCATGTGATGTACATGTAGCTGATTAAACGTTTCACATCTGATTCGATAGGACTTTAGTATTCTGTTCCCATGTTCACAAAGGATCAACTGATCTGGAACAAGTTGACCCATACAAATATTTGCCATTTTCATGAAGCAATTGAACACTGGTTCCACTACTTCTCATAAACAGACACAAAAAACTACAAATATTCTAATTAACATCGTGGAAACATACATAACTTCACCATGATGCTGAGATATTGATTAATTATACTTATAACCAGTATCAGTATATATAATATCAGTATACGAATATCCGAATATTCGTTGACGGGATCTGGTTCAAATCAGGATCACTTTTCCAATATCGGTCATAAATTAATAATTTCCATCTTTTTCTTAATGTCTCAAAAAGTTTACAGGATAGCCATATCTGCCACAGTATTCGTATATAAACAGATTTAGCTTTGAATAACAATTTTTACAAAGTTTGAAAGATCCCATATTTGATCTTGATCCTGAAAACTGATTCTTTGTGAACACGGAGCCTGGTGACAGGATCACTTCCCTATCTCTTGTCAGTCCCAAACACTACTGTCCAAAATACACGTAGTTAACTCGCCATTTTGTATTTTGCTATTCGTCTCGACATTGTTGGCGTGATCTGAAACAATGAACTTGATTGTTATAGGTTGACATCGATTTTTTCAATAGTTTACTTGTATCATAAATGCTATAGCTTACTGGAATCGAAATCAACAGCATATATATCAAGTGCATTTTTAGAAGTTAGGCAAAATTCTCCTGGCAATTTAGCGCTTTTCAAGTCCTCAATGGTCCTTACAGTCGCAATATAGTTGATTGTTGTATCACGTCCTATTGTGGAAATTGAAAATTGATTTCTATTGAACTAGCGCGGTAACAATCGTTCTTAACAACGGTCGCACAATCTGCATGTGCTAGTTCTATTTTGTAGCCGACAAATACACACAAACTGTGTTCCACTTAATATCGGATTTTGAATTTTCCTTTGCTAGAAGATAATCACCAAGCGATGTATTCCATATTGAGACACTTTAAGTAGCTTTTGTGTCCGGAACAGGAATATTGCTGATTTTTGGATAACTTAATCAGGAGACTACAAAGTACGTATGTTCAACTTTCTAGTATTTATAGTAGTAACTGTATTTACGCCTTCAAGTGCAGAGTCATCAACATTAGAAGTGTAAGCTTTAGAATTACCATGTGTTAGTTTTTCTCATAATTACTACAATTCTTAAATGTCACTGGAAACTAGTGAAATCTTGAGGATATTACGCGACAAATCGGTGATGTACAGCAAGTATATCCGCATACAAGTTGCCTAGTACACCCTATTTTAGAACGAGTGATGTGACTGTATGCAGTTTTGCTTAAAGCAACACCAAAATTAGGTACAAGTCTTGTTAAATGTAACTTTTGAGGAACTGCTCAGGAGGGGTGGTGGGGGGCATTTTGTTTCACACGTTGGACGATTTATTTGTTGTGGCTGGCACGAATTGAGTATTTATTATGAACGTCGACATTTTCTTTGCTGTGGTCCGGCTGTAATGTATATTTATAAAAAGACAGTTTACATAATCCTGTATGAACTTATATTGTGATATAGTATCGTGATCACCGTATTCACGTTGGAAGGTACATGTCTAATTCGTAAACTTTCTCAACTCGATATCACCTTTCATCAAATGCTTTCCTCCACTTAATATTTTTCGGATACATGTGTCGATTTTCTTATGAATTTATTCCTCTGCGTTAAAACATTTTTCCTCCTCGTTCGATGCCATTAATTGATAAGGAACTATATCGAGTCGAGTCATAAATGACGATTTTATCTCGATTAATGTACTAGTATTACCGTTGGACTTCCGATGCTTAACATGTATGTTGTGTGGACCGAAGTACACATGTAAATGTTTTTTACGTCCCATTAATATTATGGGAAAAATATTCCTCTGTGTCGCCATTTTATCAGTCAGCTCTTTATCATTTATAATCCAATAACAAGGGTTCGATATTGCGTTAAACTCCCGTGGGATACATCAAACATCGTCAGCGAGTACCGGTTATGAAATAATTCCCATGCGTTTAATTGAGGCTGATCGAAGCAGACGTTCTTCAAGAACTTGGATAAGCGTTTCAGCGATTGGAATTGAACCGTGTCTCGGACTTAAATCGGTTGAATTATTCATTCGTAAGGAAATTGCAGACGACAATTTGAAAATGGTTTTGTAAACAGATTGACAAAGTGATAGCCCCATTCATAAAACGTAAAACTATCATGATTGATTCTTGCGTAATGATTCCATTCCGACTGAAAGGATGGAGCTGAATAGCAAGAAAAAACATAATTTAATAATTCGTTGAAACTAGCTGTTTACATGTATGGTTACTTACTTGAATGCGGTGATAGTGAAGCGGGTAAGGTTATTAGCAGCTAAACCGGGCGTGGTGGGTTCGAACCTCAGCGCAGAAATAATTTCGTATGCATGTAAAAATCATTCGTTTCAATATCACAAGTTCGATTTTCTTCCCAGTTAAATACAGACTTATTCTACGCAAGAAGCCTGCCTAGCATAATGGAGACACAGTAAATATGGACATCGCTGTGATAAGATATGATTACCCCTCCCACACTAAATATGATCTATGATTCACAGCAATATACGAAATTGAACTTGATACAGAATGTTTAGGCTGTCAACTTCCATGATTGAAAGGGAAAGATTGAATGTTTAGAATAATTAACCGGAATGACATGTTTACTGCCTAGATGGTGCTGGTAGCTGACAAAAAATGTCAATACTTTGTTATGGGTTTATGCAACTGAAATTGCGATGGAAAACTATACTAATAGTGTATTCACATAGAATTTAATCAATGATATAGCGGGCTTACATATTGAATGTATAACGTGGTTCACTTTGAAAACAAAACTCCACAGGGAGTTATATATTCGGATCACGTATTGTACGTACTCCTTCGCTGTTATATATTGGTTGTGTATATAGCTCCCTTGTGATAGTGGAGGTGTAAATAAGTCAGGTGTTCGTGTGATCCGAATATAGCACATAGGCGACGTGTTGCAACACAGCACAGAAAGTTGAATGCACTTCTACAATGGGATTTAGAATGGGATACCCAGAATCCACATCCTGAGAGAACTAACGACAGTATTGTCTCCCATTTATGCGACAACCTATCCCAAACAGTTCTCTCACGAGCAACAACCTAACTACAGCAACATGGAAATGTTCCTTCCATGTAGTAAGACTTAACTACCAACCCAACAACCTAGCAACAACCTAGCAACAACCTAGCAACAACCTAGCAACAACCTAGCAACAACCTAGCAACAACCTAGCAACCATGGCCACTATTTGTATCCCCCAAAGGGAGTTGCTCTGGGGAATTTTCGCTGCTTATCAAATAATTCAACTGCCGCTCTAAGACGATAGTTGGAAGAATGTTTGGTCATGGTAGAATGCCGCCCCGTTAGTAGGATATTAGCGAGACAGAATGGGGACATTTCATTCTAGAGTATACGTAGCGTACTTGCAGTCAAGATCATGGCGATATCGCCGTCCAATTTAGCAACAAGGCTGACAGGCAGGTAATCTGTCAATATTTATTACTTTGTTCAAATAGGCAGGCTGGCAGGTTGACAGGCAGTTGTGGTCGATAGTTTATCGCGCCATCATTGTTGCGTCGCGCATCAAAGAATGTAACTGTTTACTGTATGCGATAGCGAAACGATTCATGATAATTCATCCCCAAAGCCAGTTTGCTCAAGGCAAGGCATATGTTCAATATTTTTATGCAAGAAAACCGCTATACTGCATATATACATGTACACATTTCTTAGTCGAATAAAATTTACAAAAAACAGTATGTCTAAATGCCACTTAAATACTGATACATGTACTTGAACTTAGTATCACTTTAACATCAGTAGTAAGCATTGGGTCTCAACCGTATACAGCTCCTCTATCACCGTATATAACTCCTCTATCACCGTATACAGCTCATCTATCACCGTATACAACTCCTATATCACCGTATACAGCTACTCTATCACCGTATACAGCTACTCTATCACCGTATACAGCTCCTCTATCACCGTATACAGCTCCTCTATCACCGTATACAGCTCCTCTATCACCGTATACAGCTCCTCTACCACCGTATACACCTCCTCTATCACCGTATACAGCTCCTCTATCACCGGGTAAATCAGTTGTAGTACAGGACTCCCCTTATCGTGCCGAACGTAGGCAAGGCATCTGCTTGTAATTTGCTCAAATCGCGACCTTCCGCACCAAGGCATACCATATTCCACTGTGCTACTTAGTGTAGGTTAAACAAATACAAACACACATACTTTAGTGAATGTTGTTTAATATTGGAGCATGTCAGAACAATAAAATTTTATATTTGTTCATGATTCATAAAACTTAGATAAACACGGTAATTAATTACGATAACTTAGTGGCGAAATATCGCATACTCAAATATTGAAAACGTAAAAATATTGATCACTTTCCTATTGCATTGCCAATTACTACATCGACCTGAGGTAAAAGTATGGAAGCCCTGGAGGGACATTTAAAATTAATATTTAAAATTTAAAACTTATTATTTAAAATTTAATTCTTAATATTTAAAATTTAATTCTTAATATTTAAAACTTAAAACTTATCATTCACAAAGGACGCGGGAAACCTTTCCGTTGACAGATTAAACCTATGACCTGGGTCCAATGACACAATTTCGCAGCCAATCAAAGATCAGGTCAAAATGACGACGGACCCCCAGCAGTGCTATACTAGTGCAGACACTAGAGGGATATAGTACTTCCTAGCTCTAAGTCAACATTTCCCCGATCCCCTCAAGCCGCAGTCTATATTCCTAGACATCATATTAATATAGTTTTCTTAAATTATTTTAAGGTTGTATCTTTTATTGTAATCTCTACTTTAACCACATGTGTTCTAGTATAGCCTGCCTTAGGAAGGCAAGTGAACGCCACCACAGATATAGTATTATAGTATATAGTATTACCACAGGGGTTCGGCACGGTGGGGGATGGTATCTGAATTTGTTAAAATGTCATTATACCATCCCCCCCACCGTGCCGAACCCCTGTGAGTATTATAAGGCTGGTGACGGGGGTGACTTTTCAAAACAGACCCAGATAATAAGTAAACATGTTTAAAATTTAATATTTAAAATTTAATATTTGATATTTAATATTTAACATTTAATATTTAATATTTAATATTTAATATTTAATATTTAATATTTAATATTTAATATTTAATATTTAATATTTAATATTTAAAATTTAATATTTAATATTTAAAAATTAATATTTAATATTTAAAAATTAATATTTAATATTTAAAATTTAAACTTTAAACTTTTATTTATAAATAATTCAGAATTTGTTAAAATGTCATTATACCATTCCCCCCACCGTGCTGAACCCCTGTGATAATACTATAATACTATATCTGTGGTGGCGTTCACTTGCCCTAACTTCCTTAGACAGGCTATACCAGAACACAGGTGGTTAAAGTAGAGATTACAATAATAACCTTAAAATAATTTAAGAAAACTATATTAATTTGATGTCTAGAAATATAGACTGCGGCTTGTGGGTATCGGGGAAATGTTAGAGCTAGGAAGTACTATATCCCTCTAGTGTCTGCACTAGTAGTTAGATCTATAGTATCTATATGTAATCCACTTAGGTAATTAACCGAAACAGACTATAGTACTGCTGGAGGTCCGCCATCATTTTGACATGATCTTTGATTGGCTGCGAAATTGTGTCATTGGACCCAGGTCATAGGTTTAATCTGTCAACGGAAAGGTTTCCCGCGTCCTTTTTGAATGATAAGTTTTAAGTTTTAAACACATGTATTAAGAATTAAATTTTAAATATTAAGAATTAAATTTTAAATATTAAGAATTAAATTTTAAATATTAAGAATTAAATTTTAATATTTAATTTTAAATGTCCCTCCAGGGCTTCCATATAAAAGCTATTGGTCATGTTATATTATATTAATTATTTATAAAACTGTATTAAGGAAATACGCCGCCACTCATTTTCTCTTTCAAAGCCTAAAAGATCGTAGACGTAATTGAGGCAGACGTCAGATGAAATAGAATTTACTTTTTTAATTAGGTACAGACGGAATTCAACGGAGATTGTCGACTATCGCCGATCGATAAATTGGTGGAAATTCACGATACTTAGCAAGCGCGGGCTAAGGATTGTGGGTAAATTATTTCTCGTTATCGTTCACCGATATCAGCCTGTTTCGAATCCACGGTTTATATGTCCGTGGTTATAGCGGTAACTCTCACCTTTTTCTGACAGTTCGCGCAACAAGGAAATGATGGAGAATGAAGCCCGAAAACAATTTACAGTCAATATCGCTTGCAACGAAATCTGTTATTACGAATACTCGGTTAAAAGGAACAATTTTCGTTGCCCGATTTTAGCCATAAAATGGTTATAGTGAACTATTGATAATATATACATGTTTGCTTTTTGCTTTCACTTTGGTAAAACACACTTGGCATTGACTGTAGCAAATTCGAAACATGACTTCTACTTTGTCAGCTAAATTACCAAAAAACTCCGTCTTAAACTGTTCTGTAAATTACCGGCGGGTCTTTCTTGTGTGTAAATACGATACAATCTGTCATAATCTATAACATATATGTCATTGTAAAGGATAATACATCGTGTATATTGTGAATATACTTGAAGTTAGAATAGTCTTTGCCTATGTTGTACCAAATACAACATTAAGTCTAGGAAGTTGTGTCTGTTCATTGTGGGGGGTAATACCAAAATGAAAATAGGAGTGATTATGTTATTGTGATTTCAACTCTAGGGACCTGAGACATTATTCACAAACACTTTAAGGTAAGCAGTCCATCATTGGCATAATGTCTGCGATAAATGAAACAGTTGTTGTTTCAATCTATATCATAATGCGGATAAAATTCGAAAATTTTATAAATTTTTACCGGTCAACAAAAAAATAATGGCCCGTTTTGTTCTCTGAAAAAACTTGAACCTTTAAAAATAAACCGATAAATGGAAAATCAGATTTATTTTCGTCTTTCTCGCTTTTTTCATATAGTGAGACCACCTTTGTACTTAACAGACTTGCAAATTTAAGAAAAGTCAGAAATATTTGAAAAAAAATTCAAAACGAAATATTTGGGTTGGATATTAGTGTCGTAAATTTGTTAAAATAAGGAATATTTCATGCGAACATAAAAATATTGACTATGTCAGAAAACCCAAATATCAGTTAGCCGTCATATTGTCTCCAATGAAAATTATTTGTAACATATAGCATCAACTACATGTATATCCAAATTTCAGAGACATTTACCGTCTGGTTTTTGCAAAATTTCCTTTTGAACATATTGCTGCCTAAATTTTACTTACACATGATGTAATTGGAATTTGCAATTTTGCTTATTTCCTTCAAAAGAATGACTTATTTATTTCAATTGAAGTTCATTGTAGTTGTAAAACTTTTGAAAATTGACATTTTTGCCAAATTATGTCACTTCCAAGACTTAAACTAACATTTTTTTAATATTTTGAAGTATTTTAGTAAATTATCTCCCTTTATAAAAATTACATACTTTTTTTATTTTTTTCCAATAAAAGCACCATTTAAAAAATATAAAGTGAAGGACTGCCTAGAAAATCATGACTTACAACTGCTGTGAAATTTAATTTAGCATACATTATGCAATTTAAACATATTTTAATTTGTTTAGTTACCATATATATAGAAGGGAAATTACTTCTGTTTACTTTAAGTCTGAAACTCCGACTAAGACTTTAATTTTCAAAAAATATATTTACCATTATTTTGTTAATATTAAATCATTTTGTATGAATAATTGGTGTTACCATCTGTGTTACTTCAGCCAATTTGTATTAAAAAATCTATACTGTTATAACAACGTAGAAGCAAAAAGAACGTTGAGTTTCAGACTTATAATGTTTATGAATAAGGACCTAGGCATGGGTATACATGTAAATGATTGAAATGAATATCATACTATCTATTCCCAGCGCCACAGATGACTATTCTGGTTTTACATCTACCAGGCGAGATATCAAGAATGTGTTAGATCTATATCATGTAATAGTTAAATTACTCCAATTTTCAACAATATAAGCTTCGTACAACTATAGTTCATGTATATGTGATATCAACAATTCGAGTATTAGATATCAAATACTCACAGTATCTGCCTGGTATATTTCAATTTTCTTTAATCATAAAATGACGCCCGAGTCAGACAAACAGCACATCGTAAAGTCAGTACACCATGTGAAGAGTCACATCCTATTAGAGAATTTGCCACGAGTACTGGTTAATAACCAGGAAGCTGTCATCGAGAGTGATTAGTCTAAGTTGTAAGAACTTGTTTCAAAATCGATGATCAAGAGTTTAAATTACTTTTTGCAAAAGATAAATGAATGTTGAAATATACAATCAAAGCACAAAAGTGCTGTGGGACGGTACCACTCGTCTCTGTAGCCAACCTGGCAACTCGTTGCATACACGTTTCCGTTTCGTAACTAAACAGTTTTATTATATAAAGTTTGTGTAAATAGGTAAGATGGTTTGCATGGAATATCGAATAAAACTAAAACATAAGACAGAATGCGAAAAAGAATAAAAAATTATTGAAAAAATAGTAAACAATTTTTCCAAGAGATCTTCAATCCGATTTGTTCTAGAAATGCTAGATTTTCAAACCGAAATAAAGAAAAATGGTCAGTAATAATGGAAGAATCTTAACATTGTAAAACAAGTGAAATGTTTGTCACGATTGTAAATAAATGAAATACAAAGATATCAGACCCTTTATGTAACGTTTGGGAATATTTAATTTTAAAATGACATATTAAATTATATCAACACGAAATTAGAGTAAAATCAGTATGCCCAGGCATAAAGTTATGATAACACTAGCTTGCCATAGCTTATGAGTTATCTTGTTGTAGTGTGGTATTTTCCAATTAATTTTCCAAGCACAGAGTGAGATGTACGTAGAAAGATGACACCGATAATTTTCGTAGTCGTGCACAACGTGACCATATCTACGATAAATCGCAATAAAGAAGAACAACAACAGTAATCACTTGTCATCGATTTATATATATCCTTTAAACGCAGTCTGAACCCGAGTACACTCTTCTACGTGCGTTCGCTTAGCGAATTTATCGCGTTGATAGCGCTAACCTGGCATTTTTTAGTTTTGAGAACCGGTATGGTAGGATACGGTACCCGTATATTTCTGTCACGCCGTTTCTCCAACCGGCGAAAAATAAGAATCTGTACTAAATGAAAACAGTCAACGCTCTAAAAATATGCACTTTACAAAAAGATGACGATTTATTAAATTAATAAGGAATAAAACAAGATATACATTTAGTAAGTACTTCATGAATGAAGTACAATAATGAACCATCTTAAAAAAATAAAAGGAGACAAACATTTTTCGTTCATTAAATTTTATTATGAGAACACCCAAAACTGTCAACAAACTCGTGTGTATTAATACATTGCTTTAAACCCCATCTGAACTCCACAGAAACAGCTAATTAGTTGACAAACCACTTTAGCAGGTCACCTTTTCAACATTTCATTTTATTGAAACGTTTTTGATATTATTTCGTTCGGTGAACTTTGGAACTACTTTGTTTGCGTAGTAATTAGGATGTGGACGTTTTTGACATGTTACCGGCTTTCAGCCTTTTTTGTGTTTTGAAAACGGGAACCGATTGGTGTATGCCTCTCAAATTGCCACACTACTATAGAGCGGTACCGTCCAAAAACACACATTTTAATTATCTTGTGTGCAATTATAATTTTACAATTTGCAAATCAGTCTGCTTGTCAAAAGTGAATATCGTGGTTTCACTATAATAACGCATTGCGCAAAACGGACAAATGTTAATGGAAAGGATCATCGGGAAAGAGATAAAAACAATCGAAAGGATTTTTTATTCAAATCCGAGCCTATGAACAAAATGAAAACGGAATAAAAATAGAGTCGCCGGCTCGACTAATAATAAATAAGTTTAAACTTTTTTATCAGAGATGCAAACTTTGGTTATAGTAGAGAAATTGTTTCTGTATGGAGGTTGAATTGATAGTAGAATCTTACTATAGGTAAAATTCATTCAGCGTTTTCAGAGCCCGGAGATAGTTGCTCATTATAGTGCTGCATTGAAGAAGCTGTGCTGTAATTAGTTAGGAGGTAAAATGATTGCGATGTTACATGAATGACACACAATCGAGGTTTATTGATCTCAGGAAATTTTCTGTGATTGTTGTTCGCAATCTTTTTTTTATTTCATGAACAACATTCATTAATAGCATATTTAACTTCAACTAGTTCAGTTCCTGCCAATGCGATAAAATTGCTAATTTCCCCCAAGGTATCGACGTTTTTCACTGTGCCTGCCATGTATTTGCTTCTAAAAGATTCAGGTTTAGCAAAGGACAACACTTTTATATCGTCAATATCGATCTTCTCGTACTTAGTTCTTGGAACAGTAATACGCTCCGGGTATCATTTTCGTTTTCTGAATAATTAATCAATAAAATACATAATTTCTAAGGACAATACACTCTCGTCACTTGAACACTTGAATCCAACCTACGTTTGTAAATTTGTGCGCACTAAATATTCATTATCGCCAATGTTTGTCTAACATTACTGTATGCATTTTTGATGTGTTTGTTTTGTGCGCATATATCGACATTAAATTCTACTGTCGGTGTTAATTGTCGTTTTGTTTTATTTTGTGAAGATCTTTGTAACTGTTATCTCTCGATCGAATCACGAATGAAAAGTCGATGCATATATATATTTATTTATGCATACGTTGACTAGAGAAAGGAGTTTAGACCTGTGTTTTTGTAACATGTTATGCTATTAATATAATCTCGCACTCGTCTTCAAGCCTCGCATTGTATCATTTTGACCGACCCATTAATAACTGTAAATTCAACAAAACTCGAATTACACTCATATTAGATCCACTACATACCGTATTTTTTGTATTCATATGCAATCTACTTTTCATGCATACTCACCCACATGTATTTGCATGCGATATATTTTCATTCATAGGCGATATTTATAGTCACGTGGTATGTTTTACCATTCTTATACAATATTTACATACTCATATGCTACATATGTATATACAGTAAAACCTCAATAATAAGACCACCTTTTGGACCTTAGAAAACTGGTCTTCTTATTGAGATGTTCTTAATATCGAGGTTAAATAAAGAGCAAAACAGTGAAAATGAACTTGAAAATTGTGGTCTTAATTTTGAGTGGTATTTTTATTGACATGGTCATATTATTGAGGTGGTCTTTAGGTGAGATTATACTGTATGATATGTTTTGCGTTCGTATGCTGTATATTCACACTCAAATTTGTTATACTTAACTCATCATGCAATTTTGGACATTACTATAGAATTTTATATGGATACAGCTATCTATATGTCACTAGAATATTTGTCACATGTGAATGAAACATAGTGCGCATTGATATAAATATATGACTTATAAACAGAAATAAATGACGTATGTATACACAGAAATATATGACGTATACACAGAAATATATGACGTAAACACAGAAATTTATGACGTATAAACAGAAATATATGACGTAAAAACTAAGAAAACATCGCAAATAAATATTATGAAACTAACATTTAAAACAAAAATATCGCATATACAATGCACATGCAAATATAAAAAAAAATCGCATACGAATATTAAAGCGTTTGAATACACAAACACGTATAACAAAAGGATGAACGCTATCGAATATTTCAATACACCAACCATAAAGAATTCTACGTGAAGTTAAATTATGAAACTGTCAATCTTTGTACACTTTTCTGATAGAATACTGAATTGTCTATCTATTATGTTCTGTATTGATCGACCGTTCTCTGATTGTAAACCAAATATAGTAAGTTGATAATGGATTTTTAACACCACCCCTGTCGATATAAACTGAGTGATACATTTGTATTAACTACCAGTTTGTCGATAGAAGCAAGTCAGCCAATCAGTATTGTGTCTCGTCTGGGATATCCAGACTTCGGAATGGAAACTGTGTGACGAATGTTTATGGAAGGCTTATCACATACTCCGCGTTGCCATCACAAATTGTTGGATCAACTTATTATACCTTATCTTTAAAATCTAAATTTGTCACAATCAATAGTTCCACATTGTTTAATGTACGATTGTGTGGGTGTAGGCCACGTATGCTTAACGATAAATGAATGTGAATATTAGCAGAACGGTCGATCGTTTCTAAATATCATCGACATCTGTTGGCGAAAAACCTCTGCATTGTATTTGTTTTCTTGTAATACAGCAATGTGTCGTTTCTTGTAATATAGCAATGTGTCGTTTCTTGTAATATAGCAATGGGTCGTTTCTTGTAATATAGCAATGTGTCGCTTCTTAAAATATAGCAATGTGTCGTTTCTTGTAATATAGCAATATGTCGTTTCTTGTAATATAGCAATGTGTCGTTTCTTGTAATATAGCAATGTGTCGTTTCTTGTAATATAGCAATGTGTCGTTTCTTGTAATATAGCAATGTGTCGTTTCTTGTAATATAGCAATGTGTCGTTTCTTGTAATATAGCAATGTGTCGTTTCTTGTAATATAGCAATGTGTCATTTCGTGTAATATAGCAATGTGTCGTTTCTTGTAATATAGCAATGTGTCGTTTCTTGTAATATAGCAACGTGTCATAAAACTGAGTGTATATTATACATATGTTTTATTAAAATGCAGCTGTCGTTATAAACAACAGAAGAGACTTTTTAGTCTTCGGGATTGTGGTTTTCGGCACAGCACATAATTATAGCAACAACATATATATTTGTATAGCTCTGTTCTGCTATGTTCCGTTATACTCTGCTATGCTCTGTTCTGCTATGTTCCGTTATACTCTGCTATGCTCTGTTCTGCTATGTTCCGTTATACTCTGCTATGCTCTGTTCTGCTATGTTCCGTTATACTCTGCTATGCTCTGTTCTGCTATGTTCCGTTATACTCTGCTATGCTCTGTTCTGCTATGTTCCGTTATACTCTGCTCTGCTCTGTTCTGCTATGTTCCATTCTGCTCTGCTCTGCTCTGCTCTGCTCTGCTCTGCTCTGCTCTGCTCTGCTCTGCTCTGCTCTGCTCTGCTCTGCTCTGCTCTGCTCTGCTCTGCTCTGCTCTGCTCTGCTCTGCTCTGCTCTGCTCTGCTCTGCTCTGCTCTGCTCTGCTCTGCTCTGCTCTGCTCTGCTCTGCTCTGCTCTGCTCTGCTCTGCTCTGCTCTGCTCTGCTCTGCTCTGCTCTGCTCTGCTCTGCTCTGCTCTGCTCTGCTCTGCTCTGCTCTGCTCTGCTCTGCTCTGCTCTGCTCTGCTCTGCTCTGCTCTGCTCTGCTCTGCTCTGCTCTGCTCTGCTCTGCTCTGCTCTGCTCTGCTCTGCTCTGCTCTGCTCTGCTCTGCTCTGCTCTGCTCTGCTCTGCTCTGCTCTGCTCTGCTCTGCTCTGCTCTGCTCTGCTCTGCTCTGCTCTGCTCTGCTCTGCTCTGCTCTGCTCTGCTCTGCTCTGCTCTGCTCTGCTCTGCTCTGCTCTGCTCTGCTCTGCTCTGCTCTGCTCTGCTCTGCTCTGCTCTGCTCTGCTCTGCTCTGCTCTGCTCTGCTCTGCTCTGCTCTGCTCTGCTCTGCTCTGCTCTGCTCTGCTCTGCTCTGCTCTGCTCTGCTCTGCTCTGCTCTGCTCTGCTCTGCTCTGCTCTGCTCTGCTCTGCTCTGCTCTGCTCTGCTCTGCTCTGCTCTGCTCTGCTCTGCTCTGCTCTGCTCTGCTCTGCTCTGCTCTGCTCTGCTCTGCTCTGCTCTGCTCTGCTCTGCTCTGCTCTGCTCTGCTCTGCTCTGCTCTGCTCTGCTCTGCTCTGCTCTGCTCTGTTCTGCTCTGTTCCGTTCCGTTCCGCTCCGTTCCGCAAATAAATAGTATGAAACTAACATTTAAAACAAAAATATCGCATATACAATGCACATGCAAATACAAAAAAATCGCATACGAATATTAAAGCGTTTGAATACATAAACACGTATAACAAAAGGATGAACGCTATCGAATATTTCAATACAACACCAACCATAAAGAATTCTACGTGAAGTTAAATTATGAAACTGTCAATCTTTGTACACTTTTCTGATAGAATACTGAATTGTCTATCTATTATGTTCTGTATTGATCGACCGTTCTCTGATTGTAAACCAAGTATAGTAAGTTGATAATGGATTTTTAACACCACCCCTGTCGATATAAACTGAGTGATACATTTGTATTAACTACCAGTTCGTCGATAGAAGCAAGTCAGCCAATCAGTATTGTGTCTCGTCTGGGATATCCAGACTTCGGAATGGAAACTGAACAAACATGAAATATATATTTCATATACATGTAGTTAAAACACGAAGAAATTTGCATTATCAAAGAATACCATCTACCTTTAAATACTCAATCAAAATTTAATTTATCTTGGTGTCAACACCACAAGAATTTCGTCAAGTTTTTTCTGTTTGTACCAAGTGTAGAAAGATATGCATTTGTAATTTCTAGTTAATAGAAACTTTTGAACGTTCTACCGATACGGTTTTGTACAGTGGCATAGATGTGACATGTGTGAAAGTACTTTTATCTCGTTTCCAAAACATACTAAGTCGTGGCCACGAGATAAAAATAATTCCACGCATGTCACCTCTATGCCACCGTAGTTTTAACAAATGCCGCTATGCGTAGTAATATAAACCATGACCTTTCAAAAATTTGATTTTTCTTTTTTGCTTACAATATCTGTATATTCATGAAGCATCCAAACGTTTTATGTTGTGCGGTATGCTTTGATATTCTCACGGGGTGTTGTAACGGTCACTGATTTTAATCCGTAACCACCATAGCGGGTTTCGATTTAAACCCGACGGTGAAAATATGGACTATATCCGATGTTGTGTACGGATGTTTGACTTCATATATTTTTAAACACGCTGACATTTCACCGACGACGGCGTTACTATTTCAGTGTTAATTCTTTTAGAAATTTTCAGTGTCAACTTTCAAGCCATTATACATTACTCCGTAAGACCCAGGGAGACGAGTTTGAAAAGGTATAAATTTACTTCAAATATTTGGCGATGGCGATGTGTGAACATACATGTATATAACATCGGTAGTCGAGTCAATTTTTTCTAACTAGTATCCCGCAATCCGGTTTATTGTTTACACTACCAGTTAGCAGACGACATTAGTAGGTATGGAAGGCCGTAGCTCTCGTCTTGCTGAGATGTCCATGCAATCGAGCGTGTGTTGTAATGTGCTTCTTATTCAGAATCAGAAATTAATTATGTGATACGATCAGATTTATATTAACATTTTATAGATATTTAAATACATGGGAATTAGTATGGTATTGCACGAAATGCTCATGGTGAACTTTTAGGATCGTTGGCCGTTCGTCGTCGTGCGTCGTTCATCAACATTTTCTTAAAAACATCCACTTCTAATCCGCATCATGGAATTTGCCCTATCTTTACTGGAATGATCCTTGCCATGTGTGGACCTCTTCAAATCGTTCAGGTTTGCTGTTTAAGTAGGTCACAGGAGCTTACATAGATTTAAAAAATGTAAACTTTGAAAATCTTCTTGCTCTTCCTAGGTTTGTAGCTTTGTCTAGTGGTCCTCTTTCAAGTCAAATGTCCACCTTAAAAAGCAGGGCCACATTTGTTGTAGTCTTACCTAAACTGGAAATATTACATGGAAACAACAGTTTTGAAATTAGCTAGACCAATTCACTAGCATATTAGCTTAATTGAGTCAAAATGGATGTGTACTCGGCTGATCGATGTTTCAGGGTAATTATTTTAAGTACGCTACGCCTCAGTTAATAGGAATAAATCCCGCTTGTCAGAAAAAAATAATACACACTATGTTATAAATACAGAGCAGCTCGTAATAGATCTTTATGTAAGTTATTATTTGCACCAAAGGGTGGCAAACATTCAAATGATAATATCTTGATGAAAATAGTTTAGTGAAAAATGAAATAAAATATCTGAACAGATTTTTTTGCTTTACCTTAATCACACAATCAAATTTTAAATCAACAAAAATCAGTTTATGAATTTTAACAAATTACATGTACTATTTATAGCAATAAGAGATACATAGACTAAGGTAAAACACAAAATATTCGTCATACTTGGTAGTGACACGAATTCATGATTTCAACTTCATGAAGATGAAATCGTGAATTCGCGAAGTTGAAATCAGAATTTGTGAAGTTGAAATCGTGATTTCGTGAAATTCAAATCGTGAAGTTGAAATCGTGAATTTGTGAATTTGAGAGTTCTTTAAGCTGAAATGTCACCACCAGGTTTTCGAACATACTTGAAAGTGTCTTATTCTGCAGTGTAGTGCCACACAAAGTCCCTGTCGCACATATTTCACACACGATCTAAATGCGTCACGCACTATATGTGGCACTACACTGCACTTGTCGAGCACAGCCTCGCATTTTACCACAGGAGATTGTTACACGGTTATCGCCCCCTCCACAACTTTCCTGTTGTACGTGTATCATACATACTATAGAAGTGATACATTTATATATAAGGGGAGATAACATTGTAACAATCACCCGTGCATTGAACATAAGGAATGTGTAGAGGGACACGTTGATCTTGGATTACATATATCATTGTCTATTCTTGAAAATTCCTCACAAATATCCCAGCAAAATAAAAAACAAATAAAATTAACAAATGAACGGTTAAAAAACATATTATGGGGATCCGTTACAAACATTAGAATTAGCATAGTGTTGTGCTCGGTCCGAAAATAAACGAATACTTGATAAATACGTGATTTGGTTGGTTAACGAACGTTAAAATCACGACTACTATAAATTGACAAAGTACTCATGATTCCGTAATATGTTCCCCTTATTTACACATTTATATCTTAAGACAGATTTGGCGTTCCATATTTCCGCTTTCTTCCTACCCGAGTGTGCACTGGACCGAACGATCGATGTAACTTAATACCTTGTATACCCACTGTTGACATTTAATTCAAAAATTGTCTTGAGCTCAGTACAAGGATATTTTTAGACTTTTGTAAAGACTTGTTTTATCGATACTTGATCGTAAGTCGGGTGTCTTAGTCTATAGATAGCTGTACAGTTGAGAACGTGTACTTATTGCAAGTACACGTAATTTATACTGAGCTGTTTTGAGGGAGCTAGTGTGTATTTGTTGACTGTATTTCGGATTAACTAATTGTTAGTGGAAACAACTACAAGGTTGGTAGTCGTATAGTATTTCTGTTTGTTTTATTCGCTATTCAAAACATTTACATTGATTTTTCTTTTCCCTTGTGAATGCGTTTCAACAATTTATTGGAAGTATTCAAAGTGGTATAGGTATGTATACACGCTTTGAGTTCTGGAAACCTGGATAGTTATCTTTTAATATGAATACTATATAGTACTATACACTTCGATTGAAGCTCGAGTTACAGTGTTTTACATGGTCGACAATAATTTTATTTCACCAAAACATGATATGAACTTGTATTTGCTACCACATGGGTTGCGTGTTAGACATATATACATGAGTACATGTATGTTGTATTGTAATAGTCGCTAGATATCCTGTGTGGATTCGTATACTCAGTGTACGCATTGAGAAGATAGAACAATCATAATAGATGCTTATCGTAGACTGAAAACTGAGCTAAAACCGTGCGTGCATACTAAAGCTCCTTAGATTTTAAGTAAGGAAATTCCTTATCTTTATAAAATCTCCTTAAATAACACTTAAGAATTTTTCCAATATTTAAGGAAAATTCTATAAAATCTAAGGAAATTTTTTAAAAAATAGGGAATTTTTCTCATTAGGAGCTTTATGAATACGGGCCCAGTTCCCGTATCCCTGTCTTGTCCATGTGTTATAAGTATCGTTATGTGAACAGACCAATCATCAGTCGGATAGCGATATGAACTCCTTACCATTTGCTGGTGATGCTTTCGAAATGAGTTCCTGTCAGTTTGTTCTGATTTTCTCATGTCGAGCATTTCCGCTAGTCTGACGATAAAACTGATTACAACCTGGGTACATGAGCCAGTCTTTCTACTGACTGTCTAGGTATGAATAACATACGTGAATAGCGAACCACATTTCGGAATGTAATAAATTTGTATGATACTCGTGACCATGGATACACGTACTCATGGTTAGTTGGTCTAAACACGTTTATGTAAATATTAATTAAAGAAGAAGTAAATGGAAATGTTCACACTACTATGCGAGCCCATTTTATCAGCTTATTGATAAATATCCCTTATTTTTTACAATGCGTTTGGTAGTTTGAAAGGAAAAGAATATGACGGTTTTCTTTTAACAGTGTATACTAACTGCTGCTCAATCATCGACAGCTTGACCCACCCCCGTAAAAAGTGGGAACATATTTTGGGGCTGCGTATAGTGCGATTTTATTAAGCGCGAACGAATGAATATATTACCTCGACAATTACATTTCAAAGAATGTGTCTAGAAAAAGCCGCGGTTGTGTTTTGATAGAAAAGTAAACCAAACAGCAGTTATAACTTTACACACGAGAGCATTTCCTTACCTATTAATTGACATGGATCGGTCCTGAAAGTTCATGTACCTGTTTCGCGGTCAATCTAACAGCACTATAGCAATAGTCGAAACTTGATTTCCATATGAATAAAAACATTACGTTAATTGTGTCTGATAGGAATGTGACTAACCGACAGTGTTTTAGAGATGGCCTTGGCAATATTGCGAAAACTTTGTGTAGAACAAACACGGTGTGTGTGTGGCTAAGTCAACAATCGATTCTGATTGTTAAAGGCTGAACTTACCGCGCGGACAAGTACAACTCATGTTTGGCCGCTAATTTTGTTATTTCATACGGTTTTACTAGTACAAATTATTAAACGTTTACATGCCCACTTAACCATAAACATTCATTATGTTGTTAATTTGCATTTAACTTTCACATGCATTGCTCGTTCATTTGAATATACCTGTACCATACCTTCATAAGTGAACCCCTACCATACCGTTCGTCATCTACCTTGCAAACACCTGACTTGATCGTCCTCTAGAAACGTTCTCACAAAGGTTTGCGACAGAATGTGTCGTATAAAATGATCGGTATAACAGAGGGTCACAATTGGTTTATCTTGGATATATTTAACAGTTAAACCTCAGTAATAAGATCACCTTTCGGACCCTCGAAACTGGTCTTATTATTGAGGTGGTCTTAGTATTGAGGTTAAATAAAGAGCAAAACAGTCTAAATGGACTCGAAAATTGTGGTTTTATTATTGAGGTGGTCTTAGTATTGAGGTTAAATAAAGAGCAAAACAGTCAAAATGGACTCGAAAATTGCGGTTTTATTATTGAGGTGGTCTTAGTATTGAGGTTAAATAAAGAGCAAAACAGTCTAAATGGACTCGAAAATTGTGGTTTTATTATTGAGGTGGTCTTAGTATTGAGGTGGTCGTTAGTTGAGGTTTTACTGTATGTGTACGTTCGGCATTGTAGATTTTAATCTGTCCAAGATTATTGTTTGATATATTTCTGATTGTTTTACTATTCTTCCGCCTCAATCGTGTATGCTGATCCACGCGATCATAGTTACGTTTGCGTCGGTTGTATTTTGTATTGGGAGTATACATTTCAGTGTTTAACCATTTGAAGGTCATGTCGGCTATAAACAGACGTGTCAAATGTTTTAAGTCTCATCAATATTATTCTTATGTGACATAATGATTTTATAAAAACCGAGACTGTCCTTCATAGAAAATAACATCGATTTTATTTGCAATTTATAGATCTATCATGTATTTGTTAAACATTATTTCGGATAGCGGTTGTGGATATGTGGCTTTGTGTGGACAAATTGTATTTGTTTTAGGCCAGTGAATATACCTTGTGTAATAATTTTAAAATGTTTATACCAAGCTATTATTGCAGGCGACCAAGAAGAGGCCACGCAAAAGGTCAATTTAACAACAATCTTAGTTTAATCATATCTTATTTGTTCTTTATGTTATAACAATGTCTACAGTTATACAAAAAGAATAAATATGATTATAGAAATGAAAAAAAAAGCAAAAAGGGTTGGGAAACAAGTTCTTTTAACATTAGTAAATGCGCTCCCCTGGTAAAGTATGACAAAGTTTCTTGATTAACAAATAGCAGAAAAAGACAATATAAATGAGCTTTTAAATACAGTTAAACCTCAATAATAAGACCACCTTTTGGACCCTCGAAAACTGGTCTTATTATCGAGGTGGTCTTAGTATTGAGGTTAAATAAAGAGCAAAACAGTCAAAATGGACTCGAAAATTGCGGTCTCAATTTTCAGGTGGTCTTATTGAGGTGGTCACACGAGGTGGTCTTATTGAGGTGGTCTTATTGAGGTTGTCTTATTGAGGTGGTCACATGAGGTGGTCACATGAGGTGGTCACATGAGGTGGTCACATGAGGTGGTCTTATTGAGGTGGTCTTATTGAGGTGGTCTTATTGAGGTGGTCTTATTGAGGTGGTCTTATTGAGGCTGTCTTATTGAGGTGGTCTTATTGGGGTGGTCTTATCGAGGTGGTCTTATTGAGGTGGTCTTATTGAGGCTGTCTTATTGAGGTGGTCACATGAGGTGGTCACATGAGGTGGTCACATGAGGTGGTCGTTTGGTGAGGTTTTACTGTATATACATTGTAACCGTAATATTTCAATTTAATAATTGAAGATAATAAACAACCGATGCAAAACATCTAAAAACGTTGAAAGGCACGTTTGGTTTGCACAAACGAGCTTTGTGCTGACAAAACAACTTATAATACTGTTATTTCAATCAATTCTAACCCTCCCAGTTGGGTGAGTGTTTAGTGCGCTAGGCTGTCATCTGGGAGGTCCGGTTCGCTTCACTGCCAGCGCAGGTCATGTCTTTCTGTGAGATATGGCTACGGTCATTTGCCCTCCACCTCCGATTCATGTGGAACATTTTTCAGTTCTTTATGTAAGGTCAAGTTGGTACATGTACAGTTGATAATTAATTCCAGGAAAACTGGTTAGGTCAACTGACCGTAATTTATTACACAAAATGATGTTGAAAATGGCGTTAAACCTGATAAAACGCAAACACATGGACATTACATGCATACAATTGGGTTACTTTATTTTGTCATGCATGTTCAAACAAAGCTTAATACTAATTCACTTCGTTTATATGCTTACATTGTAAAACGCTTGGTAAGCTCGAGTCAAAACTGCATATGAACAACAAGCATGAACCTAGGATGTTGTTCAATGGTGGACAATAGAGCCAAATCCAGAACAGACATTTGACTGGAATCTAAAATTGACCTTTTGAGAGGTACGGTACACTGTTGGGTTTGTAAAACAGGTTCGTCTGCAACGTTTAGTTTAGCTAATAGTATTAGCGCACTTGACACATGACGCGGCTTCAATATTGTTTTGTAAAATGTTTTCCTTAACATTGAATGCTAACCATGTATGTAGTTTTGTATCCTTATAACTACTTTATGTTAAGTCAATACATTAAATAAGGAAGTATGTGTGTGAGAATGAATACACTTTCCTCTACTTGATACAGTTGGATAAAGATCTTTAAAGGGGATATTTAGGCTAAACACTCCGACGGTGTTTGAATCAAGAAGTGATCGAGGAAGTCATACAATGGTTAAGATGAAAATTTTACAAATACGGTTAGGATATTTGGATACTATAGAGTACCAGGCATTGTATACGTTGTAAACATATTGGACTGTCAGTGGTGACATGAACAGAACAGAACAGAACAGACATGTCAGATGATATATGTATGCTTGTAGTTTATCTATTTTCTTTTTACTTTCTTTCTTTCTTTATTCATTTGTTTGTTAGTTTTTTCTTTCTTTCATTTTACTTCACTCTTTGGTTAATTTCTTCCATTCTTCCTTTCTCTCTATCATTTGTGTGTACTATTTGAATGCAATTTATGATAGGCTCATTGAACTATAAAAAAAACCTGTGCGTAATTCCCATATCGAAATCATTCAGCCGTTTACCATAATTTACCAATTATTTATTCTACGCTCATTTTCAAACGTACAACGATTTTAAAGCAAGATTAAAACCATCTTGAATAAATGTAAAGTAAATTATATTGAACCGGACTGGTTTTTATCACAAAATACAAGAAGTTACAGGGTGGTTGAACACAGTATGCGTGCCACAAAATTTAAGCGAGGCGAAATGTTCTCCGGCAAATCTACAGATATTTATCTGTCGATATGGACATCGATGCAACCGGATTTTGGATGACCAGGTTTTAGGCTATTAAAAAATACAATTTCCTAGTTTGAGTTTACGAATTAGAGGAAAATTAATTTCCCTTGTTTATGTTAGTATCCAACTGCTTTACACCTAAATACAAGTTGTATTTCTATACATGTTTGTTATTATTTGAGGATACGTTCAGGTTAAGGGAACTATGCTAACAAACAAAAACTGCCAAAATACGTACCGTTTTGTGATCCGCCGACAGCTTTTCGTGCCGCGTAGTAAACAAAAAGTCACGTGTTCAACCACCCTGATTTACCTCTGTAATCTCGACCGATAAAATGTACATTGACGTGTAATGTGCTGTAAAATCAGAAATGTCGGGGATCAAATGTTCGCGAAAGTGAAATTTTGCCGTGTTCGCGGATTGCCGCCTACCGGTTTTGTATTTGTGCACTGCATGGTCTAAGATTTTTTCAAAACGCAAAATACGCATAGAATGTTAACGCGGATCATTTCTAGTGTTACATATATGGTTAGAATTTGTGACTTTAATACTGTGCGATGATAAGGATTAATGCCCATATGTTCGCTTTTTATGTTGTTCAAAAGCAATGAATCGGTAACAGTAAAGTTGCATTCAACTTCATTTCGAATGTACGAGTATGTCAAGCTTCATAAAGAACAATGTACAGTAAAACCTCGAGAATGCGACCACCCTTGGGACCTTTGAAAACTGGTATTTTTATTGAAGCAAATACCTAAATACCATGGCATTTAGGTGTATTAACTCTGTTGTGTTCTTTTTTTCACCGGTCTACACGCACACAGTCTATAATCACGTATATGCATGTACAGAGGTTTTTACAAATACATATTGACATCAAGTGATGTTTTATTCAGAAATAACGGCATTACGGCCACGATACACACGTTACAAAAATACATGTTTACAAATACTTATATTACATCGCATATCATTACTGAATATTACATAAACAGTCGGACCTCGTTTATTCGACAACCTTCTATCCGAATAATTGGTATCATCCGAAATAAATATCCGTATTAACAATAATCTTAAGCACGTCGAATTGAAATGGGCTTATCGAAATCATGTATTATTTGAAATAAAATTTCGCACCCGATGAATTTGAGTGAACGAGGTTTGACTGTACGTGCAGAGTTATTATACAGGATACTGTAGGGCTACAACGATTAATGTGTAAAATGTACGATGTAATTATTAAGGTGTCAGCTTGGATTTTTTTATCTAAGAACAGAATGTGGATAAGTCTTTGACAGACTTATCATATACGGTGCAACACATTTACAACGTACTCGGTTATAACACAAACTTGAATAGAATGTGGTATTTGGTATTCCACAACATAGATCTTCTATATCATAATTATATTGAAAAACTAGACGGTAATAATTTTGGATGAAGCGAAAATTTGGATATGTGGGTCACAACATGCATATTTTAACGCGAACATACTCGGTTATAAGGTGCTACACAATTTTGATCGGTTTGGGTGCGAAAACAAAATCGGTCAGGCGTCGCGCCATTTGCTCTCGACAGTTATAGCTTTACGCACGAGAGCATTTCCTAACCTAAATTGGCATCATAATAATAATAATAATAATAATAAATTCTTTATTTTCAGAAGGTTACATAGTTAAGGTTAACAATAAATTGTACATCTTTTTTTCAATATGGCCTTCTATTAACAATATAAACACGCACAAATAAACAAGAATTCACACACGCACACCTACACACACCCAATCACGCACGCATTCACACACGCATACACAATACATTGTACATGTACATCATGTTTTAACATCAGGATGTAAATGAGACTATTAAAAACTACAAAAGTTAAGATAATCTGAAAATAAAATTGAAATAAAACAACAACAATAACAGACACCTCACATAAGACACATACATACAATAATGAAATATTATTGATATCATTGTTTAAGCATTAAGTAGTTCCTATAATTATTTTTAAATGTTTCTGTATCAGACAGACAACGTATATTTACAGGAATTGCATTCCATACCTCACGAGCATAAAAAGAGAATGTTTGTTTACCATAATTTGATTTAAATGAAAGCATGGGTCTGTCCTGAAAGTTCATACTGTTCGCGGTCAATCTAACTGCACTATATTTACACACCGGCTCTTTGGTTTTACTTAGGTCTATATTATTATGAAAGATCTGTCAGGACAGAAGAATTCTCGTGGCTAGATCTTTCTGTGCACGTGGACATGTCTGTTCTTCTACTTAGACCAATGCACGTGCACACAAAGACCTGGCCACGAGAATTTATCTATGTCAATGGCACGAATTCCATCACTTGCAAAAACAAAATCAAATTGTTATGTCAACGTTTCACTTATTGGGTTACACAAACTTAGCACTTTAAATCACTGTTTACGCGAGTACAAAATACAAATATACGTTGTATTCTCATTCAACGTGTACACCATACTTGATACATAGGCGTTTTACTACTTAAACCGCAGGAAATCTAAACATGTTCATTTATCAGACTGTGTTTCATTGTTCGTGTGAATGGGAATTTCAGCGTTTGACATTTTAAATATGTAATAATGTTGTATCCAAGGCTTGGGAGAGAATTTCATCGGAATCATATTCCAACTCTACATCGTTCACTTGAGACATTTTATGTTAGCTTTTGTGAGTGGTTTAATTGACGGTGTGTAAGTCGGATATCGGCCTCGTACATCAGCCTTGCGTTCAGTTACGGCTAAGGGAAGCCGCTCATAATTCGCCTCGCTAACAAGTCTATTGACCGCCTGGTTTGTATTCTGGTTCTCTGCCTCGAAGACAGTAAAGACAAGGAACCAGCCATGCGTTCATTTTGCAGTTTGGTTCCCCGTGTGCATACAATGTGATACGGTGGGCCAGGGATACAAAACAAAACGTGAGTGACAGTTAGCCGTAACTGAACGCATTGTTCGGCTCTCAAATTCGCGTGCTACCTCGGAGTTGCGCGAGCGAGTGGGCACACAGTGGGCGAGCACTTTTTGACAAACAGTGTGTTCAGTAGCAAAACGCGTGCACGGTTTCGTAACTCGAGCGAGTGTTAGCCATAACCGAACGCAAGGCAGGCTTCTGTGAAAGAAAGACCTGTCCTCCGGCTTCTTGAAAACTTCGAGTGCTTTTGCGGTCTCGGCTTTACACGAAGCCCGTGGACAGGTCTTTATTTCACAGAAAGCCCTCGTACTCGGTCTATATCCTATACATATGCATTAAATTTGACTACAGATGGTTCGACTATTGACTGTATCAGTAAGCATAAACCCGGGTTATGATTTACATGTAAGTAAGCCATTATCGTTCAGCTATTTCTATGCATGTATTTAATTGGGCGAAACAGTGCACGTGTGACTGTTCATTCGTCACGAAAAGCTATAACATTCGAAACAAAATGTTTTGCAACAAATTGATCTGTGTTTGAAAAAGAAAGATACAGTGCATGTTCTGTATCACAAACTTATTTCTTGTTTACACCTAAACAGTTTGTGTGTGAACAAGTAGGGATGTCAACGAATATTCTGATATTCGAATATTCGTGTGTACGTCCGAATATTCGAATACTGATTCGGCATTCGAATATTCGATAAAATATATATTTTCAATATAAAAGCTGAATGCAAGTGTATAAATTTCAATGATGGAAATTATCGCATTGAATGACATTTTACGCGTGAAAATAATATCTACAGGTGTTATAAATTGACATGTCATTTTGTATATTTGGGGGCAATAGTGATGTAACACTCTAGTAATGACAATAAGGCCATGAAAGTATAAGTAAAATTTGATAAGCATAAACTAAAAGTTCAACTTCGAATTTCAAATGTATTATTATTAAACAAGAAGGTCGAATATTCGAATATTCGTTCGCAAGTTTGACCGAATATTCGAATACCAAAATTGCCAATGGTTGACATCCCTAAAAAAAGTCAACAGTAATGGACGTTATAACAAAATCTGTTAAATCCATACAAGTAGAACGAATTTTCACTGTAGATCTACACTTATCGATATAACAAAGTTTTGATATAACGAAGTGAATCTCAAGGTTCCCAAAATTCGTTAAAAGCATTTTACATTGTATACTTAGTAATACTTCCATGTGTTGTGTTATATACTTCTATTACTCAACTTCAAAGCGTTATTGTCGTTGTCTCAATACTAGATTGTAATCATGTACAATAAAAACTATTTTGATCACATTGCGTCTTTGTAAATCGGTTCTTTATATATCATTTGTTCGCAATATGCAAGATGTGTTCCTTGCATCCAAATGTATTTTATATAATTGTTCTTTATAAGGTAGTGGTATAAACGTACAGATACAGTAGGACGAGGTCCGGCTGTACATTCAAAATGGTGCATATGTTTACAGTCACTGTCAGGTGATACATAGATATCATTGTTTGATGTCAAAACGAGAAGCACAATTATAATGTTTGTACCAGCAGAGAGAATTATAAAGGAGCTGTAATATACGTTGGTGACAAAAAGAGTTCTTCGAAGGTATTTAGGGCGTAAACAGACGCTCTTGTTTTATACCATACCTCTAACTTTACGCCTCAGTGTCAGATTTCTTTTTTCTTTTTCAGCTATATGCAACATGAAGCTATCACGCCAGATACCGTGGCGTAAGGTGAAGGTTCTGGTCTTTATGGGAATCGCGTTGCTTATAATTCACTCACTTTGGTCTACTTCACGTAGCCGGCTTCTTCCAACCAGTGTGAAATTCACAATTAATGACGACACAGACTCAAGAAAAAATCCACTCGAACCAGACGTAGCCTTGGTTACTAGACACGCTCATGATCCTAAACAAGCTACTCCGAAAAAAGAAGTCAAACAAGAAATACGGCATCCAGACGTACATGATGACAAACAAGCAGGCGAAGTTAGTACGTGCGACAAAATCATTCCATTCGAAGATCATAGTGATCATAGAATCTCCACATACGATCTTCCGGCTCAGACTGATTACAGTCTTGCAGCAGACGGCAAATATAAAATTCCAGAAGAATTTTATAAGACAGACAACAATCCACCGGAAGAGGAAATTAACGTAATACTGGTTCCATTTTCTCACGCCGATCCGGGTTATGGACGCACAGTGGAACAGTACTATGTTTCCATGACAAGAAGTAAGAACTAAGTTATTTTAGTAATTTTCAAATCCACTTACTAACATTGCCCCATTGTTGTCCATAGTTATTTTTGATGGTCGGACAGACCATTCCTTGCACCCCTATTCCTACACATGTTTACTCTTGTACATCCTCAGTGCCTGATGTGTGTAGGGTGTTGTTTCCCTGGGGTCCATTTGGGTAGGCATTGTCTAATATTAATGTATGTGGCGTTCCCTGTTACATTTTAATCTGTCTTTCTGACATTTATATGAACATTCGGGCACTGTATTAGACTACTTTCATTTTGCTGTATACATGGTTTAGTTATTAGGCCGCTGTTTCGAATCCATTGTTGCCGACCACTGCGGGTTCCGTTTGAGCCTTTATACAGACAGTCGGCATGTGAGGAACACATTGGTGAAATACCCTGGTGTACAGCCCGAACTGATAAAAGTGGTGCATGCGATCTTTCTTAGCCTCTTCAAATGTATAGCTAAGTGACATTAGTTGTGCTCTTTGAAGCATTTTAATAACACCTGAACATTTGATATAGTTTGAAATTCAGTATTCTGGGAAAGCATTATTTCTCGAAGAAACAGAGTTTGTTAAATCCTAATTTTGTATCCATAAAGTTAGTTATAAATATCATATTATTTGTTGTTACGTGTTATGCTCACTTCTCTTAATGGTGTGTGTCACTGGAAGGAGGCATCATTCACTGAACGCCAATAAGAATTTAGCCCACCCGGCTAGCTCAGTTGGTAGAGCGTTAGACTGACATCATCCGGCATATTTAAGTTCGATTACCGGTTGGGCAGGTTATGTTTTTTTCGTGACATTGGCTACGGTCATGTCGTCCATATTTGGTGTCAATTGCTCGCAGAACAGCAAGTTAGTACTGATTGATGATTTATACCAGGGAAAGTGGTTAGGTCAACTGGCCACTGTATATGACTGAAGAATTGTTGAAAAATGGCCTAAAACTCGGATGAAAACAAAACCAATAAGAATTATCATGTAACAGCCGGGGCAGTGGTTTTTGTTAGTACTATGTTCTCGTATGTTTCAAACTAAGCTGTTCCTTTGCGTGACAGATGCTATCAATAAATAATTGATAAGGATTTTTTGCTACAAATGATTCATTGTTGCTACTTCTGTTATGGTCTTGCTTGTATTATATAGTTACATGTGAATAGTTTGTATATTCTATGTAACTTATACAGAAATATATGGCGTTTGTTCTCTGTCGTCTATAGAAGGTTTTATATTACAGATGTTCTTGACAATATGGTGACATTTCTTAGTCAAAATCCAAACATGACATTCCAGTGGGCGGAGACTGTGTTCCTTGAGCGATGGTTCCGTGATATTGACGAGACAACAAAACAAAAGGTATCTGAATGTTTTCAATTCTAGTTGGATGTCTGCGTGGAATGTTGCCATACGGTTAATTAATAATAACTGTCTGACAATTAATAATGAATAGACGTGGAAAGTAACAATAGTGTTTACTTTTCACTTCCTGATATTGCAAATATACCCGACAAATGATACCCGTACGTTAATTTCTCGACATAGCCCTGACAGGTAATAAACTCAAATTTCGTTTTTCTAGAAAAAAATAAAATTGTTTTGTTCGATTCCGACTCTTGCGAGTTAAGCTTAACGATTCACTCGCGATGCATGTAAACCCTGGTGTTTTCTTTAAAATATGAACAATGAGTAGTGACATTTTATGTGAACATCGCCCATAAAATGGTTTGAGTTGGATTGGAAAGTACAATTACATAACTGACATAGACATCGAACGATATTTATAACAACAAAGTAAATGTCAATAAATGTTCACGAACACATGCTTTGCTAACACATTGCAATTCCATGGCTAGTATTCGATAATCTTTTATTTATCTATTATCTAGGTACGAGATTTGATTGCTAAAGGTCAGTTGGAGATTGTCCTGGGAGGATGGGTGATGCCTGATGAAGCGATTACGTACTACATGCCGGTCGTAGACCAACTGATAGAAGGACACCAATGGCTTTTAGAGAATATTGGCACTACGCCAACGAATGCCTGGGTGAATGATCCCTTCGGATTCTCAAGTACTATGCCATACTTATGGAAAAGTAGCGGCATTGATAATTTAGTTATTCTTAGAATTCACCAAGCTGTGAAGGCCACGTTGATGAAGAAGCGTAGCCTCGATTTCATGTGGCGTCCATATTGGAATTCTTTTCATGAGAATGACATTCTATGTAACTTGATGCCTTATCAAAATTACTGGAATAGTGACGTTTGTGGACCAGACCAAAATGTATGTAAGAAATTCAATTTTCTACACATGGGATATGGAGGTGGAGCGCAGCAAGTAACAGATACCAATGTGGACATGTTGTCCAAAGAATTATATAATGCATATAAATTTACAGCAAGCCTGTTTCAGTACAATAACATTGTTATATTTCTTGGAGAGGACAATTCGTATGATAACATGCAAAGTTGGCAAAATACCTACACTAACTATGAGAAACTTATATCTTTCATAAATTCACAATCAGATTGGAAAATGCATATTAAGTTTGGAACGATCCGAGAATACTTCGAAAATATCCGATCGGCTGAATTACACTCCGGAGACAAGCGGAAGTTTCCCGTACTGAGTGGCGACTTCTTTCCTTACTCGGACAAAGAAAACGATTATTGGACCGGATACTTCACAACTAGACCTTGGATGAAAAGGTTCACCAGAGAGATAGAACCATTACTTCGAGCTGCGGACAGATTTAGCGTCATGCTATACTTCCACTGCGTTGTTAGAAGAGCATGTGGTGACATTGGGGATGTACACAAAGAAATCCTTCGAGATTTACGCGATGCTAGACGAGAGGTGGGGATATATCAGCACCATGACGGAATAACGGGAACGTCCCTACCTTTCGTGGTTGATGACTATGAGAGGCGATTGCTCAGAGCGTTCCTGTGTTCCAAGAACGCTTTAGCGTTGTCTGTGGTTTCAATTCTAACCAATGGATATATCAAAACTGCTAATGCGTTCGTGGATAATAATGTAAAAGCGAGGGCGCAAGAAATTTTGACGCCAAATATTCACCACTTTAATCAGAACAATCTAAAGATTGTTGTTGCCAACTCTTTAGAAAAAGCAAGGGTAGGCGCCGTTAGTTTTTATATAGATAGAAGGGAGATCGGATCCGTATCAAACGTTATTTCATATCAAATATCAGAATCTGACTCCAGTAGGTTTCAGAATTCCTACCGTCTGACTGTCCTTGTACAATTATCTCCCTTTGAATTAAAAACTGTTGAAATACAAGCGAAACAAAACGATGGCACCAATCTGTCGCCATACATAGAAGACATAGATCGTACCGGGTCTGGTGCAGACAAAGTGGTGTCAATTGAAAACAAGTTCATGACAGTGGAATTTTACAGTAAAAATGGTTCATTGAAGTGCATTCATGACAAAAATGGACATTCTTTGAACATTTCTTCAGCATTCTTGAAATACAAGCCGCTAAAAAGCGGCGCATATTTGTTCGGACCCGCTGGTCCGGCGGAGTCAATAAATACTTTACCCACTCCACAAGTTAAAGTTTCAACCGGTCCGGTATTTTCCCAAGTACTGTTTCAGTATGGTTCCGGATTTATACAGAAATGGACATTATACCATACCAGCGATGTGAAAGGACAAGGGTTACATCTGACGCAAGAAATTTCGTTGTCTGCCGATCCAAATTTGATCGAATCCGAAATAATTCTTCGATTAAAAACCGATATTAATAGTGGGAACATTTTCTTCACAGATCAAAACGGATTTCAACTTATGGGCAGACAAACTGACCGAAACAAACCTATTGAAACCAACTATTACCCTATCACATCCATGGCTGTTATAGAAGATGACGCTAGAAGACTTACATTGCACTCAGCACAAAGTCACGGAGTTGCCTCCCTTGAAAAGGGCTGGCTTGAAGTGATGCTAGACCGTAATATGGGTCATGACGACGGAAAGGGTCTTGGAATGGGAGCAACAGAACGCATTCCAACACTTACTGAGTTTATTATACAACTCGAGTACAAAAGTGGAATTGTCGAAATACAGGAACCGCGTTATACGCATGCGTCAACTGATAGCTATTTACTAAACGAACAATTACAAAATAAACCAGAAGCTTTTTCAATTGCTCAGCAAGTAGAAAAATTTCAGGAGAGTTTTAATATTCCAGAAAAACTAGCTCCATTTCCGTGCGATACGTCGATCGTTTCTTTACGAGCTTTAGTCACAAATGACCTTAAAATAAAAGGAACAAGCTTAGTTCTACATCGTAAACCGAAACACTGCTCTTTCCCAGTGAACGTGACATCATGTTCGACGACTGACGATCCATTAAGTTTTCTTAATTTTAACTTTGGGTTAGATACTGAACAATTGTCAGGGAATGTGTCAGAGACAACCTTGTCCCACGTTCATTCACTCGGAAAAATCCAAGTATCAGACGATATAAGACCAGATGTTAATGAACTCCGGTCGTTTTTTATAAAAACATGAAACTTTGGGTAAAATTTGGGTTAAAATTCAAAGGTAATAGTTTTACCATAACACATCGAGGAAAAGCAGGTCCCCGGAAAGGATAAGTAAACTCATTTAGTAACAAGATTAGCTTGTTTATAGATAGTTCCAATATCTACAATATCCTTGTTCTTAATCATCAGCCATTTTGATCGGCAAAACTGGTAAACTTATAGGAGTAATTCCGAAATATGTGATAATCGAGAAAACACCAAGAAAATTTGCATATGACAATCACTATTGCTTCAGCTTTCTGGGCCAACTGCCCACATGAGCATATTCAATAAGTTACTTTTTTATATCTTATTGTTTTATCGTTTATTAATTATACTCCCTATTAATTTTAATTAAATTTGCCTATCAATATGGCTGAGTATTCAGAACAAGGGAGGTAAATATTGTAAATGTGGGAACTATCTTTGTACAGTGTGGAAAATTTGAACATTGGGGTTTTCGTCGGAAATTTCAAGTTATGAAAGTCTTTGTGGACGAATATTGTTTAATGGAAGATTGTTTATAATATGTCTGTCATCCTTTTGAGCGACAATGTTTATCGTAGTAGGCGGTGAGATGGACAAGGGAGTGTGAAAGACTGTAACGGATCACTGATGAAATATAGTGCCAATCTCGACCATTCCAATGTGCCGTACAACCTGTGTTACCATTTTACTATTGAATACCACTTTTAGATGTCTACAATTCAAACACTAGACATTCGCATTCGAGTTGCAAATATCTAGAACTAGAATACTGGATGTATAAAAGAAGCATTAACTAGTAAAACGGCACCCCATATGGTGGTGATATTTACTCGGAGGTAATAAAAGATAAAGATTTTTCGTCAAATCATATTGCCCTCAGTGGAGGTTATAAACGCTTTATACATTACATTCCATTACCAGAATTGTGTGATTGTTACTTAGCAAATGTGTTTGTTCTGTTATTCATGTGTACCTTATATACATTGTAAATATCTTATATTAACGCTTTAACTAACGGATGCCGTTAGTATCATTGCACACCGCATTGGCTGTATGTCCACCTGAAGTCTTAGACTTCGTCTCCGTCGATTAATTTTGATTAATTGCATCCTTTTTCAAAATTAAATGAGGACTCAATTATGTTGTTTCATTTACGTATGAACAAACCAAAGCCGCTCTAACAATGACTTACCTCTCGGAATCTTTGTTTTTTGCTCTCTATTGATGGAAGTGTTTCAGATTCATGTTGGTTTATTTTAGAACATATGTATACATTGTATTGGTAAGCTGACTTCTTTTTTGGATGGGGAGACTTTCCTATGACAAGGGAGCTTATTCATAACCATTGTAAGTCTGAAACTCAGACTTAGACTTAAAATTTAAAATGTTTGTTTTGCTCCAATATTGTTATAACAGTCTAGATTTAAACAGTGTAGTGAGGGTAACATGAGTTATTCAGATAGCATTTCATTAGATTAGATTTAATGGAAATATAGTCAATATAAGTTTTGCAAATATAAAGTTAAAGTCTGAGTTTCAGACATAATGTTTTTGTGAAAAATGCCCCAGGAAAGACTAGATTCCATGCCGTACACTTATTAATCCCAATGCCGATATAACATACCGAGGGTTTAGTGCAAGACTAAGGCAACTCTGATATAAATACGTAGAAGTTACGATAGTCTTGCATTGAACCCTCGATACCGTCGCTAAAGCTACTCCGAATCACTACATACGAGGCATGGCATTTAGCCATTCCGATACATGGAGAAAAGGTATTTCTCATTTTATTATTAAATGTGTTTATATGTTTGTTAAGATTCAAAATTGAATTCAGCAAATTTAACTAGATTTGTTGTTGTATACTACCACAATACTCAGTCGGGATCATTCGAAACAAAGTGGACATATTTCTTTGCTGTTATTGATGCGTTATTGGTGCATATTTAATGGTTATCAAAATAACCTCATTTACTAATGATATCATTCTTGAAATATCAGCATATCTTCATTTATTTACTTATTGAGAAAGCCTAGTTGATATTTGTATGAGTTGATTGTTGTATGATTGCGTGTAAATGTAAATTGTATCTCAAACATACTCTACAGTACAACCTCTCCATAGCAACATGGTACAACCTCTCCATAGCAACATGGTACAACCTCTCCATAGCAACATGGTACAACCTCTCCATAGCAACATGGTACAACCTCTCCATAGCAACATGGTATGCACGTTTGGCTGTTGTTATGATGTTGTTCTTCTAGAGCTGTTAAATTGGTAGTATTGTCATTACAGCGAAATTAATATTGTAGATGTAGCGAGGATGGTGCACAAGAGAGGGTCGCTTTGGCGTGGTTGCACTGTATATTAGAAATAGCATTACTGATCTCAATAAAGTATCTTTTAATTCTGGGTCGTCTTCAATTATTTACCTTTTAACATCCAATATTGTATTCATTTAAATTATATTATGGTTCGGATTTGTAATACAATGTTTCAGTAGCAGACCCATGAGACAGATCATCAAGGGTAAGTACATACAAGTCAATACGTACAGGTATACAAACATAAGAGAGAATAAGTTGCTACAGGGAACGCCACATTACATAAGAAAAGGCCTCTTTACACAGACCTCCGGGAAAACAACAGTCCATAAAACATCAGGCATTTGGGGACGTGCAAGGGTAAACACTCAAGGGAACAGTGGCGCCAGTAATGGCATAGTAAACCATAAGGGTCAACTAAGGAGAATTAATGAGGACAAACAGGGGAGTGGGTGGAATTTAACGGACGCAATACGTCACAGGACAAGTCAAGACAGCTGGCAACAGTAGGCCGAAAGAGGGAGAAAATAACATTAACACTATATCTAGTTGAAGAATTGCACATGGGGAAAGGGAAATTTAACACACATTTAAACACAAATAGAAATAATAATCATACAGCGAGTTACAGCCTTGGAACTGTCGGTAAAAATACTGGCAGCTTAAATCGATTTAACAGTGAGCTAACCTACACTTAATCTATATATGGCCATTGATTTCCAACACACACACATAAATTGACTCAGTAGGCAGTAACATTCAAAGCCATTAACCATTACGTACATAACAACAGACACACTGTGTTTAATCCGGCACGATGAAACAACCACATCAGTCTGATCTTGCTCTCAGTAACTAAATTATTTACACCAGAATGCAATATAACCACAAAATATTAAACGATAACCTAATGTAAAGAGAACCGGAAAATTGTAGTTGATAATTAGACATAATCTTACATACTGGTAATAGAGAAAGTGAATTTAAATACAGACAAATAGAAATAATATTATATGTATTGAGAAAACACAACAAATTTACGACTGTACCAAATAAGGATTAAGTTGTGTTATAAAACAGCAATATAGAGAGAAATGTGTCCTTGTTAATTCCAAATGACTTCATATTCAACTGATATATATGACTATATATGAAGAGGATGGCAGATTAATAAAAACTCAAAATGATTAACCCAACTAATAGTTCGACATACTTTGACAAACAATGGACATCACAAAATGAAACAAGGACAAACACAACGCAAACCCAAAACATTATAGACACCACAGCACAACAAAATCCCAAAAGGGCTGGGTAATAGTTTTGAGATACTCCATGGAACATATTCTGTTAGTTCCAGAGCAAAAGTTAATGCCTACTAGATCCCGAACATATCCTGTCATATCATGTCATATCAAGTATAGTTAGTCTTAAATATAAGCGCCCGGCGTGCAGTCAAAACAGGTGCGAAAACTATCAAGTATTGATTTACTAGAGTTTACCTGTAAGTAGAAGGTTACGCTTATTAAAGTCCTCTAGATTATTATTCGCCCTTTGAAACCGTGTAAGTTGAGATACATAGATGCCGTTCGAGGAACACTCGGAATATTGCCGTCGAGTGGCAGTCAGTATTTACCAAAGAAACACATGTATACAAAGGTAATAATCCAATCTACCTCATGCAATCGATATTTGTTTAAAAACCCATAACATTACAAAGAAACAGCAACAGAAACACGGGGTGAGTACGGAAAATCTATTTTTTTACATTTTTAATGATATAATTTTGAAAAAAAAATCTATAGCATAAGCTAGTATATTTTCTCTCCTTTCCAGAAATTGATATTAAAAATATTTACCAGAATTTTGTGTGCGTAACGTGTGTGCGTAACGTACCGAACGTAAAACATCACCAAAAGTCATTCTACATGTACAAAGTTACTATACAGTGTATAGAGTTAATCCATTAATGTGTAAATTGATAAACTTGTCAAAACACATGGCAAGGCTATCGCCTTAAACCAATTTTCCAGTCAGTAAAACTGCAAACACGAATAAAGGGTAACAAGAGTGGTATTTACATTGAATTAAGTATGAAATATTTCAGAAAGCAATTGTAATCTGAAAACCAATTATCGATGTTAGACCCACGCATTTTAAGTACGGTATATGATGCCACTTGATGTCCATAAAACCTCATTGCAACACAATCTTGTCAATTATTCAACAACATTGAGAATGACAAAAGAACTACAGAGATCAATCATTCCATTGTGAATATTATAGACAGAAAATGATTTCAATATCATTTTGGTTTTTGAAAGAATAGTACACTCGGCGGCGGGTATACGTAATCGTCTATATTTTTCTTATTATCTTCTTAATATATTGTACATATCCCACTATGGGGCATCGTCGTACAAGATATATGTACTGCATAAGGTGTTGTGCGGAGTACAGATGCGTAGATAAAAAGAAACGATAAAAACAGGTTAATTAACAGAACAACTCTTCAGTTTTAGTTACACACAGCAAAACCTGTATTGAAGTCTCTAGGCTGTCAATTGTGGCCAATTGCTCTGGTAGCAGATTCCACATTCTGATCGCCGAAAGAAAAAAGGGGGAGTACTTCTTGACATCGGTATAGCAAAATTGGTATTTGGAATATGTGTCCGTAACCATGCCCACCCAGTGTCGCTTGGTGGATGCGGGTGGGTATCACCTTTCACTTGGCGCAAATCTTGACAATGGATGTTGTAGGTGTGTTGTACAGGGTTCCTCCTTCTTGTGATGCGGATCACCTCACATTTGCTGGGATTAAATGACATCATCCATGTTCTTTCCCATTCGTGCAATCGGTTTAGGTCCTCTTGTAGAGCCCAAGAGTCTGCAGAACATATCTTCCGATAAACCAGGCTATCGTCAGCAAAGCGGCGACTAGTTGAAGTGACGCTTTGTGGGAGGTCATTTATATATATCAGAAACAGGAGGGGCCCAAGTACAGACCCTTGGAGAACCCCAGAGTTGACCGGTGATGAGTCAGAAGTATGACATTCTATGACGAACTTCTGATTACGGTTTCAGAGGAAGCTGCAGATTCATCTTAAGATAGTGCCTCTGATGCAATAATGGTCTACTTTAGCAAGAAGTCGTTGGTGTGGGACCACATCGACTGCTTTGCTAAAGTCTAGGAGGATGGCATCGACTTGCTCAACTTCATCTAAAGCTGAGGATAGGTCTTGAAGTTTTAGAAGGAGTCGACTTTCTGTTGATCTTCGCTTCCGGAAACCATGCTGCTGGTCAGATAGAATATTGAGATGGTCGACGTGTCTGATAATGTGGCTATGAATGATGTGCTCAAGGATTTTGCAGCAAAGAGAGGTGTGTGATATCGGCCTGTAGTTGGCTGGATTGCTGTGGTCTCCTTTCTTGGAGATAGGTGAGACGCTAGCTTTCTTCCAATCAGATGGAACTTCACCTTTTTTAGCGATGCATTGAACATTAGATTAAGGGCTGGAGTAATGTCATCTGCTTACTCTTTGAGGAAACGTGTTGGCACATTATCTTGTCCAGAGGCCTTGTATGGGTTAAGGTCATGGAGGGGTTTCTTCACACACCCCGCTCTTATAGTGAATGATGCATGTATGGATAGATGTTTTCTCCAATGGAAGGCACATCAGGTGTGGAGGTAGTTCGATCAGCAACTAATACTATAGTGACTATGGTGACTATCGTTGGATGATAACACTAAGTCTAGTTCATCTATGGTCTAGTTACTCTGGTCACTCTTCGAACTTGGAGGTTTGAATACTATATAGAGGTGTTCCGAACATAAACTATGGTTCAACCACCGATTTAGTTCAGAGGTGAACACCCATGCAAATTGTTTGTTGAGAATGGATGCTTTGATGCTGGGGTCGTTGTGGGCAACGCCATCATCCTTTAATTTGGAGATACCACTTCGACCCGATCACTTGCCCTTGACAAATGAGTAGAGCTCCTTAGGGCTGTCTGAGACTATGTGTCTGGCATAAGCATGGTTTGTTTTTGACATTCATACTGCTGTTCCTTCTCGAGGTTCCTATAATATATATTTGAATGTCGTTGTCTGACCCAGTGAATCTGTAAGGTTATGTTAATATTTTCCTTAGCTTTTACTCTTTACATTTAATTCAACATTTTATTTAATATTTTAAGAAATTATGTATAGTACAGATGCTATATTAGAAGTGTATTTCGGTAATGGAAAATGGAATTCGGTAAAACTAAGGTTATCTGGATAGACCGCATATACAGTAAAATGACGTCTCGGAGTAAACTCTTTCGCAATGTTAATCACGTGACCACGACGCAAATAAGTAAAATGGTGGACGAATAAATTCACAATGCAAAGCTGCAAAATTCACCGAATCAATCTAAAGTAAGGAATTATATTTAACGAGATTAAATTTTTTCGATAAACAGTTGTCGAGTTAACAATACTGTCAATCGCATGACCTGTGAAATTGGAATATTGCATCCTTTTTTAATCGACCACATGCACTCGTCTTGGTTTGTTGTTGGTGCCCCAAGTTTTTTCCTTCAAGAGCCAATTTTGGAACCAATTGGCTTCGGTCATTTTTGGGCTATACTTCGCATAAATGACAAATTTAGTTTATTCCCCACAGTCCCCTGCTATATTCTATAGACAATGTTTTTCACTGTTATTCGTTCTAGGGTTCCTTTGAAATAACTTTAACAAGAGTTTGGCACTTCATTCTTTAGGCTTACAAATCATTTGTAACTGAATTTGTAGGATGATTCTTCATCATTTCATATCCAGGGTTCTCTTTATGCCTTCAAGTGTTGGTAGATTGTAGTCCTGGGACTCATTGACCTTCAAAAGCTCATAGTTTTCTACTGCTTCATCAAAATCACACAATTACTCAATTTACTGTTTACAGTCTACATTTGAAATTTGCCACAGGTACTTGAAAATAAACTATTTTAATGTTCTATATACTATGATAAGAATATTATTATTATAGTATATACTTATAATATAGGCCATATGATATAGAACATTAAACTAGTTTAGTTTCAAGTACCTGTGGAAATTTGCATGAAGATCCAAACACAAGTCGCATGCAAACAGTTGGCAAATGAAACGTAAAGTAAAAATAAAGTCCGCTAAATTATATGTGAATAGTCTTAACCATGAGACATTTATATTCAGGCAAAAATAATTTAGATTCTTTGTTAAGTACAGAGCGGGACAACATGTACAGATTTCATTATTATATGCGTTGCAGGTCGATCACGCAAGTCGGGCACACTGGAAACGTTCTGATTGGCTGACAGTGGTCTAGTAGACAAGGTCATTCTCTCACGGTTGTTGGCCACTTATAACTGCATAAATATAGCATTGAAATTGAGTGGAAAATTGCTGACTGTAAAAACTTTTTGTCGAATTAGCAAATACTTTCCAATGATTTGAGTAAATTTGATTTTTCTTCAGCCAATTTTGATTAGATGTCACCAATGGCGCAATTTGCCTTGGTAGGATGGTTTGACTGATTAGCTAAACTAGTACTGATATAAAGTAAAATTTATTGAAAATGCTTACCTAGTTTAGAATTGCATATATTTGACCAGGATTACACCGTTCGGTATTTCATAAACATTTAAGGTGAAGAAGAACAAAGTTGGTATTTGTTTACACTTTTTTGAAGAATTGAAAGTCCAAATGACAGTATTTGTTAATTGTATCCTATCTTATTGTGGATGGTCTCATTTCACAGACATCATATTTTGTTAACATAGCGATAAATTAATGTCCTTACCTTACCCTCAGATGACAATATGTTTGTCCGCATAAAGGTGTCCATGAAAAATTTGCAATTATAAAGCATTATACCTTGCCAAACATGACAGTTGTATGCATCATGAAGAGTGTACACTCATCTACAATTTGGCAATAATAAGACTAAAAAACTGTTGGATTTTACAAGTGCTCTTCTCAATTAAGTCAAATGCCTTTCCAGACACTCACTACCCTGTCTTCGCATCAGCGATGAGGGAAAAAAGTTATTAACTCTGACAGACATAACTTGTCTACAGTGTAGTTTAACAAATTTTAAACAAACAAAACTCATTCTTCACCATAAATATATATAGAAAAAATAGCAACTACCAGCTTTATACCAGGTTAGCAATTTCTGTTTATATTAGTCTGTCTATTATTATTATTTACTTTTAGCCTGAATGTTTTACCAGAAACCGTCATGTGTGGCATTCATAGATGCAGCAGATTTGTTGTTTAGATATAATTATGTTTTTAGTTATTTGTTACTATATGATTATATATATATTTGTCTTTTACAGACAATAAATTGAATCATTTGAAGTTAGTACAATGCTGTTAGGGAAGAAAGGACTCTCCAAAAGAGAGCAGGAGGAGTTGCGTCGTAAGGTAAAATATTTCTCCTATGAACAGGAATCACCTTGTTAAGCATTTAATGCTTTGTATTGATTGAATATATATTATGTAAAGAGTGGAACTAGAACAGTGCGATATAGGTGTGAACAAATGATATAGTGTCAGTTTCTCAAAATTATGACTATTCCATATTATTTTTAATTGACATGTAATGTAATGTAAAGTGGACAGATACATGTTGGCTTCCACTGGTTACTATGGTAATTGTTTTAAGTCTCATTACTTGGTTGATATGAACTACCAGAAGTTCTTTTCCTCGGACACATTTGTTTAAATATCAATAATCAATTGGTGATAATATTCAGTATGTATTTTATAAGATCACTGTTATGAACTAAAATTAAGAACACTTCAGTTATAGAACATGCAGGGTTATGCACCTGATTGTTTGTAAAGGATGGATGGATAGGTTGGTTGTAAATGTTTATAATTGCGGGTTGCATACATAAACTTGATCTATTTATATTTATTTTATAGTTAAAAATCTGATGAAATATTAAAACAATGTTCAATGAATTTGGGTTTATTATTTATCTTCTTTATCAGGGGTGTCATTAATTCTTGAAGTAGCAGGTAAATCATCAATTATAGTAGGTGGGGTCTGGGGGGTAATGCCTTAATTATGATCAGTCATACAAGAAAAGAAACATGGTAATGATGCTTAAGTTACTGGGTAATTTAAGCTGCTCCCAGCTCATATTGATACCTCTGTATATATACATGTAGATACAGGGGCTCCACTCTGTATATAAATATAGATACAGGGGCTCCACTCTGTATATACATATAGATACAGGGGCTCCACTCTGTATATACATATAGATACAGGGGCTCCACTCTGTATATACATGTAGATACAGGGGCTCCACTCTGTATATACATATAGATACAGGGGCTCCACTCTGTATATACATATAGATACAGGGGCTCCACTCTGTATATACATATAGATACAGCGGCTCCACTAGGTGCTGAATCTCAAGGGTCATTTTGATAACTTATACTGCATTTTACCATTTTATAGTCAAATTACCTAAAATTTAGAGAAAAAGTGACACTTCGGCCAGCTTCTTGAGGGGCAAAATGTGGCTTTTTTGAAATTCCAGGGGTCAAAGGGTTAACTTCAGGGTCAAATGGAACCCCTGTGAAATATTAAAACAAAGTTCGATGAGTTTTGGTGTACGATTATATAAATATAGATATCTTCAAATTTCTTTTATTTGCAGCAAGACCAAGTAGCAGCAGCAGCGGTATATGAAGACTTTGTTGCCTCGTTTGCTGAGAGTAGTAAACAAGGTAAAACATGGGTGAAAGGAGAAACTGTAAATGCTGATAAGCCTTCAGGTAATGCCATATTTGTTACTATAATTAATGTTTCTTCGACTGTTTCAATAATATATATATATATGACAGGGATGTGATTTTTCCGCGGATTGGGGTTTTCCATAGGTCAATCTCACGGAACATATAAATCTGAGGAGCAAATTTGTAGATGGGGAAGTAGGGTATGAAAGATTCAGGTTGTGTAATGGTTGATGTGATTTTAAACAATACCAAGTATGTAATGTGATTTCAAACACAACTGTGTGGTTGTTGTTGTTCTTGTCTTGAATTGACAATGAGCACTCTCTACCAGACATATTGTGGTAAACCTGGGACTTCCACTAGGATTTTAAATATGGAGTCCTGAGAATATGTTCTTTTTTAAAATGAGAGTTCTACTATGAAATTTTAACAAAAGTATGCAAAATAAAAGCTGTAAATGTGTTCCAGAGAACCCTATCAGCAGCTACTCCATCAGTCTGTGTGTCCGTCCAAGCTATTTCTCGGCAACCACGGACAGGAATTCAATGAAGCCAAATGTGAAGCTTCACAACCAAGAGGAGATGCGCATATTGTCGACATGTTCTTGTTCAGTAATTGTTCATATACTAATGGCCCTTTCTTTATGTGCATACTTTTATTTTGTTCAATGTGTGTACTAGGGTACAGGGATTTAAAGCTGCTAACAATTTGTATCATGTTTGGCATGGAATCTTGAAATGACTGTAGAGAAGTAGAAATTCATTGACTTGAATTAAGATTATAACTTAAGAAAGTGATGAGATTTGTCTACAATTTGCTTATTACTATTTTTAATGTAAAATTTATGTTTCTGATTTCAGCTAAGATTGAGAAAGGTCGCTATTATAAACCTACGTCAAAACTTGCTGAGTTAGCATCAACTTTCCAATCAAAAAAGGAAGACGACAGACCAGAAAAATCCTCGGTAATTTAGTTATTATGAATTTCTTTATACAGTAAATCCTCAGTAATAAGACCACCTTAGGGACCATTGAAAACTGGTCTTATTATTGTGGTGGGCTTAATATTGGGGTTGAATATAAAGCAACCCAGTCAAAATGGACTCGAACATTGTGGTCTCAATTTTGAGGTGGTCTTGGGGTTATTTTCATAGGTTCTATAGTTATAGATGCACTATTTGTGACGGGATCAGAAGTATGATCATATACTGTAAATGACAATATAGATAGTTCCCACATTCCCTCCCTTGTTCTGAATAATCGGCTATATTGATAGGCAAATTTCCTTAAAGTTTATAGGGAATATAATGTAAATGATGATAAATAATCAGATATATATAAAATAACTTAGTCATTATGTTCATGTGGGCAGATGGCTCAGAAAATTGAAGAAAAAGTGATTGTCACATGTATGGACATTCTCTTGTTATTTGCTCAATTATCACATATTTGGGAATTACTCTTGTAAGTGCTTTTCACTTTTGCCTATCAAAATGGCTGATGATTAAGAACAAGGGAGGTAATATTGTAGATGTGGGAACTATCTATAGGAATAACTGTCTCACAATCTTTCATTTGTTGTCCTGTATCGGCCTTAAAGAAAACTGTTAGTTCCGAGGATTGCATTTTCTTTTGATTTACTGTTTACGTCTTTAGTGTAATTATTATTATTATCTAATTATTATCATAGTTACCATTATTTTCATCATTTTCAGAAGCCAAGTTCAAAGAAGAAGAAAGATGAAAAGAAAAAAAGTAATTTAGAATTGTTTAAAGAAGAACTAAAAAGGTATGATTTTGAGAATTCACCACTATAACTTATTTATCAACAATGCTATAGACACACTATCGTTTGATTGATAGTGTTTTGTTTATAGTGATTTATTTCATCATAGATTCAGTTACAGTTTATTCATAGACGTTCCAAGGCATTTTTTACCACCACGACCCTACAGCACCTTGTAAGTTGTATGAAAGATACCACAGTGTTTGAATATTCTTTTACCATATTGTCTGCAAAATATTATTTCTTTAATTGTATGATAATTGTATTTACGTGATATGATGTTTTGTGATATTAAAAAGGAAATATTGTGGATTGTTTTACTTCCCTAAGCAGATCTCAAGCTAATCCAGATACTCATGATATGTAGGGCTATTGTTGATACAAACGATATTTATATATTAACAATTTTCTTTATTATGGCAGGAAAAATTCAGGATAATGGATACAGTTTAAAAATGAGCCAAAATAGCATAACATTGCTTTGTAGTCAGCCGCTTGTTAAATAGTGCTCTGGTGGATAATGCATTCCAAATGGCAGCAGTATAATATAATGCTATGTTAAAAATATGGATTAATTACTTAAATGGTATCTTGTTATCATATAAATACAAGTTGAACATTTAAATATGCAGGTCCTACACACTTAAAATAGTCCATTAAAGGAATTTAAAATTATAATCGATAAATCTACATCGTCGATATGCAAAAATGGAATCAAGACAGCCCTAACCATATGTAAGAATAGCGTACAAATTCTCCAAAGGAGATGTCCTTCCTTTGTTTTACTAATTCTGCATGCTCTTAGCCGACAGCTTGAACAAATTTCTTGGTAAGACCATGTTTATTGGATGTTTTGTGGGTACTTCAGGATACAAGAGGAACGAGAGGAGAGACACAGATTTAAACGTATGATGAAAGGTCCAGACGACACAGTGGGTAGTATTGCGCAGTTTCCTGAAGAGGATAGAAAATCTAGATTCGAACCTGATGCAGATTTAATGACTGGTAAATTTTCGCAGTTCTGATATATTATGAATTTATGAAATACGATACATGTAGTTATATTATTATATGTAAGTGAAAAGTGTTATACGTTGTGCTAGGAAGGAGAGTATGAATCACATGCTGTTTCCTAATTTTAGTCTTCATTCAGCAAATTAAGAAAATCTTAAAAAACTGCTCCATTAAGAACAATTATGGTCATGTTGACTTGGTTTATTTAATTAATTACAGATTTTGTTACCATTAACTTGAGTATAATATATATGGTATAAATTCTTGTGTAATGAGGAATTGTAGGACATGAACTGTTTCGATTTTTTTCACAGAACATGACTTGACTACCATTAATTTTTCATTTCAGCATCGCAAGGACTTGGGATGTATGATCTTACTACAGACGAAACTTCCACAAATATATATATATCCAGTATCAATCCTAAGGTAATATTTCTGATTTTTCAGCTAGGGGTCTTTGGACCCTTGTGTTTGACAAATTGGGGGTCCTTAGAAAATGCGTATGGTCCTAGATATGCATTTTATACTTGACAAAGGTTTATTTAAGGGATCCCAGGGATGCACAGTAAGTCAGGGACTCCAGATTTCTGTGTTAAGAAAATCCCTGATGACATGTTGCATGAAAATGATGTAAATGATTTATTTGGTTACCATAACAGAAATCCATGAAACTAATTATGTAAATGATTTATTTGGTTGCCATAACAGAAATCAATGAAACAAATGATGTAAATGATTTATTTGGTTACCATAACAGAAATCAATGAAACAAATTATGTAAATGATTTATTTGGTTACCATAACAGAAATCAATGAAACAAATGATGTAAATGATTTATTTTGTTACCATAACAGAAATCAATGAAACAAATTATATAAATGATTTATTTGGTTACCATAACAGAAATCAATGAAACAAATTATGTAAATGATTTATTTGGTTACCATAACAGAAATCAATGAAACAAATTATGTAAATGATTTATTTGGTTACCATAACAGAAATCCATGAAACTAATTATGTAAATGATTTATTTGGTTACCATAACAGAAATCAATGAAACAAATGATGTAAATGATTTATTTGGTAACTGTTGTATGTATAACCAAATTGTTTATATCACAGATGACAGAGAAACAATTGATGGAATTATTTGGTAGATTTGGACCTTTAGCAAGTGTTAAAATCATGTGGCCTAGAACAGAGGAGGAGAAATCCAGAGGAAGAAATTGTGGTTTTGTTGCATTTATGAATAGAAAAGATGGTGAACGGGCATTAAAACACCTTAAAGGTAAGTCTTGTTATAATATGTGTAGGATTGATAAGTATAAATAATACCGAATTTCATGCACACCTCTTGGCATGGATTTTTATGCCTTGGCCGTTCTAGAAATAGCAAAGGGGCATAACTTGTTACCCCTGTCCATGTGTCCGTGCAAAACATTGTTTCCAATCAATAACCCTTGAACATAAATGTAGGGTAATAAAATACAGGCCGATTTTGATTTTGTTACAATCCAGCATTTTTTATAAGAGTTATGGCCCTTATTAAACTTGAAAGTCCATAGTGGGGGCATCTGTGTCCTATGGACACATAATTTATATAGTAATGAATAAAATGTGTATACAGAAGTATACAGTATTAACATGCAAATTTATTGTCTCTTAAATGTTTGTATCAATATTTATTTTCTGAACATCATATAATGATATCAGATGACAATATCACAAATCTACAATACAGGTAGAGAAATAGGAGGTTTTGAAATGAAGTTAGGTTGGGGTAAGCCAGTACCCATACCACCACACCCGATATATATCCCTCCGGCATTAGCAGAACTGACACAGCCACCACCGCCGTCAGGTCTACCCTTCAACGCTCAGTCAAAGTCAAGCAGACGAGATGGTCGAGGTTTTGGCACACCTGCACCAAAGAATCGAGCGGAGATGGAAAAGGTAACAATTATTGACGGAATGAGAAACAATTATTAACGTTTTGTTCGCAATATTTTAGCACATTCAAATCATTGTAATTTTTAAAGAATTTCAGTATTCTAGTGTATGTAGTACATATGATGAAATGTGTAAATGATGAATATTCATTTTTTTTCTGCACACCTTAATGCAAGTACTTTTGTCTGTAATTGCGTAACATCTTAGTCAGTATAACAAATACAGTATACTAAAATGGTTCAAGGATTATAGATATTGTGAATTCTGTTCAGAATTGTATGACATAATACAGTTTACAGTGTATTAGCAAGTCTTGTTATCAAAACATTCGGCGTTTTTGGAATTTATCATTAACCAAAAATACTTAACTAGTGATTGTGTTCTAAGCATGACATCAACATTATGTGCGCATCTGGGATGAAGAACTTTCGTTTTGTTTTACAATGTTTGTTTGAAACACTGAACACTGAACTACTGTAACATGTATGAACATTTGTGACTTTAAATCTGGAGAGAGCAAGATTGTTACTAATCTGTTACTTAGCAACCTAAGTATGCTCATTATGCAAATTGAAATTCTACTGTCGCAATGCTTCTCTAAACATTAATAATATGATAAATTAACAAGTAATTACATGTAAGATGTGTTATTTGAATGCTGTGAATAGTTGGTAACACCGCATTATTTAATATTCTTCACTTTGGCCATTCTCCAGACCTTATCGAAAGCCGTCGTCAAAGTGGTTATTCCTACAGAAAGGTATTGCCTCTTTTTTGTATTCTTACTAAAACTATAAAAAAAAATATTGTAAGTAACAGTTCAGTCATGTGACTTTTGTGACTGAAATGAACTATTTCAAACAAAGCTAGATTCAGAAATGCCAGTTCTTCTCTGTGTTGTCATGTTTCAAAAACGATTTTGTGGTATTTGGTGTCATTGAACATAGTCTACATCTTCTACGGTCATGTTTACTGTGCATTTGAATTTTTGATTTTGTCAAATTTTTATATTTCAACATAGCAAAATATTTTGGATTTTTGTCTTTGCTAATTAATTTTAGCTACCAACGAGTGAGAATAAGGTTGATACCTTTACAGGAACTGCCCCTTTATTGAAACTGGGTTATGCTTTCTTACTATATTTAAATTTAACTCTTTATTCGATGACATCTGGTTTTGACCAAGAAAAAAATTAACAACTGGCATTACTGAACTGTTAACTTCAAATAAGAACCAATCAAATTATTTTTGAAACAAATTGAGGATGTGAAGGCATTAGTGAGGAAAACCACGTACAGCCGAGGGGAAGATTTGGTAGAAGATGGACGACACTTGATGGAATGGTCTCACATCAACAGAACATCTACATGTACTTGAAGAAAAGTCTACCTGTTAATTCTCTCTAAGCGTATCATTAAAATTTTAGTTATAAAATTAAGTGCCAAGTAAATACGATAGTGAGTCATGAAAAAGTGTACAGTGTGGTTCAGTAATGTGTAACCATTGATCTTTTAAATCATTTTGACACTGTCAGATAGCTTAGAGGGAATTTTCATATATTGAGTTACGTGTGATTGTGTGTGTGTGTGGAGAGATTATGAAGATAATGTTCCCTCCCTTCATTACTGGAATCAACTTTACCATGTGGTGTTTAAGAAAATCTTTAAATGACATCTGATATATTCTAGTCATCTATCTAAAGAATGGATTTGTCATTTTCTGATTCGAAGTGAAGAGTTTTTTGTTAAACTATTAAGCTTAGGTATATATAAATATATAATGAACACATTTTATATATATTCTCTTAGGATCTGACTGTGAGACTGTTATTTTTTGTGATAAAATGTTGTGTGAGAGTGTGTTAGTCACAATGTGTGAATTGAGTGCTTTGTATGTAAAAGCTATGTTTCAATGGTGTAAGAAAGCACTGTGTGTATTTCGATGTATCTGAGTTTGTAAATACATGGAGTTGAGGTGTCAGTATTAGGAGTCATACATAGAGCATTGATAGAGCAAGTTGAAGGATGTATGTGTATGTCAAATTAATTGGTACCAATGTGTGATCAAGTTTTTTGTGCCTCCAACAAGTAGGGGGTGGCACTTAGGTTTATCCTTGTCCGTCCGTCTGAGTTAAGTTTGTGTTGTAAAGTATTTTGACCTACCGTAGTAAAACTTCCAAGAGTATTAGCCATCTCAAGAAATTACAAACCTTGGGTTTTTCAATTGGATATACATGTATAAAGTAAGAGCAGAAATATGCCAATTGATTGAGTAAAATGGGGGGCACCTTTGTTCCAGTCTTTTCAAAAAGTTTTTTGTTGAATTTTGCATTGTGTTCTGAAAATTTGAATTATTAATTGCAATGCCATTCTATACCACTGACTCTGTTTGTTATTGGTCTGTCAAATGTTTTAATGTTTTTTTCAATTTTGACATTTTGTTAATAACTTCATAGGAATTGATAAAGATATAAGTCAACTCTGAATGTCAATTTTGTTATCAGCAGTATAGGAGAATTATGTGAGAATGATGAATGAAGAGTGTTGTGTTTTGATGTACTTCTTATCAGTAAATTGTAATCTTTGTTGGTTTCTTTAAAAATGATTGTTTGAGTGCAACATTGACTGGGTAAATTTTCTAGAGTTTGGGGTTGCTCCCTTGTTGTAAAATTTATTTTTGTATCATAAATTTTGTGGCCTTATATTCAAAAAGTGGTGAACTGTCACATTTATTAGCAATATTACTTCGAAAATATTTCGTGAGACTGAATGAAGTAGGTGTGATGTTGGGAATTGTGTGTTTATATGTAAAACAGATGCATCCTGTACAAAATCAGTTAATCGAAGCGAAATTTTGACACCAATTATGTATTCATGTTGTCAGATGTAGCAATTAAATATACATTGCAGGGATTTTTACTTCGGAATCCTGATGTTTAGATAATGATAGCAAGCTTTCCTTTGGAATCGGAGCTCATTGTCACAGACTCGTCGTTTAATGATATTGAGAAATTATTTCACCCTTTTTCCCCCCTTTTGATATTAGTGTATTTTTTTGTGAAATATTCATCTGTTTTTTTTTGTCTCGGTGTTTGTATAAATTTTAGTAAATGAAAATGTTTGAGTCATAGAGACATGTGTCTCCTTTCTGTTTGCTTCATGACAGAATTTCAGATACATTGAGTGCAACATTTGCATTTGGACCTCAGAGTTTCTTAACAGTATTCTTACAATAGTCAGAGGTCAATATTTTAATGCAATTTCAGTTGGGATGAAAGTAATTCAATTATATTCTTGCATGGCGACAATTTTTATATATTTTGGTTTCATTCAGTTTTTGATTTGTTTTATTCGTGTGATTTAAACTATGATAGGAAGATCTAGCTTTTAAGTTTTCAAATGCACAAGCTTTGTTGCTTGTTTCCTTGGCTACGATGGGTACGGTACTTTCAGGAACCTGTTGTGTGTGATACATCGAATGGTGGAATTTGTGGTACGAGAAGGCCCCATGTTTGAAGCTATGATAATGAATAGAGAGATAAATAATCCTTTATTTAAGTAAGTACATTTGTTTGTTCATTGATCGAATCCTTGGATGGATGTTGCGTGCAATGTGGCATCTGACAATTTGAAGGAAATCTGTTATATCAACTACTATATAGTCATAGGATGTTTTAGTCCCTTATACTGTTGCTGATCATTGGTTGGTTTCTTCTTCAAATGAACGCCGCTGTACAATTTCCAACCTCTTCTTTAAGTGACGTCATTTCCAGAAAACATCACATGTGACATCGCCATGTACTGACAGTAAACAATATTTGCCCCATATTGCAATATCAAAATGAAGTGACTATATGGATCAATTATTGTTTTTGCTTGCAAATAGTGACATCACATGTTACGTTTTCTTGAAATGACGTCACTTACAGAAGATGTTGTAAATCCCATAGCAGCACTCAAATATAAGTGATTGTTATTGTGCATTATGTAATTTTATTGATCAAAATCTTAGTAATATAAATAGGAATGTCGTAGTTGTATGATGTAAATGAATATTGAATTAATCTTTCATTTTATATATTTGTTTATCATTTTTACCTTGTTTTGTTAATATTTTAGGTTTTTGTTTGACAATCAGAGTCCAGCACATGTGTACTACAGATGGAAACTCTTCTCTATACTGAATGTAAGTTCTGACTTGTACCAATGGTGTCTTCTATTTCTCTTATTCACTTACAGAGGATTTCTTTTTTATCTCTGACTGGTGCTGTACACATCCTGAAACATGCAGAATGAAGTTTATTATATATGGAATAATCATTTCAAATAAAATACATTTCGTTCACTTGAGTATTTAATTAATCTGTTCGATTTGTACACCAATAAATGCCTGTGTTACCCTGGCCATAGTTTACAACTTTTTGTAGCTAATGGCAGGATTTAAAAAAAGTTTTAAAAGCATGCCTGGACTTTTCATGATATTTTTTTGAAAAATGAAAATTCCGACAACCACTGTAAACTATTGTCTGATTCTTTCGAAGCTGAGTAATATTTTCAGATATTATCTGATTCTATTCTGTACAAGGTGATACTTTGAGATATTGTCTGATGCTATTCATACTGGGTGATACATGGAGATATTGTCTGATTCTATTCATACTGGGTGATACATGGAGATATTGTCTGATTCTATTCATACTGGGTGATACATGGAACTATTGTCTGGTGCTATTCATACTGGGTGATACTTAGAGATATTGTCTGATTCTATTCATACTGGGTGATACATGGAGATATTGTCTGATTCTATTCATACTGGGTGATACATGGATATATTGTCTGATGCTATTCATACTGGGTGATACATGGAGATATTGTCTGATTCTATTCATACTGGGTGATACATGGAGATATTGTCTGATTCTATTCATACTGGGTGATACATGGATATATTGTCTGATGCTATTCATACTGGCTGAAACTTTGAGATATTGTCTGATTCTATTTATACAGGGTGATCAACCATACAAATGGAGGTTAGATGAGAATAGAATGTTTAAAGGTGGATCGTACTGGAAACCTCCTCCTTTGAATCCATACACACAAGGAATGCCGGAGGAACTTGTCGAGCCCGGTGACCTTGACATCACTCCAGAGGTTAAGGAGAAAGAAGAAACAGAACAGATCAAGAAAGGAAAACTTACTGATAGGTGTGTTATACACATGATTTATTTTTTCAGAATAGTTTGATTATTTCCAGTGATCTGAGACTTCTTGTGTTGACTATGTTTCATTCATTTTTGTCCCATGTTTGGTTCAAACCCTTTAAAATGGAATTTGCTTTCACTTGAGTCAACCTTTTTATGCGCCTGTTTGAAAAATCATGTTGTCCGCTCTCTAAGTCAAACAAATTCGATAACCAGCCATATCGCTCAAGTCACTCGGGAGTTATCACCCTTTGATTTTAGAAATTACCTAAATTTGTCTTGTTTTAACTCTGAGCTCTGACTTATGACGGGCGTATTTTGTGACAGTTTGCCACTCAAAAAAGTATTTAAATGTGTTATTACACTTCTTTTGATATTTATTCAAAGCCTCATCATGTTACTGTAAGGACTCCATATTAAAGAAGGTAATACATACCTGTTAGTACTAAACAATAAAGATAAGGTGTGTCAAGGCTGTTCAAAATTAGTCACTAGGTTTGATGAACAAGTAACTAATTTGGTGCCATTTTGGCAATTTTTAGTCACGAGATTGGAAATCTTAATAGCCAATGACTATTTGGCCACCTTCTCGCACTAATATAGTTTGTATTAAGATACGCAATTCTATTGTCTCTGCCATGATAATAACTCAATACAAGGCTCTCGAAATCCACTAGCCAGACATCCCGAGTTAGTCTAATGCTGAATCAGGCTACCAACAGTTAAGTAAAAGTTAGTCTCGGACAAGTCTTTTTTTAAAGCTAACCAACATCAGCAATTCTCGGACAACTAGCTTCCTATGTCGGACAAGTCAAATTTTACATTTCCATTAGTCTGGGACAAGTACCTTTGGAGAAAAAATCTAGAGCCCTGAAATGATGTGTTTGTATGTGTGTATTTGCAGTCAAAGAGACAGACTAGAGGATATGTTGAGAGAATTAACTCCGGAGAGACAGAAGGTTGGTGATGCTATGGTTTGGTGCTTGGATCACGCTGAATCAGCGGAGGAAGTCGTAGAATGTATCACAGAATCATTGTCTATTCTACAGACACCAATTCCAAAAAAGGTAAATATTAAACAATTGAAGTATTTAAGCCTCATTACCGTTGGTTATGGCTACTTGCTTGTATTTAGGAGAAGAAATCTGTTGTGTACTTAATTGATTTAAACTCTATATAGCTGTTTGCTTCAGAGCGCCCGAGGCGGTAAACCTTTTGGGATTTACAGTTAGTACTCATGTATTAATTTGTGGTGTTTAATGTTTTCAATATTTAGTGGCTTGTGAGTTAAGTGATTGAATTTTATCAGTATGTCTTACAAGTAGTAACTTCAACTTATTAAATTGAAATTTAAGTCTGTTTGCAATGTCCAACTCAACCACCCGCATATGGAAGAGCATTGCAATATCCAACAACAATATTTACAATTTGCTTTTTAGATTGCCAGATTGTTCCTCGTGTCAGACATATTATTTAACAGTAGTGCAAAAGTTCCTAATGCTTCTTTCTACAGGAAACAGTAAGTACTCGGTTTTGTTTTAGACTTCTATAACACAGAATCTTTAATTATCATACCAGTCTGTACATATTATCCTCAAAAAAATAAAAATTTCTGTTGGCAGGGTAGTTTTGATAAAAATTTCTGTTGGCAGGGTAGTTTTGATAAAAAATTCTGTTGGCAGGGTAGTTTTGATAAAAATTTCTGTTGGCAGGGTAGTTTTGATAAAAAATTCTGTTGGCAGGGTAGTTTTGATAAATGGGGTCAAATGCTAGTAGTTGGTATTTAATTATCATATTTGGTCCGTGTACTGAGTAAAGTGACATAAGATAAGTGTAAATAAACTCCAAATAAATTATTACAATGCATTTCTGCTTTTACTAAGCCCTCATGCAGTAAACTAATTAAATCAATTAGTCCTTGTATTGAGGTGATCTTTAAAACATTATTGTCTTGTAGTTTTCCATTACTACATGTAAGAAGTGTCATATTAGTGCCATACAAAAGCAAGTGTTTCTCCCTCTGATTGATAATAAGTATTCTGTTCTTAGTATTTCTAATTTGTATCATTCTTCTTTCAGATTTCAGAGAAAGTTACCTGAAATATTTCAAGATGTACATGAAACTTACGAAAATATCGATGGTAGATTGAAAGCAGAACAATTTAAAGTAAGAACAAATATAGAACTATATCATGTTGGCAGTTTGACCTCATCTGTTTATTCCTTTGTGACAGTTGAGTTGAAAATTGCACAAAATGCTGATAATATTTCTAAAATATCATTGTACTGGCAACTTTCATTATATTTCCATTTATGTGTATCAAATTGACCTATAAAACATTTAAGGATGTAAAAAATAAATAAAACATACAGTTTTCATGGTTACCAACTAGCCTGTAGCCCAGGGCTAGTAAATTTAATTTCGGGCTTGCAGAAAATCTTAAGTGCTGGCCCAAAGGAGCAAGTGCTTAATTTGAGTAAATCTACTTTTTCAACAATAGAGAAAATATAAAATTCATCCAAGACTCAAACGATTGTATACATACTAATTGTGACTTTCTCCCTATTATGAATTAGTGTTATATAAGTTTGGGCTTGCTAAAATGATTTCTGGCTACTGCTTTGGCTGAGCAACTGGCACAAACAGCTAGTACATGAAACAAATTGAGGCAAAGTCTAAACAAAGTACTAAATGATGCACTGACAATAAGAAAATAGCATTGGTGTATATGTAAAACATCTGTGGCCAAAAAGAAGTTTAATTAAGGGAAGAGGGATATAAAACAATGGCTTTGGCATATCAGAATGATTGTTAAAGATGTATCTGGCTCATCTGAACATAAAATGTTTGAATTGGATTCATCCAGTATTGTTGTTACATTGGCTAAAACATCTCTCATAAGAACCATTGCAATGTCTAACTGATTGAAAATATCGTTCTTTTTACCGTATAACTAACAGACAGATTTTGTAAAATAGCCTGATTGTTAAAAAAATTGGATTTTTAAAAAAAAAATTTATGATGTACAAACATCTTTCTTCAACAAATATTTGATGTTTTAACTATTGGAAATATATTTTTCATGTTTGTTTAGATAAACAAATGAGCAAAAATGAGCATAATATTACTTTAAGGATTCATCTTGTTTAAGCTGATGATATCACTTAACTGGTACTGATGTGAGCTGAGAATGACAAAATGGCATCCAAGATGGCTGCCATTCAAATCAGTTGTCCAAGTGTCTCTGTTGTAAATACTTCTCAATGTTTGATTTTGTTTCCATTTCAGCAAAAAGTCATGTTGTGTTTTAGAGCATGGGAAGATTGGGCTGTGTATCCAAATGAATTCCTTATCAATCTACAGAACATTTTCCTTGGCCTAGTACCTAAAGAGGTGAGTGTAAAATATTAGTTCAGTGTATGTTTTTGTTGTAGCATGTTTTTCTGTGTGTTTCTTGGCAGTATGAATGTGCTGTTGCGCAAGGAGATTTTTATAAATAGGTGAACAGTAAAACCTTACTTAAAGACCAGCTCAATAATAAGACCATCTTAAAATTAAGAACACAATTTTCAAGTCCTTTTTCACTGTTTTGTTCTTTATTCATCCTAAGTATTAAGACCAACTGAATTACAAGACCAGTCTTCAAAGGTCCCCAGGGTGGTCTTATTATCAAGGTTTTGATGTAGGTGTATTGAGGCGTTTTGTGCTTTGATGGAGAAAAGCGTTGATTGTATTTCAATAGGAAGGTGAATCCAACAGCAGTTATTATGTTACACATAAGTACACTTTTGTTAAGTAAGAGTACATGGAAAGCATGTACGTGATATTATACCTAAGTTGGCATGGATCAGTGCAGAACAATTGTACACTTGTAAGCAGTCAATGTAACATCACTATGCCACAAGTTGACATGGGTTCCGACTATTACAATATTGGGTTTTATTTACAAATCTATATGTGACACATGTATTTAAGAACAGAAATCACGAGAGAAATATGTTTAACTATGTGTGCCACTTACCAGGCATTTGTTCAGTGCTATGCAATTACAGTCGGACCTCGTTTATTCGACAACCTTCTGTCCGAATACTCAGTATCATCCAAAATAAATATCAGGTCCCAATGTATCTTCTGAAACAAATGGTCTATTCAAAACCGTGTATTTTATTCGAAATAAAATTTCAGACCGGATGAATTCAAATGAACGAGGTCCGACTGTAGCAGATAGTATTATTACATGCAGCATGCATAGATGTTGTACTGTGTAATGATATGAAGAAAGACTTCTGGAGTTTATTGTTCTGAAGGAGATTTAATTGAATCGTTTAAACTAACGGTGTTGTTTATTTTTGATCCATCATTGTTATGAACTGTTTAATGATAGCAGTGGTTGTGTTCCGCACTTAATTGAGTTACTGTGAGATTGTCACCCTGTTATATTTTCTAAGTCTGATCTGTTCAGTTGTCATTCAGATAAAGGCATGAATGCATAATCTTATTGAAAAAAGTTTGTACAAAGTACATGGTGACAACATGTATAGACAAAAGACATATGTTCTTCTGGATAAAGAAGCTAACATTTTACCTGTGAATTAGAAACTGTTCAGGCCATAGATGCAGTATGGGGGAAATGGTAAATATGTAAACCAGATGAAGCAAGAATGCATGGAAATGTTAATTTTTGTACTTCCAGTTCGGGAACTCTAGAGAAAAATCCTCTTCAAAATCTTCTAGACCCAAACATCCTCCTAATCCGATGAATGAATCGTTTAAATCATACCTTGAAGTAAGTTGGATAGAAGTAATGACATTGGATGATTTGTGGACTGATATGTATCCTAATGATCCACACATGTTGTACAGGATGTCACGAAGGTTTTTGATAATATCAGACAAGGGATTGGAAATTTGTTTCCATTTTGGAGCCTGACTTGGAAAATGAGCATGATTTTAAATGCTTTGTGTGGAAAAATAGAATGTTTCTTTGTATCGCCTCTATAGAAAATGAGTACAAAAGTTATTGTAAACCAAACTGTAAACTATGGTGGTATATTTCTGCTGACAGTTAACTACTTAATTAACTATATAATTATGTGGTTAACTAGATAAGTATCTTGATAAATTTTCATACCAGATAATATTTAACACGAAAAATTGTCTGATAGTGCCCACAACTGCCACCACTTACCCACTTAAAACCAGTACGGACAATCTATTTTAGATAAGTGTTAAGTAGTTAACAAGATAATTATCTAGTTAACTACATAATTATCTAGTTAATTAAGTGGTTAACTTGTGGCAGAAATATGCCACCATAGTAAACTTAACGACCATCATTGATCATTCAAATACATGTTTACAAGAATTCTGTGTTGTATTTTTGTGATGTAAAACCAGGTTGATATCTTTTGTGGAAATTGGTGATGGGACGGAATTCAAGTCGAAGCTATTATTTAAATATTTATTGACATTTTGGCATGAATGATTCATTTTGTATTACAGATGCTTGCTTTGCCTTCCCCAAAACACGAGACTAAAGTGGAGTTGGACGGTATTCCGTTTGCTGACCCCGAGGTGGACGGCATGCCCCTAATGGACCTACCTAGTACAAAGTCAAGTAGAGACGATTTTGATGGTATTCCTATCCGAGAAGATTTAGATGGAGATCCATGTAATTCAATCTTTACTGAATTTAAATTAGAAATATCTTTTAAAAAAGAATGAATGGCATCGATAGATTAGTCCTATTTCGGAACTCTGATTTTGCCTTAGGGGTACGCTACGGGAAATTGAATTATCTTTTGTGATACCCCATTTGGTGCATCTCTGCTTAAAATATGAACCAATCAAATCGTCTTAATTTGTTGCACATTTAAACAAAGCGCTTCATATACAACATTTGATTGGTCTAAAATGTATGTCAAAATCAAAAAAATGTATATTTTATATGCAAAAAACGTATTCATGGCATGTATGGCTATACATAGCTAATGTTGTTTTGTTGGAAACTGAATGTCTTTACATTAAAAAAAATATTTGAATCTCATATATGTACTTGTTAATACTGTAGTTACATCCATTTTGGTTTTGAAGCACCCTAAAGATATGTGGGAATAAGCTACTTCAATTATTCCATGCTGGTGTTTCAGTTTGAATTTTTTTTTGTTGTGAAAGGATTTATGCATTTATATGAGATAAGTAGGGGTACAATTGATACATTATCAATACAAACAAATATGCATACTGATTTTAAAATACTGATAAAGAAAAAAAATCAGATTTGGAGGCCTCTTTGTGAAACGTTTAAAACCTGTAATACCTTTAATTTTTGGAAAATCCTTTAAAACATGTTCTTTTTGTGTTTCATAGCATCTGTGTGGTAAACACCTGTTCAACATCCTTTGAATCTAAATTTTCTATTTCTATATACAAATTTGAATGTATTGTTAAAATGGTATATTTGATTGGGTATATCAATACAGACTTGCCACCAATGACGCCCCTAGAGTTGTGGTGTGTTCAGGTTGAGGAACAAAGTTAAATATCGATGTAATAACAAAAATTGAGAGAAATCTGTCGACATGTTGACAGAATCTATGATTATATACTTTGTGTAGCCTATTTAGATGTTCACTTTGTCTTTGTAGTGGGCGAGGCTGATTCAGATGTCGATGGGAAACCAATTGAACAAAGCAAACCACATAAACCAGCTCAGAACCTTGCAAAGTTCACCAAATCTAAGTGGGAGACAGTGGATGAGACAGAATTAGAAGCTCAAGGTAAAGTGGTGATTTGTTTGTTTGTATTGGAAGCAATTTCTTGTGTAAGTACCGTGAAACTTGTATTATATAATCACCTTTGGTGCGGAAGGAAGTCAGTCATAGTAGTGAGGTTGTCTGATTATCAAGCTAAACTATCGAAGCAAATAAAAAATGGTCCATGAGAAATGGTGTTATAAGATGGTAGTGATTTTGAGATGGTCTATATGTAAAGTTCTGCTGTATGCCTTTCTCTAAAAGGGGTTCAGTATTTAGGAATTTTAACATGGTTCATTTGGTAACAAATTTAGCATACATCTTTGGGTTCCACTCCATGATTTTCCCTAAGGTTAGGAGAAATGGATTTTCTCATGAACCTATCATTCTAATGAGTCTCTACCTTGTAGTACATGTCTGCCAATTGTAAATTGACCGTGGTGGATGTTACATGTCGGAGATTATGTTTAGTAATGCTTAAGTTACACCTAGTGCAGCTGTATGTCTTTCAGTTTATTTCTGATTATTTCTTGATTTGATTCTGTCTAAGTATTAAATATGTTATTCGTTTTAAAGTTGGTCTAAAATAATATGAAAATATAGATAACCTTTTATCTGAATCTATATTACGGATTTGCCAATTATTGCACAGCTATATAATTAATAATCTTTTGTAGCTATGACAACATCTAAGTGGGATTTACTTGGTGAAGATGATGGAAAACCAGAGGAAGAGGAAGATTTGGATGGACAGTAAGTGACTGACTTATTATGCTCCCGGTAGTCATCTCATTGTCTTCCATCCGTCCATCACACGCATGCCCGCAGAATAACTCGAAAAGTGCTGAAGGGATTTAAATGAAACTTAGACTATTGATAGATATCAGCATAAATCATCATAATGCTTTTTAAAAATACTGTTATCAATAAATATTCCAAAGTATTGAACGTTGAGTAACTATTTATTTGTTTCGAATATGAAGTAAAGCCGAGATACTGATTATTCTGTGTCCCTTAAAGTTTTATACAAAGGGAAATTGCTTCGATGTTCATTCACAGATTTCATGCAGAATTACATTATTGCTAAATGTAGATATAGAATATTAGATGAGGGAGAGGGGTGAAGTGTCTGACTCCTTCATTGAAGACCCCAAGATCCTGTCTTTGCTGATGTCGAACTCTGGACTTCACAATGACTGACTTAAGTGTGATAACTGGTTATTAACCCAGGAAGCAATCATCAAGAGTGATTCATATATGTTGCAAGCTTGTTCAATAAGTATATTTTATTAGATTAAGATATGTCAAGTTCTTGTTATGTAATTCAGACCAATAGATGAGGACAATCTTGATGGTCAGATGATGTCAGATGATGATTATAACGATGATAGATCGCAGGATTCGTATGGAACTCCTCGACAACATCATACACATGAAATGACGGAAGAAAGACGGAGAAAATTACGTGAAATTGAGGTATTGTTTTATTGTGATTTGATTGGTGGGTGAAAGGGAAACAGGCCGGCCTGCTTTAGTTTTTATGCAGATTAACTAATTTTGTGTTCACTCATAAATTGGCTTTAAATATTGATTTTAATTGGTGTCGAATATTTTCTGGAGCTCTGACCTCACTATTTAGATTTTAAACCCAAGATCAGAGCTTGGAGGTTGTAGTTTCAAGATTACTATCAATTGACTTAACCAATCTTAATTGATTTTATGATACTATTGTTTCAAAGGTATTGACTGTAAACTAAGCTAATGAAAAAATAAAGATATAGTGGAACAAAAGATGTTTTTTTATTTTTGTAACGTTTCAACCATACAATTAGTCATCATCAAGGATTATTTAAAGCACAAATATTATATCGAAGTATAAAAAAACTGAACTGTTACAATTTCCACATCCATTTATATTTGCTTAGCTTTATACTGTCCTATTTTCCAAATGGTTGTGTTTTAGGAAGTCCTAGTTATTCCTTTTTATGAAATTGAATTTGTGTAACTCTGCAGTGTTTGTCTTGATTCAGGTGAAGGTGATGAAATATCAGGATGAATTAGAAGCTGGTAAGAGAAGTCGTAAACCGGGTATGTCGTTGTCACAACAAATCGAGCATCATAGAAAGAAGTTATTGGCTAAGGTAATGATATGTTGTTTTGTGTATCTGCCCTTTTGTTTAGGTCTGTAGGTAGAATGCGTTATGGCTAATATTGTGGTCACTTGGTCTAACCCAACAGAGGCATGAGGGTTTCTGTGATGTAATTTTTGAATTATGAAAGCTCTAGTGCTTCAGTCTCTATTGGTTTGAAACCAGATAAGGTGTTGAGTTAACATAGCGATGTTCAGTTACTGTTCTTGACAAAAAGACAATAATTTAACGCAAAGTGTTTAAAAAATAACATAGAATTTAAGCAGAAAATGCCACATACAAAGTGCACAGCCACCCCTAAATCACATAGAGACATGTAAACATCCAAGGAACTCTTATTTTAGGTACTGATATTGGCATTCTGTTCCTGTAGACAACCCTCATTTAAAGTTTCCTTATGGTGTGTTCAACTGAATACACTGCTGACAAGATTCAGCATTGCAAGCTTTATTTCCTTTGAATTGATTCTATATCATGAACATAAAAATAGTTTCCACAGTTGCTTCATTTCATACTTCAGGTTCATAAATTTGTCGTATCACTGTGGAATGTGCGTATTTCTTTGATATTTCAGGAATTCAATGATTCCCCAAGCAGAGATTCACGTAAACGTCATCGATCAAGTTCTCCAAGATATGATGATAAATATCTGTACGATGATAGTCCGAAACGGAAGAGAGCAAAAAGGTGAATGGCATAAGATTATCAAATTAGAATGATGGCATATTGTTGTAGTTGGTGTAATGCAAATAAAATTTTTATCAAAATTTACTTTGGTTTTTAAGTTTGTAAAGAATGAAAGAACAAAGCGGTTCCCGTAGTTTTCTTCGTTCAGTCACAAAAATTGAGTGTGGTCGAAAAATATTTAATATGTCCACTGAAATTTTTCTGTCATTAATTTGGTGGGTTGGATCAAATTTTCTTCATTTCAAGCTGTTGAAACTTAATGAAACAGACATTGTTCAAGCTAAATGTCTAGGAAACAAAGTTATTTATTGGTGTACTTGTGTCGTGTATTTGATGTCTGTATTATTAAATTAGTTTGTATCGCGTTATATTTGTAGTCCGAAAAGGTCACGGAGATCAAGATCCAGGTCAAGGTCACAACACAGACGTTCAAGGTCAAGAAGTCTGAGTCGACAAAGAAGAAAGTCTAAGAAAAGCAAGCATAGAGACTGATGTTTTCATTCTGTTGATGTTTCATTTATCCATCATGTAAATATTATCAATCATTTAGTGCTGGTGGGCATTACTTCAACAACAATTTGTTGATATAGAAATGATGTGAAAATCTATCGCAACTTTTTTGACTCGCTATTGTAATTGTGTGAATGAGGATTTTTGTTTGCTTTGATAAACAATCATTGTGCCCTGTAAAGTGTATATAATGAAGAATTCTGTACAAACAAATTGAATTGATTCTTTGACCTGAAAAGTAAAATATAAATATTACAGCTAATTTTGTTGTCTTTTCAATCTAATTCAAACGAGTTCAAACAAGTCTACATTCACATAGCAGGACGAAATAAGCATTTATGCACATATTTTGACCAAATCTAACAATTTTGATTCAACAATATTGAGTTCAAATAAGAACAAAACGGCTGAAAGTAAGATTATTTCCTCTATCAAATGTCTTCCATGTAGGCATAAAAAATATGTTTGTTTCTGGTTTTCTGACCTACCGTATATTACCGTTAATAAGTTGAGGGTGTAGTTCTGTCTGTAAAAAGGGAAATTTGGGCTTGCTCCTTCCATAAGTCGAGATGAAAAAATAATCCTATTGGCATTTTATCATTTACGAGTACAGTATAACAATAACAGATTAGCGAAGAATCAAAGAATGTGACTGCTTACTGCTCATTAAGGGTCTCACAAAGGGCCAAACAATAAAATACCAACCTCTTGGTGTGTTTATGACGCCTGGAGGGATTAAAGTGTCGTCAATTATCGTAAACAAATTGCAATTAACAACCTCGGCTGTCGGTGTGACTAAAATCCGTATTGCCCGTTTCGGGATGGTACGTGGTCGTATTTTCGAGTTGAAAATGTGTCTTCATCTGTTACTCAACCATAAGTCGACCAGTGACTTTTGGTGATTTTTTTTATTAAAAAAAACTACTTATGACCAGTAATATACGGTACCTTATTTTTTGCCCAAGATTATCTCCCCTATCAAATGTCTTCCACATAGGCATAAAACATGTTTGATTCAGGTTTCCCGACCTACCCTATTTTTGGCCCAAGATTATCTACCCTATCAAATGTCTTCCACTTAATATATACTCCGTTTGTTCGTTGATGATTTTTGCAGTGTGTAATAATATTGTTAAAATCAAGTCTGATCTGCTCACCACAATACATTGAAAAAATCATATAAATAATGGTTAGTGGTACAACACATTGTTGCATCAAATTTCCTTAAACGGATAAGAATTGTCAATCTATTCGTATTACATTTGTATTTTGATGGAACTAGTAAAAATGCTGATATTTGGTTACAAGATATGAAGACCGTAACTTCAGCCACACTATTCACTCCATGTTAGATTATGAAGTATTTCAGTTATCAGCCAAATGTCTAGTGACCAAGTGTACGCACTAACTCGATGAGTTATGTCCTCTCCATAAATACAGAGACATATTTTTGGCACAGTTGTCAGTCTTTCCATCGGAGAAGAATGATACTTTCAGCCACACGTGTTCAAGGTCAAGGGTAAATGCAATTCAATGAGATTCAAGTCAAATAGGCAGTACTTGCATGTCTGTTTTTCTCCAGAAAGAGTTTTCAAACAAGCATAGATATTTACCATCATGTAATAACTTGCAGAATTCAGCTTTCTGTATGTTCAAGTTCATATAGTAAGGACACATGTGCAGTTTTGGGGGCAACCTGGCCCCGATCTCTAGAAGCATCTCAAATAGAAATCTTAGCTAAATATGAGATTTTGCTCAAAATAGAGATTGAGACAAATGTCATTTGAATCTCCTGAAATAGTTGTGAAAAATCATCTCATCTTTTTCGTTCTATACTACCATTTTTTGAGTCCGATCTTGGATGAGGAAAATCTCAACGATTTGAGAGAATATTTGAGCTGAGATTTAGCTCAAATTGAGATGTTTTGGGAGATTGGGGCCAGTTTTTGCATTATAACGACTTTGTAGCATGTAACGTTAAGACTTCAAGGTCAGGGTCAGTCTGTGAAAATCCATGGATAAGCAGAAATTATCCTGGACAATTTTCTGGTATAAATATTTTACTTGAAACAGGCCATTGAGGGATATTCGACTGAGACTTCAACCAAGGGGGAATTAAGCTCAAAGATTAAAGTAAACAACATTGACTTTAATACCAAAATCTTTTATTCTGAAAAATCGACACAGTACATGAAGATGTTTGGCATGACGAAGCTGTACAGTTGACTAGAATACTACAATATGAAGATAAATTGCTAATTAATATCATTTCTGTACATTGTTTGGCACATAGTGGTGAATTCACTGAAGAGAATAGGAAGTTCCAAACATGCTGGATAAATGATACAACAATAATCTTGATCTTGAATAATTCTTGTCAGTCAATACTGTATTGATATTACCGGTATATTTCTTGCTCTGGCATAACCTTTGATGCCAACAAATCATTCAATAGTGAGAAAGTTGCTGATAAATAATACATGTCACTTGTATCTTCAATTCAATGTGTTAAATTGTTTTATTTGTAATCAAAATCTGCAAGTTGGAACTCCATTCCCAGTGTATATTTTTTATCTATAGCAAAATCTATTAACATATATGAATAAAACAAATGCATAAGAAAGTGAAATTAATGTATATTCAGAAGTGTAAAAACATCAAAATATTGTAGATCAACATATACTGGCAAGTATTGATAAAAATAGTTCATTGTAAAAGTCAACAATATACTTTAAAAGGCACATCAGACGAACAAAAGTGCACTTGTTAAAATACCACATCCAGGTGTCGATCAGCTGATATTCCATATCTTTTGCAACAGTCTTTCAAAGAAAAAAGGTCAAAGACGCTGCATAAGGCTGAGTTACCTGACAAACAGATTTCCATCCTGGTGGCAGTTAGTTTGAGCAAGATCTTAAGATACCAGAGTATTTTAAGTCGGATGAGTAAGATAGTGAAGTGTTTCAGACAGAAGTTTCTTAAAAATTATAATCAACACAGAAAGCATAAACACCTCTCATTTAACCATACAACCATGGTAGAAGTTTCACTGATTGGATGACAGCATTTGCAAGAGAACACTATTAACCAATGAGAATGCAGATAACTAATACACTTTAGGCCAATCAAGAAGCAGTTGATTAATAATGAGACCAGCAAGTGTTAACAAGTTAACCAATGAAATGAGTTGTTACATTACCCAATTTATTCTCAGCCAATCAAATGGCAAAGTGAAGCTGATATCAGATCACAGACGAGCCATCTTTCATTCATCACCAGTCATACACGGTGCAATTTTAAGCATTTCACAGTATTTCTTGCGATATCTGATGCAACAGATTATGTCTGTTATACAAGGAGAGATTCATCACGTATACAATGCAATGGATACAAGTACGAAGGTTGTGATAATCTATATGCAAATCTTTGTTGTAGATCTTTTAAAATCGATTGTAAGAACAATCTCGCCATAAAATGCTTAAAATTTCACTATAAAAGCATAAATGCATAATATACAATAACATGTAACTACGAAATAATGCAGAAGTTCATGTTTAATCTCATGACATCGTAAGGCACATAACGGCATGCCAATGTTAACCGATCTTAAAGTGCTCAAGTGTCCGATGGATCTGTCAAAATACAGAAAACTGGCAGCGTTTACACCATGACTGTACAATATTTTTCTCTTGCAAAAAAGAGAAAACCTTTACAAGAACTATTGGATTGTACAAGCCTTTAAAATCAACATACATATACACAAATATGACTCCGTTAAAACATGCTGCAAAGATATAAAAATTATGAAGAGCTGTTTGAAAAAAATATGACTATACACACAAGAAAAATTTAATCCTAAACATGATGAATTTTAAACACTGCTGAAGTTAAGTCACTATAAACTGTATTACGCAGGATTAACAATTCCTGTAACAACCTTGGCGCACACTTGACATCTACTAACGCGAGAACGAAGGTTGCCCGCTTTAAGGGTGACGGATGCTGGTTCTCTAAATTGACGATTTTGTTCTATTGTAGTCAACCAGAAACTATATTTGTTGGCAAAGAAGTGACAGGTGCCCCTGCCTCCGTTGCATTCTATAAATGGTGTAGCACGGAAATCTTCCAAACAACTTCCAGGACTTGACAAGGCTTGACCTCCACCACTGGGTCCAGATCCAGTATGCTGAAAATAATTTTTACAGGATCACTTAATATCAGGGTTATCTAAGAAAATAGTGTTTAACACAGACACTTTTATTTAAAACTTCTTTGGACATAACCACTTAAATTTGCCTTCCAAGATATAGAAATACCTCATGGATGACTGTGACAATACAATATGATGATGCCCAGGGCTCTAGAAATCCACTAGCCTGATGTCTCACACTAGTCTAATTGCCGATTCAGACTACCAACAGTTGAGTTGGACTAAGTGCGGGACATGTCTGTCATGCACGCATAATTAACTGTTAATCCGTACCATATTCTATGCTTGTACAACTAGCCTACCATGTCAGACAAGTCAAAATTAACATGTACACTAGTCCGGGTCAACTGTATTTAAAGAAATTTTCTAGAGCCCTGATGCCAATTGCTGCTTGCAAGACCTGATTTAGTGAAAAACACAATCGGTAGATCCCAAAAGCACAATGCTGATCTTTAATAGAATATTCTAACAGTAATTCAACAGCGTTCAATATACGCTTAAAAATAATACGGCAGTCTGCAGCCTGGGGTTATATAAATTAAAACTAGTTACCATGACAAAACTGTAACCAATCCAAAGTCCAGTCCATCCAAATGGACATTCTGGGATCTCCAGTGTTTGACTGTGAACAGCTAAGACGTTAGATGGAGCGTCGCAGACAACACATCTGCTGATGTATTCCTGAATAGCATTTTCTCGTACGGGCATCATTGGCATTTGTGCATTCGTTGATAACCAATAGGATTTGTCGTTTCTACTGGCATAGTTGCATACATTGTCGGTTCCACAGAACAAGAATGGCATAGTACTGAATCTTCTAACGCAGGAACCAGCCCAACCTATTGAATCAATTATGAAATAATTTAAATCATCTTTACAAACATAGATAAAATACATTAAAGGTATGATATACAAGGCAAGCCTAACTCCAATATGCAAGAACATAGCAAGCATTAGTGAAGTTAGGAATTGATTTAACAATTTCTATTCAATAAATACTTGTTTAGCTAGTAAAAATTAACCTGGTCATCTTGACCTCTATCAGCATAATTTCACTGTTCATGTCACTAGCTTTTTACTAGATATGTATTACGAATATACACAAAATCTACCATAAACAATGAAAAGAACCCATAATGCAATATTTACTGTCAGACATCAATATTTTCAGCATACAAGCCTTGTAATATACTCATGAATGAAGGTCAGGTTAAGGTTAATTTTAACAAGCAACACATTACTGTCAACAGAAGCTAAATGCTAAAACGGTGGTCGGAAAGAAAATAGTGTTGACCAAAATCTTGGTTGCAAGATGGAAGATGTAGAGTGTTAACCTAAATCTTGGTTGCAAGATGGAAGATGTAGAGTGTTAACCTAAATCTTGGTTGCAAGATGGAAGACACGTATTGTGTTAACCTAAATGTTGGTTGCAAGATGGAAGATGTAGAGTGTTAACATAAATCTTGGTTGCAAGATGGAAGATGTAGAGTGTTAACCTAAATCTTGGTTGCAAGATGGAAGATGTAGAGTGTTAACCTAAATCTTGGTTGCAAGATGGAAGACACGTATTGTGTTAACCTAAATGTTGGTTGCAAGATGGAAGATGTAGAGTGTTAACATAAATCTTGGTTGCAAGATGGAAGATGTAGAGTGTTAACCTAAATCTTGGTTGCAAGATGGAAGATGTAGAGTGTTAACCTAAATCTTGGTTGCAAGATGGAAGATGTAGAGTGTTAACATAAATCTTGGTTGCAAGATGGAAGATGTGGAGTGTTAACATAAATCTTGGTGGCAAGATGGAAGACACGTATTGTGTTAACATAAATCTTGGTTGCAAGATGGAAGATGTAGAGTGTTAACATAAATCTTGGTGGCAAGATGGAAGACACGTATTGTGTTAACATAAATCTTGGCTGCAAGATGGAAGATGTAGAGTGTTAACATAAATCTTGGTAGCAAGATGGAAGATGAAGAGTGTTAACATAAATCTTGGTTGCAAGATGGAAGATGTAGAGTGTTAACATAAATCTTGGTGGCAAGATGGAAGATATGTATTGTGTTAACATAAATCTTGGTTGCAAGATGGAAGACACGTGTTGTGTTAACATAAATCTTGGTGGCAAGATGGAAGACACGTATTGTGTTAACATAAATCTTGGCTGCAAGATGGAAGATGTAGAGTGTTAACATAAATCTTGGTAGCAAGATGGAAGATGTAGAGTGTTAACATAAATCTTGGTTGCAAGATGGAAGATGTAGAGTGTTAACATAAATCTTGGTAGCAAGATGGAAGATGTAGAGTGTTAACATAAATCTTGGTAGCAAGATGGAAGATGTAGAGTGTTAACATAAATCTTGGTAGCAAGATGGAAGACGAATTGTGTTAACATAAATCTTGGTTGCAAGATGGAAGACACGTATTGTGTTAACATAAATCTTGGTGGCAAGATGGAAGACACGTATTGTGTTAACATAAATCTTGGTTGCAAGATGGAAGATGTATTGTGTTAACATAAATCTTGGCTGCAAGATGGAAAATGTAGAGTGTTAACATAAATCTTGGCTGCAAGATAGATAAGTAGAGTGTTAACATAATCTTGGTTGCAAGATGGAAGACGTATAGTGTTTACGTAAATCTTGGTGGCAAGATGGAAGACGTATAGTGTTAACATAAATCTTGGTTGCAAGATGGAAGACGTATAGTGTTTACGTAAATTTTGGTGGCAAGATGGAAGACATATAGTGTTTACGTAAATCTTGGTGGCAAGATGGAATAGTGTTTACCAAAATTGCAGTCATGATATGGAATACATAAAGTGTTTACCTAAATCTTGGTGGTGAGATCTTTCATTTCCTTCAACTTGCAACAAACTGTAACCTTCCCACATCTTGGTCATACCACTTGGACAAGTTGGTAGGTTACGTGACTGACTGTGACGTGTCATCAAGAATCCAACAGGTGGAATAAAACCTGGACTACCAGGTAGACCTGGCAAACCTGAAGTTCCTCTTGGTCCTGTAAAAGTAATAAACATCATTCTATTTACAGTCAGATCAAATTGTTGTCAACTTATGGATACAATTACATATATGTAATTTCTTAAGATTATTAATGGCATGTGGGAAAAAAGCAATTAACTCAATAGAAATTTATAAACAAAACCATACTTAACAGCTGAAAGGGTGAAAGCAGAACAGGTTTTTTTTTGTAAAGGAGCTTTAAGCCACATAAACAGCCAGGTTCATGCAATGACTATTTCAGCTACAAGGGTGCAGGAAGACCCTCGGGTGGATACCTGGGTTCTGTATGCCAGGTGAATGGCTTCCTCACTTGCAAATTCTAAATCCTTGGTGTGATGCGAACCTGCAGCATTGATGGGCTTTTTAAGTCCACAACCTTAACCACTGAGAGGCCCCTTATCCCCTTAACCTTTCATATTCATCGTACTTACCATCAAGACCATCTTGACCAGGTCTTCCGTCAAGTCCTCTGTCACCCTTATCACCATATGGTCCTGAGTTACCCTTCATTCCAATATCGCCCTGTATTCCACGAAGTCCGGCTAAACCTGGTGAATTAAATAATATTATACATCATGAATCATGCAATATAAAAATATGATTTCTAGAAATGAATACAGTA